>CM055116.1:1292363061-1292963061 GCA_029206835.1 Rana muscosa | reverse complement strand
GTGTATAATGTGCAGGAGGCACACTACACCCGTTGTAAGTGCTGCAGATGCCTGCCTGTGTTACACAACAGGAAAACACAGCAATAAGGGCTAGCTTCAGGTGTATATTTTGCAGGAAGCACACTACGCCCGCTGTAAGTGCTGCAGATGCCTGCATGTGTTACACAACAGGAAAACACCGCAATAAGGGCTAGCTTCAGGTGTATACTGTGCAGGAGGCTTAGCAAAAATGACACTGACACTGTCCCCTGCCTATCCTTCTCTCTCCCTGCACACAAGGTTTAGCAAAGAATATCACTGACACTGTCCCTGCCTTACCTTCTTTCTCCCTGCACACAAGGTTTAGCAAAGAATATCACTGACACTGTCCCTATCCTTCTCTCTCCCTGCACACAAGTTAAATGAACAAATGGCACAGACACTGTCCCTGCCTATCCTTCTCTCTCCCTGAACCGGAACACACTACACAAGGCCGCAGCACTGGCAGCCTTTTATAGTGTGGGGCATGTACTAAATCCCCCTGAGCTATAATTGGCCACAGGCATCCTGCCTGTGGCCAATTATGGCTCTCCTCGCTGCCGGCGCTGTGATTGGCCAAGCTTGCGGGGTCACAGTGCATGCTTGGCCAATCACAGCGCCTGGATTGCACTGCGATGGCGTAGTGCATTGTGGGCCGTTGTCGTCACTCGAATTTGGCGCGAACGGCCCAAATCGTTCGATATTCGACGAACGATCGAACAGCCGATGTTCGAGTTGAACGTATGTTCGACTCGAACACCGAGCTCATCCCTAATCATGGATAATCCAGCGTATCCCAGTAAAAGCCCATAGATGTATAACCTTTATTTTAAGACATTGGGTTCCATTATACTGATATTATTCACATGTTTTCCTGAAGAAGATCATTTGAAATGCGTTGAGTCCACATGTGGATTGTTGAAAGCAAATGTGTGAATCCCACAATGGACAAGTATTTTTAAAAAATCTTTGTGTACAATAAATCTCATCCTTTTATGTAATTGTTGATAGTGTTTAGTAGTGTATTAATTTATGTGCCTCTAAAAAAGTCCAATCACTACACTCTGTGGGTTATTTACGAAAGGCAAATCCACTTTGCACTACAAGTGCAAACTACAAGTGCAAAGTGCACTTGAAATTGCACTGAATGTGCACTTGGAAGTGCAGTCGCTGTAAATCTGAGGGGTAGATCTGAAATGAGGAGAAGCTCTGCTGATTTTATCATCCAATCATGTGCAAGCTAAAATGCTGTTTTTTATTTTCCTTGCATCTCCCCCTCAGATCTACAATGACTGCACTTCCAAGTGCACTTTCAGTGCATTTTCAAGTGCACTTTGCACTTGTAGTTTGCACTTGTAGTGCAAAGTGGATTTGCCTTTCGTAAATAACCCCCATTGTTTTTTTAAGTTGAACAGTTGAGTGTACAGGATTTTTAATGACATGTCATTTTTCAATTTTACTGCCCAGAAAGGTGGTCACATTCTTTTATTTATTTTTATTTGAATTCATCTTAAGTGATGAGTTGTTCTGCTTTATGTACTGCACTTTGTAGGGGAAAAGGCATAACAGCAGCAATAGTTGGATGTTCAACACTAATAGCAAACTATGGTCACTTTACAATTGCATTAAATGTTTGCATAATGCTAGATAATTATATTATTTTTTTATTTGTTTGTATCTTATTGCTATTCACCCAAACTGGATTGTTCAATGAATAGGTAAAGTAAAGAGACATAATAGGACTTGTATGATGAGAGTTTGTATTAGAGAGCAGATGGTGATCAGTAAATTCCACGTCTGTTTCCTGGGGGAATCCGGCAGAAACTTTCATAAAATAAGATTTCAGGTTTGTTCTTTAGGGACTTAGTTGTTCTATTCTGAATGGAGCGGTCCCACCCCTGTAATTATGTGTCGTCTTGTGGACGTCTCTAGTGATCGCTCAGCTCAGGTGTCAGTGGTCCCGGGAGAACCGCACACACAGAAGGTTTAGAATCCTCTAAAAATGAAGAATGATGTCACCGGCTTTACTATTCTCTACAATCTGATGCAATGTGTGAGATATTGTTTTCTCTCAGTCTTCATATGGTGATCAGCCTCCAGAATACGACCTATTAGGGGAATCCAACACAACAGCGATAGTAAAAGATTTTACTGTATAAGACACAAGAAATACAAAATTCTAAATGTGTCTCTAAACTTTCATCCAATAGAATAAACTCCGGCTGTTCTCTGAAGTAGATGTTTAATAATGTTTTACTAAAGAACTACTTTCCAGTATGAGCAACGCTGAGAGAAATAAAAGTTATACAGTTTAGTAATTTATTTTGGTAGATATTCAGTATATATTACATTTAAAATTCAGATGCAAGTATACAAATCAATGTAATTGTTATGAGCATGTAAAATATTAAGAAAATGTACAGGATAATTAAACATAAAATGTATTGTTCAATAAAATATCTATAAGGCCTCATGCCCACGGACGTTTTTACAGCCGCGTTTTTGAGCGTTTTTTACAGCTTAAAAACGCCTGTCCATGTTAGTCTATAGCATGGATATGCAATTAGCGGACCTCCAGCTGTTGCAAAACTACAAGTCCCATCATGCCTCTGCCTCTGGGTGTCATGCTTGCTGCTGTCAGAGCCTCGCTATGCCTCATGGGACTTGTAGTTTGGCAACAGCTGGAGGTCCGCTAATTGCATATCCCTGGTCTATAGCTTCATGCCCACCTAGACGTTTTTGAGCTGCAAATAGCATAGACGTTTTTAAGCTGTAAAAAAAACCCAGGACCAGTGCGTTCCTCAGCGTCGGAGTTAGGCAGAAAAAAACGCGAGCGTCAAAAAACGCGCAAAAACGCGCGGTCGCGTTTTTTTAGCTCCGACGTTTTTTTTTTTTTCAAAATAAAAATAAAAATTTACAATAACAAGGACAGGCGTTTTTAAGCTGTAAAAAACGCAGCTGTTAAAAACGTCTGTGGGCATGAAGCCTAATAGTTATAATACATACTTTAAATGGACTTATGATTTGTGAAGAAATGTTATGTAATACATATGGATGTTTTTTTTTCATGAAATGCACCTACAGGGCCAAATATCATACATTTATATATATATATATATATATATATATATATATATATATATATATACACACACACACAGGGCTTTTTTTCAGCGGGAACGCGGGGAATACAGTTCCGGCACCTCCTGGACTGACTGTATGTAATGGCAAGGGATGCTGGGGTGTGCTGCAGGGTATTAATGCTCACTGCTGGGGATATATTTTTGCAGGGGAGGTCTATTGTTCTGGGGAGGGTCTTATGTTGCGGCGACTGCTGTCTCTTGGCTTTGACAACTGTTATATATGCAAGGGCATGGCCACACTGTGATGTAACTGAGTGACCCCGCCCCCTTCTGATGTCATGTGATGTCATATGACATCAGAGGGGGCAGGGTCATCAGGTTACGTCAGCAGGTGGCCCCGCCCTTGCCTATATAAGAGCTGTGAAACGAAAAAGACGTCGGGAGGCCTCCCGTGGAGGGAGAGTTTTTTTCGATTCATCTTCTCTTTTTCGGGTCCATAGGGCGGCGTGATTGACGGTGAATGTACATCGAGGGACACTTTTTTTCCTTTTTTAATAAAGGAATTGTCAAAACCGGTCTCTTGTGGTTTTTACTTTTTGACACTTTTTTGGTGAATGGGTACAATGTACCAGATACCCGTTCACATGGGGGGGGGGCGGCATCTGGAGGCCCCCTAGTTAAAGGAGACTTCCAGATTCCGATAAGCCTCCTGCCTGCAGACTCCGACAACCACTGGCCAGGGTTGTCGGGAAGAGGCCCTTGTCCCCATCAACATGGGGACAAGGTGTTTTGGGGGTACCCCAAAGCACCCTCCCCATGTTAAGGGCACATGGCCTGGTATGGTTCAGGAGGGGGGCTCACTCATCCCCCCTATCCTGACCTACCAGGCTGCATGCTCAGATAAGGGTCTGGTATGGATTTTGGGGAAGACCCCACGCCATTTTTTATTTACATTTTGGCATTGCGTTCCCCTTAAAATCCATACCAGGCCCTTTGGGGGAGATCCCACCTCATTTTTTTCATTGATCTTTCATCTATATTGCCGGGAGATGGCAATACATTACAGCCGCAAGCAAGTTTAAATGTTTTTTGTCCTTTAGAAATGTCATTATTGCTGCGGCATGTTCTATACATGCACAGATGCGCCACATACACAGATTCTATGCACAGATGCACCACTTTACAGGCAAACTAAGGGGACCCCCCAGGCATGATATTTAAAGGAATTTTTCATTTTTATTGTTTCACTTTAAGCATCATTAAAATCACTGCTCCTGAAAAAAGGATTGTTTTTGTAGCGGGTACTTACTTTCCCGGGGAAACTTTTGAATTTTTCAGGTGACACCAGTGGTGTACCTCCGGAGGTCCACCGGGTGGCGCTGTCACTTTGGGCCGATGGACGAGTCATTGCTGGGTTGAATCCCTTTTTGTCCTACTTCGGCAGCCGTGTGGTGGGGCGGGGAACCCGCTACGCATGCCGGGGAGGGGTATAAAGGGGCCGGCCATTTTGTCACGGGGTTCGTTGTCCCTGGCACCTTTAGCCTGCGGACGGAGTTCGTGTTTGTCCTCTAGGCGGACTAGGCCTAGAGGACCACCGGAGGTCGTGTTCCATCTCAGGCACCTTTAGCCTGAGATGAGGTACTCGGACGGCGGTCCGGAGCTCAGTGCCCAACACTGAGTTCCACGAGGGAAGGATCCTAGGGTGCTCTGGAGGTGGACGTAATGGACCGGGAAGAGCTCCTCATCTGAAGACCCGGTGCAGCATACTGCCGGTGACGGGTGAGCCTCTTGTCGGAGACCGTCCGGAAGGTGAATTTCCCTTGTGCGGAGACCATTGCCCACTCTTTGGAGGAGAGTGGAGGAAAGAACTTGTGTCTGGGCCTAGTTATATACACTTTCACACCTCCTGTTCTGGTTGTAAGCAAGTAAGTTCTGATTAAAGGAGGGTTGGACTTGCAACGGTGTGAGACTCAGTTTCCTGGCAGATGGGTGGATTCGATACACAATACAAGCCCGAAGGTAAAGAACTTTGGCTAATACCACTTATGCACCTGTGGTGAAAGCCTGGCATAGCGCACTCTCTCTCTCTCTTATCATACCCCTAGACCAGAAATTGTAAAACGAGCGAGAACCGAGAGAAGAGGAGAGGGAGGGAGGCTGCCCTGTCCCATGGGGCAGTACCCTGGTCCCCATACACATTTTATGGCAATAACTTGCATATAAGCCTTTAAAATTAGGCCTTTTGATTTTTCATGTTCGTATCCCATAGACTTTAATAGGGTTCGCATGTTCACTAGAACTTTTTGCCTGTTCGAGGTGTCCCTATTTTTCACCTATAAGCCCGTCATGTGGAAGGCAAGTCAATTCACCATGCACTCAGCAGCTGGGTCGGCCTGACCACAGACACATGGTCCAACAAGTAATGGCAGAGATGTTATATATCATTCAACGCCCACTGGATAATTTTGCTGGCAGCCAGAAAGGATGCAGCACAGCATCAAATGGCTATTAACACTTCTGTCTTGTCTCCAGGTTAAAGAGGTTTGCCAGACAAGGCATGTGTGTGAACCTTCCCTGCCAAACAGGTTGTTGCTGTTGTCATACATGACTTTTCCTGGCACAAGATGGAGTCCCACCTCTTGGCTGGCCCCTGCAGAGCTTACAGACTTCCTGCCCCAGTGTGGATCCTGTTCCCTAGATATACTTGCTGTGACACCGCATGGCATCATTTGCCTAAAGCCATTGTATAGTCTCTTGAATACTTGTCCTCTGAAACACTTGCCCTGCACAACTCACCCAATGCAATCTGCTTGTTCTATGGCCAATATATAGTAGCTTGTCCAAACAGGCTTAAAATTGGTGATGAAAATCTGATAACATGTACCATCTTGATTCTGTGCATGGTGGTTTGTCTCAATGGTGTAAATCAGGGGTCAGCAACCTTTTTCCACTTAAGGGCTGGATTCAATGTATTGGAATGCATGGAGGGCCGCATTGACCTGCGAATAAATGAAGATAATAATCTGGACCCCTTTACATTACACAGCCCCGGAACCTCTGGACCCCATGTGTGGTTTGAACACTGTTTACATTTGTGGTCGTGACTTACATATGCATTTTTTTTTATTATTTAATTTTTTTTTTTTTTTTTTACACTGTCCCCTTGAAAAAAAAAGTCTGATCACTTATTTTATTGCTGTTATTGTGACAGTAATAGGCAGTGACAGGTACTCTTTATGGAGAGATCTGGGGTCAATAAGACCCCAAACCCCTCCTTTGCACTTAAAAGCATTCAAAACGCCAAGTTTGGCTCTTTTGACTACTGTCATTTTTTCTTATATTTTTTTATTTGGCGCCTTTAAGTCTTCTGTAAACCAGAAGTGATGTTATGGCATCGCTTCCTGGTTACTAGATCTGATCGAAGCCAATTTCGGCATCGTTCGGGTCTTCGGCCAACAGGCGGACGTGTCGGATGGTCGCTCATTCCTCCATGTGGGACGTCCCCCCTCCCGCGGAAAGCAGCATCCCCTCCAGCTGCTTGGGATAACAGCCGAGCGGCTTCTTAGCCGCATCGGTTGTTATCCCAAAAAAGTCTACCGCCGGCTTTAAAAAACGGTAACAGGGTGATGCGTGCAACCTCTTCAAGCCGAGGCCGCGTATCTGCATATGGTCAGTGTGAAGGGGGGAAGGTTGCTGACCCCTGGTGTAAATATATAAAATAATTATTATTTTTAATCCTATTAAAAAAAAAAAGAAATTGAGGATCAACGCCCTAAATCTGCATCATGTCTCTCCTCACAAATCCATCTTTCGCCCGACAGATTGTTGAAGGCAATCATCAATTTGTCAGAGCATCAGTGAATTAAAAAAAATATGACTCAGGATTTTGGGATTTAATACTGACTGGTCTAATTATTGGATAGTCCAAAATATTAAATGTATTTAATTTCAGGTCAAGTCATGTAAGTTTCACACAGAGACATTCTGTTTTTTCTCAAACTGCTGGGGGTCTGTAAACAAGCCTGCTTACAGAACTGGGGATAGAAACAGTGGTTTAGGATATACGCCCACACCTGGGATAATAAACAAACTGAACAGTGTTTACATGAATACGGAACGTGAAGACGCTATGTACAGAATATTCAGGTAGACTTGTGGACACAAATGGTGGACAAGGCTGGTTATACAGTGACCAACCATTATCTCAGCTCTGAGAAAGAGAAGCACAGAACAAGACCCTTCACAGAAATAACATTTTTTTTTTCCTTGTAACAATTTCACCAACAATCATCAGGACACTGTGTGGTATATATCTTACAAGCCAATGGATCATAAACTATTTTACCTGACAAAATCACTATAAAAATCATGGACATATTCATATGATTGTAGATCATAACACCTATTACACAGTATACATGTTGAGAGGGTACAAAAATATGTTACCCTGGCAAGATATTCCATTGACAGAAAAAGGATGTGAATATGACCACAGTTTGTTTATTTGTAATCAATATTTTTAGGGAAATGTGTGTTGTGACACTATGTATAATTTATTATTTAAACGGTTCTAAGTATTTTATGTACATGTAGCGGGGTGTTCCCCTTTAATGCAGAGAGACTACATTACCCAGAACCCCATTCGGCAATGTTCCGCCGCAGAGACTCATGGGAGGGGTTATAAAAGGAGGAGGCGAGGCTGGGCTCGGCCTCTTTGGGACACGAGACTTCAGAGACTGATCCTCCTGTGCGGACGTGTCGGAGTGCAGGGCCTGAAGCCTGAGGCCTTGCGCAGCACCAAAGAGCCTTCCACCCCTCTGCGAGCCTGGGTGGCATCTGACTTCGCTCGACTACAGCCTGGTTGGATCGGGGACCCGATCGCTGAAGAGACGGAGTGTGTGTGTGTGGGCACAACAGGTGGAAGTTCCCGGACTGGGACCGTAGTCCGGGCGGGTGAGAGGGCATATGCCCAACCGATATACTGTTACTGCATCTAGGCCTATAGACTACCGTGGCCTATGAGTTGTTCTTAGTGCTCTTATTGAAGATTCCCCTGGTTAGAACCAAATCTACCATTCGTATAGTCAAGTTCTACTCCATCTTTACCTACCCCATTGGATTACAAAGTTTGTACTCTATTAATGTGCACCACCGTTAAAGATCTGCCGGTGAAGAAAAAAAGAACTAAGTTGTAGATACTAAAACCAGGCCTGGTGGGGTTTCTAGGGTGGTTTGGTTACTGCGCCACAGGGCACTTAGCTAACGGTCGCCCGCGTGGCGCACTTGTTGTGTGTTAACCCTATAGTGTGTTAGTGTGGCTGGGCTTTACATTACAAATGATTACTCTGTAAACTGTTATTGATGTTACCTTCTTTTCCTTTACCAAGAGTTTAAGTAAAATCTTACATTTATTTAAATTCAGTATTGTTTCAATGCTCAGTTATTCATACAGTATAAGACATACAATTTACTGTCAGTACTAGCTGTGCCAGTAGGGGGTAGAGCATATTGCCGGGGGTTGGCGGAGCTGTCTTCAGGGCCCAAACTAAATCAGCGGCCTTCCTAGTTGGAGGTATCGCTACACGTGGGGGTTCTCGTCCGGGATCCTGATGCAGCAAGTGAACGCCAGAGGTTCCGGCATGGATCCACGAGCGGTAGAAGAATGGTGCAAAGCCTCTAACGCAGAGCCAAATCAGTCGATAGTCATCAGCCTCCCTGGGGAGACATGGTCGACTGAAACGGTAGAGGAATTGATGAAGTCAGTGTCCCCAAATCACACACCGTGGGTGACGGAGATAAAGTCAGACCCAGACACCTCATATCAGTATGCATTAGTGGAGTACTGGAACGGGATGCCAGAGGCCTGTAAGCGAAAGTGTGTGCGGACGCCAGACAACAGAACTTATAGGTTGGCGCACGCAGTAACTGAAAGAAAGGAACCATCACCAACGGGATCACCGCAGGCTGTGGCCCGTACCCCACCGGGAGAAAGGGACAGGGCGACGCCCCTGGTGGCGCCTGCACCTGCCACTGTTTATATCACCAGAACCGATAGGTGCGATAGGGGATCTGCTAACCAAGTGTCAGAAGGCAAACACGGTGCATGTAGAGACTAGCTACCGGATACTAAAGACATTCTCAGGGAAGCTCCCTGTCCCCGCAGGGGAAAAAGACTTTGACACCTGGGTGGAGCAGGCATTGCAGGCAGTAGAGGCATGGGAGGTGCCTGAAGCGCAGAAGAGGCAACGAGTGATGGAAAGCCTTAAAGGCGCAGCAGCAGAAGCAGTGAAAAGCTTTCGGTTTGGGAACGCAGATTGCACGGCTCAAGACTGTCTAGCCATGCTGCAAGAAGAGTTTGGTCAATTGGAAAAGGTGACTGAGATGGTCTACCAGTTTGAACACACTTTCCAACAACCGGAGGAGAAACTTTCCGAATATGTTAGAAGACTGAACAGGTTGTTGTGCAAGATTGTGTTGAAGAAGGGGATGAGGCCCCAAGACACAGATGCGGCAAGAATGAAGCAAGTCTTAAAGGGAGCGCTGCGCTCGGATCCAGTCTGGTTGCACCTGAGAACCTCAGGAGGAGGAACGTTGCTGACTTATGCTGACTTGATAAAAATCATCAGAGATGAGGAGGCACTGCAACAGGACCAGCAGTTGATTAGAACAAGTGTTGTACCTGCACAGGTTCTAGTCAATCCAGTAATGACCCCTGAAAGAGATTCGGAGATAGACACCCTGAAAGCTCAAATGTCCAAGGTGTTAGAGATGTTGACCTCTCTGATGGAAAAAGACACAGAGGGTCCCAAGAGAGAAGTACCAAGGAAGGAATTATTCCCAGTTGCCTCAGCACCCGCATCTTTACAAGAATGGGGAGATATCGTCTGCTTTAA
Source organism: Rana muscosa (assembly GCA_029206835.1). Classification (NCBI taxonomy): domain Eukaryota; kingdom Metazoa; phylum Chordata; class Amphibia; order Anura; family Ranidae; genus Rana; species Rana muscosa. Next base: position 1,292,953,067 of record CM055116.1, on the reverse strand, counting down.
CTGTGGAGGAATTGGACATATTGCGGCTACATGCTCCAGTCCCAAAAAGAAGAAAATAGACAACCGCAAGCCGGCGGGAAACTTCAGAGGGCCCCGGTGAAGGAGTCAACCGGGTGCCCATCACCTTCAGTGAGCTCCAAGCTGAAAGCAAAGCAGAAAACTACAGGAGATAAAACGCCTCGGGGGAAACACAACATTCCTAAACAGAGATACACCCAAGAGAAAGGGGGTAAGACCCCTCAGAAGAGGCACAGCACTCCCCAGAGGGGGTGCACACCTAAGAAAAACAATAGTATCCCTCAGCGGGTCCCTACACCCAGTAAAGGTGGGGGGAGTCAATGCATACCAGGCTCAAGAAAGACTGAAGTCCAAAGGGGATTGGACGAGAGGAGGTTCAAAGAACAAAAGTCTGAAGGAAGTGACCCCTGCCGGGCCTTACCCGGAGAAGCTGGTAGGCCCATCTCCTATAGTGTCCATTCAAGTGGAGGGAGTCTACACCAGAGCAATCTTGGATACTGGGGCGCAAGTAACCCTGCTATACAGAGACTTTTACGATAAGTACTTGAGTCACCTACCCATCTGGAAAATAGAGGGACTAGAGATATGTGGGATTGGAACCCAGAACTTCCCCTACGATGGCTATCTGCCTGTCAGGATGACCTTTGACCCATCTGTGGCTGGAAAAGCCAAAGTGTTTGACACCCTGGCAGTTGTGTGCCCTCGGCCACCAGGAGCCAACAAGAGCTCCCTGGTAATAGGGACAAACACGGACCTGGTCCGAAGACTTCTGACCCCTCTAGTGAAAGAGAAAGGAGCAGCGGTCACCAAGATCCACCCCATGCTGAAGACAGCTTACCAAAGGCTGGTCTTAGAGCAGAAGACCCCAGGAGAGGGGATAGGGAAGGTGTGGAGACTTGGAAGAGGAGGGATAGTGCTGCAGCCCGGTGAAGTAACCTGTCTCAGAGCCACTGTGAAGCTTACTTGGGAGCAGCTTGGACCCTTTGTCATGTTGGAATCTGATCCAAGAGAAGGGTCCCATGGTCTGGAAGTGATAGCAGAAGTGATTCCGCTGAAGGCCCTGAAGAAGGCCCATTGTAGAGTCCCAGTGAGTGTTAGGAACAATACGAATGACCCCATGGAAGTCCCAGCCAGGATGCTGCTAGGCCAGGTGAGCCCTGCTGCCCCTGTCAACCTGTCAGAGGTGGGCGAAGGAGGAGATGCTTGGGAGAAGATATCCATGGAAAACCCAAATCTGCCCAGGGCTTGGAAAGAGAGAGCCAAGGCCCAGCTGAACAGGTGGGAGAAGATCTTCTCTAAAGATGAGTTCGATTTGGGGTGTGCAAGGAGTGCCACCCATCGGATCCGCCTCCAGGAAGATAAGCCCTTCAGAGAGAGAGTCAGGCGGGTCCCCCTAGCAGATCTGGAGGATCTAAGAGAACAACTCTCAGAACTCAAAAGGACTGGAGTGATACGGGAATCTAGAAGCCCCTATGCATCCCCGATAGTGGTGGTCAGGAAGAAGAATGGGTCATTGAGGCTTTGTATCGACTACAGGACTCTCAACCGGAGAACCATACCCGACCAGTATACCACTCCAAGGATAGAGGATGCCCTACAGAGTTTGTCTGGAGCCAAGTGGTTCAGTGTTATGGATCTCAAGAGCGGGTACTATCAGATCCCCATGCACCCAGAAGACAAGGAGAAAACAGCTTTCATAACCCCAGTAGGGTTCTTTGAATTCGACCGAATGCCTCAAGGTCTGTCTGGAGCCCCAGCTACTTTCCAGCGTCTTATGGAGAAGACTGTAGGAGACATGAACCTCATTGAAGTCCTTGTTTACCTGGACGATGTCATAGTCTTTGGAAGAACCCTGGAGGAACATGAGGAGAGGCTGGAAAAAGTATTGAGGAGACTCAGTGAGGAGGGACTCAAACTTTCGCCTGAAAAGTGTCGGTTCTACCAGTCTTCTGTGAACTATCTGGGGCACATAGTGTCTGAAGAAGGGGTGACCACAGACCCCGAGAAATTGGAGGCAGTTACCTCCTGGCCACGACCCACCACAGTAACAGAACTCAGATCCTTCTTGGGTTTCTGCTCCTACTATAACAGGTTTGTGGAGGGATTCGCACGAATTGCTAGACCATTGAATGAACTGCTCAAGACTGAGGGGGAAGAGGACGACTCAGGGCCCAGGAAGCCGGGAGAGTCAGTCAGAAATCAGTGGAACCAGAAGTGTGAAGAGGCCTTCCAGGCATTAAAGGAGAGCCTAACCACTGCCCCAGTCTTGGCCTACGCAGACCCAACCAAGCCCTATGAACTACACGTAGATGCTAGTCATGACGGTCTGGGAGGAGTACTTTATCAAGAACATGAAGGGCAACAACGGCCTGTTGCCTATGTGAGCAGGAGCCTGACCCCCTCTGAGAAGAACTACCCCACTCACAAGCTGGAGTTCCTGGCCCTTAAGTGGGCGGTAGTGGACAAGCTCAAAGACTACCTGTATGGGGCGGAGTTCACTGTGAAGACCGACAACAACCCCCTTACCTACCTTTTTACCACGGCCAAGCTGGACGCCACTGGACACAGGTGGCTGGCCGCACTGTCTGGATTCAACTTCAGCCTAAAGTATAGGCCCGGGGCTGGGAATAGAGACGCAGACGCTCTGTCCAGGAGATCTCATGCCCCCACCGGTGATGTAGAAGATTGGACCCAAGTGGCACCGGACGGGGTGCGGGCCCTTTGTCAAGGAGCTGAATTCCAGGCCAGAGGAGGCTCCAGAGCAGAAGAAATAGGAGTTACCATGGTGGGAGTCCCAAAACACTACTGTGGAGTGACTCAATTGGAAGAAGACAACCTGCCGAGATTGTCCAAGAAGGAGTTGAGGAGTGACCAATTGGAAGACCCCATGGGGAGATTGGTCCTGGAGGCCCTGGTAAATCAGGATCCAAACAAGCTCCTGTGTCATCCCTCAAAGGAAGCTCGCCTGTTGAAGAAAGAATGGGACAGGTTGCAGGTACATCAGGGAGTGGTCTACCGAAGAGGCCCCTCTGATGACTCAGAAGATAAGTGGCAACTGTTCCTCCCAGAGAAACATCGAGAGATTCAACTGTCTGGATTCAACTTCAGCCTAAAGTATAGGCCCGGGGCTGGGAATAGAGACGCAGACGCTCTGTCCAGGAGATCTCATGCCCCCACCGGTGATGTAGAAGATTGGACCCAAGTGGCACCGGACGGGGTGCGGGCCCTTTGTCAAGGAGCTGAATTCCAGGCCAGAGGAGGCTCCAGAGCAGAAGAAATAGGAGTTACCATGGTGGGAGTCCCAAAACACTACTGTGGAGTGACTCAATTGGAAGAAGACAACCTGCCGAGATTGTCCAAGAAGGAGTTGAGGAGTGACCAATTGGAAGACCCCATGGGGAGATTGGTCCTGGAGGCCCTGGTAAATCAGGATCCAAACAAGCTCCTGTGTCATCCCTCAAAGGAAGCTCGCCTGTTGAAGAAAGAATGGGACAGGTTGCAGGTACATCAGGGAGTTGTCTACCGAAGAGGCCCCTCTGATGACTCAGAAGATAAGTGGCAACTGTTCCTCCCAGAGAAACATCGAGAGACTGTTCTGATTGCTCTGCATGACAATCATGGCCATCTAGGGGCTGAAAGGACCTTTCAACTTGTCAGAAGTCGGTTCTATTGGCCCTGCATGAGGGCAGAGGTAGAAGAGTACTGCGACTCATGTGCACGATGCATCCAGAGGAAGACTCTACCCCATCAAGCTGCCCCAATGGGCCATCTACAAAGTCAAGGCCCAATGGATCTGGTATGCATTGACTTTCTCTGCCTTGAACCCGACCTGAGTGGACTAGGAAATGTTCTGGTGATAACCGACCATTTCACCCGGTATGCCCAAGCTTTCCCAACCAAAGATCAGAAGGCCTCCACCGTAGCCAAGGTACTTATGGAGAAGTACTTTGTCCATTATGGGCTGCCACAGCGGCTTCATTCAGATCAAGGAATGGACTTTGAGAGTAAACTGATCCGGAAACTCCTGGATTTGTTGGGAATCAAGAAGACTCGAACTACACCTTACCACCCACAAGGGGATGCTCAGCCGGAAAGGTTTAACCGAACCTTGCTCAACATGTTGGGGACTCTGGAAAGTGAGAAAAAGCAACATTGGAGCAAACACATAGCAGCCCTAGTACATGCTTACAACTGCACCATCAGTGATGCTACAGGCTACTCCCCATATCGACTCATGTTTGGGAGAGAAGCGAGACTACCTGTGGACTTGGCCTTTGGCACCTCTCTGGACCATTCCTCAGTCACATCCCACAAAGGATATGTGGACAGGCTCAGACACAGCCTGAAAGTAGCCTATGAACAAGCTCAAGCGGCCTCAGATCAAAGGGGAGCTCGAAACAAAAGAAACTTCGACTTGAAGGTCCGGGTGCAAGACCTACAGCCCGGGGATCGAGTACTGTTACGCAATTTGGGGGTCCCTGGGAAGCACAAACTTGCAGACAGATGGAGATCTGAACCTTATGTCATCTGTAGGAAGTTGCCGGGCCTGCCTGTCTACAAGTTGAAGCCCGAAGGAAAGGTGGGCCCTCTGAAGACGTGGCATCGAAACCACCTGCTCCCTCTTGCTGAGGCAGTTAGAATACCTCCCGTGGGAGATTCCCCTGAACCGGCCTCTATCCTGGATACTCCTAGGCCGAACACTCGGTCGCAGGCTTCCCGAGATGAAGATGGAGAGGCCTCTCAATTTAGTGAAAATGAGGATGGAGAACTTAATTGGCTGTGGCCTTCCCCAACTCCAGGAACTTCTACCATAGACCTTCCAACCACTGAGGACACCACAGATGAAACCCTGAACCCAGAAGCCACAGAGTTCATCCCCTCTAGTCCTTCAGCAGATTACTGGGAAGATGCCCATGATGGTTACTCAGAGGAAGAGGAGCCTGTGGTACCAGAGCCTGAAGTCCCAAGAGAGCAAATGGCTTGAAGAGTCATCCGGCCTCCTAAGAAGCTGACCTACCCACAAATGGGGAATAGCTCAGAGGATTCTGTAGTTACCGCTAGGAGGAATACTGAAAATCCGGATCCCTCCACTGTCCATTTAGTGGAGGGCAACCCCAGCTCACTCTCTGGCACAGCTAGGCAGGCCACCTATGATAATGTGACCTGTGGGCAAGGGAATTCTACTCCTCAGTTTTGGTGGGAATTTCCTATGCCAACATCGTTTGCAGAATTGTCTAGAATTGTACATAGTCTTTGTTAAGGTTTATCTTTGGGGACCAAAGAGTTCAAGTGGGGGGAGTATGTAGGGGGGTGTTCCCCTTTAATGCAGAGAGACTACATTACCCAGAACCCCATTCGGCAATGTTCCGCCGCAGAGACTCATGGGAGGGGTTATAAAAGGAGGAGGCGAGGCTGGGCTCGGCCTCTTTGGGACACGAGACTTCAGAGACTGATCCTCCTGTGCGGACGTGTCGGAGTGCAGGGCCTGAAGCCTGAGGCCTTGCGCAGCACCAAAGAGCCTTCCACCCCTCTGCGAGCCTGGGTGGCATCTGACTTCGCTCGACTACAGCCTGGTTGGATCGGGGACCCGATCGCTGAAGAGACAGAGTGTGTGTGTGTGGACACAACAGGTGGAAGTTCCCGGACTGGGACCTTAGTCCGGGCGGGTGAGAGGGCATATGCCCAACCGATATACTGTTACTGCATCTAGGCCTATAGACTGCCGTGGCCTATGAGTTGTTCTTAGTGCTCTTATTGAAGATTCCCCTGGTTAGAACCAAATCTACCGTTCGTATAGTCAAGTTCTACTCCATCTTTTCCTAACCCATTGGATTACAAAGTTTGTACTCTATTAATGTGCACCGCCGTTAAAGATCTGCCGGTGAAGAAAAAAAGAACTAAGTTGTAGATACTAAAACCAGGCCTGGTGGGGTTTCTAGGGTGGTTTGGTTACTGCGCCACAGGGCACTTAGCTAACGGTCGCCCGCGTGGCGCACTTGTTGTGTGTTAACCCTATAGTGTGTTAGTGTGGCTGGGCTTTACATTACAAATGATTACTCTGTAAACTGTTATTGATGTTACCTTCTTTTCCTTTACCAAGAGTTTAAGTAAAATCTTACATTTATTTAAATTCAGTATTATTTCAATGCTCAGTTATTCATACAGTATTATGCCGCGTACACACGATCGTGATTCACGGCGGTGAAAACACCGCCGTGAATCACGACAGGAAAAACGAGGGAACGGCTTGTTCCCCCACACACGGCCGTTTTTCCCGTCATTTTTTCTCTTGGCGAGAAAAACGACCGTGTGTAGGCTCCGCGGCAGTGTTTCCCTATGGGAAAACTGCCGCGGAAAAAAATGACAGGAATCACGACGAGAAAAATTAGAGCATGTTCTAATTTTTCTCGTCGTGATTAATGCCGTTTTTCCCGTCGGGAAAAACGGCAAAAAGCCCACAGACGATCGTTTTTCTCGTCCAAAGGAAAAAATGTCGACGGGAAAAATGATCGTGTGTACGCGGCATCAGACATACAATTTACTGTCAGTACTAGCTGTGCCAGTAGGGGGTAGAGCATATTGCCGGGGGTTGGCGGAGCTGTCTTCAGGGCCCAAACTAAATCAGCGGCCTTCTTAGTTGGAGGTATCGCTACATACAATATTTCAATTGCTATATATGGAGTTCCGCCTCCTCATAATCAAACATTTTTAAGCCTCGTACACACGACCGGTTTTCCCGTCGGAAAAACTGCCATGAGAGCTTTTCGTCGGGAATCCCGGCTGTGTGTATGCTCCATCTCAGTTTTTTCGACGGGAAAACTGCCGGACAAAAAAAGTGAGCAGGATCTCTTTTTTTCCGTCAGGCCAAAAATCCGAGCCGGAAAACCGTTCGTCTGTATGCTTTTCCGATGGCAAAAAAACGTGCACGTTTGGAATCAAGTATGAGACGGGAGCGCTCGTTCTGGTAAAACTAGCGTTCATAGTGGAGATAGCACATTTGTCACGCTGCAAATTCTTGCATCATTTAATGCAGCGCATTCCTTTCTTCGTTATAATGCTATGTAGCGGGGTCTCTAAATTTAGGTGGGACACCCAGGTGTGTAATAGTGGACCACTTGTGTTAGTGGAGGATTGAATGGTGTAATAATCTCCTTGGCCTCTGGGTGGCGGGGTATCTGGAGGCTCAAGGTAGATTTGCCATTACAGTGCTACCCTTTTTGTCCCTTTCCGGAGATGGTACGGCGAGGGCGGGGAACCTGCCGTGGTGTCGATGGGAGGATATAAAAAGGAGGAGACGCCCTAACCACGAGGTCTGTCTGTCTTCTGGAGGATCTTCTTCACGCGCCCAGGCACCTCAGGCCTGGGTGCGGGCGGTTCTGGATTCCGGCCCAGGCACCCTAGGCCTGACCGGAATGGAGTTGGAGTCCATCCCAGGCACCTTCAGCCTAAGGTGAGGTACTAAACTAGGAGGCCTGGGGTCCAGTGACTTCGACTGGATCCAGTGAGGGTGGAGACGTCCGAGGGTCCCTGAGGTGGATGGGGCTCATGTCTGAGGTGAGGAGGCCGGGGAGGTTACCCATTCGGAGAGTCTGGAGCAGCATCAACCCAGTGACGGATGGGCCTCTGGTAACTCCCTTGGAGGGACATCTTCCCCTGATAGGAGCCGCAACGCAGCGAAGGTACTCCTATCTACGTTCTCTTGAGTTGCTGGTAGAGACTCTCAGATTCTAAGTCCTTTCTAGCTGAATGCTATAGTAACCGCTGGCGAGATCGCAGTGGTTTAGTTTATAACCAGGATAGTGCCTCGACCTGCTCACCCCGTATCAAAATGTTATCAAGTCGCAACCAGATGGCTACTGAAGCACTGTTTATTGTAAGACGTACAATAAAGCAAGAGTTGGACTGTGATCGGTGTGTGGAACTCTGGTTAATGGGAGCAGAGGGAAGTGTTGACACAGCAGGACTGTATTCTAGACAAAAGCACACAGGCCCGAGGAAATATCTGATACTGGCCTTCACCTCACCCACAGCTATGGGGAGGACATGGGCCGTAGCGCATCTCAACCTGTCGTGTGACATACCCCTAGACAAAAGGAGACGGGGTGAGGCCGCTACACGTGGGGGCTCGTGAGTCCGGGATGATGTGTGTTTTAACTTTGGAAGAAAGAATGGCTGTGTCTGGACTTTGCTGCCCGGAGGAATTCCGAGCAGGTCGGCCATGTGATTGGCCAAAGTGCATCCCTGCTCAAAGTCGTGGAAATGACCCTAGGACAGGAAAGGCCCATGCAGAGGAGAGAGAAGAGGGAGGAGTCCAGCCGTGTGAAGTGCTACATGTGGGGGCTTTTATTGCACTGCGCCACGAGGCACCCCGTGACTGTACAGTTCGTGGGCGGAGCTTGAAGGAAGCCCGCAAAAATGTGCAAGTCATGGGAGGAGTCTGGCCATGTGGAGGAACTCACGTGGAGACTTTGGCGCGTAGTCAGTGCGTGATGGAGCAGCAGATAGTCGGGATGGCCTCAAGCTCCCCGTGGATTCCAGTTCCCTACCCCACGAGGATGACTACGTTCGCTGCTCCCCTTACAGACACGGGGATAAGACTCAGGCCCCGAGGGCAGTTGGCTTTGTACTCATGCAGAGACACGGAGGCCCTCGGCGTGATCTGTCCCGGATGCTCGGGACTGGTGGTCCACCTGAAGCCATTCGGGCGTTGCGAGGTGTGCAAAGAGTTCTTGTTCGAGGTGGAGCCATCCACAGTAAGGCTCTGGGCCCTTCGCCTCAACAGCCTCACAGGTACCGCTACTCTAGAAGGAGAGATCCAGGCCTTTGCGGAGGTTCCCGTACGCACTGGCCAGGGCGATGTGACTGCCCAATCAGAGACTGAGAGAGAAAAATCAGAGGATGCTGCTTCGGTCACCACAGATTCTCTGCTCCCACCTCCGAAGAGGAAAGTTGGCCTGGTGCAGGCCTCCTGTGGTCGTGGTCGAGCTTCACCCTGTCGCTTACCTGGCCTGGATGGATCCGGTTGGAAGAGTCCTGGACATCCCAGTTCTACAAAAGGTCAAGGTGAGCCAGGGGCTGGGACTGTGGTGGTGGTTGGAGATGTCGGGGGTCCACAGCCGGTGGAGCCCGCAAGGGAGGGTAGTACCACATCTACCAGAGACTACCTTCCCGCAGAGATGTATGACACTTCCGACCTAGAGTCGCTGTCAGATTGTGGAGATGACGGGGAGATTGATGAACGGTTTCATCGGAAGGGCTGGGACAAACACCCATTGCCTGTGTTACGTGTGCCGCAGGATTCCCCTATGTCTATAGGAGACAGCACGCCCCGGGTACAAGCCCCGGATTCTACGAGGAAGTTTAGTCCTCAGAGTGCCTTCCCACAATCTTCAACATCGCCCGTCTTGGTGGCGGGGGTTGCAGCGAGCCTCACTACGAGAGAAAAGCCATCAGAGGTAGTGAAAGTACCTCGGCATCCGGAGGCCATCGTTCAACCTGGAGAAGGTGAGCGGGAAGCCATGCCTCCTTTGGCCAGATTGCAACGACTTTTCTCACAGAGAGTCGCCCGTGAGTATGGGTGGGAATATCCCTACTTGCCTCGGAACTTACTTTTTGAAGTTGAGGTCATACGCCAGAGATGGTATGACGAATTTGTTTGGGAAAAGCTCAAAGTACCCCATGCACGAAGATATTTGTCCTGTTCGCCATCCGTGTCGAAAAAGTTTCGGGACTGCAGAGCAGACTGGATGTGGGGTCGCCATATTCACGCAGACAAAGTGCGCATCTGCAGGAAGGATGGAGAGGATGCTGACTATTCAATTGAGGTTTTTGATAAGCATCTGAAGCCTTTGTTCTTGCCTGACCCGAAATTCTATTTGTGAGAAGAGACTCACTTGTTGTTTCCTTTCCTACAATATTCTAGAAGTGTTCTTGCTGGAACATCCGAACTGTGCCCTAGTTTTTTATTTGGGCTTTTGTTTTCTACTCTTCAGGAGGAATGAGAGCAGTTTTTTTCTTTCTCGTACATCACGGGACACAGAGCGACATAGTCATTACTAATGGGTTATATAGTTACCGTCAGGTGCTGGCACTGGCAACTTCCAAAACCGGAAGTACCCTCCCCTATATAAGCCCCTCCCATCCGGGAGCACCTCAGTTTTTTGCCAGTGTCTAAGGTGTTGGCCAAGAAGAAACATGTGTTTTTCACTGAGCTTGCGTACAGGTTCTTTTGGGCCTCAGTAAGCTATTCCGGATCCGACCAAAAAAGCTTCATAGCTAAACGGTCGGTACCCGGGCCTTGCAGAGAAGAGCAAGGTTCTGCCTGTAATGCTTCTCTTAGGAGAGCTGGACCCTGGGATCCAGAGCTCTGGTCATACCCACGACCAAGATGTTTTCTGTGCAGGGTGCTATACAGGTCCAGGGGAGTGGAATCCTTGGGAACCCGGTCCCTGAAGGTTTGATTACAATGCCTGCCGTGATAGGTGAAGTTTGGGCTTTTGTGGACCAAACAAAGTCCTGCGGCGGGGAACAGGTAAGTGGGGGCCCCCAGGAACTTGGTTCTATTGGGGGACCCCCAAGCCTAATTTGTCTTTCTGTCTGTTACCTAACGGTATTCCCGCTAATATCTGTGCATGCCTGTAACTACTAAAAAAATTTAATAATTTTTAATGGTGGTCAAGAAAAAAAAAAAAAAAAGAATGTTTTCTTATATATGTTTAGTATATTAAACTGCGGTACCTGTGTTTGTCCACTAGAGGCCGCTGTGGAATGTTTTTCTTGTCATATGGACTAGTTTCTTCTCAGAGAGCAAAGTCCAGGCAGCTGGTGAGTTCTCCTACAGGAAACTGTTTCCTCTGCCATGTTGCAGTGTTCGTCTATCCCCCGGCCTGCGGCAAAGGGGGCCCTGGCTCCTGTCCCTGGTTTCCATGTTTGAAAATTAGCGCCGAGGCGCACGTGGCCGCGCGCGTGCGCGTGCACGCGCCTCTATATATAGAGGTGGCCGGAAAAAGGGGCGGGGCCTGGGGGATGACGCTCTGTGCGCGCCGCAGCGCTTCTGCGCATGTGCGGGCGTCCCAGCAGGTTTTAAAAAGCCACATTATTGCAGTAAGCTGGCTATGAAGTACAGAGACAGAGCTGACAACATTTAAAGGCATACAGCAAGCGGTTGATACAGGCATCCCCTAGAAAGGCACATTAGTAGACACCAACTGTTTATTATAGCAGCATTTATGCTAGACTATTATCAGTAACTGGTGTATTTTCGGCTGGAATACCTCAGCTTTGTGGCTTAGGAATATGCCGTCTAAAAACTCCGGGACTAGAAATTCCAGGAGGAATAGGGGGTCTCCATCGGGCTCTGAGGATCTTGGGCATGCTTTGGCTGCACCAGTCTCCCCTGAAGAATCAGAGGTTAGTGACCGTAGGGCACCCCCAGGAGTACCTGGTACTGTGGCTGTCCCCAGTTCACCTGCTCCTGTGTATGTAACAGAGGAGGTTTTTTCCTCAGCTCTGGGAGGGCTGGAAGAGAGATTGTCAGCACTAATTGCTGCTTCCCTGTCACAGGAGAAAAGCGCTCGATCTCCGTCTCCTCCCTCAGAGTGCCTGTTAACAGAGCAACAGTCCCATACAGAGGTCGACCTACCTGAGGGGGATCAGGATGAGGTTGATTCGGTTGTAGAGGAATCAACAGTGGAGGAGCCGTTCTCAGCATCACATGCTGAGAGGTTATGGGTTCAGTCCCTGACTAATATGGTCCGATCAGCATTTAAAATGCCACTTGCGGAGCCATCCTCCTCTTCTGTCTCCTCGTTGGGATCGCTAAAAGCTCCCCAGACTGTTTGTTCTTTCCCGATCCATCCTTTATTGGAGGGGCTCATTTACCAGGATTGGGAGCATCCTGACAAAATATTTACTCCCCCCAAGAGATTTCCGGTGGTCTATCCTATGGAGGATAAGTTCGTCAGAAAATGGAAGGTCCCTACAGTGGACGCAGCCATCTCTTGTGTGAATAAATCACTGACATGTCCGGTGGAAAATGTCCAAATGTTCAAGGACCCAATAGATAAAAAATTGGAGTCCTTATTGAAATCTGCTTTTTCTACAGCAGGATTGGTGACACAACCAGCAGTGGCAGCTATAGGGGTCTGCCAAGCAGTGAAGGATCAGTTGAAACAGGTCTTAAGGGACGTGCCAGATCAGCAGGCTCTTGCTCTAGCTGATCTACCTAGAGCCTTATGCTTTGCGGTGGACGCTATAAAGGATTCAATCCATCAGGCCTCCCGCCTTACGCTGTCTGTAGTACATATGCGCAGGCTTCTATGGCTCAAAAACTGGTCTGCTGAAGCTCCCTGTAAAAAATTGCTGGTCAGCTTCCCATTTCATGGGGAGCGTTTATTCGGGGAAGACCTGGACAAGTATATCCAGAGAATTTCCAGCGGTAAAAGTACACTCTTGCCGGTCAAAAATAGAGTTAGAGGTCCCTCTTTTAAGAGGCCGGCTTCTCCAGTCCCTAGGACATCGGCTGTGAAACAGTTCCGACGGCCTCCCCGGTCAAATCCCGGAGGTAAAAATCAGGGACAGTTGCAGGGTAACAAGAAGCCCTGGAGCAGGAGAGGTACAAAACCTCCCCCAAAGTCAAATGCATGAAGGGTTGCCCCCACCCAATCGGGTGGGGGGAAGACTTCAGTTGTTCACAGAAACCTGGCGGGACACGATCCGAGACAGATGGGTGCTCTCCGCAGTAAATCTGGGATACAAATTGGAGTTAAAAAACTCCCCTCCTTCCCGCTTTATAAGGTCGAACGTGCCAAGGGATCCCCAGAAGAGAGGATCCCTCCTGTTGGCACTGGAACAATTATTGCTTCAAGCAGTAATTATAGAGGTCCCCCTGGAAGAATGGGGGTTCGGGTTTTACTCAAACCTCTTTACAGTTCCGAAGCCAAACGGGGACGTGAGGCCCATATTAAATCTAAAAGGGCTAAACAAATTCCTGCATATCAGGACTTTCCGGATGGAGTCGATCCGATCGGTAGCCACTGCCCTACAAGGGGAGGAATGGTTAGCCTCGATCGACATCAAAGATGCGTATTTGCACATCCCCATCTTTCCAGCCCACCAAAAATTTCTACGCTTTGCGATAGAAGGGCGCCATTTTCAGTTCAGAGCCTTACCCTTCGGTCTGGCCACAGCACCAAGAGTGTTCACAAAAATTCTGGCCCCATTATTGGCCAATCTAAGAACACGAGGTGTAACGATAATGGCATATCTAGACGACTTGTTGCTGATAGACCACTCAGTGGAAAAACTAGAAGTGGTTGTTCACGAGACAATCAAGTATCTGGAATATCACGGTTGGATTATCAACCGAGACAAGTCAGCCCTAAAACCAGTCAAAAGTCTGGAATACTTGGGGCTAAGGCTGGATTCAGACCAGAGAAAGATTTTCTTGCCTCAAAAAAAGGGGTCGTCTTTGAGAGATTTGATCCACTTAGTGGGTTCAAAAAGACAGCCATCCATACGCCTGTGCATGAGGCTACTGGGAAAAATGGTGGCATCATTCGAAGCAGTACCCTACGGTCAATTCCATTCAAGGAAGTTGCAAAGGGCCATACTGTCAGCCTGGAACAAGAAAGTTCAGGCTCTGGACTTACCAATGTCCTTGTCCCCTTCCGTTCGCAGGAGCCTCCGCTGGTGGTTGGTTCCCCAGAATCTGGAAAGAGGGAAATCCTTCAGTCCAATTTCCTGGAAGGTGGTCACTACAGATGCCAGCCTTATAGGCTGGGGAGCAGTACTGGAGCAATGGTCTCTCCAGGGCAGATGGTCGGATGCGGAAAAGGCCCTGCCCATCAATCTCTTAGAGATACGAGCAGCCCGGTATGCCCTAGTAGCATGGACATCCAAACTCCAAGGGTCCCCTGTCAGAGTTCAGTCAGACAATGCCACAGCAGTGGCATATATCAATCGTCAGGGGGGCACCAGGAGTCGTGCAGCCCAAAGGGAAGTAAATTACATCCTGAGATGGGCAGAAAGATATGTCCCAGCCATATCTGCGGTATTCATTCCAGGGGTGGAGAATTGGAAGGCGGACTTTCTAAGTCGCCAACAATTATGCCCAGGGGAATGGTCCCTTCATCCCGAGGTTTTCCGGACAATATGTCAGCGGTGGGGAACACCGGATGTAGATCTGCTAGCATCCAGGTTCAACACGAAAGTGGACAGGTTTGTCTCTTGGTCAAGGGATCCCCTAGCGTGCGGCTCGGATGCCCTAGTGTTCCCTTGGGATCAGTTCAAGCTGATATATGCATTCCCACCGCCACAATTGTTACCTCGATTACTCCGCAGAATCAGGGTAGAAAAGAAACCAGTGATTCTGGTGGCTCCAGCGTGGCCCCGAAGAGCATGGTACGCGGAGATCGTAAAAATGTCTGTGGGGAGTCCTTGGACCCTCCCACATCGTCCGGACCTGCTTTCGCAGGGACCGATATACCACCCTTCCTTACCAGCCCTAGGTTTGACGGCCTGGCTATTGAAGCCCACATTCTAAAAAAGAGAGGGCTCTCTAATGCTGTGGTGTCTACCATGATCAATGCCAGGAAACCGGTATCCAGGCAGATCTACTATAGAATCTGGAAGGCGTACATCGCCTGGTGTGAAGCCAAGAAATGGCATCCACGTAAATACATAATAGGTAGAATTCTGGACTTCCTACAATGGGCTGTAGATAGGAAGCTTGCCTTGAGTACTATCAAAGGTCAGATTTCGGCCTTGTCAATATTTTTTCAAAGGCCCTTGGCTTCGCATTCACTAGTCAAAGCCTTTATACAAGGAGTGATGCGTATTAGTCCTCCGGTTAATATTCCCATATGTCCATGGGATCTAAACTTGGTTCTGTCGGTTCTACAGAAACAACCATTTGAACCATTACAGCATATTTCCTTAGTGCTTCTCACCAGGAAATTGATTTTTCTAGTAGCCATTTGTTCGGCTAAAAGAGTATCGGAATTAGCAGCTATGTCCTGTAAGGAGCCATATCTGGTTATCCATAAGGACAGAGTAGTGTTACGTCCTCATCCAGCCTTTCTTCCTAAGGTGGTATCGAGTTTTCATTTGAACCAAGATGTGGTTCTTCCTTCTTTTTTCCCCAAGCCTACTTCGGTAGAGGAAAAGTTATTGCATTCTTTGGATGTAGTAAGAGCAGTTAAAGCTTATCTAAAAGCCACTGCTCAGATTCGCAGAACGGATACTTTGTTTATTCTGCCGGAAGGCCCCAGAAAGGGTCAGGCAGCGTCAAAATCTACTTTAGCCAAGTGGATTCGACAGGTCATAATACAAGCCTATAGCTTGAGAAGTAGACCGCCTCCGTTCAAAGTTAGGGCGCACTCCACGAGAGCAGTTGGAACTTCATGGGCAGTGCATCACCAGGCCTCCCTGGCTCAGGTCTGTAAGGCCGCAACATGGTCTTCAGTACATACGTTTACTAGGTTCTACCAGGTGGACGTTAGAAGTCAGGAGGATGTCGCCTTTGGGCGCAGTGTGTTGCAGGCCGCAAAAGATCCTCATGTCTGATAGCGCTCAGCTTATATATGGTGTATCCCCCCCCTCATTTGGCATTGCTTTAGGACATCCCATTAGTAATGACTATGTCGCTCTGTGTCCCGTGATGTACGAGAAAGAAAATAGGATTTTTATAACAGCTTACCTGTAAAATCCTTTTCTTGGAGTACATCACGGGACACAGAGCTCCCGCCCCTCTTTGGGGACACTTATTGCTTTGCTACAAAACTGAGGTGCTCCCGGATGGGAGGGGCTTATATAGGGGAGGGTACTTCCGGTTTTGGAAGTTGCCAGTGCCAGCACCTGACGGTAACTATATAACCCATTAGTAATGACTATGTCGCTCTGTGTCCCGTGATGTACTCCAAGAAAAGGATTTTACAGGTAAGCTGTTATAAAAATCCTATTTTTTGTTTGTTCTCTCTTCCTCACAGTTCGAAGACAGACTTTGGGGGTAGAATTAGTGTAGGGATGCAGGAAGAATGAAGATTTCACCAAGTGTCATTACCGCGGCGCTGTCACCAGGTGGCAGTGTTGTGCAACGGCTGTTTGTTTTTTTTACACGCGCATCACTTTACTCATTGGAGCGAGTGGGTCCATTGGTTGATGGACCCATTCATTCCAAATTAACACAAAAATGTCAGGATGTGATTTTATTTTGTGTATTGTTTTTTTTTTCTTCCCTTCTGCAGGAGATTCGTCTGTCAAGACTGCTGAGTATGGGGTGGTTCTTAGACAGTGAAGGGAGGGATTGTATATGTGTACATGATAGATGTTTTAGGGAAAAGTTTTATTGTTTTATATTACCTTTCCCCTTTGAGCAGGTCTTGGTATGGTTGAGGTTCAAAAATGTAGGGATAGCCTCTGGGGCTAAGCTTGTGTCGTCACTCCATGGGAGACATGGGTTCGCACCAGACGCTGGGGACCAGCGTCAAATCACAGGGGGGAGTATGTAGCGGGGTCTCTAAATTTAGGTGGGACACCCAGGTGTGTAATAGTGGACCACTGGTGTTCGTGGAGGATTGAATGGTGTAATAATCTCCTTGGCCTCTGGGTGGCAGGGTATCTGGAGGCTCAAGGTAGATTTGCCATTTTAGTGCTACCCTTTTTGTCCCTTTCCGGAGATGGTACGGCGAGGGCGGGGAACCTGCCGTGGTGTCGATGGGAGGATATAAAAGGGGAGACGCCCTAAACACGAGGTCTGTCTGTCTTCTGGAGGATCTTCTTCACGCGCCCAGGCACCTTAGGCCTGGGTGCAGGCGGTTCCGGATTCCGGCCCAGGCGCCCTAGGCCTGACCGGATTGGAGTTAGAGTCCATCCCAGGCACCTTCAGCCAGGGGTGAGGTACTAAACTAGGAGGCCTGGGGTCCAGTGACTTCGACTGGATCCCGCGAGGGTGGAGACGTCCGAGGGTCTCTGAGGTGGATGGGGCTCATGTCTGAGGTGAGGAGGCCAGGGAGGTTACCCATTCGGAGAGTCTGGAGCAGCATCAACCCAGTGATGGATGGGCCTCTGATAACTCCCTTGGAGGGACATCTTCCCCTGATAGGGGCCGCAACGCAGCGAAGGTACTCCTATCTACGTTCTCTTGAGTTGCTGGTAGAGACTTCCAGATTCTAAGTCCTTTCTAGCTGAATGCTATAGTAACCGCTGGCGAGATCGCAGTGGTTTAGTTTATAACCAGGATAGTGCCTCGACCTGCTCACCTCGTATCAAAATGTTATCAAGTCGCAACCAGATGGCTACTGAAGCACTGTTTATTGTGAGATGTACAATAAAGCAAGAGTTGGACTGTGATCGGTGTGTGGAACTCTGGTTAATGGGAGCAGAGGGAAGTGTTGACACAGCAGGACTGTAATCTAGACAAAAGCACACTGGACCGAGGAAATATCTGATACTGGCCTTCACCTCACCCACAGCTATGGGGAGGACATGGGCCGTAGCGCATCTCACCCTGTCGTGTGACATACCCCTAGACAAAGGAGATGGGGTGAGGCCGCTACAGCTACAATAATGTAGAAAACGGTCTGAAAGCATGTAGACTGAAAAGCGCGAATCGTCTATCACCAAACTTTTACTAACACGTGTAGCGGGGTGTTCCCCTTTAATGCAGAGAGACAAGAAGTTCCAGGTGAGAGGTGAGTCGGGAGGAAGTAAAGAGACATTATGGAAGTGAAAGCAGAGGAAAGAGAGACTACATCTCCCAGTACATCTTGCAGCACCCAGGGTGCATTGCTCCAGAACAGAGACTGCTGGGGGAGACTTTATAAAGGGGAGGCAGAGTTTTGGTCGGTCTGTTTGGACACCCCTCTCCTAGCAAGAGGATGTCTGTGCTGAACTGCTGTGTGCACAAGGCCTGAAGCCTGGGCCGTGTGCTCCTTTCCAAAGAGCCCTCTGCCAGCCTAGCAGAGCCTTAGAGACATCTAATCCTCCTTGCTGCAGTACACCAGAAGGATTGAAGACTTGGATGTCGGTGGATTCCTGTTCCTAGACGAATCGATGGAGGAAACGGACTTGGACTTGTCCAGGTGGTGAGAGCTGTTTAAAGACAGATACCTTTATCTTTACTATTCGTTGGGATTACAAAGTTGTTCTTCAAGTGCACCACCGAAAAGATTGCTAGCGAATTTTGTTTCACTGAACTTCCATTTAGATCAGTCAGGCCTGACTGCATAGGTAGACATTGCTGGGTGTTAGTCTACCCATGAGGGGAAGTAGCTGTAAAAGGGCAGCGCTAGAGTTGCATAGCAATACTTTATTATTCTGATTACTCTGTTTATCTTTATTACTGTTTATTGCAGGGATCTGCAACTTGTTATACTGTTGTTTATTACTTGCCCATTAGCCTCAGTAAAATATCTGGGTAAAGTACATTTGGTGTCAGTTCCGCTTACTTTAATAGGAGTTTTAAAGTATATTCTGTGTATGTTTGTTATAGGACTGTGTCACCAACAGTTGCGGTCACGCGGTCCTATCCCTCTATCACCAGCTGTGCCACGGGAGGTTAGAGCCGATTGCCAGGGGTTGACAGCAGTGCACTACAGGGCCCAAATCAATATCAGCGGCTCTCTTAACTGGGGGTAGCGCTACACGTGGGGGCTTGAGTCCGGGATCCTTGTACGTTGCACGCTGCAATCAAGCCGATCAGAAGTACCAGCATGGACCCGCTGGCAATGTCACAGTGGTGCGCAGCGATTGGCGCCGATCCAACCGCGGCGGTAGTCATTGTACTCCCGGGGGAAAGATGGAAGGAAGAGGGGATAAAACAGCTCGTATTGTTACTGTCTCCGAGCCACAAAGCATGGGTGATGGATTTTAGGCCAGATCCAGTGATCTCGTTTACATACGCACTGGTAGAATGGAAAAACGAAATCCCAGAGCATTTTAAAAGTCAGAGTATACAAGCCATAGATAATCAGATCTATCACTTGATACATACGCTGCCAGTGAAGGAAGAATGGTTTCAGACACCAAAGCCATCACTCCCACAATTATCTCCACCACTATCCCCTAAAGCAGAAAAGCTTAAGGAACTATTAAGCCCGGGATCACCGCTGGCCGCTATAGGGCCTGAATTGTTGAATGCTCTAGGAGACCTTGTAATTAAGTGCCAGAAAAGCAGTACGGTGCATGTGGAGGCCGGTTACCGGAAGCTTAGCACCTTCTCAGGGAAGCTCCCCGTCCCTGCGGGGGAGGAAGATTTTGACACTTGGGTGGAACAGGCATTGCAGGCAGTAGAAGCATGGGAGGTGCCTGAGGCACAGAAGAGACAGCGAGTCTTAGAAAGTCTGAAAGGTGCCGCGGCAGAAGCGGTGAAGAGCTTCCGGTTTGGAAATGAAAACTGTACAGCTCAAGATTGCCTGGCCATGCTGCAGGAAGAGTTTGGTCAGCTGGAGAAGGTGTCAGAGATGATTTATCAAATTGAACACACTCTCCAGCAGCCGAATGAGAAACTGTCAGAATATGTTAGAAGGCTGAACAGGCAGTTATGCAAGATTGTACTGAAGAAGGGAATGCTGCCCAAAGATGCAGATGAAGCACGCATGAAGCAGATTATGAGGGGAGCGCGGCGCTCAGACCCGGTCTGGCTGCACCTGAAAACCTCAGGAGGAGGAATGTCACTAACCTACTCTGATCTAATAAAAATTATTAGGGACGAAGAGGCGCTGGAGGAAGATCAGCAGGTGGCCAAGGCGAATGTCACACCTGTACCAGTGTTGGTCCATTCGGTCAAGAGCCCAGAAAGAGATGCGGAGGTTGACACTCTGAAATCGCAAATGGCCCAACTGTTGGAGATGCTGACCTCTTTGATGGAGAAAGATCAGAGAAGACGAGAGAAACCAAGCCCAAGAAAGGAGTTGTTCCCGAACACCTCAGCACCGGCCTCCCTACAGGACCGAGAAGAGGTGATTTGCTATAACTGCAGAGGGAGTGGCCACTTTGCTAACGTATGCTCCAGCCCAAAGAAGAAGAGAACAGATAATTGCAAGCCGGCGGGAAACTCCAAAGGGGCCCCGGTGAAGGAGTCAACCGGGTGCCCATCATCTTCAGTGCGCTCCAAACTAAAAAAAAAGGCCAAGAATGGAGGAGACAAAACTCCTAGGAGGAGGTATAGTACACCCCCACCAAGATGTACCCCAGAGGGAGGGGGCAAGACCCCTCAGTGGAAGTACAGCACCCCAAAGAAGGAACATCCACCTAAAAGGAACAATAACATCCCTCAGCGGGTTTGTGCCCCCATTGAGAGGGAGAAAGTCAATGCATGCCAGGCTCAGGAAAAATTAAAGTCCAAAAGGAGCAGGGCAAGGGTCGAAAGCAAAAAAAAAGAGGTGACCCCAGTCCGGCCATACCCAAAGGAACTGGTGGGCCCGTCTCCTACTGTGCCCATTCAAGTGGAAGGAGTCTATACTAAAGCTCTTTTGGACACCGGAGCACAGGTGACTTTACTATACCGGGACTTCTATGATAGGCACTTGAGTCATCTGCCTATCCAGAAGATAGAAGAGCTGGAGATATGGGGACTTGGAACCCAGAGTTTCCCTTATGATGGGTACCTGCCCATAAAGATGACTTTCGACCCATCCGTGGCTGGGAAGGCTGAAGTGTTTGACACCCTGGCAGTTGTGTGTCCCCGGCCGCCTGGAGCCAGCAAGATTTCCCTGATCATTGGGACAAACACGGATCTAGTCAGGAGACTCCTGACCCCTCTAGTGAAAGAGAGAAACCATTCAGCCACCAAAATCCATCCCATGCTAAAGACGGCCTACCAACGACTGGTCTTAGAGCAGAAGACCCCGGGAGAGGGGATAGGGAAGGTGTGGAGACTTGGCAGAGGAGGAGTAGTGCTACAGCCCGGAGAAGTAACCTGTCTTAGGGCCACTGTGAAGCTTTCGTGGGAACAACCTGGCCCCTTTGTCATGCTGGAATCAGACCCAAGGGAAGAGTCCTCAGGCCTGGAAGTGATACCAGAAGTGATTCCGTTCAAGGCCCTGAAGAAGGCCCATGGCAGAGTTCCGGTGAGTGTTAGGAACACTACGGGAGGACCCATGGAGATCCCTGCCAGAGTGTTGCTTGGTCAGGTGAGCCCTGCTGCCCCGGTCACTTGGTCCGAAGTCAAGGGGACGGGTGACGGAGGAGATGTTTGGGAGAAACTGTCCGTGGAAAACCCGAACCTACCCAGGGCTTGGAAAGAAAGAGCCAAGGCCCAGCTGACCAGGTGGGAGAAGATCTTTTCCGAAGATGAATTCGATGTGGGGTGTGCAAGAAGTGCCACCCATCGGATCCGCCTCCAAGAAGATAAGCCCTTCCGAGAGAGGGTCAGGCGGGTCCCCCTGGCAGATCTGGAGGATCTGAGGGAACAACTTGTAGAACTAAAGAAGACTCGTGTTATCCGTGAGTCTAGAAGTCCCTATGCCTCCCCAATCGTGGTGGTCAGAAAGAAGAATGGGTCGTTGAGGCTTTGTATCGATTGCAGGACTCTCAACAGGAGAACCATCCCTGACCAATACACCACGCCAAGGATAGAAGATGCCCTACAAAGTTTGTCTGGAGCCAAATGGTTCAGTGTGATGGACCTCAAGAGTGGGTACTATCAAATCCCTATGCACCCAGAAGACAGGGAGAAGACAGCCTTCATAACCCCGGTGGGATTCTTAGAATTCAATAGGATGCCTCAGGGTCTGTCTGGAGCTCCTGCTACCTTTCAACGCCTTATGGAGAAGACTGTTGGAGACATGAATCTTATAGAAGTCCTTGTGTACTTGGACGATGTCATTGTCTTTGGAAGAACCTTGGAAGAACATGAAGCCAGGTTGGAGAAAGTATTGAGAAGACTCAGCGAAGAGGGACTTAAGCTTTCCCCCGAGAAGTGTCGGTTCTACCAGTCTTCTGTGAACTATCTGGGGCACATAGTGTCTGAAGAAGGGGTGGCCACAGATCCTGAGAAGTTGGAAGCAGTCACTTCCTGGCCACGACCCACCACAGTAACAGAGCTCAGATCCTTCCTGGGGTTCTGCTCCTATTATAGGAGGTTTGTGGAGGGGTTTGCTCGGATTGCCCGCCCGTTGAATGAATTGCTAAAGGCAGAAGGGGAAGAGGATGACTCAGGGCCCAGGAGGCCTGGTGAGTCAGTTCAAGATCAGTGGAACCCAAGGTGTGAAGAGGCCTTTCATGCTCTGAAGAGGAGCTTAACCACTGCCCCAGTCCTGGCCTACGCCGACCCTACCAGACCTTATGAATTACATGTGGATGCCAGCCATGAGGGTCTAGGTGGTGTACTCTACCAAGAACATGAAGGACAACTGCGACCAGTGGCCTATGTGAGCAGGAGCCTGACCCCCTCAGAAAAGAATTACCCCACTCATAAGCTGGAATTCCTGGCCCTCAAATGGGCGATAGTAGACAAGCTAAAAGACTACTTGTATGGGGCAGAGTTTACTGTGAAGACAGACAACAACCCCCTGACCTACCTCTTCACCACCGCGAAACTAGATGCCACCGGACACAGGTGGTTGGCCGCATTGTCTGGATTCAACTTCAGTCTGAAGTACAGACCAGGAGCCGGAAATAGGGATGCAGATGCCCTGTCCCGGAGGTCTCATGCCACGACAAATGACTGGGAAGATTGGACCCAAGTGGCACCGGACGGGGTGCGGGCCCTTTGTCAAGGGGCTGAATTCCAAGCCAGAGGAGGCTCCAGAGCAGAAGAAATAGGGGTTACCATGGTAGGAGTCCCCAAACACTATTGTGGGGTAACTCAACTGGAGGAAGACAACCTACCGAGACTGTCCAAGAAGGAGTTGAGGTGTGACCAATTGGAAGACCCCATGGGGAGATTGGTCCTCGAAGCCCTGGAGAATCAGGATCCCAACAAATTCCTACATCACCCCTCAAAGGAGGCTCGCCTGTTGAGGAAGGAATTGGACAGGCTACAGGTACATCAGGGAGTGGTCTACCGAAGGGGCCCCTCTGATGACTCAGAAGATAAGTGGCAGTTATTTCTTCCAGAGAAGCACCGAGAGACTGTACTAATTGCCCTGCATGACCATCATGGTCACCTAGGGGCAGAAAGGACCTTCCAGCTCGTCAGAAATCGGTTCTATTGGCCCTGCATGAGGGCAGAAGTAGAGGAGTATTGCCATTCCTGTGCACGATGCATTCAGAGAAAGACCCTACCCCATCAAGCTGCCCCAATGGGCCACTTACAGAGTCAAGGCCCAATGGATCTGGTATGCATTGACTTTCTCTGCCTCGAACCCGACCTGAGTGGATTGGGGAATGTTCTGGTAATAACCGACCATTTCACCCGCTATGCTCAAGCTTTCCCAACCAAAGACCAGAAGGCATCCACCGTGGCCAAGATACTTATGGAGAAGTATTTTGTCCATTACGGACTACCACAGAGACTCCACTCAGATCAAGGAAGGGACTTTGAGAGTCGGTTGATCCGAAGACTTTTGGATTCATTAGGAATAAAGAAGACCAGAACCACGCCTTACCACCCACAAGGAGATGCTCAGCCGGAGAGATTTAACCGGACCCTGCTCAACATGTTGGGAACCTTAGAAACAGAGAAGAAGCAACACTGGAGTCAGCACATATCAGCCCTAGTACATGCCTATAACTGTACCACAAGTGACGCCACTGGCTACTCCCCTTATCGACTTATGTTTGGGAGAGAAGCAAGGCTACCTGTGGACCTGGCTTTTGGCACTTCTATAGACAATACCTCAGCTACATCCCACAAGGGATACATGGACAGACTTAGACGTAGCTTGCAGGTGGCCTATGAACAAGCCCAGGCGGCTTCGGATCAAAGGGGGGCCCGCAACAAGAGAAATTTTGATCTGAAGGTTCGAGTGCAAGATCTGCAGCCCGGGGACCGAGTACTGCTACGCAATCTGGGGGTCCCTGGAAAACACAAGCTTGCCGACAGGTGGAGATCTGAGCCCTATGTTGTCTGTAGGAAGTTGCCCGGTTTGCCTGTCTACAAACTAAAGCCAGAAGGAAAGGTCAGTCCACTGAAGACGTGGCATCGGAACCACCTGCTCCCACTTGCTGAGGCAGTCAGAATACCTCCCGTGAGAGACTCCCCTGAACCGGCCTCTATCCTGGATATTCCTAGGCCGAACACTCGGTCCCAGACCTCTCGAGCCAAAGATGGGGAGGCCTCCCAATTGAGTACAGAAGAAGGTGGAGAACTGGACTGGCTGTGGCCTCCCTCGACTCTGGGAACGTCCGCCATAGATCTCCCAAATGGAGGGGATACCCCAGATGCAACGCTGAATCCGGAGGCTACTGAATTCATACCCTTCAGTCCCTCAGCTGATTACTGGGAAGATGTTCCTGACAATTGCGCAGAGGAGGACTCTAGAGATTCCATACGTCAGTCGACTTCTGAATCAGAGGTTCCAGAACCAGCAATGTTACCTGAACTTACTCCTGAAGAAGAGCCTGTGGTGCAAGAGTCAGAAGCACCAAGAGAGCAGAGGGCTCGCAGAGTCATCAGGCCTCCCAAGAAACTAACTTACCCCCAAATGGGGACGAGCTCAGAGGACTCTGTTGTAACGGCTAGGAGAAGTGTTGAACAACCTGATCCTTCCACCGTCCATTTGGTGGAGGGCAACCCCAGCTCACTCTCTGGCACAGTTAGGCAGGCCACTCATGGTAGTGTGACCTGTGGGCAAGAGAGTTCCATCCCAAAGTTTTGGTGGGAATTCCCTATGCCAACATCATGCTCGACATTGTCCAAAATGGTAAACAGTATTTGTTGAAGTTTATCTTTGGGGACCAAAGAGTTCAAGTGGGGGGAGTGTGTAGCGGGGTGTTCCCCTTTAATGCAGAGAGACAAGAAGTTCCAGGTGAGAGGTGAGTCGGGAGGAAGTAAAGAGACATTATGGAAGTGAAAGCAGAGGAAAGAGAGACTACATCTCCCAGTACATCTTGCAGCACCCAGGGTGCATTGCTCCAGAACAGAGACTGCTGGGGGAGACTTTATAAAGGGGAGGCGGAGTTTTGGTCGGTCTGTTTGGACACCCCTCTCCTAGCAAGAGGATGTCTGTGCTGAACTGCTGTGTGCACAAGGCCTGAAGCCTGGGCCGTGTGCTCCTTTCCAAAGAGCCCTCTGCCAGCCTAGCAGAGCCTTAGAGACATCTAATCCTCCTTGCTGCAGTACACCAGAAGGATTGAAGACTTGGATGTCGGTGGATTCCTGTTCCTAGACGAATCGATGGAGGAAACGGACTTGGACTTGTCCAGGTGGTGAGAGCTGTTTAAAGACAGATACCTTTATCTTTACTATTCGTTGGGATTACAAAGTTGTTCTTCAAGTGCACCACCGAAAAGATTGCTAGCGAATTTTGTTTCACTGAACTTCCATTTAGATCAGTCAGGCCTGACTGCATAGGTAGACATTGCTGGGTGTTAGTCTACCCATGAGGGGAAGTAGCTGTAAAAGGGCAGCGCTAGAGTTGCATAGCAATACTTTATTATTCTGATTACTCTGTTTATCTTTATTACTGTTTATTGCAGGGATCTGCAACTTGTTATACTGTTGTTTATTACTTGCCCATTAGCCTCAGTAAAATATCTGGGTAAAGTACATTTGGTGTCAGTTCCGCTTACTTTAATAGGAGTTTTAAAGTATATTCTGTGTATGTTTGTTATAGGACTGTGTCACCAACAGTTGCGGTCACGCGGTCCTATCCCTCTATCACCAGCTGTGCCACGGGAGGTTAGAGCCGATTGCCAGGGGTTGACAGCAGTGCACTACAGGGCCCAAATCAATATCAGCGGCTCTCTTAACTGGGGGTAGCGCTACACACGCAATAACACAAGATCAGCAAAAGCAGCCAAAAGGGTGGCGCCGTTGGAATTGAACTTCCCCTTTATAGTGCCGTCGTACGTGGTGTACGTCACCGCGCTTTGGACGGGCGGACTTTAGTCTGAGCATGTGTATGCAAGGCAGACTTGGCCGGAATTCCGTCGGAAAACCATTGGTTTTTTATCCAACGGGAAAACCGGTCGCGTGTACAGGGCTATCACTGTTAAATATTGCTATGCCAGAATTGTGTGTTCATACATTGGCAGTTACCAGATCTCCTAACTATTAAATATATATATATATATATATATATATATATATATATATATATATATATATATATATATATATTGTAACCTGGGGGACCGGTAGTAGTTACAAAAGCTCCCTGGGATGAGCAGGCACAGATACCAAGTCCATTGGATCAGTGAAAACACAGTGTTGTTTATTGGTGCTATATACAATGTCAATGACAGGTGCTGTACAGTGTGCAAAAAACAAACAGAAGAAAAAATTGCTAAACAAAACCCTAGCCGTGTCTCGGCTTTAATTATACGGTATTTACAAGCCCTCACTACCAGGCTGAACAAGCCTACCGCTTGCTAGCTTCCACATCAACTGATTGATAAGTTTTACCAACCTTCTTGCTCTCACAGACCAGCGTTGTCTGTGTTTCCCAGGCAGAGCAAAGGCTGTCTGCTCAGGTGAGCTTTTAATTAACCTGGGGGAGAGAACCAACACCTGAAGTGGATCCTGGCTCAGAGATCCCTGAATGTATACGAGAGGAGCCTGGGAGATGTATAAACCCCGAACAGGACTTTCCCAGGCTCTCTCTGGGACGCTCTGCCACACATCCTCCCCCCTTGTTTCAACCCCAGGGTTGGAACACCTGTATCCCAACAGGAGTGAGCACGGGACAGGGCATCTACATTTCCCATCTCCACACCTGACCTGTGTTTTACCGTAAAGGCGTAATCTTGTAGGGCCAAAAACCACCGGTTAACCCGCCTATTAGTCTCCTTCTTTTGGGCCATGCATTTCAGGGGAGCATGGTCAGTTATCAACTCAAACTGGCCCCCAAGAAGTAGTACCTGAGTGCGTCCACGGCCCACTTTATGGCTAAGCATTCCTTTTCAATGACTGCATACTTTTTTTCATGGTCATTGAGCTTTCTGCTTAAGTACACCACAGGGTGTTCTTCCCCATTGTGTACCTGTGATAGTACTGCCCCGATACCAACATCAGACTCATCCGTCTGGACCAAAAAGTTTTTGGAGAAATCAGGGGAGTATAGGATTGTCTGTGCACAAAGAGCCTTCTTCAGGAATTGAAAAGACTCTTCTGCTACTGGAGACCATTTCACCATTACGGAGTCTTTCCCTTTCGTAAGGTCTGTCAGTGGGGCAGCTATAGTAGCGAAATTTGGGATAAATCTTCTATAGTACCCCGCAATGCCAAAAAAGGCCCTGACCTGCTTCTTGTTTGCAGGAGGTGGCCACTCCTGGATGGCTTCTATCTTATTCACCTGGGGCTTTATGACACCCCGGCCAATAGTGTAGCCCAAATACTTGGCTTCCTCTAGGCCAATGGCACATTTTTTTGGATTTGCCGTAAACCCTTCTTTGAAGAGCGAATCCAGGACAGTCTGGACACGGGGCAAGTGAGACTCCCAGTCAGTGCTATGCACCACTATGTCGTCCAGATAGGCTGCAGCATACTGTTGGTGAGGTCTTAGGGTCCTGTCCATAGCCCTCTGAAATGTTGCAGGGGCATTTTGCAACCCAAAAGGCATTTTCTTATACTGAAACGACCCCTCCGGGGTCACAAATGCAGTCTTTTCTTTGGCACTACCAGTCAGGGGTATTTGCCAATATCCTTTGGTCAAGTCCAAAGTGGTCAGATAATGGGCCTTGCCAAGTCGGTCTATAAGCTCGTCTACCCTGGGCATTGGGTATGTGTCAAATTTTGTTACCGCATTAAGCTTTCTGAAGTCGTTACAAAACCTCCAAGTGCCATCTGGTTCTGGGACCAATACAATGGGGCTAAACCAGTCACTATTGGATTCCTCAATAACATCTAGCTCCAACATCCTTTTAACTTCCTCACCGATGTCCTTTCTTCTAGCTTCGGGAATTCGGTATGGTTTGAGCTTGACACGGACCCCAGGTTCAGTAACAATATCATGCTGAACTGCTGAAGTCGTGCCAGGCAACTCTGAAAACTTCTCTTTATTCCTTATCAGGAACTCTCTAGCTTCCTGTTTCTGGGAACATGACAGGGTGTTTGGAATCTTGACCTCAGGGATCAGAGGGGATTCAGTACCCTTAAGGGTTACCGTGAGAGACCTTGCAGTTAATGCCAGTCTATCCTTCCAGGGCTTTAACAGGTTTATGTGGTAAATCTGTTCGGGCTTCCTTTTACCTGGTTGATACACCTTGTAATTGACCTCCCCAACTCTTTCAATTACTTCAAAGGGTCCCTGCTACTTAGCCAGGAATTTGCTCTCAACAGTGGGAACTAACACGAGGACCCTGTCACCAGGTGAGAAAACACGATGTTGGGCCCCCCTGTTGTATATCCTCTGTTGGGCTGCTTGGGCCTGCAGTAAATGTTCTTTTACCACCGGCATGATTGCTGCAATCCTATTCTGCATTTGAGCGATATGCTCAATGACACTTTTGTGAGGTGTCTGCTCCCCCTCCCAAGTTTCCTTGGCTATGTCTAAGAGTCTCCGAGGGTGTCTCCCATAAAGCAGCTCAAATGGAGAGTACCCCGTAGAGGACTGGGGGACTTCCCTGATGGTGAGCATTAAGTAGGGTATCAGGAAGTCCCAGTTTTTCCCATCCTTGTCAACAACCTTTTTTAACATACTCTTTAATGTCTTATTGAAGCGTTCCACCAAGCCATCCGTTTGAGGATGGTACACTGAGGCTTGCAACTGCGTCACCTTAAATAACTTGCACAGCTCCCTAGTTATTCGTGACATGAATGGGGTACCCTGGTCTGTAAGGACTTCTTTCGGGACGCCAGCCCGACTGAACACCATAAACAGCTCTTTGGCAATGTTTTTAGCAGACGCAGTGCGTAAGGGAACGGCCTCGGGGTAACGGGTAGCGTAATCCATGATCACGAGGATATGTTGATGACCGCGGGCAGATTTGGGGAGTGGACCCACAAGGTCCATGGCAATCCTCTCAAAGGGCACTTCAATAATGGGCAAGGGCACTAATGGGCTTCGGAAGTGGGGTTGGGGGGCTGACATCTGACACACAGGACAGGATTGACAAGAATTCTCGATATTTTTCCGTATCCCAGGCCAGTAAAACCTGTGCAACACCCTTTCAGTGGTTTTCTCAACCCCTAAATGGCCTCCTAGCAAGTGCCCATGGGCAAGTTCCAACACCACCCGCCTGTATAGCTTAGGGACTACCAACTGTTCAACCACTTCATCATTAGTTTTACATACACGATACAGTAAATTCTCATTGCTGCAGAAATATGGAAAACAGGGCCTGTCCTCTGGTTCGACAGGTACCTCATTAATCACCATTACATTTTCCCAGGCCCTGGCAAGGGTAGGGTCTTTTCTCTGCTCCGTACCAAAACTTTCCTTATGCACATTAAGATCGACAAACTCTAACGTAGGCTCAGATTCAGCAGACGGCTGTCCAGCTCTACTGGTTGTGGGGACTTCTTCAGGCTCCCCCAGCTCTCCTGCCATAACAGAAAGAATCACCCGGAGGGCCCTGAGAGGAGTCCCCTGAACTCAGAATGTCAGTAATGGCCATGAGTTTTGGCTCTGCGACTGAGTCAGGTACTGCGACTGGGTCCGGACAATCCCATAGTTGCCAAAACTTAGGGAAGTCCCTACCAATGATAGCCTCGTGCACCAAGTGGGGCACCAGTCCGACCGAATGGGTCACCGTACCTAAGCCAGTTTTAAACTGAACAGTGGCTATTGGATACTCGCGGCCCGCGGGTATCCCCATGCACACAGATCACAGCAACTTGTTTTGCATGAAAATTCACAGTTTCAACCATCTCAGCTGTAACCAAAGTAACTAGACTTCCAGAGTCCAGCAAGGCCGTAATAGGCTTATTATTAATAGTCACTTGACACATGTATTTTCCCACATTTGGCACTGCAGCGCATGAAACAGCAGCAAACATAGACTGCCTTCTAAAAGATAGATCACACTGCATTGGTTCATCTGTCAATGGACAGTTTGCTGCAACATGTCCCAGTTCTTGACAACGAAAACACCTGATGTTTCCCCAATTCGGTTTGCTGACAGGCAGTGGCTTCCCTTGTTTGGGCCGCCAAACTTCAGTCCTGGCACCAAAAATCCTCCCCCCTATTTCCTTGCCATGCTTACCACCCACTTCCCCTGGAACAGTCTTACCGGTTGCCTGGGGAGACCGTGGCTTTGGGTGGAAAGTCTGTGCGGCTGTAGGGGTGGTGACCAGGTTCTCTGCAGCAAAGTACCTCTCAACAAGCTCCACCAGGTTGTCTGCCGACTTGGGGTCTCCTTGACTCACCCACCTTTGCAGGGGAATTGGTAGTGACCTCAGGAATTGGTCCATGACCTCACGCTCCACTATTTGTGGCGCAGACAGGAACTCCGGCTGTAGCCATTTCCGCACCAGGTGGATCAGATCAAACATCTGCGATCTTGGGGGCCTCTTATCTTGGAAGAACCAGCTGTGGACCCGCTAAGCTCGAACAGCCAAGGTGACAACGAGTCGTGCCAGGATTTCCCGCTTGACCTTCTCATAATCTCTCGCTTCTGCTGACTCCAGATCATAGTAGGCCTTCTGCGCTTCTCCAGAAAGTAAGGGGGCGATCAGTCCTGCCCACTGGGTTTGGGGCCAAGCTACCCTCTCAGCGGTCCGTTCAAATGTTAGTAGGAAGGCCTCTGGATCATCATCTGCCGTCATCTTTGAAAGAAAGCGCCCCACATGGATGGCTGAGGGCTTGTCTCCAATATCCTTCATTATCGCAGGTGACCACTGTGCTAGCATCTCCACAACCTCAGTCAGGGTTTTCCTATCCGCTTTTGCAGCAGTGGCGAACTGTTCAAACAGCCTCTGCGATTGCTCCTGTGCGATAGTGTTTGCTTGCTGCAATGCAGCGTTAGTTTGCTGTTGTGCAGCGTTGGATAACAGCATTTGTTTGAGGATTTCCTCCATGTTGTCACTTTAGGTACTGGCCTTTTAAATAGTACTTACTACAGCTGGTCGCAATCTCCACCATATGTAACCTGGGGGACCGGTAGTAGGTACAAAAGCTCCCTGGGATGAGCAGGCACAGATACCAAGTCCATTGGATCAGTGAAAACACAGTGTTGTTTATTGGTGCTATATACAAAGTCAATGACAGGTACTGTACAGTGTGCAAAAACAAACAGAAGAAAAAATAGCTAAACAAAAGCCTAGCCGTGTCTCGGCTCTAATTATACGGTAATTACAAGCCCTCACTACCAAGCTGAACAAGCCTACCGCTTGCTAGCTTCCACATCAACTGATTGATAAGTTTTACCAACCTTCTTGCTCTCACAGACCAGCGTTGTCTGTGTTTCCCAGGCAGAGCAAAGGCTGTCTGCTCAGGTGAGCTTTTATATAACCTGGGGGAGAGAACCAACACCTGAAGTGGATCCTGGCTCAGGGATCCCTGAATGTATATGAGAGGAGCCTGGGAGATGTATAAACCCCAAACAGGACTTTCCCAGGCTCTCTCTGGGACGCTCTGCCACAATATATATATATATATATATATATATATATATATATATATGTAGCGCTACCCCCAGTTAAGAGAGCCGCTGGATTTATTTTCGGGCCCTGTGTACAGCACCACCAACCCCCAGCAATCTGCTCGACCCACTCTGGCAAAGCTAGTCTAAGGGTTATATTTATATCACATTCAAATATAACTGCAAGGAATAATCTCTTAGCAGTAAGACAACACACTGAGGCAAGAGATTAAATATAACAGTTTACTCTCATATTAAAGGTAGCATGAGCAGTACACAACAGATGCAATTTGCTATCAGAGCCTTGCAGAAATCAATACAGCATACAATAATGGCGCTGTGCGGTACTTCACCATGTGTAGCTATTATGGTATGCGCGCCCTATGGCGCACTAAACAATATCTTAACTTCCCACGCCGGTCAGGCCTGACATGGAATAAATCTCAGTCACCTCCTATAGGGATCTCTTTGCATGCCAGCTTTCGGTGGTGCACTTGATGAATAGCAATTTGCAATCCACAACCAGGCAATAACTTGAAACACTATACTGGGGGGGGACACTTCAACTCTGTCCTGCTACCGGTCCCCCCGGGGGAACAGCAAATAAACGAAACTGTGGGCCTATGCAGTCTATAGGCCTGAACACGGCACAGTCTATTGGTCTGGGCAGGTGCCCGCTCACCACTCCGGAACGTCCACCCTGCTGTGTATCCGCACACAGCGTCTGCAATGATCGGGTCCCTGATCCAACTGATGTCCTCACTCGACAAGTCAGATGCCACCCAGGCTCCGCAGTGGTGTGGAAGGCTCTTTGGAAGTTGCGCAAGGCCCAGGCTTCAGGCCTTGCACTGCAGCAGATCCACACAGGAAGAAACTCTTGCTTGCAGCGCAGTGTCCAAAGAGGCCGAGCTCCGCCTCGCCTCCTCCTTAAATAACTCCTCCCATGAGTCTCTGCGGTGGCTAACTGCACTCTGGGTGCCGAACAGGGTTCTGGGTAACGTAGTCCCAGGGCCTTAAAGGAGACCCCGCTACACACTCCCCCCACTTAAACTCTTTGGTCCCCAAAGATAACATAAACTTAAATCACAGAACGTACAACATCAATCAAACTTTCGTATGATGTTGGCAGAGGAAATTCCCACCAAAACCGAGGCGGTGAACTCCCCTGCCCACAGGTCACACTATCATTAGTGTCCTGCCTAACTGTGCCAGAGAGTGAGCTGGGGTTGCCCCCCACCAAATGAACAGTGGGAGGGTCAGGCTGTTCCATACTCCTTCTGGCAGTAACCACAGTGTCTTCCGCACTTCTCCCCATCTGTGGGTAAGTTAATCTTCTAGGAGGCTTTATGGCTCTTCGCTTCCTCTGTCCTCTTGGGCTTTCTGTTAGAACAGGTTCCTCCTCTGGAACCAACTCAGGAATTACTTTTGGTTCAGGAGCACTGGACTCCAGGGCAGGGAGGTATAGGGACTCCCTTGGATCTTCTTCAGGTGGTAAATCACAAGCACTTTCCCAAGAATCCGACCAAGGACTGGATGGAATGAACTCAGTGGCTTCTACATTCAGTGTCTGATCTATGGTGTCTTCTTCAGGTGGAAGATCAATAACAGAGGTTCCTGGGGCCTGTGAAGGCCAAAGCCAGTCAAGTTCTTCTCCCTCATCTTCACTCATCTCCGAGGTCTCTGTATCCCCAATCCGAGGGGTCTGAGACCGAGTGTTCGGTCTGGGAGTATCCAGGATGGAAGTTGGTTCAGGGGAATCTGCCACAGGAGGTATCCGAACTGCCTCCGCTAGTGGAAGTAGGTGGTTCCGATGCCAGGTCTTCAAGGGCCCCACCTTTCCTTCTGGTTTAAGTCTGTAAACGGGTAGACCCGGCAGTCTTTTGCAAACAACATAAGGTTCAGGTCTCCATCTGTCTGCAAGCTTGTGTTTTCCAGGGATCCCCAAATTCCGCAACAACAATCTGTCTCCAGGTTGTAGATCCTGGATCCTAACTTTTAAGTCAAATTTTTTCTTGTTGCGGGCCCCCCTTTGCTCTGAGGCCGCCTGGGCCTGTTCATAGGCCAATTTCAAATTGCGTCTGAGCCTATCGACATATCCCTTGTGGGAAGCAGCAGAACAATGGTCTATGGAAGTGCCAAAGGCCAGATCTACGAGTAATCTTGCTTCTCTCCCGAACATAAGTCGATAGGGTGAGTACCCTGTAGCATCACTGGTGGTGCTGTTGTATGCATGCACAACTGCCGCTATGTGGTTGCTCCAATGTTGCTTCTTTTCACTACTTAGGGTCCCCAGCATGTTGAGCAGGGATCGGTTGAACCTCTCCGGCTGAGCATCACCTTGTGGATGATAGGGGGTAGTTCTTGTCTTCTTGATCCCCAAAGAATCCAGGAGTTTCTGGATCAATCAACTTTCAAAATCCCTTCCCTGATCTGAATGGATCCGTTGTGGTAGCCCATAATGTACAAAGTATTTCTCCATCAGCACTTTGGCCACGGTGGAAGCCTTCTGGTCCTTGGTTGGAAAAGCCTGGGCATACCGGGTGAAATGGTCGGTTACTACCAGAACATTTCCTAGTCCACTCAGGTCGGGTTCGAGGCAGAGAAAATCAATGCATACCAGGTCAAGTGGGCCTTGACTTTGCAGATGGCCCATTGGGGCAGCTTGATGAGGTAAAGTCTTTCTCTGGATGCATCGTGCACATGAGTGGCAGTATTCTTCAACTTCAGTCCTCATGCAGGGCCAATAGAAACGGTCCCTAACGAGTTGGAAAGTCCTTTCCGCCCCTAGGTGGCCATGGTTGTCGTGCAG
Organism: Rana muscosa; assembly: GCA_029206835.1. Lineage (NCBI taxonomy): Eukaryota > Metazoa > Chordata > Amphibia > Anura > Ranidae > Rana > Rana muscosa. The sequence continues at coordinate 1,292,918,614 of CM055116.1, read as the reverse complement.
GGCAACCAGGACTGTCTCTCGGTACTTCTCCGGCAAGAACAGTTGCCATTTGTCTTCTAGGTCATCAGAGGGGCCCCTTCGGTAGACCACTCCCTGGTGCACCTGTAACTTGTCCCACTCTTTCCTCAACTGGCGAGCTTCCTTTGAAGGGTGGCGTAAGAGTCTGTTCGGGTCCTGATTCTCCAGGGCCTCTAGGACCAATCTCCACATGGGGTCTTCCAATTGGTCGGATCTCAGCTCCTTCTTAGACAGTTTTGGTAAGTTATCTTCCCCCAGTTGGGTTACTCCACAGTATTGCTTGGGAACTCCTACTATGGTAACCCCTATCTCTTCTGCTCTTGAGCCGCCACTGGCTTGGAGTTCAGCCCCTTGACAGAGGGCCCGCACCCCGTTGGGTGCCACTTGAGCCCAGTCTTCTGTACTGCAAGTGGGGACGTGAGATCTTCTAGACAAAGCGTCTGCATCTCGGTTTCCAGCCCCAGGTCTGTACTTCAGGCCGAAGTCAAAGGCGGACAGCGCCGCCAGCCACCTATGTCCTGTGGCATCCAACTTTGCTGTGGTGAAGAGATAGGTGAGGGGGTTGTTGTCTGTTTTCACTGTGAATTCCGCCCCATACAAATAGTCTCTGAGTTTGTCAACTACCGCCCACTTAAGGGCCAGGAACTCCAACTTATGGGTAGGATAGTTCTTTTCGGAGGGAGTCAGACTTCTTCTCACATACGCAACAGGCCTCAGTTGCTCTTCATGCTCCTGGTACAGCACTCCTCCCAAACTATCATGACTGGCATCTACATGAAGTTCATAAGGCTTCTTAGGGTCTGCGTAGGCCAGGACAGGGGCAGTGGTTAATGTCTTCTTCAACATCTGAAAGGCATTCTCACACTTCTCGTTCCACTGGTCCTTGACTGACTCCCCTGGCTTTCTGGGGCCTGTGTCATCCTCCTCCCCCTCCGTCTTTAGCAGCTCATTCAGAGGCCTGGCTATCCGAGCAAACCCCTCCACAAACCTCCTGTAATAGGAACAGAACCCCAGAAAGGATCTGAGCTCTGTCACCGTGGTGGGCCTGGGCCAGGAGGTAACTGCCTCCAATTTTTCAGGGTCTGTGGCTACCCCATCTTCAGACAGTATATGTCCCAGATAGTTGACTGATGACTGATAGAATTGGCACTTTTCCGGTGAGAGCTTGAGTCCTTCCTTACTTAGTCTCTTCAAAACTTTCTCCAGTCTCTCCTAATGCTCCTCCAAGGTTCTTCCGAAGACAATGATGTCATCCAAGTATACGAGGACTTCGATGAGGTTCATATCTCCCACTGTCTTCTCCATGAGACGTTGGAAGGTGGCTGGAGCTCCAGACAGACCTTGAGGCATCCGGTTAAATTCAAAGAACCCCACCGGGGTTATGAAAGCCGTCTTCTCTTTGTCTTCTGGATGCATCGGGATCTGATAGTACCCGCTCTTGAGGTTCATAACACTGAACCACTTGGCTCCAGACAAGCTCTGTAGGGCATCCTCTATCCTTGGAGTGGTATACTGGTCCGGTATGGTTCTCCTGTTGAGGGTCCTATAGTCTATGCACAGCCTCAGTGACTAGAGTTGAGCGGACACCTGGATGTTCAGGTTCGACGGGTTCGGCCGAACTTCGGAAAAAAGTTCGGGTTCGGGACCGAACTTTAACCCGAACCCGAACCCGAACCCGAACCCCATTGAAGTCAATGCGGACCCGGACTTCTAAGGACTAAAAAGGCTCTAAAAAAGTAATGGAAAGGGCTAGAGGGCTGCAAATGGCAGCAAAATGCTGTTAAGAGCATGGCAAGTGCTCTGCAAACAAATGTGGATAGGGAAATAACTTAAAATAACATAAAAAAAATAAAAAAATAAAAAAATGTGCTGGAGGCCCCCTTTTCAGAAGAAGAGGTACGGGAAGTCATTAAGAACCTCAGAAACTCAACGGCACGATGCCACACATATGGTGGGAATGCCCCAGAATACACCCTTTCTGGAATAAATTATTCAATTTAATGGATAAGCTAGTGGGAAAATAAAATACTTTGAAATAAAAATGTAGCGGGGTGCTAAATTTAAGGGAAGTGTTTGAGTGGTAAATAGGCTCAAACACCCTAATTCTGTAGGATTCATGGACCATTTTGTCCTCGGGGGACAATATTGGTGTGCAGTTCCCTGCGGCCTACAGGTGGCGCTGCCATGGTAGGCTAGGGTTGAACCGCCGATACAGTGCTGTGCCTTTTGTGTCCCCTCTTGGCAGTAGTACAGCGGGGCGGGGAACCTGCTGTGCATGCCGGGAGAGCATATAAAAGGGGCAGACCTTTGGCCTGGGGGCTGATGTCCAGTGGGGTCCACGCCCAGGTGCCTTCGGCCTGGGTGCATGTGTTCCTGTTCCATCTCGGGTACCTTTAGCCCGGGGTGAGGTACTATCCTGGAGTTCCTGCTGCCCTGGGTATGGAGGCCTAGGTGCGGGAGTAAAGCCTGGAGTCCAGAGCCTTCGTCTGGAGTCCGCTAAGGGTCGAGGAGTCTTAGGGTGCCGCCTCATGTAGGGGACCATGTTCCAGGGAAGGGAGGATCATTGTGATGGACCGATGCGGGAGTCACGGTGAAGGAAGGGTCTGTTGACTCCTTGGAGAGATGTCTTCCCCTTGATATGGGCTAGGTTCGTAGAAGGAGAAGCTCAAGGTCATCTTGACTGTATCAGAGGCCTTATTCACCCGGCCCGTGGCAGGGGCCTTATACACCCTGGTCTGTGGCAGAGACCAAAGTTCTCCAGGTCCGTGGCAGGGGCCTTGTACACCCGGTCTGTGGCAGAGACCAACCTCAAGGTCTGTGGCAGAGACCGTGCACCTAAAACTGTTTGAGAAACCTAAGCAGTGAAGTGAATGTGCTACGTTTGTGCCTGGACCTCCTCCACACCTTAAGCTGTCCTGTTTCTTTGCTCTAACCTTGTCTTTCCGAGTAGAGTTTATTTTGCCATGAGAGAATAAGAGTTGTAATTTCAGCTGGAGTGGACATTGACTTTACTGGGAATTAAAGGACTTGCCTCTACCTACAGTAGAGGTGAGAATCATCCTCTGGAGGAGTTTTGACTCCGGCTGTGGACACGGCCCGTCAAGTACACCGCTCAACCTCTTTATATAGGAGGGTACGGGCTGGTAGTGCGGTGTGCCTTTCTCCCTCCTGCGAGGAGCCAACAACATAAAGGCAGGTAAGGGGGAAATAAACTTAAAAAAGCTGCGCAAAAAATAAACAAAAATCCTTATAGTGATAAAGGATTATCCAGAACTCAATCTATGACAATACAAGCAAACAATATATACAAGTTGTCAGAAAAAATGACTAAATAAATAATTGACATTATTTAGAAAAAAAGAGAATCCTGTGTATGGGAAATAAATTATCAAAAAAAAAAGTGTCTGACAGAATAACATAAATGAATGAAGATCTCATTGATCCACTGTTGGTGACTCCAAACTCAAAACACCAGATGAAAAAGTGCTGTTAGTCTAATAGACAGAAATTCCACCACCATTAGAGTTTACTGCCACTTACCAGAACATCTGATCCCTTCAGAGATCAGTGAAAGCAGATGGCTGTATTCCCCTGCCAGGGTCTCTAAGAGTGGCTAGAATCTGTGTTGCTCCACTAGGATTATACACCAGTCCTCTCCATATAGCCCGGATTCGATTTGCCAATAGAAAAGAAAGCCACCATAGTGTAATCCAGTTTAAAATAATATTTATTGTATTAAAATTGCACTTACAATTGGATGAAAACAAAAGCGTGTGGTTATGTTAAAGCCGGCCGGCTAAAGACAGCCCGTTCCTTCCGGACTCTCGGTATGTTGGTGACGTCAGCACGCCGCTCCTCCCTACGCCGTTTCGTCACAAATGACGTCATCCTGGGGCACGGGCGGCGTGCTGACCCACCGCCATATATAGTGCACAAACAACAGAGACGCCCAGATCTGATCTCCCCGCGCCACTGCCGCATAAATCGCCATTTTAGTAGTGGGCAAAATTGCCCATATATATAGTACCCCATATCCTACTCTTTTGGCTTCTTGTCTCCGCAGTATATTGATCATACCGGGATTAAATGTCTGTTTAAAACACAAATATGTTTTAATATAAAAATCCCGTATCAAGGAAGGATTCTGCGGGCTGGTGGTGCCGCGCATCTCCTCCATCATAGATTTAGGATATAACATGTTAAAAAGTATACAGGCTAGATTCCCAAGAAAAAAACTGGAAATCCTATTAGTGTTACATTAGGCTATAAAAACGCATATCTCATTACATTAATAATTCTATTGGCCACTATATAGATAGTACTGAGGGCCCCTACTGGATGCAACCAGTACTGCATAATGGCAGCCTAATGAACATATAATATATAATAATTTAAAATGTATAAGGAGGAACAGGGCCTAATACAGCTCAAATTAAGGGCTAATAAAGAACACATATAATTTGGACATTAGTATAAACATTTATTCGTTGAGAATACGTAGGCGATGCCAGGCTCATATGGTTAAAGGGAGATCTACCCCTTTGATGGAAAAAATACCATCGAACATGGCAGAGCCACCATAACTCTAATAGAACAGTCGAACCTCAGAGCCGCATCTCCCCAATTGATGAGATCATGCAATCTCTAAGAGTACCGACCACCTAAATTTAGGAAGAAGTAAGGAGGGAATAATATTAATAAAAAACTGTATAAGAGAAAACATAATTTTGTTAAAAATATTTTATATACACAGTTCTTATTACTTTTCAAAGGGAGTTTCATTTTGACCTCATAGGGCTTCCCCTCTATCTATTTATAATATAGAGGGAAAAAAAAGGATCACTATGTCTCCAATAGTAAGCTTGGACAATAAGGGAGTTGAAAAAAACCCTGTCCCTAAGATATCTGAATAAGCCCAATTAACAGGTCTACCCTCTCCATGCTAAAATTATTCCCCCCATGGAGAAATCAAAACTTATATTCACAAACTACAGGTATTTAAAACCGCGTGACGACTGAGAGATCAGGTCTAGTTCACAAATCACCTGTTATATCACCCAAATGACACCATGGACTATATAGCTCCCTAAGGATGTTCTAAGCATTATCTATAAATGCATTCACATCTATGTCTATATTCAGGCCGTAAGGGGTATAACTCCGTACCCTATATATCCATGCCATTTCCATCTTTGATATTTCCCTCACTAGAGAGCCACCCCTCCAGTGAGGGCTATACCTATCAATCCCCAGGAACACCGTGCCTGCTGGGTTGCGCTCGTGATGTAAATCATAATGCCTTGACACTGAGTGGTCTTTAAATCCACTTTTGATGTTGGCAATATGCTCACCCAAACGCACTTGCATCGATCTTTTTGTGCGGCCTATATATTGCACCCCGCAGGGACATTGCAATAAATATACAACCCCTGTGGAACTGCAGGTGACAAATGACTCAATCTGATGTTCCCTAGAGGTACTTGTTGATCTAAATGAGACCGTTTTTGTAGATTTGATTTTGTTGAGTCTACACACTTGGCATCTACGACACTGATGATATCCAGAAATATTCTGGAAAAAGGATACTCTTTTGGGTGGTGGATCAACCAAATTGGGTGCTACTTTATCCCGAAGTGAGGGGACCCCCCTAAAGATAACCTGTGGTACTGCTGGCAAAAAGGTGCTAATAATTTGATCACTCTTCAGCACATGCCAGTGTTTCCGCAGGATCTTTTTCACTAAAAAATGTTGGGTGGAATAAGTAGTGACAAGTGGTATGAGTGGTCCATCACGTTTCTTTTTTGGACCTCCATCCAATAGGACTGTTCTATCAATTCTCCCAACCTCATTTATTGTTGTTTCTAAGGAGTTTGAGTCATACCCTTTCTCTACCAATCTTTCTTTCAAGATATTGGCTTGAAGGGCATAATCAGCCATCTCTGAGCAATTCCGCCTCATCCTTATGAATTGGCTCTTGGGCACTGATTTGAGCCAAGAATCCTTATGGCAGCTTCCTAAAGGTATATACGCGTTACGATCCGTCTCTTTAAAGTATGAGATCGTTTTGAAGTCTGTCCCTTCTTTGATCACTGTGAGATCCAAGAAGTGGATTCTGTCTTGACTGGCTTCATATACAAAGCTAATGCCCCTATCGTTCTTATTTAAATTCACAAAGAACTCCTCTAATTGGGAAAAAGTGCCTTCCCATAGGAGGAGGACGTCATCAATATACCTCGCCCAAAAGACGAGGCAAGGATTGCGTTCCCTATAGATGACGTCCTCCTCCCACTTGGCCATGAAGAGATTGGCCAAACTGGGGGCATATTTAGCCCCCATGGCGACACCCCTCTTTTGTCTATAGAAATTTTGGCTAAACCAAAAGTAATTATGGTTAGCCGCAAATTCCAATAAATCCATGACAAAAGATTGTTGTTCCTGGGGTATCGTGGACAGAAAATCCAAATAGTATTTTACTGCGGACAGTCCCAATACATGCGGTATAACAGTGTACAAGGATGCCACATCTGCCGTGACCATCCATGTACGTTCAGTCGCCTTTTGACCTGCCAACAGATTGATTACATGACGTGTGTCTTTAAGGTATGAGGGCATTTGTTGTACCAACGGTTGCAAAAAATGGTCTATGTACTTGCCCCCCCACTGGACGTAATATAATCAATTCCGCTCACTATCGGACGTCCCGGGGGGCAAGTTAGACTTTTGTGGATTTTTGGCAAACAATAAAGAATAGGCACCCTTGGTGCTTTAGGGATCAGAAAAAGCTGTTCTTTCTCATTCAATATACCTAATATACTTGGTCCTCTAGAGATCATTCGAATAGGTCGGAGGATAACCCACAAGAACAATATCATTGGGGTTTTCCCAGGCAAAACCAGGGTACAAAACGACCCATCGAAAACAAAGAGGAGTCAGAGGGGGGAGGAGAGCACAATCAAAAAAAGTCAAGGATGTGCAGGAGAGGGCATTTTTAATTTGAGTACTCAGGTTTTAACAACAAGTGAAACTGCTTTGTTAAATAAAGGCCTCAAATATGCTCCACCTAGAAAATTGAATAAATTTGAAACTTATATGGATATACACAAATATGTTAGACGAATCAATATTAAAAGACATTTTGCGAGTATGCCATCATTTCAGGGAGGAGGCAGTCCATCTAAATACCAATGTTCAGGATTGTCAAATGCATCAACATTTAATCCTCCTGGAACTCTGGCTCCGGCATTACGGGTTTTCCGCGATGTAGTTTTGAAGGAATTAGAAACGGTTAAGGTGGTTAATAAAGGAATAGATAAAAACCTACAAGAGGGATTGGACTCTTTGTGCAACAATAAGGAGTTGGTTATTCGCCCCGCGGATAAGGGGGGTGGGATAGTCATTCTGGATAGAAGTGACTACCTTCGGGAATTATCTAGAATAGTAGGTGATGAGGATACGTATATACTTTTGCCAGGCAACCCAATAGTTCAGTACAAAAATATATTGGAAACACTTGTTCAGAAGGGCGCACGGTTGGGTATATTGAATGAGAAAGAACAGCTTTTTCTGATCCCTAAAGCACCAAGGGTGCCTATTCTTTATTGTTTGCCGAAAATCCACAAAAGTCTAACTTGCCCCCCGGGACGTCCGATAGTGAGCGGAATTGATTCTATTACGTCCCGGGTGGGCAAGTACATAGACCATTTTTTGCAACCGTTGGTACAACAAATGCCCTCATACCTTAAAGACACACGTCATGTAATCAATCTGTTGGCAGGTCAAAAGGCGACTGAACGTACATGGATGGTCACGGCAGATGTGGCATCCTTGTACACTGTTATACCGCATGTATTGGGACTGTCCGCAGTAAAATACTATTTGGATTTTCTGTCCACGATACCCCAGGAACAACAATCTTTTGTCATGGATTTATTGGAATTTGCGGCTAACCATAATTACTTTTGGTTTAGCCAAAATTTCTATAGACAAAAGAGGGGTGTCGCCATGGGGGCTAAATATGCCCCCAGTTTGGCCAATCTCTTCATGGCCAAGTGGGAGGAGGACGTCATCTATAGGGAACGCAATCCTTGCCTCGTCTTTTGGGCGAGGTATATTGATGACGTCCTCCTCCTATGGGAAGGCACTTTTTCCCAATTAGAGGAGTTCTTTGTGAATTTAAATAAGAACGATAGGGGCATTAGCTTTGTATATGAAGCCAGTCAAGACAGAATCCACTTCTTGGATCTCACAGTGATCAAAGAAGGGACAGACTTCAAAACGATCTCATACTTTAAAGAGACGGATCGTAACGCGTATATACCTTTAGGAAGCTGCCATAAGGATTCTTGGCTCAAATCAGTGCCCAAGAGCCAATTCATAAGGATGAGGCGGAATTGCTCAGAGATGGCTGATTATGCCCTTCAAGCCAATATCTTGAAAGAAAGATTGGTAGAGAAAGGGTATGACTCGAACTCCTTAGAAACAACAATAAATGAGGTTGGGAGAATTGATAGAACAGTCCTATTGGATGGAGGTCCAAAAAAGAAACGTGATGGACCACTCATACCACTTGTCACTACTTATTCCACCCAACAATTTTTAGTGAAAAAGATCCTGCGGAAACACTGGCATGTGCTGAAGAGTGATCAAATTATTAGCACCTTTTTGCCAGCAGTACCACAGGTTATCTTTAGGGGGGTCCCCTCACTTCGGGATAAAGTAGCACCCAATGTGGTTGATCCACCACCCAAAAGAGTATCCTTTTTCCAGAATATTTCTGGATATCATCAGTGTCGTAGATGCCAAGTGTGTAGACTCAACAAAATCAAATCTAAAAAAACGGTCTCATTTAGATCAACAAGTACCTCTAGGGAACATCAGATTGAGTCATTTGTCACCTGCAGTTCCACAGGGGTTGTATATTTATTGCAATGTCCCTGCGGGATGCAATATATAGGCCGCACAAAAAGATCGATGCAAGTGCGTTTGGGTGAGCATATTGCCAACATCAAAAGTGGATTTAAAGACCACTCAGTGTCAAGGCATTATGATTTACATCACGAGCGCAACCCAGCAGGCACGGTGTTCCTGGGGATTGATAGGTATAGCCCTCACTGGAGGGGTGGCTCTCTAGTGAGGGAAATATCAAAGATGGAAATGGCATGGATATATAGGGTACGGAGTTATACCCCTTACGGCCTGAATATAGACATAGATGTGAATGCATTTATAGATAATGCTTAGAACATCCTTAGGGAGCTATATAGTCCATGGTGTCATTTGGGTGATATAACAGGTGATTTGTGAACTAGACCTGATCTCTCAGTCGTCACGCGGTTTTAAATACCTGTAGTTTGTGAATATAAGTTTTGATTTCTCCATGGGGGGAATAATTTTAGCATGGAGAGGGTAGACCTGTTAATTGGGCTTATTCAGATATCTTAGGGACAGGGTTTTTTTTCAACTCCCTTATTGTCCAAGCTTACTATTGGAGACATAGTGATCCTTTTTTTTTCTCTATATTATAAATAGATAGAGGGGAAGCCCTATGAGGTCAAAATGAAACTCCCTTTGAAAAGTAATAAGAACTGTGTATATAAAATATTTTTAACAAAATTATGTTTTCTCTTATACAGTTTTTTATTAATATTATTCCCTGCTTACTTCTTCCTAAATTTAGGTGGTCGGTACTCTTAGAGATTGCATGATCTCATCAATTGGGGAGATGCGGCTCTGAGGTTCGACTGTTCTATTAGAGTTATGGTGGCTCTGCCATGTTCGATGGTATTTTTTCCATCAAAGGGGTAGATCTCCCTTTAACCATATGAGCCTGGCATCGCCTACATATTCTCAACGAATAAATGTTTATACTAATGTCCAAATTATATGTGTTCTTTATTAGCCCTTAATTTGAGCTGTATTAGGCCCTGTTCCTCCTTATACATTTTAAATTATTATATATTATATGTTCATTAGGCTGCCATTATGCAGTACTGGTTGCATCCAGTAGGGGCCCTCAGTACTATCTATATAGTGGCCAATAGAATTATTAATGTAATGAGATATGCGTTTTTATAGCCTAATGTAACACTAATAGGATTTCCAGTTTTTTTCTTGGGAATCTAGCCTGTATACTTTTTAACATGTTATATCCTAAATCTATGATGGAGGAGATGCGCGGCACCACCAGCCCGCAGAATCCTTCCTTGATACGGGATTTTTATATTAAAACATATTTGTGTTTTAAACAGACATTTAATCCCGGTATGATCAATATACTGCGGAGACAAGAAGCCAAAAGAGTAGGATATGGGGTACTATATATATATGGGCAATTTTGCCCACTACTAAAATGGCGATTTATGCGGCAGTGGCGCGGGGAGATCAGATCTGGGCGTCTCTGTTGTTTGTGCACTATATATGGCGGTGGGTCAGCATGCCGCCCGTGCCCCAGGACGACGTCATTTGTGACGAAACGGCGTAGGGAGGAGCGGCGTGCTGACGTCACCAACATACCGAGAGTCCGGAAGGAACGGCTGTCTTTAGCCGGCCGGCTTTAACATAACCACACGCTTTTGTTTTCATCCAATTGTAAGTGCAATTTTAATACAATAAATATTATTTTAAACTGGATTACACTATGGTGGCTTTCTTTTCTATTGGCAAATCGAATCCGGGCTATATGGAGAGGACTGGTGTATAATCCTAGTGGAGCAACACAGATTCTAGCCACTCTTAGAGACCCTGGCAGGGGAATACAGCCATCTGCTTTCACTGATCTCTGAAGGGATCAGATGTTCCGGTAAGCGGCAGTAAACTCTAATGGTGGTGGAATTTCTGTCTATTAGACTAACAGCACTTTTTCATCTGGTGTTTTGAGTTTGGAGTCTCCAACAGTGGATCAATGAGATCTTCATTCATTTATGTTATTCTGTCAGACATTTTTTTGATAATTTATTTCCCATACACAGGATTCTCTTTTTTTTTTTAAATAATGTCAATATTTATTTAGTCATTTTTTCTGACAACATGTATATATTGTTTGCTTGTATTGTCATAGATTGAGTTCTGGATAATCCTTTATCACCATAAGAATTTTTGTTTATTTTTTGCGCAGCTTTTTCAAGTTTATTTGTTTCTATTGTGTGTGTCTCACATTTAAGTTGCAGCATTTGTCACATATACAGATAGTTTTTTTCTAAGACAGCGCAGTATACACCTTAATTTTTTCTTCCACTGACATCTGCCCAGTCTGATGGTCCTGTGCAAGATGACCAGTTCCCCTTTAAGGGTCTAGGGGACCCTCCTCAGATTCCTGTTGATCCTCTCATGCCCTTGCTTATTCCTAGAGAGCCTTTGGTCCTCAATAGATCTTCTTGTCATCTCCCTACCTCGTTTTCGGTCTCTGAGGATAATCTTAAGTACGAGGTTAGACAAGTTCTGGATTCTCGGCTCTGCAGAGGCATTCTTCAGTACCTTGTGCATTGGAGAGGTTTTGGTGCTGAGGAGGCGTCTTGGATCGCTGCATCTGATGTCGCTGCACCTCATCTGTTGAGAAGGTTTCATCAGAGATTTCCCTTTAAGCCTGGGTCCAGGCGGGGGAGGGCCCATAAGAGGGAGGGTACTGTCATGGATATGCAGTAGTGTTTGTCTGTCAGCTTACCTTCCTTCCCATGTGTTCATCTTAGAGGCCAGAACCCTTTCACCTGGCTTCCTTTATAATCTCCTCCCAGCCTGATTCCACCCCAGGCCCTATCACAGAACACTATATTAACCTGTGCACTGCAAGCCTGCTTTGCTGATCAACGTGTTTGTTAGGCATTGTGTGTTTGGGTTCCTGCCTGCCGTGTGCTTCGTCTGTCTCTCTGTTACATATTTGGCTTGTCCCCGACTATCCCTGTCTGCTCGTGACCCTTGACCTTCGGCTCGTTCTCTCGTTATCCTTGTCTGCTTGTGGCCCCTGACCTTCAGCTTGTTATTCGGTTCTCTCATATCTTGTGCTGCTGCTTCCCCTCTTTTCCCCTTATCCTACGGGGCGTGAGCTAGGAAACTCCAGGGGCCGCGACCTGGTCCCAGCCTGCAGCATAACATCCTCACCACTAGAGGCCCTGGAGAAGACCTGCTGGGTCTTAGACTCCGCGCCCTGGGGAATCTTGGCTCTAGCTTCCGTTAGGATCCCGGTTGTGCTCCTCTGGTCCCGCTTTCCACAACCACCCAGTTTCCTATCCGCAGCAGTCAGCCATAGGGTGCACTACCTTGCGGTGCACTCCTGTCCCCCTACGGTGTGCATCTGTCACCTGGCCACAGGTGACCTTGACAGGGTCTTTTGGAAATGAGCACAATAAAGTGCCTTTTTTTTTTTTGTCCTAAAAGGATCTTTTTCCCAGAGCAGAATACACCCACAGTATGGAAACGGTGTATCTCTCAACGTAATATATGCAGTGCTGGTGCACTGAGCTTGCAGATAAAAGGTAGATTTTCTCTGACACTGGGCTCATAGCAGTGTAAAAAGACTGCACTGCAACACAAACAGGTAAACCTATGCAGATCGCTGAGTTATATCTCTGAATCTGGACTCCTATTCCTATATAAGATATCTCTCTCCCTAAAAGCAAAAAACAGGAACCTGGCCCTACACTACACTGTCTCTCTATCTTTTCCCTCACATTCCAGAATCAGGACTAACTCATGTATTTTTCTATCTCTCCCTAAAAGCAGCAGCAGCAGACAAGATCCTCTCCCTATCTATTCTGAAGCAGAGTGACGTGTGTGCTGTGTGCCTCTAGCTTATATAGAAGCTGGGTCACATGTTGCACTGACCAATCACAGCCATGCCATTAGTAGGCATGGCTATGATGGCTTCTAAGGGCACACCAGCTAATCAAAAGGTGATTGGCTGGCCCCTGAAGCATTTCTAACTGCGTAATTAGATTGCCGAACCCGAACCCGGACTTTTGCGCAAAGTCCGGGTTCGGGTTCGGGAAAAAGCTAAAGTTCGTTACGGACCCGAACTTTACAGTTCGGGTTCGCTCAACACTATCAGTGACCCATTCTTCTTCCGGACCACCACTATAGGGGAGGCATAGGGACTTCTAGATTCTCAAATCACCCCTGTTCGCTTGAGCTCGGCGAGCTGCTCCCTCAAGTCTTCGAGGTCTGCTAACGGAACCCGCCTAACCCTTTCCCTGAAGGGTTTGTCTTCCTGGAGGCGGATCCGATGGGTGGCACTCCTAGCACACCCCACATTGAATTCATCTTGGGAAAAGATCCTTTCCCACCTGGTCAACTGGGCCTTGGCTCTTTCCTTCCAAGCCCTGGGCAGATTTGGATTCTCCATGGAAATTTTCTCCCACACAGTACTTTCTCCATCTGTCTTCTCCACATCTGGCGAAGCAACTGGGGTAGCTGGGCTCACCCGGCCCAGTAACAGCCTAGCTGGGATTTCCATGGGACAATCCGTGGTATTTCTGACGCTCACAGGCACTTTACAATGAGCCTTCTTCAGGGCCCTCACTGGAACCACTTATGAGACTACTTCGAGGCCCGAATGTTCTTCCCTTGGGTCGGGTTCCAACATGACAAAAGGGCCAGGCTACTCCCAAGTGAGTTTCACTGTGGCTTTCAAGCAGGTTACTTCACCGGGCTGTAGCACTATTCCCCTTCGTCCCAGCCTCCAGACCTTCCCTACCCCCTCTTCCGGGGCCTTCTGTTCCAAGATCAGCCGTTGGTAGGCTGTCTTCAACATTGGGTGGATCTCAGTGGCTGTGGGGTCTTTCCTTCTTGTCAAAGGGGCCAGAAGTCTTCGGACCAGATCCGTGTTTGTCCCTATTATCAGGGAACTCTTGTTAGCTCCAGGCGGTCGGGGGCACACCACAGCTAAGGTGTCGAACACTTCAGCCTTTCCGGCTATGGACGGGTCAAAAGTCAGTTTTATAGGCAGATAGCCATCATAAGGGAAACTCTCTGTCCCAATTCCCCATATCTCCAACTCTTCAATCTTCTGGATGGGTAGGTGACTTAAATGCTTGTCATAAAAGTCCCGGTACGACAGGGTCACTTGCGCCCCAGTATCCAATATGGCTCTTGTGCAGACTCCCTCCACTTGAACTGGTACTATTGGGTAGGGATGAGCTCGGTGTTCGAGTCGAACATACGTTCGACTCAACATCGGCTGTTCGATCGTTCGGCGAACATCGAACGATTTGGGCCGTTCACGCCAAATTCGAGTGACGCGAACGGCCCACAATACACTGCGCCATCGCAGTGCAATCCCGGCACTGTGATTGGCCAAGCATGCACTGTGACCCCGCATGCTTGGCCAATCACAGCGCCGGCAGCTAGGAGAGCCATAATTGGCCACAGGCAGGTTGCCTGTGGCCAATTATAGCTCAGGGGGTTTAGCACATGCCCCACACTATAAAAGGCCGCCAGCGCGGCGGCCTTGTGTAGTGTGTTCCGGCGCAGGGAAAGAGAAGGATAGGCAGGGACAGTGTTGATATTCTTTGTGCTATTCTTGTGTGCAGGGAGAGAGAAGGATAGGCAGGTAGAGTGTCAGTGTCATATTCTTTGCTAAACCTTGTGTGCAGGGAGAGAGAAGGATAGGCAGGGGACAGTGTCAGTGTCATATTCTTTGCTAAACCTTGTGTGCAGGGAGAGAGAAGGATAGGCAGGGAGAGTGTCAGTGTCATATTCTTTGATAAACCTTGTGTGCAGGGAGAGAGAAGGATAGGCAGGGGACAGTGTCAGTGTCATATTCTTTACTAAACCTTGTGTGCAGGGAGAGAGAAGGATAGGAAGGGAGAGTGTCAGTGTCATATTCTTTAATAAACCTTGTGTGCAGGGAGAGAGAAGGATAGGCAGGGGACAGTGTGAGTGTCAATGTTGCTAAGCCTCCTGCACAGTATACACCTGAAGCTAGCCCTTATTGCTGTGTTTTCCTGGTGTGTTACACTAACAGGCATTTGCAGCACTTACAGCGGGCGGAGTGTGCCTCCTGCACATTATACACCTGAAGCTAGCCCGTATTGCTGTGTTTTCCTGGTGTGTTACACCAACAGGCATTTGCAGCACTTACAGCAGGCGTAGTGTGATTCCTGCAAAACATACTCCTGAAGCTAGGCCTTATTGCTGTGTTTTCCTAGTGTGTTACACCAACAGACATTTGCAGCACTTATAGCAGGCGTAGTGTGATTCCTGCAAAATATACTTCTGAAGCTAGCCCGTATTGCTGTGTTTTCCTGGTGTGTTACAGCAACAGGCATTTGCAGCACTTACAGCAGGCGTAGTGTGATTCCTGCAAAATATACTCCTGAAGCTAGGCCTTATTGCTGTGTTTTCCTAGTGTGTTACACCAACAGGCATTTGCAGCACTTACAGCAGGCGTAGTGTGATTCCTGCAAAAATATACTCCTGAAGCTAGCCCGTATTGCTGTGTTTTCCTGGTGTGTTACACCAACAGGTATTTGCAGCACTTACAGCAGGCGTAGTGTGATTCCTGCAAAATATACTCCTGAAGCTAGGCCTTATTGCTGTGTTTTCCTAGTGTGTTACACCAACAGGCATTTGCAGCACTTACAGCAGGCGTAGTGTGATTCCTGCAAAATATACTTCTGAAGCTAGCCCGTATTGCTGTGTTTTCCTGGTGTGTTACACCAACAGGCATTTGCAGCACTTACAGCAGGCGTAGTGTGATTCCTGCAAAATATACTCCTGAAGCTAGCCCGTATTGCTGTGTTTTCCTGGTGTGTTACACCAACAGGCATTTGCAGCACTTACAGCAGGCGTAGTGTGATTCCTGCAAAATATACTCCTGAAGCTAGGCCTTATTGCTGTGCTTTCCTAGTGTGTTACACCAACAGGCATTTGCACCACTTACAGCAGGCGTGGTGTGATTCCTGCAAAATATACTCCTGAAGCTAGCCCGTATTGCAGTGTTTTCCTGGTGTGTTACACCAACAGGCATTTGCAGCACTTAAAGCAGGCATAGTGTGATTCCTGCAAAATATACTCCTGAAGCTAGCCCGTATTGCTGTGTTTTCCTGGTGTGTTACACCAACAGGCATTTGCAGCACTTACAGCAGGCGTAGTGTGATTCCTGCAAAATATACTCCTGAAGCTAGGCCTTATTGCTGTGTTTTCCTAGTGTGTTACACCAACAGACATTTGCAGCACTTATAGCAGGCGTAGTGTGATTCCTGCAAAATATACTTCTGAAGCTAGCCCGTATTGCTGTGTTTTCCTGGTGTGTTACAGCAACAGGCATTTGCAGCACTTACAGCAGGCGTAGTGTGATTCCTGCAAAATATACTCCTGAAGCTAGGCCTTATTGCTGTGTTTTCCTAGTGTGTTACACCAACAGGCATTTGCAGCACTTACAGCAGGCGTAGTGTGATTCCTGCAAAAATATACTCCTGAAGCTAGCCCGTATTGCTGTGTTTTCCTGGTGTGTTACACCAACAGGCATTTGCAGCACTTACAGCAGGCGTAGTGTGATTCCTGCAAAATATACTCCTGAAGCTAGGCCTTATTGCTGTGTTTTCCTAGTGTGTTACACCAACAGGCATTTGCAGCACTTACAGCAGGCGTAGTGTGATTCCTGCAAAATATACTTCTGAAGCTAGCCCGTATTGCTGTGTTTTCCTGGTGTGTTACACCAACAGGCATTTGCAGCACTTACAGCAGGCGTAGTGTGATTCCTGCAAAATATACTCCTGAAGCTAGCCCGTATTGCTGTGTTTTCCTGGTGTGTTACACCAACAGGCATTTGCAGCACTTACAGCAGGCGTAGTGTGATTCCTGCAAAATATACTCCTGAAGCTAGGCCTTATTGCTGTGCTTTCCTAGTGTGTTACACCAACAGGCATTTGCACCACTTACAGCAGGCGTGGTGTGATTCCTCCAAAATATACTCCTGAAGCTAGCCCGTATTGCAGTGTTTTCCTGGTGTGTTACACCAACAGGCATTTGCAGCACTTACAGCAGGCGTAGTGTGATTCCTGCAAAATATACTCCTGAAGCTAGCCCATATTGCTGTGTTTTCCTGGTGTGTTACACCAACAGGCATTTGCAGCACTTACAGCAGGCGTAGTGTGATTCCTGCAAAATATACTCCTGAAGCTAGGCCTTATTGCTGTGTTTTCCTAGTGTGTTACACCAACAGGCATTAGCACCACTTACAGCAGGCGTAGTGTGATTCCTGCAAAATATACACCTGAAGCTAGCCCGTATTGCTGTGTTTTCCTGGTGTGTTACACCAACAGGCATTTGCAGCACTTACAGCAGGCGTAGTGTGATTCCTGCAAAATATACTCCTGAAGCTAGCCCGTATTGCTGTGTTTTCCTGGTGTGTTACACCAACAGGCATTTGCAGCACTTACAGCGGGCGTAGTGTGCTTCCTGCAAAATATACTCCTGAAGCTAGGCCTTATTGCTGGTTTTCCCATCTCCCTGCAGGCCATTAGAATGTCTGGAAGGCAAACAAGGAGAGGCAGACAGTCAGGAACCAATAAAAGAGGGCAAGCAGGCTCTGTGTCTAGAGACAACAGTGCTAGTCGTGGACGCGGTGCATCGCCATCAGCACGTGGCCATGGGACACGCTTGTCCTTCTTTTCGGCAGCTGGACGTGTTGAGCCGCATCATGCCGAAGACTTGGTAGAGTGGATGACCAAGCCCTCCTCATCCTCTCTCACCCAGGCTAAGGGTACTGGCAAAGCAGCTGCCAAAACGTCCTCTTCCCTGGTATCAATGTCATCATCAGTCACTCCTTCCCTAGACCCACCATGTCCTCCTGAGGAGTCCCCCGAACTGTTTGAGCACAGTGTTGGGTACATGCTCCAGGAGGATGCCCAGCGTTTCGAAAGGTCTGATGATGATACCCAGCTAGAGGAAGGCAGTAGCGTGAGAGCAGAAAGAGGGGATGCTCAAGAAGGACACCAATCTGGCAGTCATGTTCCAGCAGCTGCAGCATACTGCCAGATTGGTTCCAGTGATGAGGAGGGAGGGGATGATGAGGTCACTGACTCCACGTGGGTGCCTAATAGGAGAGAGGAGGAGGAGGATGAGGAGGAGGCACATCTCCAATGAGGCAGGATGCCCTCGGGGGGCCAGCGTAAGGGCAGCACACCAACGGAATCACACCGCAGAGCTCCACTTGTGCAGGGCGCTGCCTCTGCCCGTTATTCAAAAAGTTCTTTGGTAGGGGCCTTTTTTGAGTCGAGTGCATCAGATCGCACAGCTGCTGTTTGCAACATATGTCTCAAGCGTATATCGCGTGGCCAAAACATCAGCCGCTTGGGCACCACATGCTTGACCAGACATATGTTGACCTGCCATGCAGCTCGTTGGCAAGCCTACCTTAAAGACCCACACCAAAGAACAAAGCGGACCTCTCCTTGCACCGCATCAGCTGGGATCTCCAACCCCACTATACCTTCAGTCCTCTCTGAAACCTGCACTGAGAGGAATGAAGGTGTAGAATTAGGTGTGTCACAGCCAAGTACTTGCGGGCACTCTGCTAGCAGTACACCGACGTCCGATTCTAGCAGGGAAATTTCCCTGCCCCAGCTGCTGGACCGTCGAAAGAAGTTCACTCCCAGCCATCCACATGCCCAGCGGTTGAATGCTAGCTTGGCTAAATTGCTATCGCTTCAAATGCTGCCTTTTCAGTTGGTAGACTCGGCACCCTTCCGTGAGTTTGTGCAATGTGCGGTTCCTCAGTGGCAGGTTCCCAAACGCCACTTTTTCTCACGGAAGACGATTCCGGCTCTCTACCGGCATGTGGAAGGCAATGTCTTGGCCTCGCTGGACAGGGCGGTCAGCGGTAAGGTGCATATTACCACTGACTCATGGTCCAGCAGGCATGGACAGGGACGTTACCTTTCTTTCACGGCCCATTGGGTCACTCTTTTGGCAGCTGGGAAGGATGCAGGACAAGGTACAGTAGTGTTGGAGGTTGTTCCGCCGCCACGCCTCCAAAATGCTACTACTGGTTGTGACACACCTCTCTCCTCCACCCCCTCCTCTTCTTCTTCCTCCATGGCCTCTTCCTGTGCTTTGTCCTCGGAACCAGCGGTGCTCCGTAGGCGTTCAAGGGGCTACGCAAGTACGCAGGCAAAAAGATGCCATGCCGTGCTTGCGCTGGTGTGTTTGGGAGACAGGAGACACACTGGGGGCAGAGGTTCTGTCTGCTCTGCAGGGGCAGGCCGAGAGGTGGTTGACGCCACGCCAGCTTAAGCCAGGAATGGTGGTTTGCGACAATGGCACCAACCTCCTCTCCGCCCTCGGACAGGGACAACTGACGCATGTGCCCTGTGTGGCTCACGTCCTTAACCTGGTGGTGCAGCGGTTCTTGGGCAGGTACCCGGGCTTACAGGATGTCCTGAGGCAGGCCAGGAAAGTCTGTGTGCATTTCTGCAGATCTTATAATGCCAGTGCTCGCCTGGCTGACCTGCAAAAGGAGTTGAACCTGCCCAAGAACGGCCTTATATGTGACATGCCCACCAGGTGGAACTCAACGTTGGCCATGCTACAGCGGCTGCACGCGCAGCAGAGGGCCATCAATGAGTACCTGTGTGACTACGGCACCAGGACAGGGTCAGGGGAGCTCGGGTTTTTTTCACCACGCCAGTGGGGCATGATCAGGGATGCATGCACTGTCCTGGCACCATTTGAGGAGGCCACAAGGATGGTGAGCAGTGACAGTGCATGCATCAGTGACACTGTACCTCTTGTCCACCTGTTGGAGCACACGCTGCGTGGAATAATGGACAGGGCACTTGAGGCAGAACAGAGGCAGGAAGAGGAGGACTTCCTTGCCTCTCAAGGCCCCCTTTACCCAGACAGTGTTCCTTCTGTCCCACCCATCGCACAGAAAGAGGAGGAGGAGGAGGATTGTGTCAGCATGGAGGTGGAGCCTGGCACTCAGCATCAGCAGCAGCAGTCTTTTAGGGATGATTTACAGTCCCAAGAAACCCGTGGACTTGTACGTGGCTGGGAGGAGGTGGCTGCGGATCATGTCGTCCTTAGTGACCCAGAGGACTCCGGACCGAATGCCTTAGCTAACCTACGCTGCATGGCCTCCCTGATCCTGCAAAGTCTGCGGAAGGATCCTCGTATTCTTCGGATCAAGGAGAGGGACCATTACTGGCTGGCCACTCTCCTTGATCCACGGTACAAGGGTAAGGTTGCGGACCTTATCTTACCGTCGCAGAGGGAGCAGAGGATGAGACAACTCCGGGAGGCCTTGCAGAAAGGTCTGTGCAACTTGTTCCCAGCGACTGGGAGGTTACAAACTCCTGGTCCTGGACAACGAGTTGCTGAGGCTTCGGTTAGTCAAAGAAGGAGCGGTGGGGAAGGTGGCCGTCTGACCGATGCGTTCAGACAATTCTTTAGTCCGCAGCCCCAGGGTATGATCGGTTCCAGCAACCATCGCCAGCGTCTGATATACATGGTGCAGGAATACCTAGGGGCAAGGTCAGACTTGGACACCTTCCCCACCGAAAATCCTCTGGCTTACTGGGTCTTGAGGATGGATCACTGGCGAGAGCTTGCACAGTATGCAATTGAGCTACTGGCCTGTCCTGCATCCAGCGTTCTTTCAGAACGCACATTCAGTGCTGCTGGAGGATTTGTCACGGATCACAGGGTGCGCCTGTCCACCGACTCTGTTGATCGACTGACCTTCATAAAGATGAACCAGTCTTGGATCACCACCAGCTACCAAACACCTGAAGCTGATATAACAGACTAATTTATTTTCAAATGTCACATCCCTTCAAGACTGATGCTGATGCTGAGTGACTGTGCTTTTATGTTGACTGACTATCCTCCTCCTCCTCAATGATCCGATTGATGATGATAGCTTGGAAGAACATTTTTGTTTCTGGGTGCCGCCACCAGTGGCTAAGGCCCAATTTTTCAGCCCCTGTTTAACAGGGGCATGTAATTACAATTTTTTATGCAATGCTTTGCAGCAGGGCTCATTCCTGCACTCCAACTAGAGTATCTGGGAGAGGTTGCAGTGTCGTGGCACCAGCACCAGTGGCTAAGGCCCAATTTTTCAGCCCCTGTTTAACAGGGGCATGTAATTACAATTTTTTATGCAATGCTTTGCAGCAGGGCTCATTCCTGCACTCCAACTAGAGTATCTGGGAGAGGTTGCAGTGTCGTGGCACCAGCACCAGTGCCTGAGGCCCAATTTTTCAGCCCCTGTTTAACAGGGGCATGTAATTACAATTTTTTATGCAATGCTTTGCAGCAGGGCTCATTCCCGCACTCCAACTAGAGTATCTGGGAGAGGTTGCAGTGTCGTGGCACCAGCACCAGTGCCTAAGGCCAAATTTTTCAGCCCCTGTTTAACAGGGGCGTGTAATTAAAATTTTTGATGCAATACTTTGCAACAGGGCTCATTGCTGTGCTCCAAGTACAGTATCTGTGAGGGGTTGCAGTGTTGTGGCACCGGTGCCTAAGGCCCAATTTTTCTGCCCCTGTTTAACAGGGGCATGTAATTACAATTCTTGATCTAATAATTCACAGCAGGGCCCATTCCTGCACCCACCAAGAGTAACTGTCAGGCCTTACAGTGTTGTGTCAACACCACCACCACCACCACCAAAGGCCCAATTTTTCAGCCCCTGTTATACAGGGGCATGCAATTACAATTCTTGATCTAATAATTCACAGCAGGGCCCATTCATGCGCCCACCAAGAGTAACTGTGAGGGCTTACAGTGTTGTGGCAACACCAACACCTAAGGGGCAAATTTCTGCAGAGTATATACGGCAGGCCCCTACTTTCAAACATCCAACTTACAAACGACTCCTCCTTGCAAACGGAAGGATACAACAGGAAGTGAGAGGAAATCTACCCCTAGGAAGGCAAATTCTCTCCTGTAAGAGTTAATATGGGAAAAAAGTGTCTCCTCTCCACTGATGCTTTATCACCAATTCTTGTTTCAATAAAACCCCCAAATTTTCAAAAAACATTTGTCATTAGGATGGAAAGTGAGGTGAACTGTTCTGAACAGGTGCACACTGCACAGACAGCAAAACAAATGTTACAGGGGTGATAACCCTTCCCTATGTTTTCCGAAAAGCTTAAAAATAGATTTTTTGGCTGGAGCTACACTTAAACAATGTACCTGTTCAAAATTACAAACAGATTCTACATAAGAACAAACCTACAGTCCCTGTCTTGTATGCACCGCCTGTATACGGCTGTTCAGAGTATATAGGGCCTTTTTTCTTTTGTGTGCGGGGTTCCCCTTAATATCCATACAAGACCCAAAGGGGCTGGTAATGGGCTGGGGTAGGGGGGGTGATGGGGTAGCTATGCCATTTTTCTTAAAGATTTTCATCCATATTACCGGGACCAGACATTACATTAAAGCCGCAAGCAGTTTTAAATGGCTTTTTTTCCTTTAGAAATGTCATTTTGTGCAGGGACAGTTCTAAACACGGGAAACACGTGCCACTTCACAGGCATATTTTAGACACCCCCCAGGTACGATATTTAAAGGAATATTTGATTTTTTTTTTCACTTTATGCATCATTGAAATGACTGCTCCCGAAAAACGGCCGTTTTTAAAACTTCTTTTTGCATTGATACATGTCCCCTGGTGCAGAACCCAGGTTCCCAAACCCTTTTTAGGACAATAACATGCATAATAGTCGTTATAATTAGCACTTTAGATTTCGAACGTTCGCATCCATTGTATTTAATAGGGTTCTAACGTTCGTGCAAACTTTCGGTCCGTTCGCGGGTTCTGGTGCGAACCGAACCCGGGGGTGTTCGGCTCATCACTACTATCGGGGAGGGACCCACCAGCTTCTCTGGATATCGCTTCGTAGGGGTCTCTTTCCTTTGATCTTTGCATTGTCCCTTTTGGCTTTCTTTCCTTCATTTCTCTTTGGACTTAAGTCTCTCTTGGACCTGGTATGCATTGATCTCCCTCCTTTTGGTGGGTGTAACTACCCGCTGAGGGACACTACTCTCTTTCTTTGGGGTGCGTTCCTTCTGAGGAACTTTGCGTTTCTTCTGAGGGGTCTTCTCCACTCTTTTCATGTGCTTCTCATTCAGTTTGGAGCTCACTGGAGATGATGGGCACCCAGTTGACTCCTTCACCGGGGCCCGCTGAAGTTTTCTGGCGGCTTGCGGTTATTCATCTTTTTTTTCTTCGGGCTGGCACACACTTTGGCGAAATGGCCAGCTCCTCCACAATTGAAACAAATCACATCCCCCCAATCTTCCAGGGATGCGGGCGCTGAGGTGTTGGGAAACAGCTCCTTCCTCGGACTTTCCCTCTCTGGTTCCCTTGACTTCTTTTCCATCAGGGAGGTCAGCATCCCCAACACTTGGGACATCTGTGACTTCAAGGTATCCACCTCTGAGTCTCTTTCCAGGATCATGGCCGTCCTGACCATCACTGTAGGAGGATTTACCGACTCAACTGGTAGGCTCCTCTTCTTCTCCTCCAGCATAGCTTCTTCCTCTCTGACCACTAGGATCAAGTCAGGGTACTCCAGGCTCTTCCCGTCCTGTCTTGTGCATAGCGCCAATGTGATGGGGTCCAGGGGCTGATATCCTCTCATCACCTGTTGAACACGGGCCTCATCCACCTTCCGTGGGTCAATCCCCTTTTTAAGAATCATCTTATGCAGGATCTTATCCAGGCGCCTCATAAACTCTGACAGCTTCTCTCCTGTCTTCTGGTAGCAATGCTCCAGCTGGTAAGTGAGCTCAGTGATTTTCTCTGTTCCACCGAACACATTCTGCAGGATGTCCAGATAGTCCTGTGCATTACAGTCTGTCTTACTCATCTTGAGATTGCGTATGGCCTCTAGAGCAGGCCCCTTCAAGCTCTCAGCAATTCTCTGCTTCTTTCTGTGGTCCGGGACTTCCCATTCTTCAAGGGCTTGAGTGGCACTGTGTAACCACTCTTCGAACCCCTCTTCACCTGAGGGTACAGGTTTCCTTCCTGAGAATATTCTAAGCTTTCTGTATCCTGCCACCTGGTAATCTGTAGGATCTTTCTTGCACTGGGCTACAAGTTCCCCCAGGACCGCGCACAACTCTGCGCCAAGAATGGTAGATGGCGACCCGGGACTTTCCCTTTTCACCTGTCTTGCTTCTTTTGGGGTGGGTGATTGAGACAGTTTCGGTGTCTGAGACCATTCTCCTGGCTTAAGTGGCAGCGCGTGTATCAGGCTATAAGTCTGGTCATCTATAGCTTCTACACTTGGATTCTTGAAATGTTCTGGGACTCCGTCCTTCCATTCCACTAATGCGTGGGTCAGTGAGGAATTCGTCCTGACATCCACCACCCATGCTTTCTGATATGGTGACAGTGACATCACTAGCTGCTTCACCGCTTCTTCTTGCCAGATCCCTGGGAGTTCTAGGACTACTACCCCGGCTGGATCTGTGTTGATGGTTTTACACCACTGTCCTACTTCTAGTGGGTCCATGCTGGTACTTTTTACGTGTTACCTGCTGCAACAGGATCCCGGACTCGAGAGCCCCCACGTGTAGCGCTACCCCCAGTTAAGAGAGCCGCTGGATTTATTTTCGGGCCCTGTGTACAGCACCACCAACCCCCAGCAATCTGCTAGACCCACTCTGGCACAGCTAGTCTAGGGGTTATATTTATATCACATTCAAATATAACTGCAAGGAATAATCTCTTAGCAGTAAGACAACACACTGAGGCAAGAGATTAAATATAACAGTTTACTCTCATATTAAAGGTAGCATGAGCAGTACACAACAGATGCAATTTGCTAGCAGAGCCCTGCAGAAATCAATACAGCATACAATAATGGCGCTGCGCGGTACTTCACCACGTGTAGCTATTATGGTATGCGCAGCCCTATGGCGCACTAAACAATATCTTAACTTCCCACCCCGGTCAGGCCTGACATGGAATAAATCTCAGTCACCTCCTATAGGGATCACTTTGCATGCCAGCTTTCGGTGGTGCACTTGATGAATAGCAATTTGTAATCCACAACCAGGCAATAACTTGAAACACTATACTGGGGGGGGGCACTTCAACTCTGTCGTGCTACCGGTCCCCCCGGGGAACAGCAAATAAACGAAACTGTGGGCCTATGCAGTCTATAGGCCTGAACATGGCACAGTCTATTGGTCTGGGCAGGTGCCCGCTCACCACTCCGGACGCGATCCCAGTCCGGAACGTCCACCCTGCTGTGTATCCGCACACAGCGTCTGCAACGATCGGGTCCCCGATCCAACTGATGTCCTCACTCGACAAGTCAGATGCCACCCAGGCTCCGCAGTGGGGTGGAAGGCTCTTTGGAAGTTGCGCAAGGCCCAGGCTTCAGGCCTTGCACTGCAGCAGATCTGCACAGGAAGAAACTCTTTCTTGCAGCGCGGTGTCCAAAGAGGCCGAGCTCCGCCTCGCCTCCTCCTTAAATAACCCCTCCCATGAGTCTCTGCGGTGGCTAACTGCACTCTGGGTGCCGAACAGGGTTCTGGGTAACGTAGTCCTGGGGCTCAAAGGAGATCCCGCTACATATATATATACTGAATTTATGGGAGGAGTCTGGGGGGATTTAAGCAGACCACTCAGTGCAGCTGAATGGTGTACCTGAAAAGCAAACAATGGTAACAATAAAACACTAACTCAATAAAACAACAATCTGTGCCAAAAAAAGAGTAAAAAATATATGCTGAATCATGGGGGCAATCCACCCCTAATGTTATGGGCAAATCGCCCCTTCACCCCTGCCTGCATGCATCGTCATATATGGTCTTTTTTTAAATTGTGATGGTGAAATCACCTCCTACAGTGCTGGAGTTGCTGATTTACGTATCGTGGGAGCAAACGCTGTTGCTGCCAAGATACATAAATCAGTGCTGCAGCTGAATGGCATACCTGAAAACAAAAAACATGGTTAACAATAAAACACAGTAAACAGTAAAGTATAAAATTCCTACAGCGAGTGAAATGCAGACATGATAAAACATAGTAACAATAAAACATTGCAGTTAAGCATAGACTACAGTAAAAAAGATAGGCAATTAAGTATGGCGCAATCAACTGGTCGTTGAGGTCCACCCCTCCCATATTAAGGTTATATTCGTGGACACAGAGGGGTTTCTCCACAACATCACTCGCTGTAGGAATTTGGACTGTCATGTCTGCGTGAAGGGAGGACAGAATGAAAACATTCTTAATATCCCTCTACTTCACAGTGAGCAAATTAGATTAGATTACACGGTGCCACATGCATCAATTCCATGATCAAACACTGTGACTAAAAGTGGCACGCTTGTGTAATAATTGTCCACTCGCCTTGAGGCGATTCAGTTTGCATTTGTAGCGCTATACAAGTCATTCATTCATTCATTCATACATACAAATGGTACCCCTTTCCGAATAAAGGTGACACCAAGTCCCACACAATTTTACCAGCGCTCCCTATGTAGTCTGGGCAGTTCTCCGGCTCCACATGATCTTTTCCCTCATAAACCATAAAACTATATGTATAGCCTGTTGCCCTGTCACAGAGTTTATACAACTTGACCCCATATCTGGCACGTTTGCTGGGAGAATACTGTTTGAATGACAAGCGGCCAGAAAACTTAATCAGGGACTCAATGCAGATAACTTGATCAGGAGTAAACAAGGCTGCAAACTTTTGGTTGAAGTGGTTTAAGGGGGGCTGAATTTTGTGGAGCCTATCATATCCAGGGTCACCCCAAGGACGACAGAGTTCATTGTCGTTGAAGTGCATGAACCGCAAGATCTGCTCGTATCGTGTCCTAGTCATGGATACAGAGAACACGGGCATATGGTGAATTGGGTCAGTGGACCAATATGACCAGAACTGACTCTTTTTAGCTATGCCCATGAGGCGGAATAGGCCCAGGAAGGTTTTAAATTCGGAAACTGTAATAGGCTTCCAATCCCTGGCAAGGGTCAAATGGGGATTAGCGGCAATGAATTGACCAGCATACAAATTGCTTTGGTCCACAATAGATCTAGAGATCTTCCGTGAAAAACAGCAAATAACAATCAAGTGACGTAAAATCCACCTAAATTCCAGGTGGGCCAGTGAATGGGGGAAGTACCAGTGCTGCAGAAGTGGTGGACTCCCAATTAGGATTGGCAAATTCAGCAGAAAGGGCACTATGGGCTCAACAGGCCTGTCTTTGTCTTCTTGGTGTTTATGGGACTCTACTTGTGCTACCCACTGCACCAGCTTAAACTGCACTTATTAGACTCTCCCTATCACCACGTGATACTGCAGTGCTGGTTTGAATACGACCAGGGTGTACTAGGCCGCTGGTGCTTGCCAGTTCACCAGAAGGATGAGTGAAACTAGTACTGGCTCTCTGCTCCATACGAGACCCCTGTGGTTCTTGCACCTCAACAACAGAAGAAGAACGGGGTCAGGTACACCTGACCTTGGCAGGGACCACAACTCCGTCTTCAGAGCTATCTATCAGGGTGCCGCTGTTGTCTACCGGATTGTATTCTGAGCCTGAATCTGACAGATGGGTGACTTCCTCTCCACTCTCATCTGCCATGTTTAGAAACATGTAGGCCTCTTCACTAGTGTACCTTCAATTGGGCATTGTGGCCTCTAAATTTACTGGTACAACTAGTGAGACTCACAGGAAAAAAGAGCACCTGATTGTCAGTGACTGCTTCAATCGCTACCAAAAAAACTATTAGCGTTTGCAGGGATCAGGCCTGACTCTGCAAACGCTGCAGTTATGTGTTTAGTGTTTTTTTAAGTGACAGTGATCGATTGATACTGCACTTGGGTGGGCTGGGCTAGGCAGAGGGGCTAAACACAGGTGCTAGCAGGTATCTGGGCTGATCCCACTAGCGCTGCATTTTTGGGAATCCTAAATTACTGGGGACACTAGTATAGATCTGATCAGATCAAAGAACTTGATCCGTTCACACTATACTTGTAAGGGAGGTGTAAGGTGCGTGCGTGGGTGTTAGCGCTACTGGCACTAATCTTACGCAGCCTGGGGCAACACGGACCCTAACTGACGCTAAAACCTAACTGATGTCACCCGCCGGGCGATCAGGGGGTTAAACCTTTATTGGGTAATATACGGCGGGTGCCGTGACGCTATAAAAAACAAACTAACTAGCCAGCGTCACCCGTAACACTAATGCGGTGATCACTGGTGACAGGGGGTAAAGGGTTAACTAGGTACAATCAGGGGGTTAAAACCTTTATTAGGTAGTGTATGAGGGTACCTGATGCTATAAAAACCTGACGGTGAAACAAGTCAACTAACTGGCTAACCCGTGACATTAATACGGCGATCAGAAAAAAGATCTATTAGTGACACCGGTGACAGGGTGTGAAACGATTAACTGCGGGGCGATCAAGGGGTTAAACCTTTATTAGGGGGTACCCTAGACCTACCTGGGCCTACTACTAATTGCCCTATGTGGTGGAAAAATATGGCTATACGCTATGCGTAAACCATATCTCCTGTGCTAATAAAACACCCTTTCAACACATTTCAATCTAATGGTATAATGCATCTTACCTATCACTCTATTTCCCGCATATCCCCAAGTAAACAGACATGACCACAGCTTACGTCCTCAGCATCATCGCACAACTGCCTCCACCGAGCACAGCACTTGGGTTTTTATTCATAGACCACAAAAGCAATGACACACAGGAACTCATGGCCCCAACAGCGAATCGCTTCCTCACAGGATCTGACCTCACAGGATATGAATGTCAACACAGGAAATCCTTCCAACATGATGAGTTTATACAACAGCCAATGAATAATGGCTAGGGGAGTCTTATAGGCGTGTCTGGGCGGGGACAGTGTGTATGTTTTAAACATGGACGCTCTCCCTGACCATAACAATTCAAAAGCTCCCGTTTTACCGTTAGTATGATGCCTTATTCTGCGTTGTTCAATGCATACCCAGATTATACTACCATTCCTGTGGATGGGAGATTATCTGCAGGGGTACGCCATGGCCGCCCCAAAATGTGTTGATCAGGCACTCAGAGGTGACATGAGCGTACATCCGCCTATAACCGATAATGTCTTTACAGAGTAAACACCTCCCCCTCGTTCTGTGCATTGCACAGGGGCCCTTTCACTGGCAGACATATCCCCACTCTGCTAACACCTCTCTCCAACCACCAGTTTTCCACTACCAGACGGGACTCAACCAGCGTCAGTCTGCCCCAGTAAGCTCTTTAGAGCAGGCTGCGGGAGTATTAACACTCGGAGACACTATGACAATACGTATTAAATACGTCTTCATAAAATTTCCCTCCTCTTTGTCATATGCTCCCATGTGTCCCTCGATGAATCTTGATCTTCTTCTTACACCTGGAAAAAATCAGTCCTTACAGTCCATATGAGTCCATAAAAATGAAAACACGGCTTGACATGTAGACTCTAAGGAGAGATGACTTAGAGGAGTACATGAAGGCCGGTCAGTCTGGGGTCCTCTGTGTCTTGTACTTGGGTTGGACTTCGGGGTGTCGTCATCTGCTCGGGCTCTGTTCACTCGTCCAATCAGGCAACAGTAGCACCTCTTCATGGCATATAGAAGTAATAGAAACAAAAACAACATGAGTATATATACCCCTACTTCCTTCAACTATGATCTGATGCAAAATAAAAAATCCCCAAAGATTCCCAGACCCTTAAAAGGATTCCAGCCTTCACTAGCTATAGCTCTGGCTTTGCCTTGCAGGGATCTAAACTTATCCATATGGGCTATCTTTTAATAGAAAGTTCTGGTCTGCCGTTGTTCCTGTGGGATCTTCCTTGTAGCTTCAACAGTTTAAATGAACATCCCATCCACAATGGATGAGAAATTGTTCAATCGTATTATAAGCTCAAGCCCCCACTTTGTACATGCAGGAAATCATGCCCAGACCTGGTCGGGGTTGGTGAACAATTCCCTTCTAGCTGTCCCTGCCATTCTTCCCTTCTCTCGCGCCATCAGATCCTCACGACCGGCCGCAACATAAGATGCTGGGACGAGTTTCACCAGCACGCATGAACCTTTTGCATTAGGGGGAATTACCTTATAAGCTGTAGATATGCATAATTACCAAACTAAAGTTGAAACATACTTGTGGGCTATCTAATTGTACCGATACCCAAACTGGTAAGAACCAGAGCTATTGTTAAAGCTACAACCAATTTTACCCTCTAGAAATGTATCGTTAAATTCTATTGACAAGTGTCTGTTTGGAGTCTTTATTAGTTCGTCAAAAAAATTACTAGTACAAAAATTATGCTCTATCTTGGTCCATATGGTAATAACTCAAACTGTACTATATAAGATTGATGACTAGAGATGTACCGAACTATTCGCCGGCGAATAGTTCCCGGCGAACATAGCTTGTTCGCGTTTGCCGCGGCCGGCGAACATATGCAATGTTCGGTCCGCCCCCTATTCGTCATCATTGAGCAAATTTTGACCCTGTACCTCACAGTCAGCAGACACATTCCAGCCAATCAGCAGCATACCCTCCCTCCCAGACCCTCCCACCTCCTGGACAGCATCCATTTTAGACTCATTCTGAAGCTGCAGTCTTAGTGAGAGGAGGGATAGTGTATCTGCTGCTGATTTAATAGGGAAAGCTATAGCTAGGCCAGTGTATTCAGTGTCCACTCCAGTCCTGAAAGACTCATCTGATCTCTTCTGTCAGGACAGCGTCCTGACAGCACCCCAAAAAGCCCTTTTTAGGGCTACTACATACATCAGTCTGCCTTTTTTTTTTCTCTCTGTAATCTAATTGCAGTTGCCTGCCGGCGTGTGTGTGCAGTCTTAGTGAGAGGAGGGACAGTGTATCTGCTGCTGATTTAATAGGGAAAACTATAGCTAGGCCAGTGTATTCAGTGTCCACTCCAGTCCTGAAAGACTCATCTGATCTCTGCTGTAAGGACAGCATCCACTCCTGACAGCACCCCAAAAAGCCCTTTTTAGGGCGAGTACATCAGTCTGCTTTTTTTTTTTTTCCTCTGTAATCTAATTGCAGTTGCCTGCCGGCGTGTGTGTGCAGTCTTAGTGAGAGGAGGGATAGTGTATCTGCTGCTGATTTAATAGGGAAAGCTATAGCTAGGCCAGTGTATTCAGTGTCCACTC
Source organism: Rana muscosa (assembly GCA_029206835.1). Classification (NCBI taxonomy): domain Eukaryota; kingdom Metazoa; phylum Chordata; class Amphibia; order Anura; family Ranidae; genus Rana; species Rana muscosa. The sequence continues at coordinate 1,292,887,472 of CM055116.1, read as the reverse complement.
CAGTCCTGAAAGACTCATCTGATATCTGCTGTAAGGACAGCGTCCACTCCTGACAGCACCCCAAAAAGCCCTTTTTAGGGCGAGTACATCAGTCTGCTTTTTTTTTTTTTCCTCTGTAATCTAATTGCAGTTGCCTGCCAGCGTGTGTGTGTCAGGCTCACAGCGTATACTGTGCCCACTTGCTCAGTGCCACCACTCATATATCTTGTGTCACAGTAGATTACATTTAAAAAAAAAAAAAAATTTTTTGACTGCAATAGAATAGCAGTCAGTTGCCTACCAGCATGTGTGTCAGGCCTACAGCGTCTACTCTGCCAACTTCTGCCAGTGCACAGTGCCACTCATATCTGGTGTCACAGTAGCTTGCACGCAAAGTATAACTAAACTAATCGAAAAAAAATGACAGGCAGAGGCAGGCCACCCCGCAGGGGCCGTCGTGGTGCTGTGAATCCCTTTGGCCCTAGAATAATGCCCAGTGTTCAGAGGCCACATACCCTGAACTCGAAAAGTTCTGAGGACATAGTTGACTGGCTAACACAGGACACCCAATCTTCTACAGCTTCCGCTCGGAACCTTGACGCACCATCCTCCTCCGGCTCCGCTTCGGGCACCTCTGAAGTTACCACTCGCTCGCCTGCCGCCACCACCGACACTAGCACCACAGCTGCTTCACTTGATACAGACGTGTTGTTGATGGAGGACATGCAGAGCTTTTTAAGTCCTACGCATCGCCACAGCCCTTCGGGGTCCACCCTCAGAGAACGACTCGACCGACAGGTAGCAGACTACCTCACCTTAACTGCAGATATCGACACTCTGAGGAGCGATGAACCCCTTGACTACTGGGTGTGCAGGCTTGACCTGTGGCCTGAGCTATTCCAATTTGCGATAGAACTTCTGGCCTGCCCCGCTTCAAGTGTCCTTTCAGAAAGGACCTTCAGTGCAGCAGGAGGTATTGTCACTGAGAAGAGAAGTCGCCTAGGTCAAAAAAGTCTAGATTACCTCACCTTTATTAAGATGAATGAGGCATGGATCCCAAAGGGACTGACAGTGGGCGATACATTTGACTAAAAAAGGCCTGATAAGATGAGCTGCCTTGGGCTAAAAATGGTGCACACGCTGCTGTATTTTATCTCTGCATGCCGGATGACTTGCGTGACTTATCTTAACTTAGGGTTCAAGCCGCAATGTTTTAGGGCACTTTCTGCCTAAAAAACATAAATTTTTCTGGCCGCTGCTACAGCAGCGGCTGCAACAATACCTAGTTCTTCAGGCATGTTGTCAGGAACTTGGTAGAAGGCCGAGATGCAGCACACCACTGAGGGTGACACAGCAGGTGTGGTGCCCACAGAAGCACGGGTGCCTGGTAGCTGGAACTGGAGACAGGCGTGCTTGGATGGTCCAGGAAGCGGGGACCGGCGGACAGACTTGATAGCAGAGCCAGGAGCCAGGCCAGGGATCAACACAGGAAGTCAGTCCAGAATCAGAGTCAAGTTCAGGGAGTAAGATAAACAAGTCCAGTAGCCAAGCCAGGGTCAGATGCAGGAAGCAGGCAAAGAGAAGTCAGATGCAAAGCCAAGGATCAAGCCAGGTGGTCAGAAGGATCAGGTCAGGATAGCCGAGTCGGTACACGGATCAGGAACAGCAGATTCACAGGACACAGGAACGCAGACAAGCTGAAGATACACCAGCGATGCACCACTGTCAGCAGTGGGTTTAAATAGGCCGGGCATCATTACGCCGTGCGTGCGCCATTGCGCATGTGCGTGCGCATCGTCACGGCGCCGCGCGTTCGCCTAACCCTGGTGCCGCGCATCCTTGTGCACGCATGCACATCAAGGCGTCTATTTCCCTGATAGTGCCCCCCCAAGGGGCAGCCTCCCGGATTTTTCGGGGTGACTGCTGCGGAATCTCTGTATAAGCCTCGGGGCGTGTACATAACTTGCAGGCTCCCAAGAGTTCTCTTCTGCAGAATATCCCTTCCATTTAATTAAAAACTGAATTGTCCTACCTCTCCGTCGACAATCAAGAATGGACTCCACCTCGAATTCAGTTTCGTCTCCAACCAGGACCGGAGGCGGAGGTACCTCTTCTCTTCCTGGAAAAGAACTAGAGATGGCATGTTTAAGCAATGACACATGAAACACGGGATGGATTCTATAAGTTTCAGGTAGAGCAAGTTCAAAGGCTACGGGATTGATCTCCCGCTTAATTTCAAAAGGGCCAACAAACTTTGGCCCCAGTTTCCGGGACGGACATGGTAATTTAAGGTTGACTGATGACAGCCAGACTTTGTCCCCAACTTTAAAGGTGGGATCTCCTCTTCTCCTTCTGTCATAATGTTTTTTGTAAGCTTCTTGGGCTTTCTTCATTGTGTCCCGGAGAGTCTGGTAATTTGCCTGAATGAAGTTTATTCTGTCCTGGACTGCCGGAACTGAGGATTCGGGGATGGTATTGGGTAAGAAAGATGGGTGGAAGCCATAATTTGCCCATAATGGTGACTGGTTGGTTGCGGTGTGTACAGAGTTATTATATGCGAATTCCGCACAAGGCAAAAGTGAGAACCAGTCATCCTGAGAAAAGGAACAAAAACACCGCAAATATTGCTCTAGCGTTTGATTAGTTCTTTCAGTCTGGCCGTTGCTTTGTGGGTGGTAGGCTGTGGAAAAACAAGTCTTGATGGATAATGATTTGCAGAGGTTCCTCCAGAACTTAGAGGTGAATTGCACACCTCTGTCAGACACGATGTTGTCCGGTAAGCCATGCAGTCTGACTATATCCTTTATAAAGACTTTTGCTGTGTCCGTAGCAGACGGTGTGCCCATCATTGGTACGAAATGTGCCATCTTGGAGAGTCGGTCTACTACAACCAAGATGGTTGTGAAATTTTCCTAGGGTGGCAGATCTACTATAAAGTCCACAGAAATGTTTTTCCATGGTTGTTCAGGGACTGGTAGTGGTCTCAACAGACCCCAAGATTTAGCGTTGGACCTCTTGTTCCGTTGGCAAGTCATACAGGAATTTACATATTCCTTGCAGTCAGACCTCAGAGTAGGCCACCACAAGGATCGTTGAACGAGCTCAGTTGTCTTCCGGACCCCAAAGTGACCGGCTAGCTGGTGGTCGTGAAAGGTCCTTAGAACCTGAACCCTGACCTGCTGAGGGACGAAGATCTTGTCTTGGTGCCACAGAAGCCCCTCCTGATTTCTTAAAGAGGAGCTTTCTTCCTCGGTGCACTGAGTAGATGCCTGCTCAATTGAAGTCCTTAAATCAGGCTGTAACAACAGAAAGTTTTGAGAAGACAGGATTGTACTGGGTGAGATTTCCTTAGGGGTATCCGGAAACATTTGAGATAAGGCGTCAGCCTTCCCATTCTTCGACCCTGGCCGGTAGGTTATATGGAAATTGAACCTAGAAAAGAACAAGGCCCATCGAGCCTGTCGGGGTCTCAACCGTTTGGCCGTGCGGAGATACTCTAAATTCTTATGATCCGTGAAGATCAAGATAGGATGGGTGGCACCTTCAAGGAGGTATCTCCATTCCTCCAAAGCGGTCTTAATTGCTAAAAGTTCACGATCCCCTACGTCATAATTCTTTTCTGGCTGACTCATCTTCCGTGAAGAGAAGGCCACGGGATGAAGCAGTGCTTTAGGACCCTGGCGTTGAGATAGTACTGCTCCTGTGGCCACCCCTGAAGCATCGACTTCCAGGACATAGGGTAGGGCAGGGTCTGGATGCTGTAAGACTGGTGCTGAGGTAAAGAAAGATTTGAGTTGATCGAAGGCGGCTTGCGCTGCTTCAGACCAAAAGAACTTGGTATGTTGGCGGGTTATCTGAGTAATAGGTGAAACAATGGTGGAAAAGTTCTTTATAAACCTTCTGTAGAAGTTGGCGAAGCCAATGAATCTCTGGACACCCTTCTTGTCGGAAGGTGCTGGCCACTCCAGGATAGCCTTGACCTTCTGAGGATCCATAGCTATTCCACCAATGGTGATGATGAGCCCCAAGAATTGGATTGACGTCTTCTCGAACTCACATTTTTCGGCCTTAGCGTACAGACCGTGAATTCTGAGGATGCTCAGCACCTTTCTTACGTGCGTTCTGTGAAGTTCCAGAGAGGCAGAGAATACAAGAATGTCGTCGAGGTAGACGACAACAAAGTGGTCTAAGTACTCCCGGAAAATGTCATTTATGAAATATTGAAATGTGGCTGGGGCATTGCACAGTCCAAATGGCATTACTAGATATTCGAAATCCCCGAATCTTGTTCTGAATGCTGTCTTCCACTCGTCCCCTTCCCTTATGCGGATTAGGTTGTAAGCTCCGCGTAGATCGAGCTTGGTAAAGATGCGGGCTGTGCGAAATCTCTGGAAGAGTTCGGGGATGAGGGGGAGCGGATAGCGGTTTTTAAGGGTAACCTTGTTTAGTTCCCTGTAGTCCACGCAGGGTCTTAACGTCTTGTCCTTCTTCTCAACAAAGAAGATACCGGCACCGGCAGGGGATGAGGACGGGAGGATAAACTTTTTCTCAAGGTTTTCGTCTATATATTGCCTCAGCGTTTCAAGTTCAGTTTCAGAAAGAGGGAAAATCTGTCCAAACGGAATCTCTGCTCCTGGCAGCAACTCGATGCGGCAATCATAAGAACGATGTGGGGGTAGAGTATCGGCTTTCTTCTTGTCGAAGACGTCTAGAAAGTCCTGATAGGCTGCGGGTATACTGTGGTCCACACTAGGCGTAGTTTGAACGGACAAACAACTGGAAGCGTTCTTGGATACAGGAACGAGACAATGTTGCTGGCAGTAAGAAGAGGTAAAGAGTACTTCCTTTTTGAACCAATCAACCTGAGGATTGTACGCCTGGAGCCATGGGATTCCCAGAATGACAGGGAATAGAGGAGAGCTCAATACGTCAAAACGTAGGAATTCCTGATGGCCTGAATTGATAGAGGTCAGGATAGGGACAGTTTCTAGAGTGATGTGCCCAGAGCTGGGCATTGAGCCATCGGCCAGGTGAACGGTCAGCTTTTGCTTCTTCTGATAAAGAGGAATAGTAAGTCTTTTTGCCAGGGCTAGATCCAGAAAGCAACTACACGCCCCAGAGTCGAGTATTGCCTGGAGATGGATTTCTTCTCCTGCCAGCTGTAATGTGATCTGAAGAGCAACATGAGCGGAGTAAGACTTGGATACTTGACAATAGACTGGCGTACGGGGAAATCGTTTCCCAGGTCTTATGGGGCAATTGTCTATGTAGTGTCCCAAGCCCTCACAGTAGAAGCAAAGATTCGCCCGTCGGCGGCTGAGTTTCTCCTCTGAAGATAATGCTGGATGGACCAGGCTAACATGCATGGAATTAGACATAGGGAGTGCTTCAGATCGTATCCGAGCAGGTCGGGAGGTTTGCATGCGTTCAGACTGGCGTTCACGTAGGCGTCTATCAAGCTTAATTGTGAGTTGAATGAGATCTTCTAGAGTTGAAGGGGTCTCTACTCTGGCTAGTTCATCTTTGAGGAAATCGGACAGCCCCAACCGATACTGAAATCTTAAGGCTGCCTCATTCCAACCTGAATCTGTGGCCCATGTGCGGAATTCCACCGTGTAATCCTCTGCAGGGCGATGGTCTTGCCGTAAGGCATGCAGAGTAGCCTCAGCAGTGGCTACCCGCAAAGGGTCGTCATATAACCGAGCCATGGTTTGAAAGAACTGTTCCACAGAGTCTATAGCAGGGTCTTTCTGTTCCAATAGGCCATGGGCCCATACTTGAGGGTCACCACTCAGTAGTGAAATGATGAACCCCACTTTTATTGATTCAATGGAAAAAGTCCGTGGCTGCAAGTCCAGGTACAGATAACAGGCGTTTCTAAAGGCCCTGAACTTCTTCCGATCTCCAGAAAAGCGTTCAGGTGTGGGTACTCGTGGCTCCGGAGAGGGCATCACCGCAGTAGGAGGAGTCACAGGTGAGCTGTCTGAGGAAGAATCCGGAACGTTGAGGACCGGTGTAGCTGGTGGATGCAGCAGGCGGCCCTCTAGTTGGGAGTGTTCCTCCCACAGTCTCTGGATGGCCTGAGAGAGAGCCGTGATGTGCTGGTTGATGGCTTCCAGGGGGGAGACACCTCCGTCGGCCTCTGACATGGCTGGTGTATACTGTCAGGAACTTGGTAGAAGGCCGAGATGCTAGGAGGGCTCCCCTTGCGGCCGAGCGCAGCACACCACTGAGGGTGACACAGCAGGTGTGGTGCCCACAGAAGCACGGATGCCTGGTAGCTGGAACTGGAGACAGGCGTGCTTGGATGGTCCAGGAAGCGGGGACCGGCGGACAGACTTGATAGCAGAGCCAGGAGCCAGGCCAGGGATCAACACAGGAAGTCAGTCCAGGATCAGAGTCAAGTTCAGGGAGTAAGATAAACAAGTCCAGTAGCCAAGCCAGGGTCAGATGCAGGAAGCAGGCAGAGAGAAGTCAGATGCAAAGCCAAGGATCAAGCCAGGGGGTCAGAAGGATCAGGTCAGGATAGCCGAGTCGGTACACGGATCAGGAACAGCAGATTCACAGGACACAGGAACGCAGACAAGCTGAAGATACACCAGCGATGCACCACTGTCAGCAGTGGGTTTAAATAGGCCGGGCATCATTACGCCGTGCGTGCGCCATTGCGCATGTGTGTGCGCATCGTCACGGCGCTGCGCGTTCGCCTAACCCTGGTGCCGCGCATCCTTGTGCGCGCATGCGCATCAAGGCGTCTATTTCCCTGATACATGTGTACATGCCTAATTTTTCTGGCCTCTGGTGCTGCACTGTGGCTGCAAAAACAAAACAAAACAAGAAAAACACATACATGTGTCAATTCCCCTTCGTGATCGTTACCTTGTTGTGGTGAAGGGGCTTGCGTATCACAATGAAGCGACCACCTCTATGAGTGTGTTGGAAATGGCAATGTTGGCACACCCCAGATGATAAGGTCGCTGCTTCATTGTGAACAGACCAAAAGCGATCGGCTGGTTAGTTTTGCATAGAAAAAACATTAAAGCCTTGCGGTTGTGCAAATGAACTGTTTGCGGTTGTTTGCGGTGCGTTAAACGGGGAGTTTGGTCTGTCAGAGTTTGGTCTGTCACTGTGAAGCGGGCTGTCACGATCAGGCGTCGGGCTTGAAGACCAATTGCAATAGCAGTGGCAGGACAGGCATACAGGCAGTCACTTCTGGTAGATGACACAGGGTCACCTGAGGTGCGGAATCTAAGTACTAGCTGGTTTTCCCCAGAGCTCCGGATGGTGGAGATGGATTTAGCTGCAAACTAGTACCAGGTCGCGGTCCTCAAGTTTGCGCCACCAGGGTGTGAGCAAGCCGGGGTCCAATAGCGGATAACAGACAAGGATGAATCAGCAGCGTGGTCAGAAAACAAGCCAAGGGATCAATCACGAGTCGCTGCAGGTTGGGATCAAGCAGTAGAGTGGTCAAAGAACAGGCCGAGGGTCAAACACGGGTGGTTGCAGATTGGGATCAGGCAGTAGAGAAGTCCAGGAACAAGCCAAGGGTCAATCACGAGTGGTTGTAGGTACAGATGGCAGCAGAAAAGACAACAGCAAGGCACTGGCAGGGAAGGCACAATAACCTGGCAAAGGGGAAGTGCTGAGACAAGGCTTATATAGAAAGTTCATGGGAGGAGCAAGGAGTTCAAGGTTCAACAGTAATCAAGTCTCAAGGCAGGGTTGTCCATTGGATCAGGTTTATTCAGCAGATCAGGCAGGGAGCTGTCCAGTATCCCAGACAGCTCAGTGGGAAGAGTCAATGCCAGACACCGACGAGGTCCCAGGTTCAAACCCAGGTCCTGACACGGGCGTAACCCTTACACTACCTGATCGATACAACATCATACCTGATGTTTTAAAGCACGTTATTCCAAACAATTTAGGAATGTTAGGTGATTTATGCCCTTTATGGATTAAAACCCGACTCTGCATTAACTACGTAATTTTCCATGGGAGTTTTGCCATGGATCCCCCTCCGGCATGCCACAGTCCAGGGGTTAGTCCCCTTGAAACAACTTTTCCATCACTATTGTGGCCAGAAAGAGTCCCTGTGGGTTTTAAAATTCGCCTGTCTATTGAAGTCTATGGCGGTTCGCCCGGTTCGCCCGTTCGCGAACATTTGCCGCAATTCGCGTTCACCAACGGAAAATTTTATGTTTGCGACATCACTATTGATGACATGTACTTACATTGCCTTCTGGTAATGACTGGAACCTTTCCCTTGTTTCATTAGTTCAGTCCCTTGTTTAATTACCCCCCCCCCCCCACTGCCCTCTCTTCTACCCAGCCTTACCTCAAAACTCCCTCCATATACCCCCTTCTACCCAACCTTACCCGACCCATAATCCTCCCTCCCTATACCCCCTTCCCTCCTACATCCCCAGGATGAAGACGTTTGTACACCAACACTACTGGCTGTAAGCTTATTTTCAGTCTACTAATTCTATCTGACTTCACCTGCTGATTGAATGGCTGTTTTTCTCCATAATTCTGCTCTTGTCATTCATTCTGCTGTAATTTGTACGGCTTTATCCTTCTGTACCCTCTACTGTTTTATTAAGTCAATAAAAACTATTGGAAAAAAAATTAAGTAAACTTACCACTTAAAATGTGAACTTACTGAGAACATATTCTCATCACTTCAACTAATATTAACAATTATTATGGAATACACCAAGCCAGCTTAGTTCTATTTATTATTGTATGCAGATGTATACAGCTTTATTAATGCATTCAAGTGACACTGACACAAAAAAATGACATTACAAGCAGCTTATAAAAGAACATGTTTAATATTTACCTTTCTGGAGGGTGAGTGAATTGTTTATCATCTTGAAGAGTGATGGGTGGTGCTGGTATCCGACACTTTGTGATGGTTTTGTTCCACTCTGGACACTGTGGTTCTTCCTCACTAAGTGACTACTTTGTTCTGTAGTGATGTAACAGCCGGTGGAAGGAACCACTACACCCAGCAGGGGATGAGGTTTCCAACAAACCCAAAGTGTCAGATACCGGCAGAGTCCTCAGTTCTTCAAGAGAGCAAAAATTAGACTTGCCATCTACCAGGGAGGTAATTATTAAAAGTTTAAATGTAACAATTTTCATTCTCATTATGCTAACAAATACAAAAATTAACAATAATAGAGATGAAGCTATAACTATTAGTAACCCAGTGTTACTCCATAAATATTAGTGGATAACTATTTTTGTATTCAGATCAGGTCTTAACAGAATTATGTAACATTTGTGCAAAAATATACAGCCAAGAAGTCCAGAACTTGATGCCATTATAGCAAAAACCTTCACAGCCACCATGTATTTCCCTCTGGTGCTCAGATAGGCCGGGATCATGGCAATCCAGACACTGCAGAACACCAGCATGCTGAAGGTGATGTACTTGGCCTCATTAAAACTGTCCGGTAATGTCCTGGCTAAAAAAGCTATAATGAAGCTCACAGCTGCCAGAAGCCCCATATATCCCAGGACAGAGTAGAAGCCGATAACTGAACCCTCATTACACTGAATGATGATCTTTCCCTGATAAGAATGAGTGTCCTGATCCTGGAAGGGGGGAGAAATAGACAACCAAGAGACACAGATTATGACTTGAACCAGTGAGAAGACACAAATGATACAATTTGGCAGTTTGGATCCCATCCATTTCCTCCAGGGACTCCCAGGTTTGGTGGCTTTAAAAGCAATACACACCATGATACTTTTGGCAAGTAGAGAAGAGACAGCAACTGAGAAGATGACACCAAAAGAGGTTACACGCAGCATGCAGGTTATATCTACTGGACGTCCGAAAAACAAGAAGACACAGAGGAAGCTCAACATGATGGAGACCAGGGGAAGATAGCTCAGGTTCCGGTTATTAGCTCTAACAATGGGGGTGTCCCGGTAATATATAAATATCCCCAATATTAAACCAGTAAGAAGACAAGAGAGGATGGAGACAACTGAAAATGCTGCAACAATTTTATCATCAGTATAGGAGAGAAATTCCACCAATTTTGGAACACAGCGATCCTTCTTCTCATTTGGCCATTCATCATCAGGACATTTCATGCAGTTTTCACTGTCTGCAGGAAGAACAAAACAAACACAATGAGCATCCGGGTCAGAGCCTCTGAGGAAATAAATTGTCTTGTGTTGTGTCTAGTGCAGCGCTTTAAAATATAAAGGGAGACAGTACAGTAACAATACCATACAATACAAGAGGGTTATGAGTAGATTTGGACACCCCCCCCCCCACACTTCGGTTAAAACCAGAAGTCTCCAACATCACAAAAGTTTGGACCCAAACTCTGAATCCCATTAACATCTATTTGACCCAAACTGGAAAAATCAAAAGTGCCCATTTTAAAGGCTTAAATGCAAGTTATTGGCCCTAAAAAGGTTATGGAGGCCCCGGGAACTGCCCTGGGGGACATGTATCAATGCAAGAATGTTTCTTTTAAAAGATCGTTTTTAAAGGAGTAGTGATTTTAATGATGCTTAAAGTGAAACAATAAGAATAAAAAAATCCTTTAAATATAGTGCCTGGGGGGTCCCCTTAGTCTGCCTGTAAAGTTTCACATCAGTACCATGTATAGAACCTACTGCAGCAAAACTGACATATAAAGAACAATTGCATTTAAATAGATTTTCCCTGCAAGCTTTCTTTATTTTGTAAGCAACAGCTTGGGGAGCCAATCTGTACGATGAGGCCACAATTTAGTGCACTTGGAATAAGCTTAGAGATTTTTTTAGTTAAATTCTGGTGTCTCTTTGGCAGACTTTAGATGGAAATAACAAAGTTTTGCACCACAGTGAGCAAGTCTTATGCGAAGAAACCAAAAGTACACTCAGGCCAAGATTAACAATTTTTATTACATAAAGTCTGGTGTCTCTTTCGCGGACTTTGGCTAGAAGTAACAGATGCGGAAAAATTGGGCCTTGGGTTGGTGGTGCCTTCACAACATAACCCTTCACAGTTATCTTTGACAAATGCAATATTGGATTCTACTCTTAAAAATGTCAAACATGTGAGGAAAAGTTGGGCCTTGGGTGTTGGTTGGGCCTGCACCCTGTAACTCCTCACAGTTACTCTTGGAGGGCGCAGGACTGACACTGTGTTCAAATAATTCAGCTGACTCCTCCGTGCATGATGATGGGGCTATGACAGGAATAGCTGTGGACAAAGAGGCAGAATAGGCTGCTCTGGCAGCTGCGGTGGACTGCAAACTAGTGTCAGTTGGGTCATAGAGGATAAGGAGGATGAGGATGGTTTAGTAAGCCAGTCCACCACCTCCTCTACAGACTGTGGCTGGATAGCAAAGGCAACATCACTAAACAGAGAAAAACATGCCCTGCCTGAGGACGGACCACGACCACCTTTGCCTGTGGACACATACGCTGCTGGCCCCCTCACAGTGGCGTGGGAACGTTTGCCTCTCCTTGTTGTCCTCCCAGACATGATGGGGGGCTTATTACCCAAATTTAATAGATACTGTGAAATCTATAATTGGATGCACTTTATTCAATGAAAAGTGGTGTTTGGTGCAGTTTAAATTGAGGACTGCCACTGACATGAAATGTAAAAACTATAAAAAAAAAAAATGGGAACACCGTGACAGTCAAAAAAATTGGGGCTGACAATTTAAAAAAATGGGGCAGGCACGGGACAAAAAAAAAAAGAAGCACAGCAACCAAAAAGAAAGGGGGTTGTATACAACACTCTATACAGCACTAAATGTTATGTAATGCTGTGTTAATCACAGGACTGCACTAAAATACTACACTGACACTACGCTATACTCCCACTATACTGACACACTACACTATACTCACACTACACTATACTATACTGACACACTATACTCACACTACACTATACTATACTGACACACTATACTCACACTACACTATACTCACACTACACTATAGCTTGATACACACGATCTGATTTTCTGAAGACAAACCGTAGGACTTTTGTCCGAAGGGCGTTGGCCGTGAACTTGTCTTGCATACAAACGGCAAAGAATTGTCAGCCAACAAACACTAAACTACGTGGTTTTCCAGCTCTTTAGCGACACCCTTTGGGAAACTTCTGCTAATGTTGTGTTATGGTTAGCATTGCTTCAGAGCATGCGTGTTTGTAGTTGTCGGACTTGTGTACACACGTTTGGAAAATCCGACAAGACACATTTGTTGTCGGAAAGATTTAAAACATGCTATCCAACATTTGTTGTCGGAAAATCCGACAAAAATTGTCAGATGGAGCATACAAACGGTCAGATTTTCCGACAAAACCCTGCCATCACATAGTTCCCATTGAAAAAATCTGATTGTGTGTACGGGCCTTAACACTCGACACTAATGCCTTGTACACACGATCGGATTTCCGATGGAATAAAATCCGATGGATTTTTCCTTCGGAATTTCGATGAAGCTGACTTTCATCAGTCTTGCCAACACACCATCAGACAAAATTCAGACCGTCCAAAACGCGGTGACGTAAAACAATCCGACGAGCCGAGAAAAATGAAGTTCAATGCTTCTGAGCATGCGTCGACTTGATTCTGAGCATGCGTGGGTTTTTTATCCGTTGGAGTTCCACACAGACGATCGGAATTTCCTATCGTTTTTTTTTCCCATCGGAAAAATTTAAAACATGTTCTATTTTTTGACACCGATGGAAAAAAGTCAGATGGGGCCCACACACGATCGGTTTTTCCAATGAAAAAAACTCCATCAGAAACGATCATGTGTACAGGGCATTAGAGTCACAATAACACACTAACTCACTAGTAGTAAATTGAGCCCCGCTCTAACTCTCTCCACTCCAACAATACACTGTAAAAGGTTCCTGTTTTGAAGAAACATTTTATAGTACGAGGCGAGACCACAAGCACTGAGCCATAATTGGGAAAAGTCATCATGACAGTCATCTCTATACCCACTCGATCTCGAGTGGGTATAGCTCACCCGGATAGTCACCTGAAGGCACTAGCAGCCGGCGTGTAACTCGAACAGTCTATTATATTCCCTAATGGATGCGTTCAGGAGATCCTCTGCCACAGAATCTATGGTATCCCAAACCTCCTACTGGTCCTGTTGTTTAGATTCCCTTTTTCCGGATGGATGACATCCCTCCAGAGAGTTACTGAGCCCCTTCCTTCACTGTGATCTCTCACCAGTCCTTTGGAACGGTCCTCCCCCAGTCTCCTCTTCTAGACCCACCGTACGGCTGCCGAGAGGGGACACCAAATCACTGCCCTATTAACTGTGGTTCAACCCTGAGTATAGGTGACAGCGCAACCGACGCTTCCAAGGGGAACTGCACAACAGGCAAAACAACAGCAAGGCAGAGTCCAGCAAATTGAAAAGACTCGAGCCAACTACCACTCGAATCACCCTTAAATTTGGCATAGCAGTCCCTAAATTTGGGGACCCCCGCTACACACTCCCCCCTCTTAAAGAGACACTGTCCCCAGTGTCTGGAGACAAATTTGCACACTCAATCCTGAGCAGGCGCAAACTTACCTTCAGAACTATGTACAAAAAAAACAACAACAACAAAAACTACCAGAGTGCCTGAATTAAATAAGTGAATTTCAGTAAAGAAAAGAGACAGGAACATTTTTCACAAAATAACATTCCGTCCCTCAATCCTATCGCAACTAGATCCCACCCAATCTCCGGTGAGTTGCTTGATGGTCTCCTGCATGGGAAAGAAAACACATATCATACAAATTAATAACATTCTATCACTACCGTATGTACATGAATCAAACCACCTCTCCTAGAAGAGATAATTTGCTTCATCTAAATGACACACACTAAGCCTAGTGTATTTTAAATAGTAGTACTGGATAAGTGCTTCAAAAGTTTTGCAAACCACTACCACCTAGTGGCAGCACACACATTTTTCTCTCTGTAGCCTAAGTGCATACTAACGCACCACAATACAAGGATCCCCTTGTTGATCTCGGCGGCTTCCAGCTTGGCCCTGACTAGCTCTACCCCAAAGACTTATTTTTTCTTTGAAAAGGGAAGAGAACAACAAAACAAAAAAAAAACAGTCCTTCAAAAAGTAAAAAAACCTTGGGAATAGAGTCAACACAGCAGTTCAAGGCATTTGTCACAAAAAAAAGTACCACTCAGAGGTAAAAGCGTGGATCAGGAAGAGTCAGAGACGTCCAGTCTATAGCCAAAGTCTCAATGGAATAAGTCACATCATCTTTGTCCTTACTGCAGATCACGACCCGATCTGCGTGTATGTGGCGAACAAGAGTCCAATCTTTTCGGCAGCCCTTATATCTTCCAGCCATTACGGCCGAACATGAAAGGTATCTGTGGCCCTTCTTCACCTTCAAACGATCCCAGACAAAATCACTGTACCATCATTCTCGGGAGGCCTCGATCTCAAACAATAAGTTCTTTGGGACGTATGGGTACTCCCATCCATAGTCCGCGGCAACCTTCTGGTTCAAAAGCCGTTGCAACTGGCCAAAGGCGGAATGGTCGCCTGATCTCCAGGTCCTGGCAGGACGATAGCACCCGGAGATCTCCTAGGGCGTATAGGCCCCAGCTGTGGCATAGGAGACTTCAATGGTGAACGGGCCTCCGCTACAGCAGGCACGGGAGACACCGGAGCTTGCAACACAGGTACGGGGACAACTTCTCCAGCACAAACAGGGGGTTCCACCCGGGCTGTAGTATCCCCAGAGTCCATGGGCGATCCCTTTATACTATGGGGAGAAGTCAGCAAAATCTTGTCCCATCCCCTAGTGACAAACAGCTCATCGATCTCTGCATTATCTCCCATATCAGAGGAAGAATCTATGTCCGAAGAGTCCCACATCTCTGCTGGCAGGCAAACTCTTGTGGACACAGGATCATCTTTTAACAGTTCCTTCAGGTCAGGCACCCAAGCGTCTCTAATAGAACGGACACTGACCTTGACTCCTTTCCCCAGCCGACCTCGACCTCTAACCGTCATGGATCGTTCGGAAACTTCTCCGGCTGGACGATCCGAGTCAGGCGGGCGCTGGGGTGGGCCTCCACCGCGGCTGCGGGAAGCCTTTACGAGTCCTACCTTCCTTTTAGCAGGCGGAAGGAAGGGCTCCGTTGTGACCGATGCAGCATCCGCCTCAAATTCCTCAATGGCCGGAGCTTCAGTCTTTACTTCCACCTCTGCGCTTGGGAATGGCGGTGATAGCACACACCTCCTCCTCAGGAGTAACAGCACCTGAGATCCAATTCACTCGGTAGACTTTTGGCTTCTCTGTCGGTTGCTCTATCTCAAACAGGAATTCCCCACAGCGGGTAAATCTCCCGAAAGGCCGAAGATGCACAATCAGTCCCTGACACTTTCCACAGATCATGCCCAAGGCCTCTGCATCTCTGCATGCATAAAGAGCGAAGCGGCCCCTGGGCTTCAGCCGGATCCCTATGTCAGTCAAAGAGGCAGCAATAGGGGTCATATCCATGGTTGGACCGGGCAAGAGAGAACAAGATCCCGGTGAAGCAGGTCTCCAAGAAGGAGCGGACATGTCGCTTCTTAATAGTACAATAGATAATGTCCCTTTTTGGTGCCAAACACACCACGAGGAGCTCACACTTAGCGGGGCTCCTCCCCTTTCTTTTTCCATCGCTGCACTTACTTCGCAGGCTTTTCCAGACTTGACACGCCCACGAACTACGCAGCCAGAAATTACCAGGCCTGAATCTTCCTTTCTCTTACTTGTGGCACAGGTTGAATTTCACACAAACATGGCCGACCTCCACGGAGCTTCACAGGGGAATAAAGTCCAACTTTTCCCGGGGCACACCACAAAAATCCCGGACGAGCCCCCACGTGTAGCAACCCTGCCGCCCTCCTTCTCCACTCTTTGGCTCGTTCACAGGAGAATAAGGCGCACACGGTCCCCACCATGCCCTTACCCCCTCGGTTGCAGAGGTTAAGCACACTTGTTTTCACTTACGGGTCTTTGCAGCGGACTCCCCTCAGTTTTGGCTTCTCTCCCTAGAATGTAAGGATAAAAGTCTCTATGCCCCAAGTAACTCCAAGGTCCACACCAGCATCAACTCCAACATAGAGTTTATTTCTTTATGCACGAACATCCACAAATGATGAGAAGAGAAAGGTGTTAGGAAAGACAGATCAGTTCAGGCACTCTTGTTTCTTCGCCACTCGATCCCGAATGGGTATAGCTCACCCGGATAGTCATCCGAAGGCACTAGCAGCCAGCGTGTAACTCAAACAGTCTATTAGATTCCCTAATGGATGCGTTCAGGATATCCTCTGCCACAGAATCTATGGTATCCCAAACCTCCTACTGGTCCTGTTGTTTAGATTCCCTTTTTCCTGATGGATGACATCCCTCCAGAGAGTTACTGGGCCCCTTCCTTCACTGTAATCTCTCACCAGTCCTTCGGAACGGTCCTTCCCCAGTCTCCTCTTCTAGAAACGGGTCCCCTCGCAAGGCGGCACCTGGGATTCCTCCTCCCGAAATGGGCTCCAGCTAAAGGTGCTGGGCCCAGGGCTGAAATTGCAGTCCCAGGACTAAAGGTGCCTGGGACTGAAGTGCACGTGGCCCCATGGCCTGGAGGGCCACGCGCCACACACCAGGACTCTGACTCTAGTACCAAAAAGAACTGACCAAAAGCCCCTCCCAGGCGGCGTCTGCCCCTTATGTATCCTCTCCCAGCATGCCCAGCAGGTCCACCACACCCACCGTACAGCTGCCGAGAGGGGACACCAAATCACTGCCCTATTACCTGTGGTTCAACCCCGAGTATAGGTGACAGTGCCACCCACACTTCCAAGGGGAATTGCACACCAGGCAAAACAACAGCAAGACAGAGTCCAGCAAACTGAAAAGACTCGAGCCAACTACCACTCGAATAACCCTTAAATTTGGCATAGCAGTCCCTAAATTTGGTACCCCCGCTACATACAGATACTCCAGGCTCTGCTGTGGAACTCTGCAGCTCCTCCAGGGTTACCTTAGGTCTCTGTGATGCCTCTCTGATTAATGCCCTCCTTGTCCGGTCCCTGAGTTTTGGTCTGCGGCTGTCTCTTGGCAGGTTTGCTGTTGTGCCATGTTCTTTCCATTTGGTTATGATAGATTTGATGGTGCTCCTAGGGATCATCAAAGATTTGGATATTTTTTTATAACCTAACCCTGACTTGTACTTCTCAACAACATTGTCCCTTACTTGTTTGGAGAGTTCCTTGGTCTTCATGGCAGTATTTAGTTAGTGGTGCCTCTTGCTTATGTGTTGCAGCCTCTGGGGCCTTTCAAAAAGGTGTTTATATGTAATGACAGATCATGTGACACTTAGATTGCACACGGGTGGACATCATTTCACTAATTATGTGACTTCTGAATGTAATTGGTTGTACCAGAGCTTTTTATGGGCTTCATAACAAAGGAGGTGAATACATACGGACATGCCAATTATCAGTTTTTTATTTCTGAAAAATAGTTTTATGTATATATTTTTCTAAATTTTAGTTCACCAACTTAGACTAATGTGTTCTGATCCATCACATATAATTCAGATTAAAAAACATTGAACTAAAGGCTGTAATGTAACAAAAAAGGGAAAAAGCCAAGGGGGGTGAATACTTTTGCAAGGCACTATAAATTAGACATTTTATTGCTAAAACCTCACAAATTTCTATTTTCTTTCTCTTAACATTAATAAATCACTGGGACCAGGTGGCTTGCATCCAAGTGTACTTAGGGAGCTCAGTCAAGTAATTGCCAGACCATTGTTCCTAATTTTTACTGACAGTCTACTCACTGGAATGGTACAAGCTGATTGGAGAAAAGCCAATGTAGCACCAATATTTAAAAAGGGCCCAAAATACATCCCTGGCATGCAAGCTCTTGGAAGGGGTGATAAGGGACTATATACAAGATTTTAGTAATGAGAACAGTATCATTAGTAGGGATGAGCCGAACACCCCCGGGTTCGGTTCGCACCAGAACCTTCGAACGGACCGAAAGTTCGCGCGAATTTTCGAACCCTATTCGTTATAATGGACGCGAACGTTCGAAATCAAAATTGCTAATTACAACGGCCAATATGCATGTTAATGTCATAAAACAGGTTTGGGGACCCGGGTCCTGCCCCAGGGGACATATATCAATGCAAAAATAAATTTTAAAAACTAAAGTTTTTTTGGGAGCAGTCATTTTAATGATGCATAAAGTGAAAAAAAAAAAAGTGAAATTTTCCTTTAAATATGGTACCTGGGGGGTGTCTAAAGTATGCCTGTGAAGTGGCATGTGTTTCCCGTGTTTAGAACTGTCCTTGCACAAAATGACATTTGTAAAGGAAAAAAAGAAGCCATTTAAAACCACTTGCGGCTTTAATGTCATGTCTTGTCCTGGCCGCCATATGGCTGAAAATCCTTGAGAAAAATGGCATGGCTACCCCATCACCCCCCCCCCCACCCCAGCCCCTTTGGGTCTTGTATGGATACTAAGGGGGACCCCGCACCCAAAATAAAACCCTATACCTACAACCCTATATACTCTGAACAGCAGTATATAGGTAGTGCAAACAAGACATGGACTGTAGGTTTGTTCTTAAGTAGAATCTGAACAGGTACATTATGAAGTGTAGCTACATCCCAAAAAAATCAATTTTTAAGCTTTTTGGAGAACATAGGGAGGGGTTATCACCCCTGTAACATTTGCTGTCTTTGCACATCTGTTCAGAACATGTCACCTCACTTTCCGTCCCAATGACAAATGTTTTTGGAAAAGTGGGGTTTTAATTGAAACAAGGATTGGTGATAAAGCATCAGTAGAGAGGAGATACCTTTTTCCCAAATTAAATCTAACAGGATAGAATTTTCCTTCCTAGGGGTAGATTTCCTCTCACTTCCTGTTTTCTCTTGCCGTTTGCAAGTAGGAGTCGTTTGTAAGTTGGATGTTTGAAAGTAGGGGCCTGCCGTATATACTCTGCAGAAATTTGCCCTATTAGATGTTGGTGTAGCCACAAGACTGGTGGGCACAGGAATGGGCCCTGCTGTGAGTTAATAGATCAAGATTTGTACTTGCATGCACCTGTTGAACCGGGCAGAAAAATTGGGCCTTTGGTGGTGGTGGTGGTGGTGGTGGACGGTGTTGCCACAAGACTGTAAGCCCTCACAGTTACTCTTGGTGGGTGCAGGAATGGGCCCTGCTGTGAGTTATTAGATCAAGATTTGTAATTGCATGCACCTGTTGAACAGGGCAGAAAAATTGGGCCTTTGGTGGTGGTGGTGGTGGTGGACGGTGTTGCCACAAGACTGTAGGCCCTCATAGTTACTCTTGGTGGGCGCAGGAATGGGCCCTGCTGTGAACTATTAGATCAAGATTTGTAATTACACGCCCCTGTTAAACAGGGGCTGAAAAATTGTGCCTTAGGCATTGGTGCTGGTGCCACAACACTGCAACCCCTCACAGATACTGTACTTGGAGCACAGCAGTCACACCTGTTGCGAAGCATCTTTTTAAAAAATTGTAATTACACGCCCCTGTTATACAGGGGCAGAAAAAATGTGCCTTAGGCACTGGTGCTGGTGCCACAACACTGCAACCCCTCACAGATACTGTACTCTGAGCACAGCAATGAGACCTGTTGCAAAGCATTGCCTAAAAATTGTAATTACACGCCCCAACAGGGGCTGAAAAATTGTGCCTTAGGCACTGGTGCTGGTGCCACAACACTGCAACCCCTCACAGATACTGTACTCTGAGCACAGCAGTCACACCTGTTGCGAAGCATCTTTTTAAAAAATTGTAATTACACGCCCCTGTTATACAGGGGCTGAAAAATTGTGCCTTAGGCACTGGTGTGGTGGCATGGATCATTGAGGAGGAGGAAGAGGATAGTCAGTGAACATAACAGGACAGTCACTCAGCATCAGCATAGGCAGTCTTGAAGGGATGTGACATTATAAATTATTCCGTTATATCCGCTTCAGGTGTCTGGTAGCTGGTGGTGATCCAAGACTGATTCATTTTTATGAAGGTCAGTCGATCAACCGAGTCGGTGGACAGGCGCACCCTATGATCGGTGACAAATCCTCCAGCAGCACTGAATGTGCGTTCGGAAAGAACGCTGGATGCAGGACAGGCCAGTAGCTCAATTGCATACTGTGCAAGCTCTGGCCAGTGATCCATCCTCAGGACCCAGTAAGCCAGAGGATTTTCGGTGGGAAAGGTGTCCAAGTCTGACCTTGCCCCTAGGTATTCCTGCACCATGTATATCAGACGCTGGCGATGGTTGCTGGAACCGATCATACCTTGGGGCTGCGGACTAAAAAATTGTCTGAACGCATCGGTCAGACGTCCACCTTCCCCACCGCTCCTTCTGCTACTGACTGAAGCCTCAGCAACTCGTCGTCCAGGACCAGGAGTTTGTAACCTCCCAGTTTCTGGGAACGCGTTGCACAGACCTTTCTGCAAGGCCTCCCTGAGATGTCTCATCCTCTGCTCCCTCTGCGACGGCAAGATAAGGTCCGCAACCTTACCCTTGTACCGTGGATCAAGGAGAGTGGCCAGCCAGTAATGGTCACTCTCCTTGATCCGAAGAACACGAGGATCCTTCCGCAGGCTTTGCAGGATCAGGGAGGCCATGCAGCGTAGGTTAGCTGAGGCATTCGGTCCGGAGTCTTCTGGGTCACTGAGGATGACATGATCGCCAGCCACCTCCTCCCAGCCACGTACAAGTCCACTGGTTTGTTGGGACTGTACATCATCCCTAAAAGACTGCTGCTGCTGATGCTGAGTGCCAGGCTCCACCTCCATGCTCACACAATCCTCCTCCTCCTCCTCCTCCTCCTCCTCTTCCTGTGTGATGGGTGGGACAGAAGGAACATTGTCTGGATAAAGGGGGCCTTGAGAGACAAGGAAGTCCTCCTCTTCCTGCCTCTGTTCTGCCTCAAGTGCCCTGTCCATTATCCCACGCAGCGTATGCTCCAACAGGTGGACAAGAGGTACAGTGTCACTGATGCATGCACTGTCACTGCTCACCATCCTCGTGGCCTCCTCAAATGGTGAGAGGACAGTGCATGCATCCCTGATCATGCTCCACTGGCGTGGGGAAAAAAAGCCAAGCTCCCCTGACCCTGTCCTGGTGCCGTAGTCGCAAAGGTACTCATTGATGGCCCTCTGCTGCGTGTGCAGTCGCTGCAGCATGGCCAACGTTGAGTTCCACCTGGTGGGCATGTCACATATTAGGCGGTTCTTGGGCAGGTTCAGCTCCTTTTGCAGCTCAGTCAGCCGAGCACTGGCATTATAAGATCGGCGGAAATGCACACAGACTTTCCTGGCCTGCCTCAGGACATCCTGTAAGCCTGGGAACCTGCCCAAGAACCGCTGCACCACCAGGTTGAGGACGTGAGCCATACAGGGCACATGGGTGAGCTGCCCCTGTCGCAGGGCGGAGAGGAGGTTGGTGCCATTATCAGAAACGACCATTCCTGGCTTAAGCTGGCGTGGCGTCAACCACCTCTCGGCCTGCCCCTGCAGAGCTGCCAGAACCTCTGGCCCAGTGTGGCTCCTGTCCCCCAAACACACCAGCGCAAGCACGGCATGGCATCTTTTTGCCTGCGTACTCGCGTAGCCCCTTGTACGCCTACGGAGCACCGCTGGTTCCGAGGACAGAGCACTCGAAGAGGACATGGAGGAAGAAGAAGAGGAGGGGGTGGAGGAGAGAGGTGTGTCACAACCAGTAGTAGCATTTTGGAGGCGTGGTGGCGGAACAACCTCCAACACTACTGCACCTTGTCCTGCATCCCTCCCAGCTGCCAATAGAGTGACCCAATGGGCCGTGAAAGAAAGATAACGTCCCTGTCCATGCCTGCTGGACCATGAGTCAGCGGTAATATGCACCTTACCGCTGACCGCCCTGTCCAGCGAGGCCAAGACATTGCCTTCCACATGCCAGTAGAGAGACGGAATCGCCTTCCGTGAGAAAAAGTGGCGTTTGGGAACCTGCCACTGAGGAACCGCACATTGAACAAACTCACGGAAGGGGGCCGAGTCTATCAACTGAAAAGGCAGCAGTTGAAGTGCTAGCAATTTAGCCAAGCTAGCATTCAACCGCTGGGCATGTGGATGGCTGGGAGTATACTTCTTTCGACGGTCTAGCAGCTGGGGCAGGGAAATTTGCCTGCTACAATCGGACGTCGGTGTACTGCAAGTACTTGGTTGTGACACACCTAATTCTACACCTTCAGTCCTCTCAGAGCAGCTTTCAGAGAGGACTGAAGATATAGTGGGGATGGAGATCCCAGCTGATGAGGAGCAAGGAGAGGTCCGCTTTGTTCTTTGGTGTGGGTCTTTTATGTGTGCTTGCCAACGAGCTGCATGGCAGGTCGACATATGTCTGCTCATGCTTGTGGTGCCCAAGTGGCTGATGTTTTGGCCACGCGAGATACGCTTGAGACAAATATTGCAAATAGCAGTGGTGCGATCTGATGCACTCGTCTCAAAAAAGGCCCACACCAAAGAACTTTTGTGATAACGTGCAGAGGCAGCGCCCTGCACAGGCGGAGCTCTGCGGTGTGGTACAGTTGCTGTGCTGGCCTCTAGCTGGCCTCCAGGGGGCATCCTGCCTCGTTGGACATGTGACGCTGCATCCTCCTCCTCCTCCTCCTCTCTCCCTTCAGGCACCCACGTGGAGTCAGTGACCTCATCATCCCCTCCCTCTTCACCACTAGAGCAAACCTGGCAGTAAGCTGCAGCTGGTGGAACACTACTGCCAGATTGCTGTCCTTCAGCATCCCCTCTCTCTGCGTGCACACTACTGACTTCCTCAAGCTGGGTATCATCATCCGAGCCTTCGAATCGTTGGGCATCCTCCTGGAGCATGTACCCAACACTGTGCTCAAACAGTTCGGGGGACTCCTCAGGAGGACATGGTGGGTCTAGGGAAGGGGTGGCTGATGATGCCATTGAGTATGCGTTGGCAGCTGCTCTGCCAGTACCCTGAGCCTGGGTGAGAGAGGATGAGGAGGATGAGGAGGGCTTGGTCATCCATTCTACCAAGCCTTCGGCATGATGCGGCTCCACATGTCCAGCTGCCGAAAACAAAGACAAGCGTGTCCCATGGCCACGTGCTGATGACGATGCATGACCACGTCCACGGCCAGCACTGTTGTCTCTAGAAACAGAGCCTGCCTGCCCTGTGTTCTTGCCTCGGCACGCTCTGCCTCTCCTTGGCGGTCTTCCAGCCATTGTAGTCGGTAGTGTATATAGTATAAAAAATAGAACTCCTATGTGTGCTCACAACACACTGTAGGTCCTATGGGTGCTGACACTAACACACTATAGGTACTATGTGTGCTGCTGACAAGAAAATATAGGAGCTCTGTTTGCTGCCACTAACACACTAGAAGTCCTATGGGTGCTGCTGAGAAGAAAATATAGGAGCTCTGTTTGCTGCCACTAACACACTAGAAGTCCTATGGGTGCTGCTGAGAAGAAAATATAGGAGCTCTGTGTGATGCCACTAACACACTAGAAGTCCTATGGGTGCTGCTGAGAAGAAAATATAGGAGCTCTGTGTGATGCCACTAACACACTAGAAGTCCTATGGGTGCTGCTGAGAAGAAAATATAGGAGCTCTGTTTGCTGCCACTAACACACTAGAAGTCCTATGGGTGCTGCTGAGAAGAAAATATAGGAGCTCTGTTTGCTGCCACTAACACACTAGAAGTCCTATGGGTGCTGCTGAGAAGAAAATATAGGAGCTCTGTTTGCTGCCACTAACACACTAGAAGTCCTATGGGTGCTGCTGAGAAGAAAATATAGGAGCTCTGTGTGATGCCACTAACACACTAGAAGTCCTATGGGTGCTGCTGAGAAGAAAATATAGGAGCTCTGTTTGCTGCCACTAACACACTAGAAGTCCTATGGGTGCTGCTGAGAAGAAAATATAGGAGCTCTGTTTGCTGCCACTAACACACTAGAAGTCCTATGGGTGCTGCTGAGAAGAAAATATAGGAGCTCTGTTTGCTGCCACTAACACACTAGAAGTCCTATGGGTGCTGCTGAGAAGAAAATATAGGAGCTCTGTGTGATGCCACTAACACACTAGAAGTCCTATGGGTGCTGCTGAGAAGAAAATATAGGAGCTCTGTTTGCTGCCACTAACACACTAGAAGTCCTATGGGTGCTGCTGAGAAGAAAATATAGGAGCTCTGTTTGCTGCCACCAACACACTAGAAGTCCTATGGGTGCTGCTGAGAAGAAAATATAGGAGCTCTGTGTGATGCCACTAACACACTAGAAGTCCTATGGGTGCTGCTGAGGAGAAAATATAGGAGCTCTGTTTGCTGCCACTAACACACTAGAAGTCCTATGGGTGCTGCTGAGAAGAAAATATAGGAGCTCTGTTTGCTGCCACTAACACACTAGAAGTCCTATGGGTGCTGCTGAGAAGAAAATATAGGAGCTCTGTGTGATGCCACTAACACACTAGAAGTCCTATGGGTGCTGCTGAGAAGAAAATATAGGAGCTCTGTGTGATGCCACTAACACACTAGAAGTCCTATGGGTGCTGCTGAGAAGAAAATATAGGAGCTCTGTTTGCTGCCACTAACACACTAGAAGTCCTATGGGTGCTGCTGAGAAGAAAATATAGGAGCTCTGTTTGCTGCCACTAACACACTAGAAGTCCTATGGGTGCTGCTGAGAAGAAAATATAGGAGCTCTGTGTGATGCCACTAACACACTAGAAGTCCTATGGGTGCTGCTGAGAAGAAAATATAGGAGCTCTGTTTGCTGCCACTAACACACTAGAAGTCCTATGGGTGCTGCTGAGAAGAAAATATAGGAGCTCTGTTTGCTGCCACTAACACACTAGAAGTCCTATGGGTGCTGCTGAGAAGAAAATATAGGAGCTCTGTTTGCTGCCACTAACACACTAGAAGTCCTATGGGTGCTGCTGAGAAGAAAATATAGGAGCTCTGTGTGATGCCACTAACACACTAGAAGTCCTATGGGTGCTGCTGAGAAGAAAATATAGGAGCTCTGTTTGCTGCCACTAACACACTAGAAGTCCTATGGGTGCTGCTGAGAAGAAAATATAGGAGCTCTGTTTGCTGCCACTAACACACTAGAAGTCCTATGGGTGCTGCTGAGAAGAAAATATAGGAGCTCTGTGTGATGCCACTAACACACTAGAAGTCCTATGGGTGCTGCTGAGAAGAAAATATAGGAGCTCTGTTTGCTGCCACTAACACACTAGAAGTCCTATGGGTGCTGCTGAGAAGAAAATATAGGAGCTCTGTGTGATGCCACTAACACACTAGAAGTCCTATGGGTGCTTCTGAGATGAAAATATAGGAACTCTGTGTGATGCCACTAACACACTAGAAGTCCTATGGGTGCTGCTGAGAAGAAAATATAGGAGCTCTGTGTGATGCCACTAACACACTAGAAGTCCTTTGGGTGCTGCTGAGAAGAAAATATAGGAGCTCTGTTTGCTGCCACTAACACACTAGAAGTCCTATGGGTGCTGCTGAGAAGAAAATATAGGAGCTCTGTTTGCTGCCACTAACACACTAGAAGTCCTATGGGTGCTGCTGAGAAGAAAATATAGGAGCTCTGTGTGATGCCACTAACACACTAGAAGTCCTATGGGTGCTGCTGAGAAGAAAATATAGGAGCTCTGTTTGCTGCCACTAACACACTAGAAGTCCTATGGGTGCTGCTGAGAAGAAAATATAGGAGCTCTGTTTGCTGCCACTAACACACTAGAAGTCCTATGGGTGCTGCTGAGAAGAAAATATAGGAGCTCTGTTTGCTGCCACTAACACACTAGAAGTCCTATGGGTGCTGCTGAGAAGAAAATATAGGAGCTCTGTGTGATGCCACTAACACACTAGAAGTCCTATGGGTGGTGCTGAGAAGAAAATATAGGAGCTCTGTTTGCTGCCACTAACACACTAGAAGTCCTATGGGTGCTGCTGAGAAGAAAATATAGGAGCTCTGTTTGCTGCCACTAACACACTAGAAGTCCTATGGGTGCTGTTGGGGTGCAATGCTGTGCTAACAGCACTGCGGTTGGTACTACTGCAATACTGTACTAACAGTAAGCACGCACCAGACTAATCCCCAGCAGCAGCTAATAACACACTAACTGTGCAATCAGCAGCAATGAACGATCAATGACTTAGGTAGCAATGGTTTAGCAAAGAAATAGCCAATGGTTTAGCAAAGAAGAGCAAATCTTTCAGTATCAAGCAAAGACAGAATCAGCAGACTAATCTCTCCTAAAGCCGGAACTCATGTGACCGGGGCCGATGGCGTGGCGGCCTTTTAAATGGTGGGGCGTGTACTAAAGCCCCTGAGCTGTAATTGGCTACAGGCGTCCTGCCTGTAGCCAATTATTGCTCTCCGAGTTTCGGGCGCTGTGATTGGCCAAGCATGCGGGGTCACAGTGCATGCTTGGCCAATCATCAGCCAGCAATGCACTGCGCCGGCCGCGCCGGCCGCAATGCATTGCGGGGCCGCTCGCATCACACGAATGTGATGCGAACGGCCCAAATAGTTCTGGGCTCGACGAGCGAGCGAACGCCCGATGCTCGATTCGAACATGGGTTCGAATCGAGCACCGGGCCCATCCCTAATCATTAGCAGTAATAAGCATGGATTCATGAAGAACCGTTCTTGCCAAACCAATCTATTAATCTTCTATGAGGAGGTGAGTTGCCATCTAGATAAAGGAAGGCCAGTAGAAGTGGTGTATCTGGATTTTGCAAAAGCATTTGA
The DNA here is from genome assembly GCA_029206835.1 of Rana muscosa. Lineage (NCBI taxonomy): Eukaryota > Metazoa > Chordata > Amphibia > Anura > Ranidae > Rana > Rana muscosa. Next base: position 1,292,860,677 of record CM055116.1, on the reverse strand, counting down.
CACAGTTCCCCATAAACTGTACAAAATAAGGTCCGTTGGCATGGACCATAGGGTGAGAACATGGATTGAAAACTGGCTACAAGGGCGAGTTCAGAGGGTGGTGATAAATAGGGAGTACTCAGAATGGTCAGGCGTGGGTAGTGGGGTCCCCCAGGGTTCTGTGCTGGGACCAATCCTATTTATTTGTTCATAAACAACCTGGAGGATGGGGTAAACAGTTCAATCTCTGTATTTGCGGAAGATACTAAGCTAAGCAGGGCAATAACTTTCCACGGGATGTGGAAACCTTGCAAAAAGATCTGAACAAATTAATGGGGTGGGAAACTACATGGCAATTGCGGTTTAATGTAGAAAATGTAAAATAATGCATTTGGGTGGCAAAAATATGAATGCAATCTACTCACTAGGGGGAGAACCTCTGGGGGAATCTAAGATGGAAAAGGACCTGGGTGTCCTAGTATATGATAGGCTCAGCAATGGCATGCAATGCCAAGCTGCTGCTAACAAAGCAAACAGAATATTGGCATGCATTAAAAAGGGGATCAACTCCAGAGATAAAATGATAATTTTCCCGCTCTACAAGACTCTGGTCCGGGCGCACCTGGAGTATGCTGTCCAGTTCTGGGCACCAGTCCTCAGGAAGAATGTACTGGAAATGGAGCGAGTACAATGAAGGGCAACAAAGATAATAAAGGGTCTGGAGGATATTATTTATGAGGAAAGGTTGCGAGCACTGAACTTATTCTCTCTGGAGAAGAGACGCTTGAGAGGGGAAATGATTTCATACTGGTGACCCCATAATAGGGATAAAACTTTTTTGTGGAAGGGAGTTTAACAAGACACGTGGCCACTCATTAAAATTAGAAGAAAAAAGGTTTAACCTTAAATTACGTAGAGGGTTCTTTACCGGTAACAGCGGCAAGGATGTGGAATTCTGATAGTTTCAAAAAACGTTTAGATAAGCACCTGAACGACCACAACATACAGGGATATACAAGGTAATACTGACATATATTCACACACATAGGTTGGACTTGATGGACTTGTGTCTTTTTTCAACCTCACCTACTATGTAACTATATGTAACTATGTAACACTTTCAAAGTATCTACTGGAGTAGCTACTGGAGACCAGATGCACCTCCTGTAGGATATTTTTCACTGCCCATAGGCCCAATTGTAGAAATCCTCAAACAACAAAAGAAATCTTTGCAACATTTTAAGACATATAATCTGACAACACATCAGGCTATTGTAAATACTACCATTATGGGGGGTAAACTTGAAGCAGCCACTACTCAGCTATCACAAGTCTTTTACTCTTGGTATGATGTATTCACAGGTTGGTCAACCACAGAAAGTGAGGTAGTGAAAACCTTTTTCTACCCACTTGCTGTCTGTGTTGTTATTTTGGTGATGCTTGTCCTGTAAAATTGCTATTTGGTATGTACCATAAAGAAGAAAATTAACAAAATGATTGTAAAGGCTGATGATAAAGCCTGGACAAGTTTATTACAAGTGTAGCACTACCCCCGTAGGAGCTGCTGTTTGTTTAATTTGGGTCTACGTCCTGCCTATCAACCCCTGGAAGTGGCTCAAACCTTCCCTTAGCACAACTGATATGAATAAGGAGTGTGAGACCTATTGAGTATTAGGAGACACAATCCTGCATACATCACACAATAACCTGTAAATGTTATTACCTTTGCTGGTCACTAGTCCTTCTAAGTGACAGAGATACTTCACACAAGTTATATGCTTAATCAAAGGTACCTTTACTCAGTATAAAAGGGAAGGGTAAAGAATCACATTAATACACACAGTTGACTCTGCATGCGCATTGCAGAGTCAATAAACCAATAAGGATAGGTATCACTGAGATTAGGTAATAACAGGAAATAACATCAGCTATATATATGTACATGTATCTATATGTGTCTCTGCACGGCTAACTGGTTGCTCGCGAGCTCCCCCTTTGTTGCAATACCTTGCACGTGTTCATTCCCTATAATAGGTAAGCAAGGCCTATCTGCGTCCCACTCAAAGTTCCTTTCTCCAATGAAGTCTTCGCTAGCCACCGTCGGTGCACAAGTTAAATTGTAATCCACAGGGTTTCAACAAGATGCTGTAATTATCCGCAATATACCTGAGTACTCGTGTGCCTGCCACCCACTAATGACGGATGCACCAATCTCTGATCACATAGTCTCCAGTGAGATACACTAGGCCGCAAGCTGTGGCGTGATAGGTGAAGTGTGGCTGGCACTGACTAAATCACTTTCCTCTAAGGTAGTAGTCGATTCTGGGCAGGTGCCCTTCTCACCAAACAGGCCCGACTTTCAGATAGTCCCCTCTGGCTTGTCCCGTTCACTCGATCTCCACGCTTCTGCTTCAGCTGCAGTCTCCGGACTCCGTCACTAACAGCATATGGTGATGGATGACTCCGGTCTCTGCTGGGCAATCACAGGACGCTGTGGACGATCCTCTGCTGGAAATCACTCAGGCACTCCCGTAATTTAGGCCCAGGCTTCTGGCCTAATCCTTAGGAAGCAGGCCTCCGTGCCAACTTCCTGCTTGATTGAGAGCTGGATCCAGAGAGAGAGACGCTGGCCCCTCCCCTGGTTTAAGTAGTCTGCCCAGAATGCTTTGCGGTGTTGCAATGCACCCTGGGTAATGTAGTCTGTCTTTTACTAAAAGCAACAAAGTCTTTTCTCCTAGCTGATATCTGTCCCAAAGTGCATTAGTTGCATTGTAACACTTATACCACCGGAGGGAGCCGGATTCCTTCTTACATATGGACATCCTACTACACACTCCCCCCACTTAAAGTCTTTGGTCCCCAAAGAGGACAACAGTATGTAACCTAACACATAATTTGGCAATACCTGCAGGGAAATTTGTTAGTTTATGCATGACAATAAACAACTTGCCTTTTCATAAGCAGGATTTAAACTTAAACAGCTCATATCATAACAAAGAGCCGACAGAGGAACCTCCCACCAATTATCACAAGGAGGGAGGTTGTCCTGTATACGGACCACCGACACTTGGGTGTCTGTTTCAGATGTGCTAGGGAGTGAGCTGGGGTTGTCTTCCACTGAATCTGAATCTGGAGCGGAAGAGCTAGACTGATCAATGGTTCTCTTAGAAGTGATGATGGCCTCCTCAGAGCATTCACCCAATTGGTCGTACGTCAGTCTTTTTGGGGGGTGAATTACTCTTCTTTCCCTCTGCTCTTTAGGTATCATATTCTCAAGGACATTGGGGCTGGCTGTTTCTAGAAGCTCTTCAGGGGCTTCCTCATCTAGTTCAGGCATGTTGGGCTCCAGAACTTCAGGAGCGTCCCGCTCTCCTTCAGATAGAGACAACGACCCTTCTTCTGGGTCTTCCATTGACAAAGAGTCTGAGTCATCAGCTACCTCCTCAATGAGAATGTTTGAAGGCACGAATTCAGGAGCTTCTGCCCGAAGAGTTCCATTGTCAACTGTTTTGGGTGAGGTTTGGGAGGTGGTCATGGGTTCTGGCAATTGGGATGACCACAACCAGTCAGATTCTGCTTCTTCATCCTCTTGACCTTCATTGTCAGAGTCTCCATCTCTCACATCTGGAAGCACTGTTTGAGATCGGGTGATGGGTCTGGAACCTTGAGAAGTTGAAGGGGTTTCTTGTGAGTCAGATGCAGGAGGCATGCGAACTGCCTCGGAGAGGGGCAACAAGTGATTCCTGTGCCAGGTCTTTAACGGCCCCACGCTTCCTTCTGGCCTAATTTGGTACACAGGAAGGTTTTCCAGCTTCTTGCAGATAACATAAGGTTGGGATTTCCAACGGTCAGCCAACTTATGTTTTCCCGGAATTCCCAAGTTCCTCAACAGCACTCTATCTCCTGGCTGTAAATCTTGAATTCTGACTCTTAGGTCAAAGTTTCTTTTATTTCTCAGCCCCCGTTGGTCAGATGCTGCTTGGGCCTTTTCAAAAGCTGTCTTCAGACTCTTTCTCAATCGGTCTACATACCCCTTGTGGGATGCTGCTGAGGTATGATCCAGCGATATGCCAAAGGCCAAGTCCACTGGCAACCGAGCCTCCCGCCCGAACATCAAACGGTATGGGGAATACCCGGTGACATCACTGGCAGTGCTATTGTAGGCATGCACTATGGCAGCTACATGCTTGCTCCAATGCTGCTTTTTCTCTGAACTCAGAGTCCCCAACATATCCAAGAGAGTCCGGTTAAACCGTTCAGGCTGAGCATCTCCTTGTGGGTGATAAGGGGTTGTCCTGGTCTTCTGGATGCCTAACAGGTCTAATAACTTCTTTATTAATTTGCTTTCAAAGTCTCTGCCCTGATCTGAATGAAGGCGTTGGGGTAGACCATAGTGCACAAAGAATTTTTCTACCAGTACTTTGGCTACTGTTGAGGCCTTCTGGTCTTTTGTTGGGAATGCTTGAGCATATCTGGTAAAGTGATCTGTTATCACCAAGACATTCCCTTGACCACTCAGATCAGGCTCCAGGCAAAGGAAGTCAATGCACACCAGTTCCATAGGTCCCTGACTTTGCAGATGGCCCATTGGGGCTGCTTGACGTGGCAAGGTCTTCCTTTGAATGCATCGGACACAGGAATGGCAATATCCTTCCACTTCAGCCCGCATGCAGGGCCAATAGAACCTATCCCGTACAAGGTGAAAAGTCCGTTCGGACCCTAGGTGACCATGGTTGTCATGGAGGGCAGCTAGGACCGCTTCTCGATATTTGGCTGGTAGAAACAGCTGCCACTTCTCTTCTGAGTCATCAGAGGGGCCCCTTCGGTAGACCACCCCTTGACGTATGTGTAGCCGATCCCACTCCCTGCGCAACAATCGGGCTTCTCTTGGGGAGTCTGTTTCAAGCATCTCGGGACGCTGGCTTTCCAGGGCCTTTATCAGGAGTTTCCCTGAAGAGTCTTCTTCTTGCTCCTTTCTCAAATCCCTTTTTGTCAGCTTGGGCAAGCCCTCCCCTTCGACTTGGGTCACACTGCAATAGCACTTCGGTACTCCAACAGCTGAGACCCCAATTTCTTCAGCTCTTGACCCACCTCTGGCTTGAAGTTCTGTCCCCTGATATAGGGCTCGCACTCCCTCTGGGTCTAGTTGGGCCCATTCTTCGGTAGGGTCGGTGGGGGCATGAGACCTCCTGGACAGGGCATCTGCATCCCTATTTCCCACTCCGGGTCGGTACTTCAAGCTGAAGGTGAAGCTTGAAAGGGCAGCCAACCACCGGTGTCCCGTTGCATCCAACTTGGCAGTGGTCAGAAGGTAGGTGAGCGGGTTATTATCTGTCTTCACCACAAACTCCGCCCCATATAGGTAGTCTCTCAGTTTGTCTACCACTGCCCATTTCAAGGCCAGGAATTCAAGCTTGTGGGTGGGGTAATTCTTCTCAGCAGGTATCAGACTCCTGCTCACATATGCGACGGGTCTTAGGTAACCATCATGTTCCTGGTACAGCACCCCACCCAGCCCATCTCGGCTGGCATCTACATGCAGTTCATAAGGCTTCTTTGGATCAGCATAGGCCAGGACTGGTGCAGTGGTAAGACTCTTCTTTAACATCTGGAAGGCTTCCTCGCACTCCCCTGTCCACTGGTCTTGAATCGACTCTTTGGGCCTTCGGGGTCCCATGGTGAGTTTCACTGGTTTGACCAGCTCTGGAACATCATCTTCCCCTTCGTTTCTGAGTAACTCGTTCAGGGGTCTGGCAATCTTGGCGAATCCTTCTACAAATCTTCTGTAGTAAGAACAGAACCCCAGGAATGACCGAAGCTCAGTCACGTTGGTAGGTCTCGGCCAAGAGGTGACGGCATCCAGCTTCTCTGGGTCCGTGGCCACCCCTTCTGCAGAAACGATATGGCCCAGGTAATGGACTGAGGACTGGTAAAATTGACACTTCTCTGGGGAGAGTTTCAGGCCCTCTTCACTGAGCCTCTTCAGGACCTTCTCCAGTCTCTCTTCATGCTCTTCTAGGGTTCTCCCGAACACGATGACGTCATCCAAATATACCAGTACCTCTATTAGATTCATGTCCCCGACGGTTCTCTCCATTAGCCTTTGGAAAGTGGCGGGGGCTCCTGATAACCCTTGAGGCATACGGTTGAACTCAAAGAACCCCACAGGGGTGATGAAGGCTGTCTTCTCCCGATCCTCAGGGTGCATGGGGATTTGGTAATATCCACTTTTTAGATCCATTACACTGAACCACTTGGCCCCTGACAGACTCTGCAGGGCGTCTTCAATTCGGGGAGTGGTGTATTGATCTGGGATGGTCCTTCTGTTTAGTGTTCTGTAGTCGATACACAGTCTCAGCGACCCGTTCTTCTTTCGGACTACCACTATTGGAGAAGCGTAAGGGCTCCTGGATTCTCGAATAATCCCCGTCCTCTTCAGCTCAGCCAACTGTTCCCGCAAGTCTTCTAAGTCACCCAGTGGGACCCGTCGAACTCTCTCTCTAAAGGGCTTATCTTCTTGTAAGCGTATCTTGTGAGTGGCACTCCTTGCGCACCCCACATCAAACTCATCTTTAGAGAAGATCTTTTCCTACCTTGCAAGTTGAGCTTTGGCCCTTTTTTTCCATTCTGGTGGGAGGGCCGTGTCTTCAGAACAGAGCTTCTCTATGGTGACTTCACCCCTTTCTTCTTTCTTCAATTCACACGGGGCAATGGGGGTGGCTGGATTCACCTGGCCCAACAGCATTCTGTCCGGCACCTTCACTGGTGTATTAGCAGTGTTCCTTATACTCACTGAAACCCTCCCATGGCTTTTCTGTAGGGCCTTCAATGGGATCACTTTGGGGATTACTTCAATCCCTTTCTGTCTTTCCTGTGGGCCTGGTTCGAAGACAATGAAGGGGCCTGGCTGTTTCCATGTGAGCTTGACAGAAGCCCTCAGGCAAGTCACCTCTCCCGGTTGTAATACCTTCTCCGTCTTGTCTAGCTTCCAAATCTTGCCAACTCCCTCAGCCGGGGCCTTCTGCTCCAGTACCAGGCGCTGGTAGGCTTGCCTTAACATGGGGTGGACTCTTGTGGTCGGGGCTTCTTCCTGTTGGGCCAACGGTGTCAGCAGTCGCCTGACTAGATCAGTGTTGGTCCCTATGATGAGTGAGCTCTTGCTGGCCCCTGGTGGGTGAGGGCACACTACTGCCAGAGTATCGAAGGTCTCTGTCTCCCCAGCCACTGAGGGATCAAAAGTCAACTTGATTGGCAGGTAACCGTCATAGGGAAAGCTCTGAGTTCCAATACCCCATATTTCCAGTTCCTCTAATTTCTGTAGGGGCAGATGTTTAAGATGTTTATCATAGAAATCCCTATACAGAAGAGTCACTTGAGCCCCAGTGTCAAGAAGAGCCTTGGTGTAGATCCCTTCTACTTGTATGGAGACTACTGGAGAAGGCCCCACTAACTTGGCAGGGAACTCCTTTAACACAGACTTCTTGCTGGGTTCAGTTACCTGTACCCTCACTTCTTTTTTTCTTGAGTTTCCGGTGGGTCTCAGTCCCTTCTGGGTCTGGTGTGCACTGGCCTTCTGTTCAACAGCAGCCTGAGTTGTGGGACGGGGCCTAATTGGCAGAGGTTTAGGTCCCTGACTCTGATGTTTTGGATCATTGGACTTCTTGAAGGAGTTCGTGGAAACTGGTGGGCGCCCGGCTGACTCCTTCACCGGGGCCCTCTGAAGTTTTCCGCCGGCTTGCGATATCTGGATGCAACTTCATCTGGGCTGGGACACACTGCTCTAACATGCCCGATTCCCCCACAATTGAAGCATGTTATCAATCTCTTAGGCTTCTGTACTAGTTCCATATTGGAGCTAGGAGGTTTTTTTGGTTCCTCTGACGTGTTCTTGTTGTGTGGCACAGAGGCCTGGCTAGTCAGCATGGACACCATTTCTACTAGTTGTGACACCTGGGTCTTTAGGAGTTCAACTTCTGAATCACCTTCTTCTGCACTTAACATTCTGACTCGGGCAGTTGGTTCGGTGTGTTGACTCCTCCTTTTGTCTTCCAACATGGCCTCCTCCTCCCTGACTATCCGGATCAAGTCGGGGTATTCCAGGCTGCTCCCGTCCCGCCGGGTGCGTAGCAATAATGCGATGGGGTCCAAGGGTTGAGCTCCCCTCAACACCTGCTGGGCACGGGCCTCATCCACTTTTCTTGGATCGATCCCTTTCTTCAGTAGGATCCGATGCAGGATCTTATCCAGGCGTCCTATGAATTCTGACAGCTTCTCTCCCTCTTTTTGGTAGCAATGCCCCAGCTGGTAAGTGAGTTCAGTGACGTTTTCCGTCCCGCCGAACACATTCTGCAGAATATCCAGATAATCCTGTGCATTGCAGTCCTTCTTGCTTAACTTGAGGTTACGTATGGCCTCCAGAGCAGGCCCCTTTAAGCTTTCCACAATCCGTTGTTTTTTTTGTTGTTCTGGCACCTCCCATTCTTCTAGGGCCTGAGTGGCGCCATCTAGCCACTCTTCAAATCCATCTTCCACTGAAGGTACAGGTTTCTTCCCAGAAAAGGTCCTGAGTTTCCTGTATCCTGACATCAGGTAGTCTGGAGGGTCCTTTTTACACTTGGTCACAATCTCCCCCAGGACAGCGCACAATTCTGAGCTAAGGGTGGTCAATGGTGGTGAACCGGGACCCTTTTGTTGGGCGCTCCCTCCTGTGCTGGGGCCTCCTGAAGTAGTGGATGTGGGGCCATCTTTATTCTCTTCTGGGTGTATCAGGAGGAGTTCTACTTGGTTTGTAGTTTTTATGCTGGCACCCTTGAAGTAGTCAGAGATTCCGTTCCTCCACTCACATAATGCATAGGTGTGGGGATTTACAGTATCTGTCTTTATGTCAATCACCCATGGCTTCCTGTCCGTGGACAATGCTCTCAAGACTGGAGTTAGCTGCTCCTCTACCCAGGCCTCTCTCTGGATTTCAACCACCAGGCCATTTCCGGGTAGGATGCCTTCATCCCTGCACCACCGGGCTACGGCAGCAGGGTCCATTTCTGTGCTGTAAGGGTTCTGTCTAGGGGGAAAGTTGATTGCAGAACCGTAGAATATCCCGGACGAGCCCCCACGTGTAGCACTACCCCCGTAGGAGCTGCTGTTTGTTTGATTTGGGTCTACGTCCTGCCTATCAACCCCTGGAAGTGGCTCAAACCTTCCCTTAGCACAACTGATATGAATAAGGAGTGTGAGACCTATTGAGTATTAGGAGACACAATCCTGCATACATCACAAAATAACCTGTAAATGTTATTACCTTGGTCACTAGTTCTTCTAAGTGACAGAGATACTTCACACAAGTTATATGCTTAATCAAAGGTACCTTTACTCAGTATAAAAGGGAAGGGTAAAGAATCACATTAATACACACAGTTGACTCTGCATGCGCATTGCAGAGTCAATAAACCAATAAGGATAGGTATCACTGAGATTAGGTAATAACAGGAAATAACATCAGCTATATATATGTACATGTATCTATATGTGTCTCTGCACGGCTAACTGGTTGCTCGCGAGCTCCCCCTTTGTTGCAATACCTTGCACGTGTTCATTCCCTATAATAGGTAAGCAAGGCCTATCTGCGTCCCACTCAAAGTTCCTTTCTCCAATGAAGTCTTCGCTAGCCACCGTCGGTGCACAAGTTAAATTGTAATCCACAGGGTTTCAACAAGATGCTGTAATTATCCGTAATATACCTGAGTACTCGTGTGCCTGCCACCCACTAATGACGGATGCACCAATCTCTGATCACATAGTCTCCAGTGAGATACACTAGGCCGCAAGCTGTGGCGTGATAGGTGAAGTGTGGCTGGCACTGACTAAATCACTTTCCTCTAAGGTAGTAGTCAATTCTGGGCAGGTGCCCTTCTCACCAAACAGGCCCGACTTTCAGATAGTCTCCTCTGGCTTGTCCCGTTCACTCGATCTCCACGCTTCTGCTTCAGCTGCAGTCTCCGGACTCCGTCACTAACAGCATATGGTGATGGACGACTCCGGTCTCTGCTGGGCAATCACAGGACGCTGTGGACGATCCTCTGCTGGAAATCACTCAGGCACTCCCGTAATTTAGGCCCAGGCTTCTGGCCTAATCCTTAGGAAGCAGGCCTCCGTGCCAACTTCCTGCTTGATTGAGAGCTGGATCCAGAGAGAGAGACGCTGGCCCCTCCCCTGGTTTAAGTAGTCTGCCCAGAATGCTTTGCGGTGTTGCAATGCACCCTGGGTAATGTAGTCTGTCTTTTACTAAAAGCAACAAAGTCTTTTCTCCTAGCTGATATCTGTCCCAAAGTGCATTAGTTGCATTGTAACACTTATACCACCGGAGGGAGCCGGATTCCTTCTTATATATGGACATCCTGCTACACAAGTTTATTACCAATATAATTTATAGGAAATTATCATGTTCATTGAAGGGTAAATGATGTTTCTATGCTATATATTTCTCTATTTCTTATTCAACTATGCATGACTCATGATCATGAGATTGTGTTTGCATGTACATGCCTAATCAGCAGAAACAGTTTTTGTGAGAACATCCTGACACGTAAACACTGCTGGATATTTCCCTTAATAAACTGAACATGCTTTGACTCTATCTTGTGTGTGGTGTCATTGTGTGTTCCCGGAGCTCCACCGGGAGTTCCCCAGCCGTTTGGTTCTAAAAGTTCCCAACAGCTAGTTGCGTCACGCTCTTAATCACTTAAGGATCACCCATGTACATGTACTGTGGCAGGGTGGCCCTTAAGCACAAAATCACATACCTGTACGTGATTTTCCTGCATGGCTCTGGGGCAAGCGCATCGCCTGAGCCGTGCTCCGGCTGTAATTGGACACAGCAGGAGCCAATCAGCAGGTCCAGCAGCCGCGATAGCCAACCAAGATCGCTCTCTGGAGAGACAGAAGGACAGTCTGCCCATGTAAACAAGGCAGATCATCCTTCTGTCAGACCGGAGGAGAGACATCTGTGATTCCTGCTAATCAGGAACACAGATCTCTCTCTTCCTTGAGTGCATCCATCCCCCACACAGTAAGAAAACGCTCCCAAGGAACACAGTTAACCCTTTGATTTCCCCTGTTAACCCCTTTCCTGCCAGTGTCATTTATATAAGGCCAGTGCATTTTTTTAGCACTGGTCACTGTATTGGTGTCACTGGTCCACACAAAGTGTCACTAAGTGTCAGATTTGTCCGCCGCAATGTCGCAGTCCGACTAAAAATCGCTGATCCTTGCCATTACTAGTAAAAACAAACAAAAAAAAAGTCCCTAACTCTATCCCATAGTTTGTAGACGCGATAACTTTTGCGCAAACCAATATATATGCTTTTTGGGATTTTTTTTTATCAAAAATATGTAGCAGAATACAAATTGTCCTAAATTGATAAAGAAATTAGATTTTTTTTTTGAGAATGTTTTATAGCAGAAAGTAAAAAAACTCCTGAGTGTTGTCAGCCATCAACAGGACTAAGGAGCTAAATACATTTCTGTCAGGATTAACAGATATCTTTCTGAACTTGCAGGATCTTTAAATTGATAAAACATGGGGAAATGAGGAGACGCATGCGCGGCGCTCTGTGATATGGACGCCTGAACACAGAGCTCCATGCCGCTCCGTGATTTCGGCGCCTCAAATAGCGGGTACATACACCCCCCTTAACCGCAATCGGGACTGGAATATCCAGGAAACCCTTGGGCACAGCTTCAGGCCGATTGGACCAGCAGACCGGACACCTAGAGCGCATTTCGCGGCTATGTCAGACGCCGCTGAGGCACCTAAGATGGCGGCGGAACGCCTGCCACACGAGACCGCTCACACAGGCACACCAGCCTCTTCTCCCTGACGGGCTTCACTTCATGAGGAGGTATGTGGAGGGGCCCCGATGCTTCCATCACTAGGGGGACCAGCATCTCCAGCTTCCACAGTCTCCCTCCTAAATCAGACCCTGCTTATGTCAGCAGCAGAAGCTGCCTCACAGGAGGCAGGAGTGCATTTACAGGCTATGGGTCACATCTCCTCACAGCCCCATGATATGACTGTACTTTTCACTAGATTTGCAGAAATGCTTGAAAGGGGGCTTGCTCAGACTGCTGCCAAAATTACCTCAGACATTAAATCTGATCTTCACCTCCTGGGTTCTCGCATTGAGCATGTTGAAAATAAAATGGACGCCGCAATAGACCGGGTCAATCAAAACACTGACCATTTCCAAAAATTGCATGAGCAGTTGGAGGGGGCCATGGCCAAAATTAATGACCTTGAAAATAGGTCTAGAAGGCTTAATTTTAGGATTAGAGGTCTTCCAGAGACTTTCACTGATATACCAGAAGCGGTGCACTCCCTAATCAAAAACCTTATACCTGACATCCGAGCCCACAAATTGGAACTTGATCGGGCCCATAGGGCCCTTGGTCCCCCCCCCGACCTGATGGGCTACCTCGCGACATTGTGGTGAAACCTCATTACTACAATGTTAAAGACAAAGTCATGAGGAGAGCTCGCACCACCCCGCAAATTCAACTTATGGGACATACAGTGCAAGAGTATGCTGATATCTCCCCCTTCACCATCCAGAAGAGGCGAACACTCAAACCCCTTCTGATGGTTCTGACACAGAAAAACATTAAATACTTGTGGCTTTTCCCCTTAAGCCTGAAGTTTGAATTTAATGGCATTTAATCTCGACGCTCACGGACAGAGAACTTTTGCTGAGGAAACTGGGCCTCCTTCCCACTGACCCAACCTCCCAGATGCAATCATCTTCTTCCAGCCTGGCCAAACGACCTCCTCCATCTAGTCCACTCACCTCTACGTGGCAGAAACCTAAGCACAAGAAAGCCAAGGAAGGAATTGCTACATGAGCTGGAAATTTGCTCCATTTTATCCTTTCTCATGCCTTTACTGGGTATGGGCCCATCTGGCCCCTTAAGCTCTCATGCCCACCCGGACTCATCAACTGACTTTTTCCTTGGAACTCCTGTCTACCCTGTAGCTCGGGCCTGTCTTGCTGGAATTTGTGCACTGCTACAGTTTACCTCAGCAGCGGTACACCCTCTTGTATGTCCTGAACAGGAACATTCCCGGAACTCCCCGAATTTTACTGCACCAAGTTCAGGATCACTCAATGGAATGTAACGCACCCTTCCTGTCATGTTAGGACTCCAGGTGTAGGGGGAATATTTGACTCCTTATGACCTAAACCTTCCTGGGTCCTGTCTGCGGCTCTCATCCATGGAGGGCGTTCTTGTACCTTATCCACCACCTACAGTAACTGAGCAATACATTGGCCAACGACCCACGAAAGCAAATTATCTTGGAGTTCCCTGGGTTACCACCTCATCCACCTCACAGACTGTTTGACCCCCGTTTCCTTCTTAGGGGGGCTCAGCAATGGATTTAGGGGGCATTTTTCCTTTTTTTTTACCTTTGTGACCCCCCGGTTTTTGACTCTGCCAGTGCCTTTCCTCTCCCAAGAGTTTACAAGTTATAATTGATGTGGGAATGTACCCTAGTTTATTTAAACCTGTTAGCTATGTTTTTGGGGAGGCACCTATGCTCCTCCTCCTATACTCGGAGCCAGAGTTTTTTCTTTCTGCTCCTAGTCAGGATCTCCCTCACTGGTTGAGGGGTACCATTTTTGTATTTCGGGATATGGTGAACATATTCTCCCCATATCCCTGGACCCTACTCCCTTCTCTTATTACTCTTTTCCTCTCTTTGACTTTTTCACCCTTTACTAATTCTCCTTTTTTTTTGCAGTGACGTGTGCGGTCTCGCTCATCTGCAGGACCCCGGAATGTATTCCAATGAACTCGATGGCAGATATCTCCCACGGACCATCCATCAGATGGAAGGTAGGTGATTGGGGGTCACTGGCATTTCCACCTTAACTGCTCCATGGCTGATCTCACCTCCCATAAACCTGCCCTACACTTTGCCTCGCACAATGTGCAGGGGATTAACTCCCCTATTAAGCGCCGGAAAATCTTCCAATACTATCATGACCAAAAAATTTACATATTATTTCTTCAAGAAACACACTTCCCAAAACCTTATGCCCCATCCTTCATTCACGCCAAATTTCTTATGTTCTACCTTGCTAATTCGGATAGAAAGACTAAAGGCGTAGGCGTGTTTTTTTCCCGCAAAACCCAGTTCTCACTGGTATCAGAATTTAAGGACCCCGATGGCAGGTTCATACTAGTAAAGGGCCTCATTGATAACCAGCTTTACTCTCTCATCTCATATTACGCACCTAATAAGGGCCAATCAAAATCCTTTTAGTCCCTCTTTTACACTCTAGCTCCTATGCTTGAAGGCCTAGTCCTCTATGGCGGAGACTCTAACATTGCGTTTGACGCAGGAAAGGACAAATCCCATCCTCCAGGTAGGGATGGCGTCCGTCCCACCAGACAGAGTCTTAATGTAGCCAGACAGATTTACCACCAGGGTTTGGTCGACGCCTGGAGGGAAATGAACCCTGGGGCTCGGGATTACACACACTACTCTAGCCCCCACAATACTTTTGGCAGAATAGATCATTTTTTCATTCTGCAAAATCATACCCCGCTGGTTCACAAAGCAATCATTAAAGACTCTGCCTGGTCAGACCACTCCTTCCTTCTCCTGATAATAAACAGACCAACAGCCAGGCAACAAGGGTTCAATTAAAGATTAAATGCCTCAATCCTTACCAATCCCTCACACATCAGTGAGATTGAAAAAGCCATTCAGGAAAATTTTCTACTCAATGATGTTGATAACATCTCCCCCACCACTCTGTGGGCGGCACATAAAACTGTCAAGTAATTTTGGACCAACTCTCGTTACAAGTCAAGATATTTTATTGCATATGCAAGAGAAATGGTTAAATGTATATTTTCTGCTTCAGAGATCCATTTCTGCCTGTCATAAGTTTACATGCTGCTTTTATCACCCTTAAACCTTCCCCCTTCCTGTTCGTAACGTCCTGATCACGTGTATAATTTCAACTTTTATTCTGACGTTTTAGCAGGAAGATGAGAATATCCTTTTTCAGCCAACACCTTATGACAGGAAATTTCCTACAATGAACACATAAATTATTCCATGGTTCGCAGCCCATATTTGACAGATGTAATAGTCAGCACATCTTTGCACAATAGAATATGGTCATATGACTTATTCCAGTAATTAGGGCTATTAGAGCTTATTCAGCATATTTAAGTATTAATAGAGTTATATAAAGCAAACATTTTAACTTTAGAAGATATAGTCATATTAATATGCATATTCATAGTTGACATTTAAAGTATAATTTCTAATTTCTCTAACAGCTGCTCCCTTTTATACTTATAATGTCAATAATTCAAATATCCAGGTTCTTTATTTTACCAGGTATTATCATTTAAACAAATAAGTCTTTTGAAAGGACTGTAAGTTCATCTTCATCAGGTTCCGGGTATAGTTCAGTGTTGTTCTGAAAAAAACATAGTCTTTGTTAGTGATGTGTCAATCAGTCTTTGAAGAATTCCTCTAATACAAGGAATGCAGCAACATCCACACAGCGTAAGGACCGTGGCTGCCATGACAACAGAGATGAGCAAACCTTTTGCAAGATCACCCCATTTACCAAACCATTTTTCAAAGAGTCCTGTTAAGGGGTTCTCTACACCAGAGTTCTCAGTTAGTTCCTGGGATAACATTTGTAGGCCTTGCAAAGCCTTGGTGATACTTCCATCAGGTGCCGTATTATTTGGAATAAAAGTGCAGCAGAAGGTGCCGAACATTTCGCATACCCCGCCCCTTTCTGCCAGCAACATATCCAATGCTATACAGTTCTGCCACGCTGTCAAAGAGGTGGCGTCCAATTGTGCTGCTATACCTTTGATAGCATCTCTGGTGTAATTCACAAACCTCTGCTGGTTGTAGTAAATGTAGTTTATCCAGTCGACATTCTTATTGGGCTGTACCCATAGGAAGAGTGAGGTGAGTCCTGCTGTTACTTGATTCTGTGCTTTAAATTCATCCGGAACTCCTCGTGGAACACCTATTGAGTCTATATAAACCCGGTTGTCAAAGGATCCTTGGGGTGTTTCTCGCTTAAACCGTTTAAAATAGTGTTTACCTGGTATTTTTATCAATTTGTTAGTCATAGGAACAATATAAAAGGGAAGCAACAGGCGGGTAAGGGCACAACTACCCTCCCATCTAGGTGGCAGTCTAGGTCTTAGTTTCATGTCCCCACACAGCCACCAAACATCAGCCAGTTGCCGTTTCTGTTCCTGAAACCATTTTAGTTGGTACTTAATGTCTGTAGTTGATGTTGTGGTCGCACAGTATTCAGGAGATAGGGTGCCAACCTTTGAACCATCCTTGTCTATGTTAGAGAAACAAGAAAAATTTCCTGGTAATGCTTGTACTGAAGGGAGTATACTTCGCATTTTAGTTTTAGGGTATCTTTTTTTTTTTTCATTTCCACATTCAGACCCAGTAATATTTTCTGAAAACAGTCTTATTATACAAGCTAAATCTGTTTCCTCTTCAGGGAGAGGAATGGTAGCTAGTTGTGGTCTTGGGTTTGCACAAGAAATACAATCACTTAACCCCTTAGATTGAGTTGTGTATCTGACCCATTCTATCCACTCATTTTTGTCTCCAAATCCTGTTTCTATACTTAATTGTTCCTTGTAGGTAAAATCTGTTTTAAACAAGGAGGGATTAAGTTGAAACTGAGTGGGCTCTGGGACTGGGGTGTTCTGACCAGGGAGTACAACCTTAATAGTAATTCTTCCTAGTAGATCACTCAGGCTGGGCCTATATACTCCTAGACCATAAACTCCAGCATCTGATACCTGCAGGTTTTTTATTGTCAAGGAGATGGGATTACATTTATTAGGTGTAAGCCAATCACGGGACTGGCAATCACCAGTCCACCCTCTTCGACTGTATATAGATATACGTTCTACCTGATCCTTCCTTTGTTTAGGGATCACGGCAGAACTAGCAAGCCAACCATTATCATCTGTTGACCACCACACATCAGCCCACGCACTGCATTCTGGAGTAGAACATAAGTATTTGCCCGTAAAAACATATCTTTGATTCCCAATGTCTATGACTTGACTTAGATCAAATTGTATTGTGGTGGTCTTACCCTGTATAACATTTATGGTGACACCATCTGGCCCCTTCATTATCTGTCTTTCCCCTCTATGACCCATTATGTTCAGTATTGGAATGAGGTCAAAAAGCATATAAATCCCCACAACTATGCCCCCTACTATTAATGTGATCAAAAGGATTCTCCCTGTCCATGTTTTAGTAAAATACCCTGGTTCAAACATTAGTCTCTCTCTGGGTCTTCCCTCCACCCCTATGAGTCCATAATGTACCATTCCCTTCTCCTGTGGTGTGGCAGTTATTCAGATTTTTTATTTAAATGATGTGCCTTCTTGCAGTGGGTGAGGTGTATCCAAGGTATTCGCTCCACAATTTTCACTGCGGTGGGTGTAGACAACAGTACTTGATAGGGTCCTTCCCACCTGGGGTCAGACCAAGTCTTTCTCTTTATTATTTTTATCCAGACCCAATCTCCAGGTTGTACAAGATCTTCTTGTTCTGTTTTAGTCTCTTGACCTGTAAGAGAATTTGGGCATAGGAGTTCTTTAGTTGTTAGCAACTTTCTCATATAGTTTGCCAGTTCATAGTCCATTTCCTCATCATCTCGAGCGAATGCTCTGAGTTGTGGAATATAATAAGGTTTACCATACAACATTTCATACGGTGTTAGGCCCTTAGCAGTAGGGGTAATTCTTGTACTTAACAATGCCATTGGCAAACACTGAACCCAGTTTCCTCCATCAATTTTCTTAGTTTACTCTTTAAGGTACCATTATGTCTTTCCACTGTGCCTGCAGATTGTGGGTGGTAGACACAGTGGTTTTTCAGGTCAATATTATACCATTTACCAATCTGTTGTATTGTTCGATTCACAAAATGGGAGCCATTGTCACTGTAAATTACCGAGGGGATCCCTTGTCGTGGAATCACCTCTTTGATTAGTACTTTGGCTACTGACTGCCCATCCGGGTGTGTCATAGGAAAAGCTTCCACCCACTTTGTAAACATATCAACAATAACCAGACAGTACTTTTTATTCTCACATTTGTTCAATTCAATAAAATCCATGCATATTGTGTGAAAGGGATAAGGGGGTTGTGGGAAATGACCCCTTAAGGCTCTTAGGGCACCTTGTGCATGGTATCTGTTACAAATCGGATATGTGAGACAAAATTTTCAGAGTAGTTTTGTAAACCCATATGTTGTGTACACCCAGTACCATCCCTCCTTTTGAGGTATGGGCCTACCCATGACTCCATAACACAGCATACGTGAATAGTGATGTAGATAAGTTAGGTTTACCTTCTGTACATGTGTATATACCATTGACCAGTGTTGACTCTGTATATAACCACTTTGATTTTCACCTGCCGGTGATGTTTTCTGCATTTCTGATAACCATGTTTCATCAATAGCTCTCTGTACCTCATCATTTACTTGGGAAACTGTATATGTTTGTCATTGCTGTCCTTCAGAAGCTTCCTTTGCTGTCTTGTCTGCTAGTGCATTCCCTAGGGTAATTGGATCTGTTCCCTTTCTATGTGCCGCACATTTGCAAATAGCCACTTGTGCTGGTTTTTGTACATATTCTAGAAGGGCAAGAATGAGATCTCTGTGTGATCGGTTTCCCATGGCAACTGTGAGGGGGTTAACTCGGTAGCGGGTGTGTGTGACCCCCTGGTTGGGCTCCCCACACAAAAACAGGGCCAGCAGACGGAGGTTGTGGTTTTCAAAATCAAAAGGTGCGGTTTATTTCTCTATGTACAGTGACAAAAACACAGCAAAGCCAAAAAGAAACATAAACAAAATAAATCCTGGTCAGTTTGACCTCTGACTAAACATGCAGGTTTCCTAAACTAACAACTGGGATCAGCCTGGTGCTGTCCTAGTCCCTAAGTCCCTGGTTTAGTAAAAGTCCAAACAAATAGCCACACAGGCTTTGCCTCACCGCACAGGGGTTCACTCTCCCTAGACAGTCCACACAGGTCTGGTTCCAGGCATGAGCTAACATCTAATGAAGCTGGGAGTTCTTATAGAGGCCTAAATGAGCTGACAAGGTTCAGCTGGTCTCCTCATCTCTGTCTGCACGACGCCCCACACTCTCCCTAGAGGTATGAGTCATCCATGAGCCCACTAGCCTCAGCTGGGCTTCATCAACTCCCTAGTTGTATAAGTCGGCGTAAAGCCTGAATCTGGGCGAAATATATCTACCCCCCTGGATGCAACCAGGTGACTTTACCTTCCTGCTGTCACATACCCCCCCCTCTTGTTTTAACCTCGGGGTTGGAACACCAGCAATCAGGCATTCATGTACTCGAGACAAAGCATCCACATTCCCCATTTGAACGCCAGGGCGATGCTTTACTGTGAAGTTGAATTCCTGGAGGGCCAGGAACCACCTATTCACTCTTCTATTTGTTTCCTTGTTTTGAGCCATCCACTTTAACGGAGCGTGATCCGTAACCATGTCAAAGTGCCTACCTAGCAGATAGTACCGAAGGGAATCTAGAGCCCACTTCACCGCTAAACACTCCTTTTCAACCGTGGCGTAATTTACCTCATGGGACTTCAACTTCCTGCTGAGGTAAATGACTGGGTGCTCTTCCCCGTTCCAGACCTGGGACAATACTGCTCCTAACCCCACATCTGACGCATCACTTTGTACGACAAAGTCTTTAGAGAAGTCGGGTGAGTACAACACTGGCTGGCTACATAAGGCTTGTTTCAAGAATTGGAATGCTGCCTCAGCCTCGGGGGTCCATTTAATCATGACCGACCCTTTCCCTTTCGTCAGGTTGGTTAGGGGCACAGCCTTAGAAGCAAAGTGGGGAATGAAGCGCCGATAATAACCCGCGATTCCCAGAAAGGCCCGTACCTGCTTCTTGCTGTTGGGACGTGGCCAACTCTGGATGGCCTCGACTTTGTTGAGTTGGGGTTTTATCACTCCCCTGCCAATGGTGTACCCAAGATATTTGGCCTCCTCCTGCCCAATGGTACACTTCTTGGGGTTAGCCGTAAACCCCGCTTCCTGGATAGAGTCTAGGACTGCTTGCACTTTTGGCAGATGTGAGGCCCAATCTGTGCTATGGACAATTACGTCATCCAGGTAAGCCGCAGCATACTTCCGATGGGGCCTCAGTATCTGGTCCATTTTCCGCTGGAATGTGGCCGGCGCATTCTGTAACCCGAACGGCATTCTCTTATATTGGAACGCCCCGTCTGGGGTTACAAATGCGGTTTTCTCTTTGGCCGACTTGGCCAGGGGAATTTGCCAATACCCTTTTGTGAGGTCAAGAGTCATCATGTATCGGGCTGTTCCCAGCCGGTCGATCAACTCATCTATACGTGGCATGGGGTAGGTGTCAAATTTTGTAACTTTGTTCAACTGACGAAAATCGTTACAAAATCGCCAGCTCCCATCCGGTTTAGGCACCAACACAATGGGACTAGACCAATCACTTTGGGACTCCTCTATCACCCCTAAGTTCAGCATTTTCTGTACTTCCTCCCGTATTGCCTCCCGTCGGGCCTCTGGGATCCGATAGGGTTTTAACTTCACCCTTTCACCGGGCGGGGTAATAATATCATGCTCTACCCCAGATGTTTGTCCCGGCAGCTCAGAGAACACCTCCTTGTTGCGAAGCACAAACTCCTTAACCTCCTGTTGTTGGGGTTGTGACAAGGTGGCTGCTATTCCAACCTCCGGAATCACGCAACCAGTTTGAGCTGGTGACCAAGTTTCTGCGACTAGGGACTCTCTATCCCTCCAGGCTTTCAACAGATTAACGTGATATATCTGTTCAGGCTTTCGCCTTCCTGGTTGTCTGACCTTGTAATTCACTTCGCTCACTTTTTCCATTATCTCGTAGGGGCCTTGCCATTTGGCAAGGAATTTACTTTCAACCGTAGGGACAAGTACCAATATCCTATCCCCCGGGGAAAAGGTACGGGTCTTTGCTCCACGGTTGTACACTCTCTGCTGTGCCAACTGCGCTTGGGCCAAATGTTCCTTCACGATGGGCATTACCTGTGCAATTCGATCTTGCATCAGGGCGACATGCTCAATCACACTCCTGTGGGGAGAACTCTCACTTTCCCAAGTTTCCTTGGCAATATCCAACAGCCCTCTTGGGTGTCTCCCATACAGTAACTCAAAGGGGGAGAATCCCGTAGAGGATTGGGGCACCTCCCTAATAGCAAACATCAAATAAGGAAGTAGACAGTCCCAATCCTTTCCATCTCTATCCACCACTTTCTTCAACATTTGTTTTAGGGTTTTGTTGAATCTTTCAACCAGCCCATCGGTTTGGGGGTGATACACAGATGTACGCAATTGCGTCACTTTGAGCAATTTACACAGCTCTTTCATAACCCGGGACATAAAGGGTGTACCTTGGTCCGTAAGCAGTTCTTTACAAATACCCACCCGGCTAAAAACAAGAGATAGCTCTTTGGCTATGGTTTTGGCCGAGGTATTTCTGAGAGGGATCGCTTCTGGATAACGGGTGGCATAGTCCATTATAACCAATATGTACTGGTGCCCCCTAGCGGACTTGCTGCATTACTGCTTCCATTTGTTGTAGTCTCTGCTCTTGCTTCTGTAACAGGTCTATGAAGCGGGCCTCAGATTGCTGCTGGGCTTGTTGATGAGCTTGCTGCTGGGCTGCAAGGCTCCTTTGCAAACCTGCATTTGTCTGCTGTTGATTGGCATTTGCTAGAGCCAGCTGTTTCAGTATCTCCTCCATGCTGGCTTAAAAAAAACTGCCACTGGTTCTCCACCAACTGTGAGGGGGTTAACTCGGTAGCGGGTGTGTGTGACCCCCTGGTTGGGCTCCCCACACAAAAACAGGGCCAGCAGACGGAGGTTGTGGTTTTCAAAATCAAAAGGTGCGGTTTATTTCTCTATGTACAGTGACAAAAACACAGCAAAGCCAAAAAGAAACATAAACAAAATAAATCCTGGTCAGTTTGACCTCTGACTAAACATGCAGGTTTCCTAAACTAACAACTGGGATCAGCCTGGTGCTGTCCTAGTCCCTAAGTCCCTGGTTTAGTAAAAGTCCAAACAAATAGCCACACAGGCTTTGCCTCACCGCACAGGGGTTCACTCTCCCTAGACAGTCCACACAGGTCTGGTTCCAGGCATGAGCTAACATCTAATGAAGCTGGGAGTTCTTATAGAGGCCTAAATGAGCTGACAAGGTTCAGCTGGTCTCCTCATCTCTGTCTGCACGACGCCCCACACTCTCCCTAGAGGTATGAGTCATCCATGAGCCCACTAGCCTCAGCTGGGCTTCATCAACTCCCTAGTTGTATAAGTCGGCGTAAAGCCTGAATCTGGGCGAAATATATCTACCCCCCTGGATGCAACCAGGTGACTTTACCTTCCTGCTGTCACACAACGTAATCATACCCCTTTTTTCCATTGCTGGGCAAATATGTGTAGAGAAAGCGTATTGGCTGTCAGTATAAATATCTATTTATTTTTCCCTTCCCCTAGACTGCAGGCCCTTGACAGGGCTATAATGTCAGCTTGTTGTGCAGAATAGGAACTGGGAAAGGGTCTAGCTTCAATGACCTGGTCATGTGTTACTATAGCATAAGCCGTTTGATTTATCGTTTTTTCTACACGACCCATCAACAAAAAAGGTAATGTCAGCATCTAGAAAGGGAACATCAGTGAGATCCTTCCTAGGGAGTACCCGTTCATCAATTTGAGCTGCACAATCATGTGGATCCCCATCACCAGGTGTTGGCATTAGTGTAGCAGGATTCAATGTAGTACACTTCTTGATTGTAACGTGTGGTTGTCCCAGAAGTGTAGTCATACATGATAAATGCCTGACTGGAGATAAATAGGAGATTCTATCTTATAGTAAGATCACCTAAATAACATGTGAGACCTTTAAGTACCAGGGGTGGAACAATACTATCAATGCAGATGACCGTATGGCCAATGAGGCTGCTACTACAGCTTGTACACAGTGGGGCAAATTAGTTAAGTAAAATGCAACTAGTTTGTGTTCGTTCTCATAAACCTGAGTGAGAGCAGAAGTCATGTACCCCTCTTTACAATCTACAGTCTGCTAAAGGGTTTCTACTGTAATTGGGTAGGCTAAGCACAGAGGAACCCACAATGAGGTGCTTCACCTTTGTAAATGCATCCTCTGCTTGCACATTCCACTGGATGGAACCTTTTGCAGACATTTGTGTACCATAGATGAGATCAGAAAGAGGCACCACCTCCGTAGAATAATTAGCTATCCATGCTCTACAAAAATTTGCCATGCCAAGAAATTACATAATTTCTTTATTTTTACGTGGTTTGGGGGCTTGAAGGATGGCCTCTTTTCGGATCTCATCTGGATGTCTGCCTTTTTGAGATATAATGTAACCCTGGTATTTCACCTTGTTTTTCAAAAGTTGTAGTTTATTTTGCTAACCTTGTGACCTTGTTCTGCGAGGAAATGCATCAGAGCCAAGGTGTCAATTTTACATTGTCGCTCCAGAGGAGCCGCTACCAGAATGTCATCCACATACAAGAGAATTTGACTCCCACTGGGAGGTACAACTCGAGACAAAGCATTGAACATTTCTTGTGAGTTTTCCCTTGTACATAAGTGCAAACCAGAACTGACTGTCTGTCTTAATTAGCCCTACGTCTGTCTTTCCTTTTGATCACAAGAAATCAGGGACGTCTTTTAAGGCATCCCCTTCCCCTTTGGTCAAAAAGTGTCAGTCACTGTCTTTTGTCAAAACTTCAATCACGCAAGTTCTGGTTGTACATTCAACAAACCACGCTAATCTGTACCTCTGATTCCCTCTGGATTTCAGTTCCTCATCTGTTAATTTGACCCAGTCTGTGATAAGTTCTCCTAGCTCATGCCATGATACCTCGGAGTTCCGCGTGACCGAAACATGAGGTACAGTATCCTGCCTGTATATTTGCAGAATAGGCTGTGGTAGGAGACAAGTAGCCATGTTATTTCCTTCCTTATCACAGTACAGGTATCTTAAGAGCACTTCAGTGTTAGTGCAACTCATTAACTGTTTCTCATAGGACCTATCAGGCCCAGTGGTCCTTTTGTAGTAGATAGGGCAATAGAGGTTCGTCTGGACCTTGTACCTTTCCTCACAGGCTCTTCAATTATTTCTGTCAGGGTTTTGGGCATCTTTAATCCCTCAGTTTGTAAATCCAAGCTGTACCAGTATCAGGGCTCATTATCCACAGCTGTGATTTGTTTTTCACACAGCCGATGGGCTTTGAGGCCCCCCTCCACTGGTACGACAGAAATATCAAGAGCATGCAACATGTCTCTACCCAACGAATTAACAGGACATTTAGTTGACATTACAATTTTACACTGAGCCTTTTTACCTGTCTGTGGATTTTCCACAGTAAGGCCTTCAGACACGGCCTCCTGGTGCATCAACCCATTTGAAGATTTTACATATACTAAACCTTTTCCCTGTACCCCTGGTGGCATATCCAGCGGGTGTATCAGGGTCCTACAAGCCCCAGTATCACAGAGAAATTTTACCCAACTACTCTTTGCAACCCAGGTTATTTCTGGCTTGGCTTCAGCATGCAAACAAGTTTCAACATTACACACATCCAAAATATCAGATTCTTTCCCATCCTTCTGCTTCTCTCTCTGCAGACACACTTTTACCATACAGGAAACACTCCCCCCTCATCCTTTTCTTTACTTTCTTTTTTGGTTGGAAGTGCCCCTCAGCATGCCTCGCATACTTGATTAGCTCCTAGAGTCTGCAGATCCTATGGTTAATCATGTGTTCGTTAACAAAACTTGATATAAGGACTAGCAGCCCCTTCAGGATTGCATTCTTTAGCTGTTGTTCATATGGGCTATCGTTCACTTGATCTACTGGGATTTCTATCCCAGAGTGGTTATTAAAATTCTTCTTTATCCTAACAATGAAATTATCCACTGTTTCCTCTTCTCCCCATATACACTGATTTATAATGGACCAGTCGGCTTGACGTATCCATCTATCCTCTCTCTATCTTTGCTATAAGAGCATTTCTTCTGTTTTTGAGTGCTGCATCATCCTGAGGCAACACCCCTCCCTGGTTGTTTAATCCACTCCAATCTCCCACTACATGATGCCAGTCAGGTCCCAGTACCTGTCTGGTGACCTGCTCTATTTCCCTCACATTGAGATGATAGCTAGCAACCATTCCCATGATACCATCCCTGAATTGAGCTATGTGGACCTTGGGATTGCTGTAAGGAGGGTCAGCGGGGTAACTTGTTGCATACCTCTGTCCCATCTGGTGGTGGGGACTGCAGGTCTGCAATAGGGAATTGGGAGCGGGTGGTGAAGTCAGAGGGGGAGCAGTGTCTGTCGGTGGGATTGGAGAGTCCTCTAAAGGGTGTGTAGGGGCTGTCGGGTGCATTAGGTTTGTCGCATTTTGTTCAGTCAATACTTGCTGCACTAAGCTTCGGAGGACGGTCATATTATTGTCCTCCTCTTTGTCTAAAAACATAGTCTTTTTATGATTTTTTTTTTAATGATTTTAACCTACAGTTAGCCTCCTCAAGCCATTTCTTTGCCTGGGGAAGACCTAATTTATTCTATTTCCTTATTTTTCTTTTCTTTTCTTTTATATATATATATATATATATATATATATATATATATATATACATATATACATACATATATATACACATACACATATGCATACACATATACACACATACATACATACATACATACATGCCGGCATAATTTTTATTTATTTTTAAAGCTTTCTACACAACACAGTATTACACAACAATCCTTAAAGTTGTAGTTTATTTTGCTAACCTTGTGACCTTGTTCTGCGAGGAAATGCATCAGAGCCAAGGTGTCAATTTTACATTGTCGCTCCAGAGGAGCCGCTACCAGAATGTCATCCACATACAAGAGAATTTGACTCCCACTGGGAGGTACAACTCGAGACAAAGCATTGAACATTTCTTGTGAGTTTTCCCTTGTACATAAGTGCAAACCAGAACTGACTGTCTGTCTTAATTAGCCCTACGTCTGTCTTTCCTTTTGATCACAAGAAATCAGGGACGTCTTTTAAGGCATCCCCTTCCCCTTTGGTCAAAAAGTGTCAGTCACTGTCTTTTGTCAAAACTTCAATCACGCAAGTTCTGGTTGTACATTCAACAAACCACGCTAATCTGTACCTCTGATTCCCTCTGGATTTCAGTTCCTCATCTGTTAATTTGACCCAGTCTGTGATAAGTTCTCCTAGCTCATGCCATGATACCTCGGAGTTCCGCGTGACCGAAACATGAGGTACAGTATCCTGCCTGTATATTTGCAGAATAGGCTGTGGTAGGAGACAAGTAGCCATGTTATTTCCTTCCTTATCACAGTACAGGTATCTTAAGAGCACTTCAGTGTTAGTGCAACTCATTAACTGTTTCTCATAGGACCTATCAGGCCCAGTGGTCCTTTTGTAGTAGATAGGGCAATAGAGGTTCGTCTGGACCTTGTACCTTTCCTCACAGGCTCTTCAATTATTTCTGTCAGGGTTTTGGGCATCTTTAATCCCTCAGTTTGTAAATCCAAGCTGTACCAGTATCAGGGCTCATTATCCACAGCTGTGATTTGTTTTTCACACAGCCGATGGGCTTTGAGGCCCCCCTCCACTGGTACGACAGAAATATCAAGAGCATGCAACATGTCTCTACCCAACGAATTAACAGGACATTTAGTTGACATTACAATTTTACACTGAGCCTTTTTACCTGTCTGTGGATTTTCCACAGTAAGGCCTTCAGACACGGCCTCCTGGTGCATCAACCCATTTGCAGATTTTACATATACTAAACCTTTTCCCTGTACCCCTGGTGGCATATCCAGCGGGTGTATCAGGGTCCTACAAGCCCCAGTATCACAGAGAAATTTTACCCAACTACTCTTTGCAACCCAGGTTATTTCTGGCTTGGCTTCAGCATGCAAACAAGTTTCAACATTACACACATCCAAAATATCAGATTCTTTCCCATCCTTCTGCTTCTCTCTCTGCAGACACACTTTTACCATACAGGAAACACTCCCCCCTCATCCTTTTCTTTACTTTCTTTTTTGGTTGGAAGTGCCCCTCAGCATGCCTCGCATACTTGATTAGCTCCTAGAGTCTGCAGATCCTATGGTTAATCATGTGTTCGTTAACAAAACTTGATATAAGGACTAGCAGCCCCTTCAGGATTGCATTCTTTAGCTGTTGTTCATATGGGCTATCGTTCACTTGATCTACTGGGATTTCTATCCCAGAGTGGTTATTAAAATTCTTCTTTATCCTAACAATGAAATTATCCACTGTTTCCTCTTCTCCCCATATACACTGATTTATAATGGACCAGTCGGCTTGACGTATCCATCTATCCTCTCTCTATCTTTGCTATAAGAGCATTTCTTCTGTTTTTGAGTGCTGCATCATCCTGAGGCAACACCCCTCCCTGGTTGTTTAATCCACTCCAATCTCCCACTACATGATGCCAGTCAGGTCCCAGTACCTGTCTGGTGACCTGCTCTATTTCCCTCACATTGAGATGATAGCTAGCAACCATTCCCATGATACCATCCCTGAATTGAGCTATGTGGACCTTGGGATTGCTGTAAGGAGGGTCAGCGGGGTAACTTGTTGCATACCTCTGTCCCATCTGGTGGTGGGGACTGCAGGTCTGCAATAGGGAATTGGGAGCGGGTGGTGAAGTCAGAGGGGGAGCAGTGTCTGTCGGTGGGATTGGAGAGTCCTCTAAAGGGTGTGTAGGGGCTGTCGGGTGCATTAGGTTTGTCGCATTTTGTTCAGTCAATACTTGCTGCACTAAGCTTCGGAGGACGGTCATATTATTGTCCTCCTCTTTGTCTAAAAACATAGTCTTTTTATGATTTTTTTTTTAATGATTTTAACCTACAGTTAGCCTCCTCAAGCCATTTCTTTGCCTGGGGAAGACCTAATTTATTCTATTTCCTTATTTTTCTTTTCTTTTCTTTTATATATATATATATATATATATATATATATATATATATATATACATATATACATACATATATATACACATACACATATGCATACACATATACACACATACATACATACATACATACATGCCGGCATAATTTTTATTTATTTTTAAAGCTTTCTACACAACACAGTATTACACAACAATCCTTAAAGTTGTAGTTTATTTTGCTAACCTTGTGACCTTGTTCTGCGAGGAAATGCATCAGAGCCAAGGTGTCAATTTTACATTGTCGCTCCAGAGGAGCCGCTACCAGAATGTCATCCACATACAAGAGAATTTGACTCCCACTGGGAGGTACAACTCGAGACAAAGCATTGAACATTTCTTGTGAGTTTTCCCTTGTACATAAGTGCAAACCAGAACTGACTGTCTGTCTTAATTAGCCCTACGTCTGTCTTTCCTTTTGATCACAAGAAATCAGGGACGTCTTTTAAGGCATCCCCTTCCCCTTTGGTCAAAAAGTGTCAGTCACTGTCTTTTGTCAAAACTTCAATCACGCAAGTTCTGGTTGTACATTCAACAAACCACGCTAATCTGTACCTCTGATTCCCTCTGGATTTCAGTTCCTCATCTGTTAATTTGACCCAGTCTGTGATAAGTTCTCCTAGCTCATGCCATGATACCTCGGAGTTCCGCGTGACCGAAACATGAGGTACAGTATCCTGCCTGTATATTTGCAGAATAGGCTGTGGTAGGAGACAAGTAGCCATGTTATTTCCTTCCTTATCACAGTACAGGTATCTTAAGAGCACTTCAGTGTTAGTGCAACTCATTAACTGTTTCTCATAGGACCTATCAGGCCCAGTGGTCCTTTTGTAGTAGATAGGGCAATAGAGGTTCGTCTGGACCTTGTACCTTTCCTCACAGGCTCTTCAATTATTTCTGTCAGGGTTTTGGGCATCTTTAATCCCTCAGTTTGTAAATCCAAGCTGTACCAGTATCAGGGCTCATTATCCACAGCTGTGATTTGTTTTTCACACAGCCGATGGGCTTTGAGGCCCCCCTCCACTGGTACGACAGAAATATCAAGAGCATGCAACATGTCTCTACCCAACGAATTAACAGGACATTTAGTTGACATTACAATTTTACACTGAGCCTTTTTACCTGTCTGTGGATTTTCCACAGTAAGGCCTTCAGACACGGCCTCCTGGTGCATCAACCCATTTGCAGATTTTACATATACTAAACCTTTTCCCTGTACCCCTGGTGGCATATCCAGCGGGTGTATCAGGGTCCTACAAGCCCCAGTATCACAGAGAAATTTTACCCAACTACTCTTTGCAACCCAGGTTATTTCTGGCTTGGCTTCAGCATGCAAACAAGTTTCAACATTACACACATCCAAAATATCAGATTCTTTCCCATCCTTCTGCTTCTCTCTCTGCAGACACACTTTTACCATACAGGAAACACTCCCCCCTCATCCTTTTCTTTACTTTCTTTTTTGGTTGGAAGTGCCCCTCAGCATGCCTCGCATACTTGATTAGCTCCTAGAGTCTGCAGATCCTATGGTTAATCATGTGTTCGTTAACAAAACTTGATATAAGGACTAGCAGCCCCTTCAGGATTGCATTCTTTAGCTGTTGTTCATATGGGCTATCGTTCACTTGATCTACTGGGATTTCTATCCCAGAGTGGTTATTAAAATTCTTCTTTATCCTAACAATGAAATTATCCACTGTTTCCTCTTCTCCCCATATACACTGATTTATAATGGACCAGTCGGCTTGACGTATCCATCTATCCTCTCTCTATCTTTGCTATAAGAGCATTTCTTCTGTTTTTGAGTGCTGCATCATCCTGAGGCAACACCCCTCCCTGGTTGTTTAATCCACTCCAATCTCCCACTACATGATGCCAGTCAGGTCCCAGTACCTGTCTGGTGACCTGCTCTATTTCCCTCACATTGAGATGATAGCTAGCAACCATTCCCATGATACCATCCCTGAATTGAGCTATGTGGACCTTGGGATTGCTGTAAGGAGGGTCAGCGGGGTAACTTGTTGCATACCTCTGTCCCATCTGGTGGTGGGGACTGCAGGTCTGCAATAGGGAATTGGGAGCGGGTGGTGAAGTCAGAGGGGGAGCAGTGTCTGTCGGTGGGATTGGAGAGTCCTCTAAAGGGTGTGTAGGGGCTGTCGGGTGCATTAGGTTTGTCGCATTTTGTTCAGTCAATACTTGCTGCACTAAGCTTCGGAGGACGGTCATATTATTGTCCTCCTCTTTGTCTAAAAACATAGTCTTTTTATGATTTTTTTTTTAATGATTTTAACCTACAGTTAGCCTCCTCAAGCCATTTCTTTGCCTGGGGAAGACCTAATTTATTCTATTTCCTTATTTTTCTTTTCTTTTCTTTTATATATATATATATATATATATATATATATATATATACATATATACATACATATATATACACATACACATATGCATACACATATACACACATACATACATACATACATACATGCCGGCATAATTTTTATTTATTTTTAAAGCTTTCTACACAACACAGTATTACACAACAATCCTTATTTAAAAATGCATCAAAATCATACTTTGTTTTCCATGTCTTAAGGAGTTTCACATTCTCTTTGTCTAGACTACACATATACTTTGCATCATCATTCAAACCAACAGATTTTCCATGGATCATACTCATTTTAACGTGCACACGGAGTTTTTTTTTGTAAGGTCTTCTCACACTGACACAATACCTGCACACAGTATCTTATCACTTCTGCAGCTACTCACAAACTTTCTAGTCGTGACATATCACTTCTAGATTATTGATCTTGTGTGCTGCTATAATACTGGTGTCTTGTCTTCTTACTTAATGTTTTATTCATTTATAGGGAGAATGAACAGAATTACAAGGCGAACGTAAATTCACCTGACTGGTCAACCCCCCCTGATCAAAACATTAATATTTCAGGAAACTGTAGGGAGCATGAACAGAATTACAAGGCGAACGTAAATTCACCTGACTGGTCAACCCCCCCTGATCAAAACATTAATATTTCAGTAAACTGTAGGGAGCATGAACAGAATTACAAAAGAGACTTAATTTCTCTCGACTGTTGTTCCCACACTTTATCAAAACATTAATATTTGTTGATTCAACGGTATTTATAAATGCCTGTACAGGTTTTTTACACAACATACGAGGCTGGCTGAGCGCAAGGGCTCGTCAAATTACCTCTATTTGTTACCTGGAAATCTATCAGGCCATACCTTTGTATCAACAGGGGTTCATGTTTTTGATGTAGGAATATTTATGTGTCCCCCACGGGAATTCCTGCAGTTTACAAGGCTGTCAGGACCTAGGTCCTTTGTCGACAAATTTCCTTTATCTGCACCCGGGTATTGGAATGGGACCATACTCCTATATCAAAGGGATTTAAACTACGGACGTATCTACTTATATTCCCTCAACTTGGATAAAGCAAAACATATACACAACAGATAAACATTCAATTAATCTCTATATTAGATGTATGTAACAAAATCCCTTAATTCATTAAATCCCTAATCACATTTAGGCCTAAAAGTATAATATAATAAATGAAAATATCTTACCTTGCCCCGAGAGTGGTCTCTTGTGCTGATCCGGTAAGTCGCTGCCCGGGAGGCACTAGTTCAGTGAGCCGGCCTCTGTTAACGTCAAATTTAAGACGGAGGACTTACAGTTTTTTGCCGTACGGACATCGGTTCACTGGGTTGTTGGCTAGTGCTTTCCAGGAATTTGGACTTCCGGCTCGAAGGACCAAAATGTCAAGTAATTTTGGACCAACTCTCGTTACAAGTCAAGATATTTTATTGCATATGCAAGAGAAATGGTTAAATGTATATTTTCTGCTTCAGAGATCCATTTCTGCCTGTCATAAGTTTACATGCTGCTTTTATCACCCTTAAACCTTCCCCCTTCCTGTTCGTAACGTCCTGATCACGTGTATAATTTCAACTTTTATTCTGACGTTTTAGCAGGAAGATGAGAATATCCTTTTTCAGCCAACACCTTATGACAGGAAATTTCATACAATGAACACATAAATTATTCCATGGTTCGCAGCCCATATTTGACAGATGTAAGAGTCAGCACATCTTTGCACAATAGAATATGGTCATATGACTTATTCCAGTAATTAGGGCTATTAGAGCTTATTCAGCATATTTAAGTATTAATAGAGTTATATAAAGCAAACATTTTAACTTTAGAAGATATAGTCATATTAATATGCATATTCATAGTTGACATTTAAAGTATAATTTCTAATTTCTCTAACAAAAACCACCATTCGGGGTAAACTGATCCAAATGTCCTCTAGGATACGCAGAGCCCACAAACTAGATATAGACAGGCTGGAGAGGAAATTTTCGTATCTAAGCAAACAACATAAACGGAAACCACACCTCTGGATCGGCAGCAAAGCTTGAAACAGCGCGCATAACTCTTAATCTGGACCTCACTGCTATAGCCGAAAAAAGCTTGCGATGGGATGGAGGGAGATTTTATCATCAAAAAGACAAGTTGGGAACCATTTTGGCACATAGGCTGACTCCTAAAATAAGGTCTCACTACTTCTCTAAGATAAAATTACGCAATGGATCCCTCTCACAAAATCCCCAGAAAATCGTGGAGGCTTTTCATGACTTCTACTATTCTTTGTACAGTAAAAATGTGAAGGAACCCTCACCCAGCCTGATTGATTCCTTTCTCAGCTCACTGAAGATCCCCAAATTCTGAGAACACCATAGGGACAGCTTAGAGATCCCCATCTCAGCGGAGGAAGTATCTCAGATCATTAAGAACCTTAAAAATGATTCAGCCCCCGGGCCGGATGGCTTTTCGGTTTTGTATTCTAAACATTTTGCCCCGCTACTGTCTCCCTATCCAGCCCGTTTCTTTAACCAGCTTCGAGCTGGTACACAGCTCTATAAGGCATTAAATTCAGCTTTCATCACGGTAATACCAAAGGCCCGGCAGGACACTAGTTGCACCGCCAATTATCGCCCCCATATCATTGATAAACAATGATCTAAAAATTTTAACAAAAATCCTAGCAGATAGAATATCCAACTTTATTGGACTATATAATAAATAATTGTTATGGGGTATGGCGCTGCTCACTCCTCAGGTACGCCCCAAAGGATATTAAATATTAACACAGGTAGGAGGGTAATTGATTGGACACTACCCCTGAAATTGGTAGGTCCTGTGGTATCAGATACCTAGTGGCTGAGCAAAAGTGTGTATATTCCAAAAATATATATATAGTGAAAACCAAGTGCCCATCAGTATTAAGGCCGCAAAGCCTAAAAACTATAATAGGAGGGTATTAGCCTTATGTTACTAGAAACCAACAACCAGTTCCAGCAATCCAAGGCTAATGATAGTGCCAACAAGTGTTATATATTAGTAGCAGTGAATAGCTAATATACACTTATGATACATCCAGATTAGGGATGAGCTTCGAGTTCGAGTCAAACTCATGTTCGACTCGAACATTGCCTGTTCGCCCGTTCGCCGAACAACGAACAAATTGGGGTGTTCGCGGCAAATTCGAAAAATCTATGGGAGAAATCTAAAGTGTTAATTATG
Source organism: Rana muscosa (assembly GCA_029206835.1). Taxonomy (NCBI): domain Eukaryota; kingdom Metazoa; phylum Chordata; class Amphibia; order Anura; family Ranidae; genus Rana; species Rana muscosa. Next base: position 1,292,826,902 of record CM055116.1, on the reverse strand, counting down.
AAGGCTTATATGCAAGTTATTGTCCTAAAAAGTGTTTGGGGACCCGGGTCCTGCCCCAGGGGACATGTATCAATGCAAAAAAAAGTTTTAAAAACAGCCGTTTTTTCGGGAGCAGTGATTTTAATAATGCTTAAAATGAAAAAATAAAAGTGAAATATTCCTTTAAATTTCGTACCTGGGGGGTGTGTACGATATGCATGTAAAGTGGCGCATGTTTCCCGTGCTTAGAACTGTCCCTGCAAAAAAAGTCATTTTTGAAAGAAAAAAAGTCATTTAAAACTCACTCGCGGCTATTAATGAATTGTCGGCTCCCGGCAATACATACAAAAGTCATTGATAAAAAAAATAAAAAAAAGCGTGGGGGTTCCCCAGAATTCAATTACCAGGCCCTTCAGGTCTGGAATGGATATTAAGGGGAACCCCGCCGCAAAAAAAAAAAAAATTGACGTGGGGTTCCCCCAAATATCCATTCCAGGCCCTTCAGATCTGGCATGGATTTTAAGGGGAACTCCACCCCAAATTTTTAAAAAAATGGCGTGGAGTCCCCCTAAAATACCATACCAGACCCCTTATCCGAGCACGCAATCTGGCCGGCCGCAGGGGAAGAGGGGGGGATGAGAGAGCGGCCCCCCTCCCTCCTGAACCGTACCAGGCCACATGCCCTCAACATGGGGAGGATGTCCCCATGTTGATGGGGACAAGGGCCTCATCCCCACAACTCTTGCCCGGTGGTTGTGGGGGTCTGCGGGCGGGGGGCTTATCGGAATCTGGAAGACCCCTTTAACAAAGGGGACCCCCAGATCCCGGCCCCTCCCTATGTGAATTGGTAAGGGGTACATTGTACCCCTACCATTTCACGAAGAAAGCGTAAAAAAATGTTTAAAAAAACACACAAACACCTTGAAAAAGTCCTTTATTAAAAAAAAAACAAAAAACATTCCAGCGGTGAAATCCAGTGTCCCGCGGCGATCCCGATGTCCAGCGCTGTCCTTCATTGGTTGTGCCTGAGCGGACCTGATGGGGAACTCCCTCTCAGTGTTTTAAATGTATAGACCCGCCCCTTCTAAAGTTCCCCATCAGGTCCGCTCAGCGGACCAGATGCGGAACATGAAAAGGGGCGGGTCTATACATGTATTACCAAAGTGAGAGAAGTTCCCCATCAGGTCCGCCCCCTCGGTATGTCAGACCCGCCTACGTCATTGGCTTGAGCGGGGAACTTTCTTCACTGTGTAAATTTAAATTACACAGTGAAGGAAGTTCCCCGCTCAAGCCAATAACGTAGGCGGGTCCGACATACCGAGGGGGCGGACCTGATGGGGAACTTCTCTCACTTTGGTAATACATGTATAGACCCGCCCCTTCTCATGTTCCGCATCTGGTCCGCTGAGCGGACCTGATGGGGAACTTCAGAAGGGGCGGGTCTATACATTTAAAACACTGAGAGGGAGTTCCCCATCAGGTCCGCTCAGGCACAACCAATGAAGGACAGCGCTGGACATCGGGATCGCCGCGGGACACTGGATTTCACCGCTGGAAAGTTTTTTTTGTTTTTTTTTAATAAAGGACTTTTTCAAGGTGTTTGTGTGTTTTTTTTTAAAAAAAATTACGCTTTCTTCGTGAAATGGTAGGGGTACAATGTACCCCTTACCAATTCACATAGGGGGGGGCGGGATCTGGGGTCCCCTTTGTTAAAGGGGTCTTCCAGATAACGATAAGCCCCCTGCCCGCAGACCCCCACAACCACCGGGCAAGGGTTGTGGGGATGAGGCCCTTGTCCCCATCAACATGGGGACATCCTCCCCATGTTGAGGGCATGTGGCCTGGTACGGTTCAGGAGGGAGGGGGGGCCGCTCTCTCGTCCCCCCCTCTTCCCCTGCGGCCGGCCAGGTTGCGTGCTCGGATAAGGGGTCTGGTATGGATTTTTAGGGGGACTCCACGCCATTTTTTTAAAATTTGGGGTGGAGTTCCCCTTAAAATCCATGCCAGATCTGAAGGGCCTGGAATGGATATTTGGGGGAACCCCACGTCAATTTTTTTTTTAATTTGCGGCGGGGTTCCCCTTAATATCCATTCCAGACCTGAAGGGCCTGGTAATTGAATTCTGGGGAACCCCCATGCTTTTTTTTAATTTTTTATCAATGACTTTTGTATGTATTGCCGGGAGCCGACAATTCATTAATAGCCGCGAGTCAGTTTTAAAAGACTTTTTTTCTTTCAAAAATGACATTTTTTGCAGGGACAGTTCTAAGCACGGGAAACATGCGCCACTTTACATGCATATCATACACACCCCCCAGGTATGAAATTTAAAGGAATATTTCACTTTTATTTTTTCATTTTAAGCATTATTAAAATCACTGCTCCCGAAAAAACGGCCGTTTTTAAAACTTTTTTTTGCATTGATACATGTCCCCTGGGGCAAGACCCGGATCCCCAAACACTTTTTAGGACAATAACTTGCATAGAAGCCTTTATAATTAGCACTTTAGATTTCGAACGTTCGAGTCCATTGTATTTAATAGGGTTCTAACGTTCACACGAACATTTTGTCTGTTCGCAGGTTCTGGTGCGAACCGAACAGGGGGGTGTTCAGCTCATCCCTGATCCAGATTGATATGGAGTTTGTCCACAGTATCTGGTCATAGTCTATATAGCAAATATATAAGGATAAAGTATGACAAATAATAAACAAAATTCCATAAAGTAGGCTGCAGCTCGCTTCCAATGTCCACGGCTCCTCATCCAGGGAAATTTGTTTGGCAAAGCAGTGGTTTGTCCAGTAACCATATACGCCGGGATCGCAGGCGGTAAGGCGTTCAATTACGAAATGTGTATAAGGCGGAACCACGCACATCGCGCTGTCTCGATCCAGGTACCTGAAGCTGGAACGCAGCTGAGGCGCACGCTGCGATCCCGGCGTATATGGTTACTGGACAAACCACTGCTTTGCCAAACAAATTTCCCTGGATCAGGAGCCGTGGACATTGGAAGCAAGCTGCAGCCTACTTCATCCTGGAATCAACCAGCTGGGAAATTGTGCGATCCACACACGGACTCCACCTGGATTCATATCTTTATGCTTTCTACCCCTGTAGGGGTGCGAGGAGCTGGTGAGTGGGGACCCTTGTGGGGGAGCACCTTAAAGTCACTGGAAGATTTTGCTGGCACTTTTTTCACCGTGGACATTAGAATCACCTTAATATTAATTTTATAATTTTTCACTAGGAAGTGGACTTTTTACAGTTTATTATTTATGGAATTTTGTTTATTATTTGTCATACTTTATCCTTATATATTTGCTATATAGACTATGATCAGATACTGTGGACACACTCCATACCAATCTGGATGTATCATAAGTGTATATTAGCTGTTCACTGCTACTAATATATAACACTTGTTGGCACTATCATTAGCCTTGGATTGCTGGAACTGGTTGTTGGTTTCTAGCAACATAAGGCTAATACCCTCCTATTATAGTTTTTAGGCTTTGCGGCCTTAATACTGATGGGCACTTGGTTTTCACTATATATATTTTTTTGGAATATACACACTTTTGCTTAGCCACTAGGTATCTGATACCACAGGACCTACCAATTTCAGGGGTAGTGTCCAATCAATTACCCTCCCACCTGTGTTAATATTTAATATCTTTTGGGGCGTACCGGAGGAGTGAGCAGCGCCATACCCCATAACAATTATTTATTCTATCTAAGACCCTCTTGTAGGATCTCATTAGGGGGGCTGCAGCTCTTTATAATGTATATGTATATATATATATATATATATTCCATCCTAAGCGCAGGAATACATACTGTTTTTTTTTTTTTTTATTGGACTATATATCCAAAAAGATCAGGTAGGCTTTATACCTGGAAGACAGGGGCCCGATCAGATCAGAAGAGCAAATGACATAGTCTCTCTACTGGGATCTGGCTGGGACAAAGGACCCCCGCAGAAGGGATTCTTGCTTTCACTGGATCTCATGAAGGCGTTTGACCCCAATAGGGTTTTAGTCATTCCTTTATGAACATAATAGGAGCACTTTACTCCAATCCAGAAGCACAAATTAAAATGCAGAGATATTACTCGCATCCTTTTCCAATCTTCAAGGGTACAAGACAAGGTTGCCCCTTGTCCCCACTAATCTTTGCCGTGGTCATTGAGACCTTAGCTATTGCCATCCGGGATAACCCTGACATACATGGAGTGCGTTGTGGCCCACAAACCCACAAGTGCGCTCTTTTTGCTGATGATATATTACTTTTTATCACCTCACCACTTACCTCATTACCAAATCTATGCAGGGTTCTCGATGACTTCGGCAAAGTCTCTGGCCTCAAGGTTAACTACTCGAAATCTCTAGCGTTAAACATCAACTTATCAGCGACCCTGGTAGCACAGCTCAAGGACAACTTCCGGTTGGGTTGGAGTAAGTCCAAGATCCCCTATCTAGGGATTAGCCTCACGGCTTCAATAAACAAACTCTATACTGCTAATTTTCCCCCAATCTATCGTAAACTGGAAGAGGATCTGTCCCACTAGGATAAACTGGGGCTGTCCTGGCTGGGCAGAGTCAATTCAGTGAAATTGACACTACTTTCACGCATCCTTTACCTATTTAGATCACTACCCATCCCCATCTCCAAGGATCACCTCCGGAAATTCCAATCTAAACTCATAAAATTTATATGGGGAGTGAAGGGGCATAGGATAGCCAAAGGGACCCTTTATAGGAGTAGAGATCAGGGTGGTGTAGGTTTGCCTAACCTTCTCTGGTATTATCAGGCAGCACAGCTCTCCCAACTATCCACTATTTACTCTAAAATTTCACACCCTGATTGGGTACACATGGAACGACAAGCTATCCCTCAATTTACTCTGGACTACATTCTCTGGTCCTCGACTAAATCTAGACCTGCCATCATGGTCCCCACACTATCTTACTCCCTTGTATTATGGGACTCTCTCAAAACTAATTCACAACTGATCTCACACTGGCACCCTTTGTCACATATTTTCCGAAACCCTCTGTTTCCTCCTGGGATGGACATTAAAGCCTTCCAATGGTGGTTGGATAAGGGACTATAGGATAGGACATTTTGTCAACCCTGCGGGACCTCTCACCATGGCCCACTGCATTAGTAAACTCGACATGCCAAGAACGGAAAGATTTAGATACCGACAAATAGTGAACTTTCTCCAGTCCCTACGGTCCCTTAACCCCGTCCCACTCTCAATCACCGACTATGAAAAGTGGTGTAGTCAAGCCATGGAGCAGAGGGGGGGAATATCAGTGATTTATCGATCACTTGCTAGGGCTGAGACCAAGTCACTCTATATGAGAGACTGGGAAACTGATTGGCAACGCACTTGGGGCATTAAAGAATGGCATAGAGCTTCTACTACAGCGTCCAAAGGCATCCTAAACATAGCTTTAAATGAAGCAAACCTGAAAGTCCTAATGAGGTGGTACATGGTCCCCCTAAAACTTTCCAAAATTTATCCTAACGCCTCACCCTTGTGCTTTTGCAACTGTGGGCATATTGGGTTGATGCTACACATATGGTGGGAATGTCCCGAAATCAGGGGTCTATGGAATAAAATATTCTATACCATTAGGAAAATCACGGGATTACCCATCCAAAAGTCTCCTCAACTCGCTCTCTTAAACTTTCCCTGCCCTGGAACCCCAAAACTAGTCCAACGACTTATTATGTTTATTTTCCTTGGGACCAAGTTAACGATTGCTCAGGCTTGAAATCAACCGACTGTATCTTTTCTCTTGGTCAAAAGAAAGATCTAATGGATCATGGCCCAAGAGAAAACAGTTAGCATCCTTTTGGATACTACTGATAAACACAATGCCACCTGGGATTCCTGGTCCAGATACCTATCTCTGCCACCTACCACTTCCCTACCACCCAGACCCGAGTAGATGAGTCAGTACCGCACCGTCTTACAATGTATCACCCCTACCTTCTATGTCCCTACTTTCCTTCTTCTAATCTTTCCTTTCCTCTTCTCTACTTTTCAGTATCGCCCTACAGGTAATACTACTTGACTACTTCCTGAAGACGCTATTCTTGCTCACTCCTGAATTGCAAGAGAGGTTTTTACTGCTTGTTACAATAGCTGATTAAATGTAATCTAGACCTTTAGTCCGACTCCTTCTGTCTACTAGATGCCTACAAGTTGCTATATCTTTAGCCTCTCATAGTCCACTCAAGAATCTAGGTACAGTTAGCATACTAGGCATTTCAAATTTGATTCTTTCTTTTTCCTTTCTCTTTTTCTAATGTTTTGCATCTTTTTTTCACTAGGTATCTGTGTATTGATTGTTAAGACTTTGCCCGGGGGGCGGACCCTCCCTTTCCAGCACAGTCAGATCCCATGAGGGGTGCTGGGGAGGTGGGATTATCCCCCCCTACCGGAGACGGTTCTTTTAGTATGGACCCACTGCGGGCACAATTGATGTCTCTATTTTAGACATGCTTTCTGTTATTTTCTGTACTGCTTCGGTAAATGTTCTATGACGGTTTTACCTGTATTTCTGTCGTTATTCATATGTTGATATTTCAATAAAAAAACTATTGAAAGAAACATGGGGAAATGTGCACACATTATGGGGAGGTACTTTATATATTTTATCCTGACACTTTAACTCCAGTTGTAACTTCTGACCATTCCAACAATCATTTACTAACAAATATAAACTGTACCGGTAATGTTGGAGATCTCTCCTTCTGGACACAAGATGCACTCATAGCAACATCTATGAATGGAAGATCCAAACTTTTTTCTGCTGCCAGGTAGACAAGGATCTGAGCACCGAGATACCGGAACCTGAAATCAGATTATTATAATGTAAATGTCCACCATTTCTCATGAGGCTACACAAACTAAAGCCCCGTACACACGGTCTGACTTTTTGCCAACAAACTTCATTTTGAGCAAGTTTGACAAAAAATCTGACCGTGTGTACGCTCCATCGGACAAACTTTTTTGGTTTTCATCAGACAAATGTCCGGTCTGCAAACGGACAAACTTTTCGCCAACAAAAGTCCGATGGAGCAAAGTCCGACCGTGTGTACAGAACAAATAATGTTAAAATCAACTAACAATAGCAGAAGTTGACCAAAGGGTGACGGTAAAGAGCAGAAAAGAGCAGAAAAACCACGTGATGTTGGAAAAGTTTTGGGAAAGTTTGCAGAAAAGTATGCTATGGGTATGCCCGGCCAACTCTGTTCGGACAAAAATCCACGGAAAAGTCAGATGGAAGTCCGACCGTGTGTACGAGGCTCTAGTGTTACAAATAGGAATGAGGTTTAGGTTTTCCTCTCCCATGGGTTCAAGGGGAATTCTGAAGGCGTTACATCCATTCAGGGGTCGGTATTTTGGGATTTTAATTAATTTGGGGTGTTTATTGATTTCTATTGTATGTTGATAGGGCCTCTGTTTATTTATTTTTTTGGTGCCAGGCCTCCCTTGAAAAATAGAGAATTTTGATTTCAGCGTGGTGCTTTGGGGTGTTGAGAATACATTTTCTTATGCTGCGTACACACGATCGGAAATTCCGACAAGAAAAGTCTGTGTATGCTCCATCGGACTTTTGCTGTCGGAATTTCCACCAACAAAAGATTGACAGCAACTTCTCAAATTTTCCGACGGAAAATCCGATCGTCTGTAGCAATTCCGACGCGCAAAATTCCGACGCATGCTCTGAAACAATTTGACGCATGCTTGGAAGAATTGAACTTAATTTTCTCAGCTCGTCGTAGTGTTGTATGTCACCGCATTCTTGGCGGTCGAAAGTTCGGAGAACTTTCGTGTGACCGTCTGTATGCAAGCCAAGCTTAAACGGAATTCCGTTGGAAAAACCATCCAAGGTTTTTCCGACGGAAAATCTGATCGTGTGTACGCGGCATTATTTTTGTATTTTCATTTTATGTTGATAGGGCTTTAAATTTAGGGTGCTGAAAGCACATTTCCATGTTACTAACCTGACCTGTTCTTGGCCAGATCTGTTCTTGGGGCTGCTTTTGTTCCCAGCACACTGCTTGTGGGTGGGTGCAGCATGGTGTGTGGCAGTAACACACAATAGGTATCAGCCAAACCAACAGCATCTGTCTGGAGGGGCCAAATCCGGCCTGGCCGTCTTGTGCCCAAACAGGAAGATATCCTTGGAAATGGCGAACTCTCTGCTCTCATCTGGAACCTTTCCGTGCCACTAATACTGTCCCTGACAGATTAGTAACCTGTCCCTACACTATCTACACACAAATGCAAGGCCAAACCCATGAGCCAGGATCTTAAAAAGACTCTTCCACACTCAAGATGGCTGCCAGAGTCACACGGGAGGCCAGCATCCAATCAGATTACTGCCCTTGTGACTCCATGTTCCTCATGACTTCCTCTCACTCTTCATTGCTGCTGTGGCTAAGTTCCACCTGCAGTGGAGACAGCAAACTGCACTTTCCTACAACATAGTCAGAATATCTTGCAGGAAACTGTCTGGGTTTAGTCTGCAAAGGGTGCCAGCTCCATTGATCCTCTGCAGAGTCACTTGACAAAGATTCATCTTCAGTTAGCCACTCAGGGGACACAGCAGCAAGAAACTATATGTGCCCACAGACTGCATGAAAAAATAACATTAGATGTATGCCCAACATTAGAAGAGTAGGAAGATGTGTGGCGGAACCTTCTAATGCTGGGCATAAAATGCCAGGACAATTCAAATGCCCCCAAACTCACCCCTTTTTGGAAAGTGGAAAGGTATTTGCTGAGAGGCATGTTGAGTCCATGGAAGATTTTATTTTCTGCCACAAGTTGTTGGAAAATGACAAAAGAAAAATGTACACAAAATTGTCACTTTAACCACTTGCCGACCAGCCGCCGCAGTTATACTGTGGCAGGTTGGCTCGGCTGCGCAAATTGCTGTAGTTGTACGGCGGGCTCGTACACGGCGACCTGTGGGTGCGTGCGCTTCCATTGGCCAGCGGGGGGCCAATCAGTGGGTCCGTCGGACTAGATGTCCGTCGGCCACCCGCGATCATTCCCCGCAGTGACAGAACGGGAATCTGCAAACAAGGCAAATCTCCATTCTGACAGAGGAGATCACACAGATCCTGTCTTTCTGCTATGCAGGAAGATGCATCTGTGTGTTGTTCCAGTGAGCCCACCCCCCATACAGTTAGAACACACAGTGAGGGAACACAGTTAACCCCTTGATCGCCCCCTGATGTTAACCCCTTCACTGCCAGTGTCATTAGTACAATAAAGCCCCGTACACGCGATCGGATTTCCTATGGTTTTTAAACCGATGGATTTTTCCATCGGAAAACCGATGAAGTTGACTTCCATCAGTCTTGCCTACACACCATCAGTCAAAAAACCGACCGTTCCAAATGCGGTGACGTAAAACACTCCGATGAGCCGAGAAAAATGAAGTTCAATGCTTCTGAGCATGCGTTGACTTGATTCTGAGCATGCTTGGGTTTTTTCTCCGATGGCGTTCCCCACAGACGATAGTAATTTGCTATCGGTTTTTTAACCACTGGATAAATTTAAAACATGTTCTATTTTTAAACACCGAAGGAAAAAAGACCGATGGGGCCCATACACGATCGGTTTGTCCGATGAAAAAAGTCCATCGGACTGTTTTCATCGGTAAAACCTATCGTGTGTACAGGGCTTAACAGTGCATATTTTTAGCACTGATTACTGTAATAATGTCACTGGTTCCCAAAAAAAGTGTCAAAAATGTCCATTAGGTGTCCGATCTGACTGCCGCCATTACTAGTAAAATATAATCAAATCATAAAAATTCCATAATTCTATCCCCTATTTTCTAGACGCGCAAACCAATCAATATACGCTTATTGAGATTTTGTTTTACCAATAATATGTAGCAGAATACAAATTGACCTAAACTGATGAAGACATTTTTTTTTTTACCATTTTTTTTTAAATGTTATAAAGCAGAAAGTCAAAAAATTATTTATTTTTTTTCAAAATTTACGCTCTCTTTTTTTGTTTATAGCGTAAAAAATAAAAACCGCATAACATAACATAAACATAAAATCTTATGTTGTATGTAATAAAATTTATGTCAGTCATATGTTTTTCTCTTTTGTTTCATCCTTTCTTTTCATTTCTCTCCTCTCTCCCTTCCTAGGATGGACAGATCCTGTTTCCCCCCTCCCTCCCACCCCTCCTTCCCTCGCTCCCCCCTCCCTCCCCACCCCCTTCCCCGTCCCCCCAGTAGAACCATGACCTCATGATCTTAGTGCAGGATTTTTCTCCTTTTTTTTCCCTCTCTTTTTCCCTTCCCTTCCCTCCCCACCTCCCCTTCCTCCCCTCCTCCTCCCTTCCCTCTTTTTGCGCCACTTTAGGCACTTCTGCACTCTTAGGCCCGAGGTGGAGTTCTGTTTGGCACCGTCGGTCCCCTCTCCCTTACTACTTGGGAGATGGTGCCGGAGCATCCAGATGAGTCCCGGCTTCCTCTCCCTCCCCCTGTCTTTCCACATCTGTTTCATTCACCCCCGCCCCCACCCCCCACCCCCACCACCTCCACTTGCAAAAAAGAGAAGCAGACATAGGAAGATCAATAAACATAGGAAGCAGGGGGGGGGGAAAGAAAAAAAAGGGGTCCGTCTCCTTCCTACCCCCTCCCCACTCCCCCACCCCCCCCCCCAGCTTAAGCTTAAGTCCGGCGTTGGAATTTCCATTTTTTTGCAAAATTACGTTTTTTTCTCCTCTACGAATCTCAGTCTTGCCGAGATACCATTTTTCCTTCCTATCAGGCAGGCTGGGAAACCCCAAATATACTGGATCTCGTGTTCCTGGAGTATCTTCAATAATGGTCTAGTATATCTTAAAGGAACACTAAAGGCACGTTTTTTATTTTTTTTTAAATAACAAACATGTTATACTTACCTCCACTGTGCAGCTCGTTTTGCACAGAGTGGCCCCCGAACCTGGTCTTCTGGGGTCCCTCGGCGGCTGTCTCGGCTCCTCCCCGCAAGAACTTTCCTCCTTCATACGAGCTGGCATGGTGGAAAGTTCTTGCGGGCGCGCTCCCGTGATACAGCCGGCGGCCATAGCCGCTCACTGTATCACTCGGCCCCGCCCCCCGGCGAGCCATGTCATTGGATGTGATTGACAGCAGTGCGAGCCAATGGTTGCGCTGCTTTCAATCAACCAATGAATGAGCCGAGAAGCCTGGCCGAGAAGCAAGCACGGACTTTCGAGGGGGTCAGGTAAGTAAACAGGGGGGGCTGGGGGGCCGCTAATCTGCAGATGTTTTTTCACCTTACTGCATAGAATGCATTAGGCTACTTTCACACTGAAGTGCTGGATGCGCTGGCCGCTATACCGGCGTTTTTTGCCGCGATTTGCGGGCGCTAGCAGGGTGATTTTAAGCTAGCGGCCGAAAAAGGGTTAAAAACGCCCCCAAAAAACGCCTCTTTGCAGCGTTTTGGAGGCGCTACCCCATTGATTTCAATGGGCAGGGGCGCTATAGGAGCGTTATTTTTACCGCTCCTACCGCGCCTCAAAGATGCGGCTTGCAGGAGTTTTTTTACCCTCCTGCAAGCGCACCGCTCCAGTGTGAAAGCCCTCAGGCTTTCACACTGGATACAAAGGAGCGGCTTTTTCGGGGCGCATTGCAGGCGCTATTTTTAGCGCAATAGCACCTGCAAAGCACCTCAGTGTGAAAGGGGCCTTAAGGGGAAAAAACTTTTACCTTTACAACCCCTTTAAAACAAGGCTAAAATATATCTATAAATCCAAATTATGGACCTCCTCAACAAATGTTATAAACAGAAAACATCAAGTCATTTCTTACTTTGCCGCTTTTCCATAAATTGGGATCACTCATATTGGGAAATGTTTCAGGCATAAAGTCTGGGCCTTGAATAATGGAAATTGTGGAAAACCAAATACGTGAACTGTCAAGAAAAAGCCAGCTTTGTAAAATAATATTAGTTAGAATTTCTTTTCTCTCATTAAAGTACATCTCGGCACCGGCTGGGTTTGTGAAATGAACATTTCTCACATATTTGTGCAGCTTTTCATGGAAGACAGAAATACACAAATTATTATATACAGTTATAAGAGTTATAAAAAATAAAAGTCTGCTGAAAAAATACAAAAGTGGTCAGATTCATTCTTTATTTTTTGATTCTCCTGCAATGTTTCCATGTACATCTCTCTGATATGAAATTAAATTCCCGACCCAATAATCCAGAGAATCAACAACCATTCATTTTATTTTCAGATTTGACAAATTTGGATATACAGTATACAGTGGGGCAAAAAAGTATTTAGTCTGCCACCAATGGTACAAGTTCTCCCACTTATAAAGATGAGAGAGGCCTGTAATTGTCATCATAGGTAAACCTCAACTATGAGAGACAAAATGTGGATTCAAATCCAGACAATCACATTGTCTGATTTGGAAATAATTTTTTTGCAAATTATGGTGGAAAATAAGTATTTGGTCAATATCAAAAGTTCATCTCAATAGTTTGTTATATATCCTTTGTTGGCAATGACAGAGGTCAAACGTTTTCTGTAAGTCTTCACAAGGTTGTCACACACTGTTGCTGGTATGTTGGCCCCATTCCTCCATGCAGATCTCCTCTAGAGCAGTGATGTTTTGGGGCTGTCGCTGGGCAACACGGACTTTCAACTCCCTCCAAAGGTTTTCTATGGGGTTGAGATCTGGAGACTGGCTAGGCCACTCCAGGACCTTGAAATGCTTCTTACGAAGCCACTCCTTTGTTGCCCGGGCGGTGTGTTTGGGATCATTGTCATGCTGAAAGACCCAGCCACGTTTCATCTTCAATGCCCTTGCTGATGGGAGGAGGTTTGCACTCAAAATCTCACGATACATGGCCCCATTCATTCTTTCATGTACACGGATCAGTCGTCCTTTTCCCTTTGCAGAGAAACAGCCCCAAAGCATGATGTTGCCACCCCCATGCTTCACAGTAGGTATGGTGTTCTTTGGTTGCAACTCAGCATTCTCTCTCCTCCAAACACGATGAGTTGTGTTTCTACCAAACAGTTAAACTTTGGTTTCATCCGACCATATGACATTCTCCCAATCCTCTTCTGGATCATCCAAATGCTCTCTAGCAAACCTCAGACGGGCCCGGACATGTACTGGCTTAAGCAGGGGGACACGTCTGGCACTGCAGGATCTGAGTCCCTGGCGGCATAGTGTGTTACTGATGGTAGCCTTTGTTACGTTGGTCCCAGCTCTCTGCAGGTCAGTCACTAGGTCCCCCGTGTGGTTCTGGTATTTTTGCTCACCGTTCTTGTGATCATTTTGACCCCACGGGGTGAGATCTTGCGTGGAGCCCCAGATCGAGGGAGATTATCAGTGGTCTTGTATGTCTTCCATTTTCTAATTATTGCTCCCACAGTTGATTTCTTCACACCAAGCTGCTTGCCTATTGCAGATTCAGTCTTCCCAGCCTGGTGCAGGTCTACAATTTTGTTTCTGGTGTCCTTCAACAGATTTTAGAGTTAGGTCTGCAGTACACAGGGAGCCTTGACGAGGCCTGCAGCTTACACATGTATTTGCAAATGTGTGCAACTAAACCCCTGTCTTTAAACGCACTATTAGACAGGTGATTTTGGTTGGTTGCTGATTGGTTGGTAAGTTGAGCTTGGGTTTTGTCTGTCTTTTTGTGTCTTTGTTTATATGCGATTCGCCCACCCCAGTGCTCCTTGCTGTGAAGACCAGTCATTGATAAGGGCAGTGACATTTTGTTTGTCCTTCAACAGCTCTTTGGTCTTCACCATAGTGGAGTTTGGAGTGTGACTGTTTGAGGTTGTGGACAGGTGTCTTTTATACTGATAAGTTCAAACAGGTGCCATTAATACAGGTAATGCGTGGAGGACAGATGAGCCTCTTAAAGAAGAAGATACAGGTCTGTGAGAGCCAGAAATCTTGCTTGTTTATAGGTGACCAAATACTTATTTTCCACCATAAATTGCAAAATATTTTTTTTCTAAATCAGACAATGTGATTGTCTGGATTTGTTTCCACATTTTGTCTCTCATAGTTGAGGTATACCTATGATGACAATTACAGGCCTCTCTCATCTTTTTAAGTGGGAGAACTTGCACAATTGGTGGGGGACTAAATACTTTTTTGCCCCAATATATATATATATATAAAACCATCTTCTGAAATTGGAATTTTGTATAGAATGAACTTGAATAGAAAAGATTAGAATATCGGTAGAATGTAAAATAATAGAAAAGAATAGCATAGAAAAACAATAGAGCAGAACAGTAAAAATATATAATAAATATATATATATATATATATATAAAGCCATCTTCCGAAATTCGAATTTCGTATACAATGAATTTGAATTTGAATAGAAAAGATTAGAATAGAGTAGAAAAGACTAGAAAAACAATAGAACAGAATTTTATTCTATTCTGTTCTATTGTTTTTCTAGTCTATTATTTTCTATTATTTTCTTAGGGTTAGGGTAACCCTAATATTTATATATATAACCATTTTCGAAAATTCGAATTTCGTGTAGAATGATTTTGAATTAAAATAGAAAAGATTAGAATAGAATAGAAAATAGAAAATAATAGAATAGAAAAACAATAGAAAAGAATAGAATAAAATTGAATATATGTTTTTCTAGTTTATCCTTTTCTATTATTTTCTATTCTAATCTTTTGTATTCAAATTCAAATTCATTTTATACGAAATTCGAATTTTGGAAGATGTTATATATATATTATTATTTTTTCTAACATCTTCCCAAATTCAAATTTCATATAGAACGAATTTGGATAGAAAAGATTAGAAAATAATTGAAAATAATAGAAAAACAATAGAAAAGAATAGAATGTATGTATATATATATATATATATATATATATATATATATATATACTGTATATATAACCATCTTCTGAAATTGGAATTTTGTATAGAACGAACCTGAATACAAAAGATTTGAATAGAATGTAAAATAATAGAAAAGAAAAGCATTGAAAAACAATGAAACAGAACAGAAATATCTATATAGAATATATTTATATAAGACCATCTTCCGAAATTCGAATTTCGTATACAATGAATTTGAATAGAAGAGATTAGAATAGAGTAAAAAAGAATAGACTAGAAAAACAATAGAACAGAATAGAATAAGATTTCTAGTCTATGCTTTTCTATTATTTTCTATTCTAATCTTTTCTATTCAAATTCATTCTATACAAAATTACAAAATTCGAATTTCGGAAAATGGTTAGATATATATATATAATAGGGTGTTAGGGTATATAATCATTTTCCGAAATTTGAATTTGGAATGGAATCTTTTATGTTTAAATTCGAATTCATTCTATACGAAATTCAAATTTTGGAAGATGTTAGAAAAAATATAATATATATATATATATATATATATATATATATATAAAACATCTTCCAAAATTCGAATTTCGTATAGAATGAATTCGAATTTGAATACAAAAGATTAGAATAGAAAATAATAGAAAAGAATAAACTAGAGAAACATATATTATATTTGATTCTATTTTGTTCTATTGTTTTTCTGTTCTATTCTATTCTTTTCTATTTTCTATTCTATTCTAATGTTTTCTTTTCTAATTCAAAATCATTCTATACGAAATTAGAATTTCAGAAAATGGTTATATATATATATATATAAATATCAGGGTTAGGGTTAACCCTAACCCTATTACATATATATATATATATATATATATATATATATATATATATATATATAACCATTTTCCAAAATTCGAATTTCGTATAGAATGAATTTGAATTTGAATGGAAAAGATTAGAATAGAAAATAATAGACTAGAAAAACAATAGAACAGAACAGAATAAAGTATAATATATATATATTATAATTTATTCTATTCTGTTCTATTGTTTTTCTAGTCTATTCTTTTCTATTATTTTCTATTGTAATCTTTTCTATTCAAATTCAAATTCATTCTATACAAAATTAGAATTTCAGAAAATGGTTTTATATATATATATATATACATATATATATATAAGGGTTAGGGTTAACCCTAACCTCAATATTTATATATATATATATATATTGTGAGGGGGTTAGCTCGGCAGCGGGTGTGTGTGACCCCCGGGATGGGCTCCCCACACAAAACAGGCCCAGCAAACGGAGGTTGTGGTTTTCAAAATCAAAAAGGTGCGGTTTATTTTCTATTTACAGTGACAAAACACAGCAAAGCAAAAGAAACATAACCAAAATAAATCCTGGTCAAGTTGACCTCTGACTAAACATACAGGTTTCCTAACTAACAACTGGGATCAGCCTAGTGCTGTCCTAGTCCCTAAGTCCCTGGTTTTAAATGTCCAAGCAAATAGCCACACAGGCTTTGTCTCACCGCACAGAGGTTCACTCTCCCTAGACAGTCCACACAGGTCTGGTTCCAGGCATGAGCTAACACCTAATGAATCTGGGAGTTCTTATAGAGGCCTAAATGAGCTGACAAGCTTCAGCTGGCCTCATCAACTCCCTGTCTGCACGACGCCCAGCCCTCTCCCTAGAGGTATGAGTCATCCATGAGCCCACTAGCCTTATACAACTCTCCACCTAGTTGTATAAGTCGGCGTAAAGCCTGAATCTGGGCGAAATATATCTACCCCCCTGGATGCAACCAGGTGACTTTACCTTCCTGCTGTCACATACCCCCCCCTCTTGTTTTAACCTCGGGGTTGGAACACCAGCAATCAGGCATTCATGTACTCGAGACAAAGCATCCACATTCCCCATTTGAACGCCAGGGCGATGCTTTACTGTGAAGTTGAATTCCTGGAGGGCCAGGAACCACCTATTCACTCTTCTATTTGTTTCCTTGTTTTGAGCCATCCACTTTAACGGAGCGTGATCCGTAACCATGTCAAAGTGCCTACCTAGCAGGTAGTACCGAAGGGAATCTAGAGCCCACTTCACCGCTAAACACTCCTTTTCAACGGTGGCGTAATTTACCTCATGGGACTTCAACTTCCTGCTGAGGTAAATGACTGGGTGCTCTTCCCCGTTCCAGACCTGGGACAATACTGCTCCTAACCCCACATCTGACGCATCACTTTGTACGACAAAGTCTTTAGAGAAGTCGGGTGAGTACAACACTGGCTGGCTACATAAGGCTTGTTTCAAGAATTGGAATGCTGCCTCAGCCTCGGGGGTCCATTTAATCATGACCGACCCTTTCCCCTTCGTCAGGTTGGTTAGGGGCACAGCCTTAGAAGCAAAGTGGGGAATGAATCGCCGATAATACCCAGCGATTCCCAGAAAGGCTCGTACCTGCTTCTTGCTGTTGGGACGTGGCCAACTCTGGATGGCCTCGACTTTGTTGAGTTGGGGTTTTATTACTCCCCTCCCAATGGTGTACCCAAGATATTTGGCCTCCTCCTGCCCAATGGTACACTTCTTGGGGTTAGCCGTAAACCCCGCTTCCCGAACAGAGTCCAGGACTGCTTGCACTTTTGGCAGATGTGAGGCCCAATCTGTGCTATGGACAATTACGTCATCCAGGTAAGCCGCAGCATACTTCCGATGGGGCCTCAGCATCTGGTCCATTTTCCGCTGGAATGTGGCCGGCGCATTCTGTAACCCGAACGGCATTCTTTTATATTGGAACGCCCCGTCTGGGGTTACAAATGCGGTTTTCTCTTTGGCCGACTTGGCCAGGGGGATTTGCCAATACCCTTTTGTGAGGTCAAGAGTCGTCATGTATCGGGCTGTTCCCAGCCGGTCGATCAACTCATCTATACGTGGCATGGGGTAGGTGTCAAATTTTGTAACTTTGTTCAACTGACGAAAATCGTTACAAAATCGCCAGCTCCCATCCGGTTTAGGCACCAACACGATGGGACTAGACCAATCACTTTGGGACTCCTCTATCACCCCTAAGTTCAGCATTTTCTGTACTTCCTCCCGTATTGCCTCCCGTCGAGCCTCTGGGATCCGATAGGGTTTTAACTTCACCCTTTCACCGGGCGGGGTAATGATGTCATGCTCTACCCCAGATGTTTGTCCCGGCAGCTCAGAGAATACCTCCTTGTTGCGAAGCACAAACTCCTTAACCTCCTGTTGTTGGGGTTGTGACAAGGTGGCTGCTATTCCAACCTCAGGAATCACGCAACCAGTTTGAGCTGGTGACCAAGTGTCTGCGACTAGGGACTCTCTATCCCTCCAGGCTTTCAACAGATTAACGTGATAGATCTGTTCGGGCTTTCGCCTTCCTGGTTGTCTGACCTTGTAATTCACTTCGCTCACTTTTTCCATTATCTCGTAGGGGCCTTGCCATTTGGCAAGGAATTTACTTTCAACCGTAGGGACAAGTACCAATATCCTATCCCCCGGGGAAAAGGTACGGGTCTTGGCTCCACGGTTGTACACTCTCTGCTGTGCCAACTGCGCTTGGGCCAAATGTTCCTTCACGATGGGCATTACCTGTGCAATTCGATCTTGCATCAGGGCGACATGCTCAATCACACTCCTGTGGGGAGAACTCTCACTTTCCCAAGTTTCCTTGGCAATATCCAACAGCCCTCTTGGGTGTCTCCCATACAGTAACTCAAAGGGGGAGAATCCCGTAGAGGATTGGGGCACCTCCCTAATAGCAAACATCAAATAAGGAAGTAAACAGTCCCAATCCTTTCCATCTCTATCCACCACTTTCTTCAACATTTGTTTTAGGGTTTTGTTGAATCTTTCAACCAGCCCATCGGTTTGGGGGTGATACACAGACGTACGCAATTGCGTCACTTTGAACAATTTACACAGCTCTTTCATAACCCGGGACATAAAGGGTGTACCTTGGTCCGTAAGCAGTTCTTTACAAATACCCACCCGGCTAAAAACAAGAGATAGCTCTTTGGCTATGGTTTTGGCCGAGGTATTTCGGAGAGGGATCGCTTCTGGATAACGGGTGGCATAGTCCATTATAACTAATATGTACTGGTGCCCCCTAGCGGACTTGATTATAGGACCTACCAAATCCATGGCGATCCTCTCAAACGGGACCTCAATGATGGGTCCAGCGGGCTACGGAAATGTGGCATCGGGGCCAACCTCTGACACACAGGGCAGGAGGAACAATAATTTTCTACGTCCTTCATCACCCCCGGCCAATAGAATCTCTGTAATACCCTCTCTCGGGTTTTCTCTGTCCCCAGATGACCTCCAAGAATGTGCCCATGGGCCAACTCCAACACCAACTTCCTGTAAGGTTTGGGCACCACAAGCTGCTCAACGGTTTCTTCTGCCCTTTTTGCCACCCGATACAGTAGGTCCTTCTCTACGCTGAAGTATGGGTAAGTGCAGGTATTATCTGGGTTCACTAACTCGCCATCTATTTTCACTACGTTTTCCCGTGCCTTTATTAGGGCGGGGTCTTTCAACTGTTCTGTGGCAAAGTTTTCCCTGTGAACCTCAAGATCAGAAAACTCCACAGACGGTAGGTTTTCGTCTGAGGAGGTGGGCTCCTCTCCAGTTTCTTGAGTCTCCCCTGCCAATACTGATAAGGGAAATTCCGGAGAGTCCTCACCACTCTCAGGGGAGTTCTGGCTATCACATTCCTGGTACATAGGGGCACCAGTGAGGGGCTCAGGATCATCCCACAGTTCCCAGAACTTCGGAAAATCCCTTCCCACAATGGCGTCATGCGGTAACTGAGATACTAAGCCCACTGGATGAGAGAGGGTACCTTTGGGGGTCTCGAAACACACTGTAGTCACTGGATACTCTCGGGTGTCCCCATGCACACAAATAACAGCTACCTTGCTATTCCCAGAGACCTCTGTTTTAACTAACTCAGCCTTTATCAGGGTCACAAGGCTACCTGAATCCAGCAATACCACAACATTTCTACCATTAACACACATTTTGCATAAATGTTTCTCAGTTCCTCGAATGGCAGTGCATGCGACTGTCGCACACAGCGACTGACGTCTGCCCGTCAGAAAGTCACACTGCATGGGTTCCTCCACAACCGGGCAATTGGCTGCAATATGTCCCGCTTGCCGGCAGCGGTAGCAAACGATCCTTCTTGCCGCCTCTTGAGCCGCTGATTTCCCAGGCTGTTCTCGCCAAACTTGGGGTAGAGCTCCCACCCTCTCACTCTCTCCACCCTCACCCCTTGGAATCCTCTTATCCGCCCCTGGGGATGGTCTGGTCTTAGGGTGGAAAGTCTGAGTGTCTCTGGAAGAGGCCGTCAGGTTCTCTGTAGCCAAGTATTTCTCCACACGATCCACAAGACCATCGGCCGTCTCTGGGTCTCCATGGCTTACCCACTTTTGGATGGCAGTAGGAAGGGCTCTCAAAAACCGATCCATTACAACACGTTCCACAATCTTTGGTGCGGACAAAGTCTCTGGCTGTAGCCACTTTCTGCTCAGGTGAATGAGATCATACATTTGAGACCTGGGGGGTTTTCCAAGCTGGAAAGTCCAGTTATGCACACGCTGAGCCCGGACAGCCTGGGTGACACCCAGCCTTGCCAAAATTTCAGCTTTTAGCATCACATAGTCTTTTGCTTGGTTAGGCTCTAGGTCATAGTAAGCTTTCTGCGATTCACCAGTTAACAGAGGAGCCACCAGTCCAGCCCACTGCTCCTCAGGCCACTTTTCTCTTTCAGCGGTCCTTTCAAATGTGGTCAAAAATACCTCTGGATCATCCTCTCCAGTCATTTTTGTCAATAAACGACTCACCCCAAAGGACGCGGTATTAGTGGGACGGCTTTCCTCACTGGTCTGCGGACGTTGCTGCATTACTGCTTCCATTTGTTGTAGTCTCTGCTCTTGCTTCTGTAACAGGTCTATGAAGCGGGCCTCAGATTGCTGCTGGGCTTGTTGCTGAGCTTCCAGACTCTGTTGGTGAGCTTGCTGCTGGGCTGCAAGGCTCTGTTGATGAGCTTGCTGCTGGGCTGCAAGGCTCCTTTGCAAACCTGCATTTGTCTGCTGTTGATTGGCATTTGCTAGAGCCAGCTGTTTCAGTATCTCCTCCATGCTGGCTTAAAAAAAAACTGCCACTGGTTCTCCACCAACTGTGAGGGGGTTAGCTCGGCAGCGGGTGTGTGTGACCCCCGGGATGGGCTCCCCACACAAAACAGGCCCAGCAAACGGAGGTTGTGGTTTTCAAAATCAAAAAGGTGCGGTTTATTTTCTATTTACAGTGACAAAACACAGCAAAGCAAAAGAAACATAACCAAAATAAATCCTGGTCAAGTTGACCTCTGACTAAACATACAGGTTTCCTAACTAACAACTGGGATCAGCCTAGTGCTGTCCTAGTCCCTAAGTCCCTGGTTTTAAATGTCCAAGCAAATAGCCACACAGGCTTTGTCTCACCGCACAGGGGTTCACTCTCCCTAGACAGTCCACACAGGTCTGGTTCCAGGCATGAGCTAACACCTAATGAATCTGGGAGTTCTTATAGAGGCCTAAATGAGCTGACAAGCTTCAGCTGGCCTCATCAACTCCCTGTCTGCACGACGCCCAGCCCTCTCCCTAGAGGTATGAGTCATCCATGAGCCCACTAGCCTTATACAACTCTCCACCTAGTTGTATAAGTCGGCGTAAAGCCTGAATCTGGGCGAAATATATCTACCCCCCTGGATGCAACCAGGTGACTTTACCTTCCTGCTGTCACAATATATATATATATATATATATATATATATATAGAAAACGAGGTGAATTAATAAAACAAATAAAACTTGCAACATTAGTTCACACCAAACAGCGCTAAAAAATTACATCTAAAGTAATAAGTGGACTCGTGGGCAAGCCACTGATAAAAGTCTTAAACGTGGTGTTGTAACAGAGTCAGTCCAGAGAATAAAGAGGTGAGTATCAACAATTGTCCATAAGTGTGCACCTTCCACCAATACAGAATTCAATTGCACTCCACCGCGTGATGAAATAATCCCCTCTGGGGTTCAAACTCACCGGAACCACAAAACAAATGTGCCTTCAGTAATATTGGTAACATCACCTACTCTGTCCTGGCTTGTCACTCCTTAAACAGATCCACCAATGTACTGGGCTCCACAGCAGCTCTTAGGGCGTAACGACGACTACACACAACCCGGAAGTGACGAGTGCGCTCCAAGGCTGCATTCCACCGCCTTCCATCTCCATCAGGAAGTGTCTGCAGGACTTGCGGACGCTCTGCGGGACGACTGAGAACGGTGATAGCGCCCTCTGAGGCCACTATATGCTTTTTTACTGCTGATTTATCGTACGTAGGTTTTTTAAGGGGTCTTCTAATGTATGGGAAGCAGTTTATCTAATAAACAGGATTACGCTATGTTTGCTGTCATTTTCTGTTATTTATGAGCTGCTGTGGAGCCCAGTACATTGGTGGATCTGTTTAAGGAGTGACAAGCCAGGACAGAGTAGCTGATGTTACCAATATTACTGAAGGCACATTTGTTTTGTGGTTCCGGTGAGTTTGAACCCCAGAGGGGATTATTTCATCACGCGGTGGAGTGCAATTGAATTCTGTATTGGTGGAAGGTGCACACTTATGGACAATTGTTGATACTCACCTCTTTATTCTCTGGACTGACTCTGTTACAACACCACGTTTAAGACTTTTATCAGTGGCTTGCCCACGAGTCCACTTATTATTTTAGATGTAATTTTTTAGCGCTGTTTGGTGTGAACTAATGTTGCAAGTTTTATTTGTTTTATTAATTCACCTCGTTTTCTATATTTTGATATTTTTACAATGGCTGCTCAGCTAGTTAAAATATTCTGAGTTGATCAGTATATATTTTTTTCGCTTCTGTCTTACTATTACTAAATTTTGTGGGATTGAATTGGCGCTGAGTGTGTGCTCCAGAAGGCCTTTATTGAACACACCTTATTTCCATATATTTATATATATATATATATATATATATATATATATATATATATTAGTGATGAGCCGAACACCCCCGGGTTCGGTTCGCACCAGAACCCGCGAACGGACCGAAAGTTTGCACGAACATTAGAACCCTATTAAATACAATGGATGCGAACGTTCGAATTCTAAAGTGCTAATTATAACGACTATTATGCATGTTATTGTCCTAAAAAGGGTTTGGGAACCCGGGTTCTGCACCAGGGGACATGTATCAATGCAAAAAGAAGTTTTAAAAACGTCCGTTTTTCGGGAGCAGTCATTTTAATGATGCATTAAGTGAAAAAAAAAAAAATCAAATATTCCTTTAAATATCGTACCTGGGGGGTGTCTAAAGTATGCCTGTGAAGTGCCACGTGTTTCCCGTGTTTAGAACTGTCCCTGCACAAAATGACATTTCTAAAGGAAAAAAAAAGCCATTTAAAACTGCTTGCGGCTTTAATGTAATGTCTGGTCCCGGTAATATGGATGAAAATCTTTAAGAAAAATGGCATAGCTACCCCATCACAGCCCCCCCCCCCCTACCCCAGCCCATTACCAGCCCCTTTGGGTCTTGTATGGATATTAAGGGGAACCCCGCACACAAAATAAAAAAGGCCCTATATACTCTGAACAGCCGTATACAGGCGGTGCATACAAGACAGGGACTGTAGGTTTGTTCTTATGTAGAATCTGTTTGTAATTTTGAACTGGTACATTGTTTAAGTGTAGCTCCAGCCAAAAAATATATGTTTAAGCTTTTTGGAAAACATAGGGAAGGGTTATCACCCCTGTAACATTTGTTTTGCTGTCTGTGCAGTGTGCACCTGTTCAGAACATTTCACCTCACTTTCCGTCCTAATGACAAATGTTTTTTGAAAATTTGGGTTTTTTATTGAAACAAGGATTGGTGATAAAGCATCAGTAGAGAGGAGACACCTTTTTCCCATATTAACTCTTACAGGAGAGAATTTTCCTTCCTAGGGGTAGATTTCCTCTCACTTCCTGTTGTCTTCTTCCGTTTGCAAGTAGGAGTCGTTTGAAAGTTGGATGTTTGAAAGTAGGGACCTGCCGTATATACTCTGCAGAAATTGGCCCCTTAGGTGTTGGTGTTGGCACAACACTGTAAGAACTCACAGTTACTCTTGGTGGGTGCTGGAACGCCCTGCTGTCAACTATTATATCAGGAATTGTAATTACATATAATTGATGAACAGTGGTAGGAAAAATTGGGCCTTTGATGGTGGTGCTGGTGCCACAACACTGTAAGGCCTCACAGTTACTCTTGGTGGGCGCAGCAATGGGCCCTGCTGTGAATTATTAGATCAATAATTATAATTGCATGCCCCTCTTGAACAGGGGCTGAAAAATTGGGCCTTAGGCACTGGTGGCACAACACTACAACCCCTCACAGATACTGTACTTGGAGCACAGCAATGAGCCCTGTTGCAAAGTATTGCATCAAAAATTGTAATTACACGCCCCTGTTAAAGAGGGGCTGAAAATTGGGCCTTAGGCACTGGTGGCACAACACTGCAACCCCTCACAGATACTGTACTTGGAGCACAGCAATGAGCCCTGTTGCAAAGTATTGCATCAAAAATTGTAATTACACGCCCCTGTTAAACAGGGGCTGACAAATTGGGCCTTAGGCACTGGTGGCACAACACTGCAACCCCTCACAGATACTGTACTTGGAGCACAACAATGAGCCCTGTTGCAAAGTATTGCATCAAAAATTGTAATTACACGCCCCTGTTAAACAGGGGCTGAAAAATTGGGCCTTAGGCACTGGTGGCGGCACCCAGAAACAAAAATGTTCTTCCAAGCTATCATCATCAATCGGATCATTGAGGAGGAGGAGGATAGCCAGTCAACATAACAGCACAGGCACTCAGCATTAGCATCAGTCTTGAAGGGATGTGACATTTTAAAATAAATTAGTCTGTTATATCAGCATCAGGTGTGTGGTAGCTGGTGGTGATCCAAGACTGGTTCATCTTGATAAAAGTCAGTCGATCAACCGAGTCGGTGGACAGGCGCACCCTGTGATCCGTGACAAATCCTCCAGCAGCACTGAATGTGCGTTCTGAAAGAACGCTGGATGCAG
Source organism: Rana muscosa (assembly GCA_029206835.1). NCBI lineage: Eukaryota > Metazoa > Chordata > Amphibia > Anura > Ranidae > Rana > Rana muscosa. Next base: position 1,292,801,849 of record CM055116.1, on the reverse strand, counting down.
GACAGGCCAGTAGCTCAATTGCATACTGTGCAAGCTCTGGCCAGTGATCCATCCTCAAGACCCAGTAAGCCAGAGGATTTTCGGTGGGGAAGGTGTCCAAGTCTGACCTTGCCCCTAGGTATTCCTGCACCATGTATATCAGACGCTGGCGATGGTTGCTGGAACCGATCATACTTTGGGGCTGCGGACAAAAGAATTGTCTGAACGCATCGGTCAGACGGCCACCTTCCCCACCGCTCCTTCTTTGACTGACCGAAGCCTCAGCAACTCGTTGTCCAGGACCAGGAGTTTGTAACCTCCCAGTCTCTGGGAACGCGTTGCACAGACCTTTCTGCAAGGCCCCCCGGAGTTGTCTCATCCTCTGCTCCCTCTGCGATGGTAACATAAGGTCCGCAACCTTACCCTTGTACCGTGGATCAAGGAGAGTGGCCAGCCAGTAATGGTCCCTCTCCTTGATCCGAAGAATACGAGGATCCTTCCGCAGACTTTGCAGGATCAGGGAGGCCATGCAGCGTAGGTTAGCTGAGGCATTCAGTCCGGAGTCCTCTGGGTCACTAAGGACGACATGATCCGCAGCCACCTCCTCCCAGCCACGTACAAGTCCACTGGTTTCTTGGGACTGTAAATCATCCCTAAAAGACTGCTGCTGATGATGCTGAGTGCCAGGCTCCACCTCCATGCTGACACAATCCTCCTCCTCCTCCTCCTCCTCTTCCTGTGCGATGGGTGGGACAGAAGGAACACTGTCTGGGTAAAGGGGGCCTTGAGAGGCAAGGAAGTCCTCCTCTTCCTGCCTCTGTTCTGCCTCAAGTGCCCTGTCCATTATTCCACGCAGCGTGTGCTCCAACAGGTGGACAAGAGGTACAGTGTCACTGATGCATGCACTGTCACTGCTCACCATCCTCGTGGCCTCCTCAAATGGTGACAGGACAGTGCATGCATCCATGATCATGCCCCACTGGCGTGGTGAAAAAAACCAAGCTCCCCTGACCCTGTCCTGGTGCCGTAGTCGCACAGGTACTCATTGATGGCCCTCTGCTGCGTGTGCAGCCGCTGCAGCATGGCCAACGTTGAGTTCCACCTGGTGGGCATGTCACATATAAGGCGGTTCTTGGGCAGGTTCAACTCCTTTTGCAGCTCAGCCAGGCGAGCACTGGCATTATAAGATCTGCGGAAATGCACACAGACTTTCCTGGCCTGCCTCAGGACATCCTGTAATCCCGGGTACCTGCCCAAGAAGCGCTGCACCACCAGGTTAAGGACGTGAGCCACACAGGGCACATGGGTCAGTTGTCCCTGTTGGAGGGCGGAGAGGAGGTTGGTGCCATTGTCGCAAACCACCATTCCTGGCTTAAGCTGGCGTGGCGTCAACCACCTCTCGGCCTGCCCCTGCAGAGCAGACAGGACCTCTGCCCCAGTGTGGCTCCTGTCCCCTAAACACACCAGCGCAAGCACGGCATGGCATCTTTTTGCCTGCGTACTTGCGTAGCCCCTTGAACGCCTACGGAGCACCGCAGGTTCCGAGGACAAAGCACAGGAAGAGGCCATGGAGGAAGAAGAAGAGGAGGGGGTGGAGGAGAGAGGTGTGTCACAACCAGTAGTAGCATTTTGGAGGCGTGGCGGTGGAACAACCTCCAACACTACTGCACCTTGTCCTGCATCCTTCCCAGCTGCCAAAAGAGTGACCCAATGGGCCGTGAAAGAAAGGTAACGTCCCTGTCCATGCCTGCTGGACCATGAGTCAGCGGTAATATGCACCTTACCGCTGACCGCCCTGTCCAGCGAGGCCAAGACATTGCCTTCCACATGCCGGTAGAGAGCCGGAATCGCCTTCCGTGAGAAAAAGTGGCGTTTGGGAACCTGCCACTGAGGAACCGCACATTGCACAAACTCACGGAAGGGGGCCGAGTCTACCAACTGAAAAGGCAGCAGTTGAAGCGCTAGCAATTTAGCCAAGCTAGCATTCAACCGCTGGGCATGTGGATGGCTGGGAGTGAACTTCTTTCGACGGTCCAGCAGCTGGGGCAGGGAAATTTGCCTGCTAGAATCGGACGTCGGTGTACTGCTGGCAGAGTGGCCGCAAGTACTTGGCTGTGACACACCTAATTCTACACCTTCATTCCTCTCAGTGCAGGTTTCAGAGAGGACTGAAGGTATAGTGGGGTTGGAGATCCCAGCTGATGAGGAGCAAGGAGAGGTCCGCTTTGTTCTTTGGTGTGGGTCTTTAAGGTAGGCTTGCCAATGAGCTGCATGGCAGGTCAACATATGTCTGGTCAAACATGTGGTGCCCAAGCGGCTGATGATTTGGCCACGCGATATACGCTTGAGACATATGTTGCAAACAGCAGCTGTGCGATCTGATGCACTCGCCTCAAAAAAGGCCCACACCAAAGAACTTTTTGAATGACGGGCAGAGGCAGCGCCCTGCACAGGCGGAGCTCTGCGGTGTGATTCCGTCGGTGTGCTGCCCTTACGCTGGCCACCCAAGGGCATCCTGCCTCGTTGGAGATGTGCCTCCTCCTCATCCTCCTCCTCCTCCTCCTCTCTCCTATTAGGCACCCACGTGGAGTCAGTGACCTCATCATCCCCTCCCTCCTCATCACTGGAGCCAATCTGGCAGTATGCTGCAGCTGCTGGAACATGACTGCCAGATTGGTGTCCTTCTTGAGCATTCCCTCTCTCTGCTCTCACGCTACTGCCTTCCTCTAGCTGGGTATCATCATCAGATCCTTCGAAACGCTGGGCATCCTCCTGGAGCATGTACCCAACACTGTGCTCAAACAGTTCGGGGGACTCCTCAGGAGGAGGACATGGTGGGTCTAGGGAAGGAGTGACTGATGATGACATTGATACCAGGGAAGAAGACGCTTTGGCAGCTGCTTTGCCAGTACCCTGAGCCTGGGTGAGAGAGGATGAGGAGGGCTTGGTCATCCACTCTACCAAGTCTTCGGCATGATGTGGCTCAACATGTCCAGCTGCCGAAAAGAAGGACAAGCGTGTCCCATGGCCATGTGCTGATGACAATGCACCGCGTCCACGACCAGCACTGTTGCCCCCAGACACAGAGCCTGCTTGCCCTCTTTTATTGGCTCCTGACTGTCTGCCTCTCCTTGTTTGCCTTCCAGACATTCTAATGGATGGCCTGCAGGGAGATGGGAAAAACAGCAATAAGGGCTAGCTTCAGGTGTATACTGTGCAGGAGGCTTAGCAACAATGACACTGACACTGTCCCCTGCCTATCCTTCTGTGTCCCTAAACACAAGGATTTGCAATATGCTTCAGCAAGATTAGTTTAGCACAGAATGGTACACTGACACTTTCCCTCACTGAGTGTCCCTCTCTGTCCCTAAACACAAGGATTTGCAATATGCTTCAGCAAGATTGGTTTAGCACAGAATGGTACACTGACACTTTCCCTCACTGAGTGTCCCTCTCTGTCCCTAAACACAAGGATTTGCAATATGCTTCAGCAAGATTGGTTTAGCACAGAATGGTACACTGACACTTTCCCTCACTGAGTGTCCCTCTCTGTCCCTAAACACAAGGATTTGCAATATGCTTCAGCAAGATTGGTTTAGCACAGAATGGTACACTGACACTTTCCCTCATTGAGTGTCCCTCTCTGTCCCTAAACACAAGGATTTGCAATATGCTTCAGCAAGATTGGTTTAGCACAGAATGGTACACTGACACTTTCCCTCACTGAGTGTCCCTCTCTGTCCCTAAACACAAGGATTTGCAATATGCTTCAGCAAGATTGGTTTAGCACAGAATGGTACACTGACACTTTCCCTCACTGAGTGTCCCTCTCTGTCCCTAAACACAAGGATTTGCAATATGCTTCAGCAAGATTGGTTTAGCACAGAATGGTACACTGACACTTTCCCTCACTGAGTGTCCCTCTCTGTCCCTAAACACAAGGATTTGCAATATGCTTCAGCAAGATTGGTTTAGCACAGAATGGTACACTGACACTTTCCCTCACTGAGTGTCCCTCTCTGTCCCTAAACACAAGGATTTGCAATATGCTTCAGCAAGATTGGTTTAGCACAGAATGGTACACTGACACTTTCCCTCACTGAGTGTCCCTCTCTGTCCCTAAACACAAGGATTTGCAATATGCTTCAGCAAGATTGGTTTAGCACAGAATGGTACACTGACACTTTCCCTCACTGAGTGTCCCTCCCTGTCCCTAAACACAAGGATTTGCAATATGCTTCAGCAAGATTGGTTTAGCACAGAATGGTACACTGACACTTTCCCTCACTGAGTGTCCCTCCCTGTCCCTAAACACAAGGATTTGCAATATGCTTCAGCAAGATTGGTTTAGCACAAAATGGTACACTGACACTTTCCCTCACTGAGTGTCCTTCTCTGTCCCTAAACACAAGGATTTGCAATATGCTTCAGCAAGATTGGTTTAGCACAGAATGGTACACTGACACTTTCCCTCACTGAGTGTCCCTCTCTGACCCTAAACACAAGGATTTGCAATATGCTTCAGCAAGATTGGTTTAGCACAGAATGGTACACTGACACTTTCCCTCACTGAGTGTCCCTCTCTGTCCCTAAACACAAGGATTTGCAATATGCTTCAGCAAGATTGGTTTAGCACAGAATGGTACACTGACACTTTCCCTCACTGAGTGTCCCTCTCTGTCCCTAAACACAAGGATTTGCAATATGCTTCAGCAAGATTGGTTTAGCACAGAATGGTACACTGACACTTTCCCTCACTGAGTGTCCCTCTCTGTCCCTAAACACAAGGATTTGCAATATGCTTCAGCAAGATTGGTTTAGCACAGAATGGTACACTGACACTTTCCCTCACTGAGTGTCCCTCCCTGTCCCTAAACACAAGGATTTGCAATATGCTTCAGCAAGATTGGTTTAGCACAGAATGGTACACTAACACTTTCCCTCACTGAGTGTCCTTCTCTGTCCCTAAACACAGGGATTTGCAATATGCTTCAGCAAGATTGGTTTAGCACAGAATGGTACACTGACACTTTCCCTCACTGAGTGTCCCTCTCTGTCCCTAAACACAAGGATTTGCAATATGCTTCAGCAAGATTGGTTTAGCACAGAATGGTACACTGACACTTTCCCTCACTGAGTGTCCCTCTCTGTCCCTAAACACAAGGATTTGCAATATGCTTCAGCAAGATTGGTTTAGCACAGAATGGTACACTGACACTTTCCCTCACTGAGTGTCCCTCTCTGTCCCTAAACACAAGGATTTGCAATATGCTTCAGCAAGATTGGTTTAGCACAGAATGGTACACTGACACTTTCCCTCACTGAGTGTCCCTCTCTGTCCCTAAACACAAGGATTTGCAATATGCTTCAGCAAGATTGGTTTAACACAGAATGGTACACTGACACTTTCCCTCACTGAGTGTCCCTCCCTGTCCCTAAACACAAGGATTTGCAATATGCTTCAGCAAGATTGGTTTAGCACAGAATGGTACACTGACACTTTCCCTCACTGAGTGTCCCTCTCTGTCCCTAAACACAAGGATTTGCAATATGCTTTAGCAAGATTGGTTTAGCACAAAATGGTACACTGACACTTTCCCTCACTGAGTGTCCTTCTCTGTCCCTAAACACAAGGATTTGCAATATGCTTCAGCAAGATTGGTTTAGCACAGAATGGTACACTGACACTTTCCCTCACTGAGTGTCCCTTTCTGTCCCTAAACACAATGATTTGCAATATGCTTCAGCAAGATTGGTTTAGCATAGAATGGTACACTGACACTTTCCCTCACTGAGTGTCCTTCTCTGTCCCTAAACACAAGGATTTGCGATATGCTTCAGCAAGATTGGTTTAGCACAGAATGGTACACTGACACTTTCCCTCACTGAGTGTCCCTCTCTGTCCCTAAACACAAGGATTTGCGATATGCTTCAGCAAGATTGGTTTAGCACGGAATGGTACACTGACACTTTCCCTCACTGAGTGTCCCTCTCTGTCCCTAAACACAAGGATTTGCGATATGCTTCAGCAAGATTGGTTTAGCACGAAATGGTACACTGACACTTTCCCTCACTGAGTGTCCTTCTCTGTCCCTAAACACAAGGATTTGCAATATGCTTCAGCAAGATTGGTTTAGCACAGAATGGTACACTGACACTTTCCCTCACTGAGTGTCCCTCTCTGTCCCTAAACACAAGGATTTGCAATATGCTTCAGCAAGATTGGTTTAGCACAGAATGGTACACTGACACTTTCCCTCACTGAGTGTCCCTCTCTGTCCCTAAACACAAGGATTTGCAATATGCTTCAGCAAGATTGGTTTAGCACAGAATGGTACACTGACACTTTCCCTCACTGAGTGTCCTTCTCTGTCCCTAAACACAAGGATTTGCAATATGCTTCAGCAAGATTGGTTTAGCACAGAATGGTACACTGACACTTTCCCTCACTGAGTGTCCCTCTCTGTCCCTAAACACAAGGATTTGCAATATGCTTCAGCAAGATTGGTTTAGCACAGAATGGTACACTGACACTTTCCCTCACTGAGTGTCCTTCTCTGTCCCTAAACACAAGGATTTGCAATATGCTTCAGCAAGATTGGTTTAGCACAGAATGGTACACTGACACTTTCCCTCACTGAGTGTCCCTCTCTGTCCCTAAACACAAGGATTTGCAATATGCTTCAGCAAGATTGGTTTAGCACAGAATGGTACACTGACACTTTCCCTCACTGAGTGTCCTTCTCTGTCCCTAAACACAAGGATTTGCAATATGCTTCAGCAAGATTGGTTTAGCACAGAATGGTACACTGACACTTTCCCTCACTGAGTGTCCCTCTCTGTCCCTAAACACAAGGATTTGCAATATGCTTCAGCAAGATTGGTTTAGCACAGAATGGTACACTGACACTTTCCCTCACTGAGTGTCCTTCTCTGTCCCTAAACACAAGGATTTGCAATATGCTTCAGCAAGATTGGTTTAGCACAGAATGGTACACTGACACTTTCCCTCACTGAGTGTCCCTCTCTGTCCCTAAACACAAGGATTTGAAATATGCTTCAGCAAGATTGGTTTAGCACAGAATGGTACACTGACACTTTCCCTCACTGAGTGTCCCTCTCTGTCCCTAAACACAAGGATTTGCAATATGCTTCAGCAAGATTGGTTTAGCACAGAATGGTACACTGACACTTTCCCTCACTGAGTGTCCCTCTCTGTCCCTAAACACAAGGATTTGCAATATGCTTCAGCAAGATTGGTTTAGCCCAGAATGGTACACTGACACTTTCCCTCACTGAGTGTCCTTCTCTGTCCCTAAACACAAGGATTTGCAATATGCTTCAGCAAGATTGGTTTAGCACAGAATGGTACACTGACACTTTCCCTCACTGAGTGTCCCTCTCTGTCCCTAAACACAAGGATTTGCAATATGCTTCAGCAAGATTGGTTTAGCACAGAATGGTACACTGACACTTTCCCTCACTGAGTGTCCCTCTCTGTCCCTAAACACAAGGATTTGCAATATGCTTCAGCAAGATTGGTTTAGCACAGAATGGTACACTGACACTTTCCCTCACTGAGTGTCCCTCTCTGTCCCTAAACACAAGGATTTGCAATATGCTTCAGCAAGATTGGTTTAGCACAGAATGGTACACTGACACTTTCCCTCACTGAGTGTCCCTCTCTGTCCCTAAACACAAGGATTTGCAAGATGCTTCAGCAAGATTGGTTTAGCACAGAATGGTACACTGACACTTTCCCTCACTGAGTGTCCCTCTCTGTCCCTAAACACAAGGATTTGCAATATGCTTCAGCAAGATTGGTTTAGCACAGAATAGTACACTGACACTTTCCCTCACTGTCCTTCTCTGTCCCTACAAACAAGGTTTAGCACAGAATAACACACTGACACTCTCCCTACCTATCCTTCTCTGTCCCTAAACACAAGGAATCCAGGATTAGTAAAGAAAAAAATGACACTGTCCCTGCCTATGCTTCTCTTTCCCTGCTCCGGAACACACTACACAAGGCCGCCGCGCTGGCGGCCTAATATAGTGTGGGGGGCGTGTACTAAGTCCCCTCATCAATAATTGGCCACAGGCATCCTGCCTGTGGCCAATCATTGCTCTCCTCGCTGCCGGCGCTGTGATTGGCCAAGCATGCGGGGTCACAGTGCATGCTTGGCCAATCACAGCGCCTGGATGACACTGCGATGGTGTAGTGCATTGTGGGCCGTTCGCGTCACTCGAATTTGGCGCGAACGGCCCAAATCGTTCGTTGTTCGCCGAACGATCGAACAGCCGATGTTCGAGTCGAACGTACGTTCGACTCGAACACCGAGCTCATCCCTAATATATATATATATATATATATATATAACTTTTTTACAAAATTCGAATTTCGTATAGAATGATTTTGAATTAAAATAGAAAAAATTAGAACAGAATAGAAAATAGAAGAGAATAGAATAGAAAAACAATAAAACAGAATAGAATAAAATATAACATATATTATATTTTATTCTATTCTGTTACATTGTTTTTCTAGTCTATTCTTTTCGATTATTTTCTATTCTAATATTTTCCCCTAATATTTATATATATAGATATAACCGTTTTCCGAAATTCGAATTTCGTATAGAATGATTTTGATTTAGAATAGAAACGATTAGAATAGAATAGAAAATAGAAGAGAATAGAATAGAAAAACAATAGAACAGAATAGAATAAAATATAACATATATTATATTTTATTCTATTCTGTTATATTGTTTTTCTAGTCTATTCTTTTCTATTATTTTCTATTCTAATATTTTCTATTCAAATTCATTCTATACGAAATTCAAATTTCGGAATTTTTTTAATATATATATATATATATATATATATATATATATATACAGTCATGCTCGAAATTGTTGGCACCCCAGAATTTTTTCCAGAAAATCAAGTATTTCTCACAGAAAAGTATTGCAGTAACACATGTTTTGCTATACACATGTTTATTCCCTTTGTGTGTATTGGAACAAATCAAAAAAAGGGAGGAAAAAAAGCAAATTGGACATAATGTCACACAAAACTTCAAAAATGGGCTGCTCAAAATTCTTGGCACCCTTTAAAAATTGTGGATAAATAAGATTGTTTCAAGCATGTGATGCTCCTTTAAACTCACCTGGGGCAAGTAACAGGTGTGGGCAATATAAAAAAAAACACCTGAAAGCAGATAAAAAGGAGAGAAGTTCACTTAGTCTTTGCATTGTGTGTCTGTGTGTGCCACACTAAGCACGGACAACAGAAGAAGAGAAGAAAACTGTCTGAGGACTTGAGAACCAAAATTGTGAAAAAAAATCAACAATCTCAAGGTTACAAGTCCATCTCCAGAGATCTAGATTTGCCTTTGTCCACAGTGCCCAACATTATCAAGAAGTTTGCACCCCATGGCACTGTAGCTAATCTCTCTGGGCGTGGACGGAAGAGAAAAAATTGATGAAAGGTTGCAACGCAGGATAGTCCGGATGGTGGATAAGCAGCCCCAAACAAGTTCCAAAGAAGTTCAAGCTGTCCTGCAGGCTCAGGGAACATCAGTGTCAGCGCCAACTATCCGTCGACATTTAAATGAAATGAAAGGCTATGGCAGGAGACCCAGGAGGACCCCACTGCTGACACAGAGACATAAAAAAGCAAGACTACAGTTTGCCAAAATGTACATGAGTAAGCCAAAATCCTTCTGGGAAAACGTCTTGTGGACAGATGAGACCAAGATAGAGCTTTTTGGTAAAGTACATCATTCTACTGTTTACCGAAAACGAAATGAGGCCTACAAAGAAAAGAACACAGTACCTACAGTGAAATATGGTGGAGGTTCATTGAAGTTTTGGGGTTGTTTTGCTGACTCTGGCACTGGGTGCCTTGAATGTGTGCAAGGCATCATGAAATCTGAGGATTAATAAAGGATTTTGGGTCGCACTGTAGAGCCCAGTGTCAGAAAGCTGGGTTTGTGTCGGAGATCTTGGGTCTTCCAGCAGAAAAATGACCCCAAACATACGTCAAAAAGCACCCAGAAATGGATGGCAACAAAGCGATGGAGAGCTCTAAAGTGGCCAGCAATGAGTCCAGATCTAAATCCCATTGAACACCTGTGGAGAGATCTTAAAATTGCTGTTGGGAAAAGGCGCCCTTCCAATAAGAGAGACCTGGAGCAGTTTGCAAAGGAAGAGTGGTCCAAAATTCCGGGTGAGAGGTGTAAGAAGCTTATTGATGGTTATAGGAAGCGACTGATTTCAGTTATTTTTTCCAAAGGGTGTGCAACCAAATACTAAGTTAAGGGTGCCAAGAATTTTGAGCAGCCCATTTTTGAAGTTTTGTGTGACATTATGTCCAATTTGCTTTTTTTCCTCCCTTTTTTTGATTTGTTCCAATACACACAAAGGGAATAAACATGTGTATAGCAAAACATGTGTTACTGCAATACTTTTCTGTAAGAAATACTTGATTTTCTGGAAAAATTTCTGGGGTGCCAACAATTTCGAGCATGACTGTATATATATATAATAGGGTTAGGGTTAACCCTAACCCTAATATTTACAGGTCCTTCTCAAAAAATTAGCATACTGTGATAAAGTTCATTATTTTCTGTAATGTACTGATAAACATTAGACTTTCATATATTTTAGATTCATTACACACAACTGAAGTAGTTCAAGCCTTTTCTTGTTTTAATATTGATGATTTTGGCATACAGCTCATGAAAACCCAAAAATCCTATCTCAAAATATTTGCATATTTCATCCGACCAATAAAAGAAAAGTGTTTTTAATACAAAAAAAGTCAACCTTCAAATAATTATGTTCAGTTATGCACTCAATACTTGGTCGGGAATCCTTTTGCAGAAATGACTGCTTCAATGCGGCATGGCATGGAGGCAACCAGCCTGTGGCACTGCTGAGGTGTTATGGAGGCCCAGGATGCTTCGATAGCGGCCTTAAGCTCATCCAGAGTGTTGGGTCTTGCGTCTCTCAACTTTCTCTTCCCAATATCCCACAGATTCTCTATGGGGTTCAGGTCAGGAGAGTTGGCAGGCCAATTGAGCACAGTAATACCATGGTCAGTAAACCATTTACCAGTGGTTTTGGCACTGTGAGCAGGTGCCAGGTCGTGCTGAAAAATGAAATCTTCATCTCCATAAAGCTTTTCAGCAGATGGAAGCATGAAGTGCTCCAAAATCTCCTGATAGCTAGCTGCATTGACCCTGCCCTTGATAAAACACAGTGGACCAACACCAGCAGCTGACATGGCACCCCAGACCATCACTGACTGTGGGTACTTGACACTGGACTTCAGGCATTTTGGCATTTCCCTCTCCCCAGTCTTCCTCCAGACTCTGGCACCTTGATTTCCGAATGACATGCAAAATTTGCTTTCATCCGAAAAAAGTACTTTGGACCACTGAGCAACAGTCCAGTGCTGCTTCTCTGTAGCCCAGGTCAGGCGCTTCTGCCGCTGTTTCTGGTTCAAAAGTGGCTTGACCTGGGGAATGCGGCACCTGTAGCCCATTTCCTGCACACGCCTGTTCACGGTGGCTCTGGATGTTTCTACTCCAGACTCAGTCCACTGCTTCCGCAGGTCCTCCAAGGTCTGGAATCGGTCCTTCTCCACAATCTTCTTCAGGGTCCGGTCACCTCTTCTCGTTGTGCAGCGTTTTCTGCCACACTTTTTCCTTCCCACAGACTTCCCACTGAGGTGCCTTGATACAGCACTCTGGGAACAGCCTATTCGTTCAGAAATTTCTTTCTGTGTCTTACCCTCTTGCTTGAGGGTGTCAATGATGGCCTTCTGGACAGCAGTCAGGTCGGCAGTCTTACCCATGATTGCGGTTTTGAGTAATGAACCAGGCTGGGAGTTTTTAAAAGCCTCAGGAATCTTTTGCAGGTGTTTAAAGTTAATTAGTTGATTCAGATGATTAGGTTAATAGCTCGTTTAGAGAACCTTTTCATGATATGCTAATTTTTTGAGATAGGAATTTTGGGTTTTCATGAGCTGTATGCCAAAATCATCAATATTAAAACAAGAAAAGGCTTGAACTACTTCAGTTGTGTGTAATGAATCTAAAATATATGAAAGTCTAATGTTTATCAGTACATTACAGAAAATAATGAACTTTATCACAATATGCAAATTTTTTGAGAAGGACCTGTATATATATAACCATTTTCTGAAATTCGAATTTCGTATAGAATGATTTTGAATTAGAATAGAAAACATTAGAATAAAATAGAAAATAGAAAATAATAGAATAGAATGGAAAAATAATAGAACAGAATAGAATAAAATCGAATATATGTTTTTCTAGTTAATTATTTTCTGTTATTTTCTATTCTTATCTTTTGTATTCAAATTCAAATTCATTCAATACGAAATTAGAATTTTGGGAAATGTTACTTTTGTCAATATAGTGTATTATATGTACATACAGTAGTGTGTGTGTGTATATATATATATATATATATATATATATATATATATAAATTTCTAACATCTTCCAAAACTCGAAATTTCATATAGAAGGAATTTGGATAGAAAAAATTAGAATAGAATTGAAAATAATAGAAAAACAATAGAACAGAATAGAAAAAAATATTATATATATATATATATATATATATATATATATATATATATAAAACTACCTTCTGAAATTGGAATTTTGTATAGAATGAACTTGAATAGAAAATATTAGAATAGAATGTAAAATAACAGAAAAGAATAGCATAGAAAAACAAAAAAAACAATAGAACAGAACAGAAAAATATATATATATATATATATATATATATATATATATATATATATATAATATATATATAAAATCATCTTCCGAAATTCGAATTTCGTATACAATGAATTTGAATAGAAAAGATTAGAATAGAGTAGAAAAGAATAGACTAGAAAAACAATAGAACCGAATAGAATAAAATATAATATATGCATATTATATTTTATTCTATTCGGTTCTATTTTTTTTCTATTCTTTTCTATTCTAATCTTTTCTATTCAAATTCAAATTCATTCTATACAAAATTCGAATTTCTGAAAATGGTTTTATATATATATATATATATATATATATATATATATATATATGTATGTAGCGGGTGGTCATATTTATGGGAGGCATCTGAGTGGTACCAGGCTCAGATGCAACAATTGTTAGGATTCCCGGACCAATTTATGCCAGTGGAGGATATCAATGGTGTCCAGTTCCCTGCGGCCTATAGGTGGCGCTGTTGCCATAGGCCGGGGTTGAACCGCCATTGGAGGGCTGCACCCTTTGTGTCCTCTCGCGGCAGTAGTACAGCACACCTGCTGTGCATGCTGGGAGAGAGTATAAAGGGGGCAGACATCTTCCGCTCGGGGTCCACTCCCAGGCACCTTCAGCCTGGGGGTGCGTGATGGTGGTCTTCGGGTGCCCTAGGCCCGGGGACGGAGTTGCGGTTCCACCCCAGTACCTTTGACTGGGTCCCGCAAGGGATTGAGAGCTCCTAGGGTGTCCCCCGGTGTGGACGCCCGAATCTGGGACAAGGAGGCCAGGGAGGTGACCCTTCCAAAGGCCCAGTGCAGCATTTGCTGGTGATGGCGGGGCCTCTGGTAACTGTCTGGATGGATGTCCTTTCCCTGACAGGGGCCATTGCTCATAGAAGGTAGTCCACGTTCTCATGGTCTGTGGCAGGGACCCATCGTGAATCAGGTCAGAGACCCAACAACCAGGTCTGTGGCAGAGGCCTTATTCATGTGGTCTGTGGCAGGGACCCCCTCATGGTCGGTGCAGCGACTGTGCGCCAAGTCTCTTCGCGCTATTACAGAACAGGAGAAAAACCAAGTTCAAGTTTGTGCCTGGACCTCCTCCCTACTGTGTTCTGAACTGTTCTGTGTCTAACCAGTCGCTCTTAAAGGACTATTTATTGCTCTGAAGAATAAATAAGTGTTGGACTTTCAGTGGTGTGGAACTTGACTTTATGGGAGCAAAAAGGGTCCTACCTCCACCTGCGTGGAGGGTAGGAGTCATCCTCGAGGGAAGTTTTGGCTCTGGACAGGGACACAGGCCCGAAGGTAAAAAAACAATAGCTCACACCTCTGCACACAAGAGGATACGAGCTGGTGGTGAGTCACACTCTCCTCCCTGGTCCCCAGATGAGAGCCATTGACCGAGAAGAGAAAGAGGGAGTGAAAGGTGAGGTCGCTACACATATATATATTGTGAGGGGGTTAGCTCGGCAGCGGGTGTGTGTGACCCCCGGGATGGGCTCCCCACACAAAAACAGGCCCAGCAGACGGAGGTTGTGGTTTTCAAAATCAAAAAGGTGCCGTTTATTTTCTATTTACAGTGACAAAAACACAGCAAAGCAAAAAAAAACAAACAAAATAAATCCTGGTCAACTTGACCTCTGACTAAACATACAGGTTTCCTAACTAACAACTGGGATCAGCCTAGTGCTGTCCTAGTCCCTGGTTTTAAATGTCCAAGCAAAATATAGCCACACAGGCTTTCTCTCACCGCACAGGGGTTCACTCTCCCTAGACAGTCCACACAGGTCTGCTTCCAGGCATGAGCTAACATCTAATGAATCTGGGAGTTTTTTATAGAGGCCTAAATGAGCTGACAAGCTTCAGCTGGCCTCATCAACTCCCTGTCTGCACGACGCCCAGCCCTCTCCCTAGAGGTATGAGTCATCAATGAGCCCACTAGTCTCAGCTGGGCTTATACAACTCTCCACCTAGCTGTATAAGTCAGCGTAAAGCCTGAATCTGGGCGAAATATATCTACCCCCCTGGATGCAACCAGGTGACTTTACCTTCCTGCTGTCACATACCCCCCCCTCTTGTTTTAACCTCGGGGTTGGAACACCAGCAATCAGGCATTCATGTACTCGAGACAAAGCATCCACATTCCCCATTTGAACGCCAGGGCGATGCTTTACTGTGAAGTTGAATTCCTGGAGGGCCAGGAACCACCTATTCACTCTTCTATTTGTTTCCTTGTTTTGAGCCATCCACTTTAACGGAGCGTGATCCGTAACCATGTCAAAGTGCCTACCTAGCAGGTAGTACCGAAGGGAATCTAGAGCCCACTTCACCGCTAAACACTCCTTTTCAACGGTGGCGTAATTTACCTCATGGGACTTCAACTTCCTGCTGAGGTAAATGACTGGGTGCTCTTCCCCGTTCCAGACCTGGGACAATACTGCTCCTAACCCCACATCTGACGCATCACTTTGTACGACAAAGTCTCTAGAGAAGTCGGGTGAGTACAACACTGGCTGGCTACATAAGGCTTGTTTCAAGAATTGGAATGCTGCCTCAGCCTCGGGGGTCCATTTAATCATGACCGACCCTTTCCCCTTCGTCAGGTTGGTTAGGGGCACAGCCTTAGAAGCAAAGTGGGGAATGAATCGCCGATAATACCCAGCGATTCCCAGAAAGGCTCGTACCTGCTTCTTGCTGTTGGGACGTGGCCAACTCTGGATGGCCTCGACTTTGTTGAGTTGGGGTTTTATTACTCCCCTCCCAATGGTGTACCCAAGATATTTGGCCTCCTCCTGCCCAATGGTACACTTCTTGGGGTTAGCCGTAAACCCTGCTTCCCGAACAGAGTCCAGGACTGCTTGCACTTTTGGCAGATGTGAGGCCCAATCTGTGCTATGGACAATTACGTCATCCAGGTAAGCCGCAGCATACTTCCGATGGGGCCTCAGCATCTGGTCCATTTTCCGCTGGAATGTGGCCGGCGCATTCTGTAACCCGAACGGCATTCTTTTATATTGGAACGCCCCGTCTGGGGTTACAAATGCGGTTTTCTCTTTGGCTGACTTGGCCAGGGGGATTTGCCAATACCCTTTTGTGAGGTCAAGAGTCGTCATGTATCGGGCTGTTCCCAGCCGGTCGATCAACTCATCTATACGTGGCATGGGGTAGGTGTCAAATTTTGTAACTTTGTTCAACTGACGAAAATCGTTACAAAATCGCCAGCTCCCATCCGGTTTAGGCACCAACACAATGGGACTAGACCAATCACTTTGGGACTCCTCTATCACCCCTAAGTTCAGCATTTTCTGTACTTCCTCCCGTATTGCCTCCCGTCGGGCCTCTGGGATCCGATAGGGTTTTAACTTCACCCTTTCACCGGGCGGGGTAATAATGTCATGCTCTACCCCAGATGTTTGTCCCGGCAGCTCAGAGAATACCTCCTTGTTGCGAAGCACAAACTCCTTAACCTCCTGTTGTTGGGGTTGTGACAAGGTGGCTGCGATTCCAACCTCAGGAATCACGCAACCAGTTTGAGCTGGTGACCAAGTGTCTGCGACTAGGGACTCTCTATCCCTCCAGGCTTTCAACAGATTAACGTGATAGATCTGTTCGGGCTTTCGCCTTCCTGGTTGTCTGACCTTGTAATTCACTTCGCTCACTTTTTCCATTATCTCGTAGGGGCCTTGCCATTTGGCAAGGAATTTACTTTCAACCGTAGGGACAAGTACCAATATCCTATCCCCCGGGGAAAAGGTACGGGTCTTGGCTCCACGGTTGTACACTCTCTGCTGTGCCAACTGCGCTTGGGCCAAATGTTCCTTCACGATGGGCATTACCTGTGCAATTCGATCTTGCATCAGGGCGACATGCTCAATCACACTCCTGTGGGGAGAACTCTCACTTTCCCAAGTTTCCTTGGCAATATCCAACAGCCCTCTTGGGTGTCTCCCATACAGTAACTCAAAGGGGGAGAATCCCGTAGAGGATTGGGGCACCTCCCTAATAGCAAACATCAAATAAGGAAGTAGACAGTCCCAATCCTTTCCATCCCTATCCACCACTTTCTTCAACATTTGTTTTAGGGTTTTGTTGAATCTTTCAACCAGCCCATCGGTTTGGGGGTGATACACAGATGTACGTAATTGCGTCACTTTGAACAATTTACACAGCTCCTTCATAACCCGGGACATAAAGGGTGTACCTTGGTCCGTAAGCAGTTCTTTACAAATACCCACCCGGCTAAAAACAAGAGATAGCTCTTTGGCTATGGTTTTGGCCGAGGTATTTCTGAGAGGGATCGCTTCTGGATAACGGGTGGCATAGTCCATTATAACCAATATGTACTGGTGCCCCCTAGCGGACTTGATTATAGGACCTACCAAATCCATTGCGATTCTCTCAAACGGGACCTCAATGATGGGTAGAGGGACCAGCGGGCTACGGAAGTGTGGCATCGGGGCCGACCTCTGACACACAGGGCAGGAGGAACAATAATTTTCTATGTCCTTCATCACCCCAGGCCAATAGAATCTCTGTAATACCCTCTCTCGGGTTTTCTCTGTCCCCAGATGACCTCCAAGAATGTGCCCATGGGCCAACTCCAACACCAACTTCCTGTAAGGTTTGGGCACCACAAGCTGCTCAACGGTTTCTTCTGCCCTTTTTGCCACCCGATACAGTAGGTCCTTCTCTACGCTGAAGTATGGGTAAGTGCAGGTATTATCTGGGTTCACTAACTCGCCATCTATTTTCACTACGTTTTCCCGTGCCTTTATTAGGGCGGGGTCTTTCAACTGTTCTGTGGCAAAGTTTTCCCTGTGAACCTCAAGATCAGAAAACTCCACAGACGGTAGGTTTTCGTCTGAGGAGGTGGGCTCCTCTCCAGTTTCTTGAGTCTCCCCTGCCAATACTGACAAGGGAAATTCGGGAGAGTCCTCACCACTCTCAGAGGAGTTCTGGCTATCATATTCCTGGTACATAGGGGCACCAGTGGGGGGCTCAGGATCATCCCACAGTTCCCAGAACTTCGGAAAATCCCTTCCCACAATGGCGTCATGCGGTAACTGAGACACTAAGCCCACTGGATGAGAAAGGGTACCTTTGGGGGTCTCGAAACACACTGTAGTCACTGGATACTCTCGGGTGTCCCCATGCACACAAATAACAGCTACCTTGCTATTCCCAGAGACCTCTGTTTTAACTAATTCAGCCTTTATCAGGGTCACAAGGCTACCTGAATCCAGCAATACCACAACATTTCTACCATTAATACACATTTTGCATAAATGTTTCTCAGTTCCCCGAATGGCAGTGCATGCGACTGTCGCACACAGCGACTGACGTCTGCCCGTCAGAAAGTCACACTGCATGGGTTCCTCCAAAACCGGGCAATTTGCTGCAATATGTCCCGCTTGCCGGCAGCGGTAGCAAATGATCCTTCTTGCCGCCTCTTGAGCCGCTGATTTCCCAGGCTGTTCTCGCCAAACTTGGGGTAGAGCTCCCACCCTCTCACTCTCTCCACCCTTACCCCTTGGAATCATCTTATCCGCCCCTGGGGATGGTCTGGTCTTAGGGTGGAAAGTCCGAGTGTCTCTGGAAGAGGCCGTCAGGTTCTCTGTAGCCAAGTATTTCTCCACACGATCCACAAGACCATCGGCCGTCTCTGGGTCTCCATGGCTTACCCACTTTTGGATGGCAGTAGGAAGAGCTCTCAAAAACCGATCCATTACAACACGTTCCACAATCTTTGGTGCGGACAAAGTCTCTGGCTGTAGCCACTTTCTGCTCAGGTGAATGAGATCATACATTTGAGACCTGGGGGGTTTTCCAAGCTGGAAAGTCCAGTTATGCACACGCTGAGCCCGGACAGCCAGGGTGACACCCAGCCTTGCCAATATTTCAGCTTTTAGCATCACATAGTCTTTTGCTTGGTCAGGCTCTAGGTCATAGTAAGCTTTCTGCGATTCACCCGTTAACAGAGGAGCCACCAGTCCAGCCCACTGCTCCTCAGGCCACTTTTCTCTTTCAGCAGTCCTTTCAAACGTGGTCAAAAATACCTCTGGATCATCCTCTCCAGTCATTTTTGTCAATAAACGACTCACCCCAAAGGACGCGGTATTAGTGGGACGGCTTTCCTCACTGGTCTGCGGACGTTGCTGCATTACTGCTTCCATTTGTTGTAGTCTCTGCTCTTGCTTCTGTAACAGGTCTATGAAGCGGGCCTCAGATTGCTGCTGGGCTTGTTGCTGAGCTTCCAGACTCTGTTGGTGAGCTTGCTGCTGGGCTGCAAGGCTCTGTTGATGAGCTTGCTGCTGGGCTGCGAAGTTCTGTTGTTGAGCTGCAAGGCTCTGTTGATGAGCTGCAAGGCTCTTTTGCAAACCTGCATTTGTCTGCTGTTGATTGGCATTTGCTAGAGCCAGCTGCTTCAGTATCTCCTCCATGCTGGCTTAAAAAAAAACTGCCACTGGTTCTCCACCAACTGTGAGGGGGTTAGCTCGGCAGCGGGTGTGTGTGACCCCCGGGATGGGCTCCCCACACAAAAACAGGCCCAGCAGACGGAGGTTGTGGTTTTCAAAATCAAAAAGGTGCCGTTTATTTTCTATTTACAGTGACAAAAACAC
Source organism: Rana muscosa (assembly GCA_029206835.1). Classification (NCBI taxonomy): domain Eukaryota; kingdom Metazoa; phylum Chordata; class Amphibia; order Anura; family Ranidae; genus Rana; species Rana muscosa. The sequence goes on along the minus strand of CM055116.1, from coordinate 1,292,782,449 downwards.
AGCAAAGCAAAAAAAAACAAACAAAATAAATCCTGGTCAACTTGACCTCTGACTAAACATACAGGTTTCCTAACTAACAACTGGGATCAGCCTAGTGCTGTCCTAGTCCCTGGTTTTAAATGTCCAAGCAAAATATAGCCACACAGGCTTTCTCTCACCGCACAGGGGTTCACTCTCCCTAGACAGTCCACACAGGTCTGCTTCCAGGCATGAGCTAACATCTAATGAATCTGGGAGTTTTTTATAGAGGCCTAAATGAGCTGACAAGCTTCAGCTGGCCTCATCAACTCCCTGTCTGCACGACGCCCAGCCCTCTCCCTAGAGGTATGAGTCATCAATGAGCCCACTAGTCTCAGCTGGGCTTATACAACTCTCCACCTAGCTGTATAAGTCAGCGTAAAGCCTGAATCTGGGCGAAATATATCTACCCCCCTGGATGCAACCAGGTGACTTTACCTTCCTGCTGTCACAATATATATATATATATTTTTTTATATATATATATTTATATATAATAGGGTTAGGGTTAACCCTAATATTTATATATATAACCATTTTCCGAAATTCGAATTTCGTATAGAAAGATTTTGAATTAGAATAGAAAAGATTAGAATTGAATAGAAAAAAATAAGCTAGAAAAACAATAGAACACAATAGAATAAAATATAACATATATTCTATTTTAGTCTATTCTGTTCTATTGTTTTTCTAGTCTATTCTTTTCTATTCTAATCTTTTCTATTCAAATTCAAATTCATTCTATACGAAATTCAAATTTCTTAAAATGGTTATATATATATATATATATATATATATATATATATATATATATATATATATATATATAATAGGGTGAATTTGAATTAGAATAGAAAAGATCAGAATAGAATAGAAAATAGAAAAACAATAGAACAGGAAAGAATAAAATGTAATATATGTTTTTCTAGTTTATTGTTTTCTATTATTTTCTATTCTAATCTTTTGTATTCAAATTCAAATTTCGAAAGGTGTTTTTATATATATATATTTTCTATTCTGTTCTAATGTTTTATATGCTATTCTTTTCTAATATTTTTTATTCTAATCTTTTCTATTCAAACTCGATTTCATTCTATAGGAAATTCAAATTTCGGAGGATGTTTTATTTATATATATATATATATATATATATATATATATTATATATTTTTCTGTTCTGTTCTAGTGTTTTTCTAGTCTATTATTTTCTATTCAAATCTTTTCTATTTAAATTCAAATTCATTCTATACAAAATTCGAACTTCAGAAGCATGTATCTTTTATGCAATTCTTTTCTATTATTGTATTTTCTATTCTATTGTAATCTTTTCTATTCAAATTCATTCTATACGAAATTCAAATTTCGGAAGATGGCTACGGAACTTCGAATTTCGTATAGAATTAATTTGAATTTGAATAGAAAAGATTAGAAAATAATAGACTAGAAAAACAATAGAACAAAATAAAATATTATATTTTATTCTATTCTGTTCTATTGTTTTTCTAGTTTTTTCTTTTCTATTATTTTCTATTCTATTCTAATCTTTTCTATTCTAATACGAAATTAGGATTTTGGAAAATGGTTATATATAGTTTACTTTTTTGAACTCGGTCAATTTTTTTCGAATGCGGTAGAATTTTTTCGAATGTGATAGTTTTTTCGAATTCGGTTGATTTTTTTTTCAAATGCAGTAGATTTTTTCATATTTGATCAATTTTTTCAAATTTGATCTTTTTTTTTTTAATTCGGTCAATTTTTTTTCAAATTCTGATACGAAACTACCGGTAATCTATTTTAATCTTTTCTATTCAAATTCGATTTCATTCTATAAGAAATTTGAATAGAATGAATTCAAATTCGAATAGAAAAGATTAGAATAGAATAGAAAAGAATAGAAAAGAAAAACAATAGAACAAAATAGAATAAAATATAATATATTATATTTTATTCTATTCTGTTCTATTGTTTTTCTATTCTTTCCTATTTTAGTTAACATTGTTTTGAATTATTTTCCAATCTATTCTCGAATTCGAATTTATCGAATTTTGGAAGACGGTCATGTTCTATTTTATTACATTCTATTAAATTCTATTCTATTCTTTTCTATTCTTTTTTTATTCTATTGCTTTATTGTTTTAGATTCTATTTTATTGTATTTTTTAGAAAATCGATTTCTATTTTTTCTAATTCGATTCGAATTTGTTTTTGAATTTTATTCGAATTTGTTTTCAAATTCGATTTGAATTCGTTTTCGAATTCGATTCAAATTCATTTTCGAATTTGATTCAAATCGAATTTTGTTCGCATTTTTTCAAATTAAATCATTTTATCGGATTTGTGGACACAGCACCTTCTATTCAGGCCCAATGGCATGAACCCCAGCAACAAGCATTCAAAACCGTAAAGCAGAGACTGACCTCGACCTAAGCCATTGCTGGCTTGTGCAGATTACACCCTGCCTTTCCCGGTGTATATAAATGGGAGCTTACAGGATCTGGGGGGCATTCTCATCCAAGTACAGGTTGGCCAAGAGAGGTTGATCACTTATGCCAGTTGGTGCTTATGACCCAGCAAAAAGTACCCTCATAACTACAGCAATCTCAGGCTTTAGTTACTTACACTGGTTTGGGCCATCACTGAAAAATCTGTGGAATTCGTTACTTTTGTAATTCGGAAATTTGGATGCATACGAATTTCAGAATAATGAAACATTTGTCCGAATTTCGATTTGGAACGAAACGAAATGCACATATCTATTGTTGAGGCTTGAGGTATATTGCCCGATCCAGCCAAGGTACAAGCTGTCCAGGACTCCAAAGACTATCACTGAGATGTACTTCTTCTTGGGTCTGGTGGGGCACTGCCGGTGGTTAATCCAAAGTAGACATGTGCACTGCCAAAAAATTTGTTAGTTTTCGTTTTCGTTTCATTCGTTATGATTGCAATTCGTAAATTCGTACATTCGTAAATTCGTACATTCGTAAATTTATACATTCGTAAATTTATACATTCGTAAATTTATACATTCGTAAATTCATACATTCGTAAATTCGTAAATTCGTACATTCGTAAATTTATAAATTCGTAAATTCTTACATTCGTAAATATATACATTCTTAAATTCGTACATTTGTAAATTTGTAAATTCGTACATTCGGAAATTTGGAAATTCGGAAATTCGAAAATCGAAAATCTGAAAAAATAACTATTAAATTATAGGTATTGTAATTTCCTTTCAAATTTGGCTGTTAGCGAACTTAACGAATACAAATTTATCCAAAGTTACGCATAACCTGAAATAACAAATGCCACATCTAAACAAACGGAACGGAACAAATTAATAATAAATAACAATAATAATAATAATAAAACGTTTTTATTATTATTATTTATTATTATTATTAATTCATTACGTTCCATTTGTATAGATACAGCATTTATTATTTCGGAAAACAATTCGCAAGTTCGTTAAGTTCACTAACAGCCAAATTTGAAAGAAAATTCCAATACCTATAATTTAATAGTTAGTAATAGTTAAGTTATTATTAGTTAATTATTATTTCAGATTTAGGAATTTACGAATTTACGAATGTACAAATTTACGAATCTACGAATCTACGAATTTTTGAATATTCAAATTTACAAATATTCGTTAAAATTTGTTTAACGAGTTTTCGTTAATTCGGATGTTCCCGAATTAACTAATTTGTCGAAATTTGTTAAAAAACAAATTTGGAACGAAACAAATTGCACATGTCTAATCCAAAGGTTTGCCCAGATAGCTGCCCCCTTTACAAAGTTGCTGAGTGGACACAGCACCTTCTATTCAGGCCCAATGGCATGAACCCCAGCAACAAGCATTCAAAACCGTAATATAAAAAGAAAAAACTGTGCTAGTTGGTAATAAACAATTGTGGGACTCCTCAAGCAGCAATAATAGTGAGATAAACAACAAACAATTAAAAAGAAAAAATGCGCTAATGAGTCCAAAAGAGAAAGTTCAAAGTCCAAAATTCCCAAATACAGGTGCTGGAATAATCAAATGTCGAGAGTTTTATAAATCCTGAATGAATCTATGTGATATATGCTTACCAGATAGCAAGCCAAACAGACAGATGGCTAAAACCCAGCCCAGGCCTTTGATTGACACACCAGTGTCAAATTCCTCAGAGATGGTAATGGAAAGATGACTCCACGATTTGGGCAGATATATATTCCAAAAAAATGTTGATATCACAAAAAGAAGGAAAGAAAAAACATAGCGTAATCCTGCCACATATATTAATCCCAAATAGGGTAAGTGCTATATAAAGTGAAAACACAACCGCACCAATTGTGTGTTTGAAAATGAGAGTGAACCACCACCCTATAGGAAATCTCCTTACCAAACGGATAATTTTGTGCAAGCCTTAATCCATTTATTGAAAAACAATAGAAGAAGAAAAGAGGCAGTGAAATGATCCGCCACAAAGTGAACCGCCACCTCTTAGGTAATCTCCTTACCAGATAGCCCTGGGATATAGGCAAAACACATCAACTGTCAGCAGAGATTGAATTGCAGATATAAACAGCTCTGTGAGTATGGCTGCTGAATCAGATGAATATGACTCACAACTTCAAAGGACGTTATTCCATGGAGCCCGCGAAAGGTGTACCCAAAAATATATAGAGACTAGTGTTGAGCGGACCCGAACTGTAAAGTTCGGGTCCGTACCGAATTTTGGCGTTTTCCCGACCCGGACCCGGATTTTGCGCTAAAGTCCGGGTTCGGGTTCGGATTCGGGAATTTAATGGCGCAGTTAGAAATGCTTCAGGGGCCAGCCAATCACCATTTGATTAGCTGGTGTGCCCTTAGAAGCCATCATAGCCATGCCTACTAATGGCATGGCTGTAATTGGTCAGTGCAACATGTGACCCAGCATGTGACCAGCTTCTATATAAGAAAGAGGCACACAGCACAGATCGTCACTCTGCTTTTAGACAGTGTAGGGAAAGGATCCTGGCTGCTGTTGCTGTGAGGGAGAGAATTATATGATAGGAGTTAGTCCTGATTCTGCAATCTACTGATAGAAAAGATAGGGAAACAGTGTAGTGTAGTGTAGGGGCAGGATCCTGTTTGTGCTTTCAGGGAGAGAGATTTAGATAGGAGTCCAGATTGAGAGATATAATAGCTCAGCGATCTGCATAGGTTTATCTGTTTGTGTTGCAAGCTCAGTGCACCAGCACTGCATTACGTTGAGTGATACACCTATTCCATACTGTGGCTGTATTGTGCTCTTGCTAAAAGACCTATTTTGGTCAGAAAAAAAAAAAAGGCACTTTATTGTGCTTTTGCTAAAAAGACCCATTTTTGGGCCCCAAAAAAAAAAAAAAGGCACTTTGTTGTGCGCAAAAAAGACCTATTTTTGGGCAAAAAAAATATTTTGCAGTGTATATCTCTAGTTGTGTGAAATAACCAATTTCTATATATTTTTCTTGTACTATGCTATACTAAAAAAAAAAAAAAAAACTTTTTTTTGAATAGCATTCTCTGCAGCTGTGCGATTCAGCGGTTATATACTGTGGTTGTGTTGTGCTCTTTCAAAAAACGCCATTTAGGGCCACAGAAAATATTTTGCAGTGTGAAATACACATGTGGAGGTGTGTAAAATAAACAATTTCTATATATTGTACAGTGCTATACTAAAAAAAAACAACATTTTTTTTTAATAGCATTCTCTGCACTTCTATAGCTGTGCGATTCAGTGGTTAAATACTGTGGTTGTGTTGTGCTCTTTCAAAAAACGCCATTTAGGGCCACAGAAAATATTTTGCAGTGTGAAATACACATGTGGAGGTGTGTAAAATAAACAATTTCTATATATTGTACAGTGCTATACTAAAAAAAACAACATTTTTTTTAAGAATAGCATTCTCTGCACTTCTATAGCTGTGCGATTCAGTGGTTAAATACTGTGGTTGTGTTGTGCTCTTTCAAAAAACGCCATTTAGGGCCACAGAAAATATTTTGCAGTGTGAAATACACATGTGGAGGTGTGTAAAATAAACAATTTCTATATATTGTACAGTGCTATACTAAAAAAAAAAACATTTTTTAAGAATAGCATTCTCTGCACTTCTATAGCTGTGCGATTCAGTGGTTAAATACTGTGGTTGTGTTGTGCTCTTTCAAAAAACGCCATTTAGGGCCACAGAAAATATTTTGCAGTGTGAAATACACATGTGGAGGTGTGTAAAATAAACAATTTCTATATATTGTACAGTGCTATACTAAAAAAAAAAACATTTTTTTTGAATAGCATTCTCTGCACTTCTATAGCTGTGCGATTCAGTGGTTAAATACTGTGGTTGTGTTGTGCTCTTGGAAAAAACGCCATTTAGGGCCACAGAAAATAAATTGCAGTGTGAAATACACATGTGGAGGTGTGTAAAATAAACAATTTCTATATATTTTCCTTGTACTGTGCTATACTAAAAAAAACAACCTTTTTTTTTGAATAGCATTTTCTGTAGCTGTGCGATTCAGCGGTTACGTGCTGTGGGTGTGTTGTGGTCTGGCAAAAAACGCCATTTAGGGCCACAGAAAATATTTTGCAGTGTGAAATACACATCTGGAGGTGTGTGTAAAAAAACAATTTATATATATTTTCCTTGTACTGTGCTATACTAAAAAAAACAACCTTTTTTTTTGAATAGCGTTTTCTGCAGTTCTGTAGCTGTGCGTTTCAGCCATTACGTACTGTGGGTGTGTTGTGGTCTTCCAAAAAACGCCATTTAGGGCAAGATCCTAAATTTGGAAAATATGAGGGGAAGGTCAAAGGGACGTGGTGGCCCCGGTCGTGGTGCTGCTGGTGGAGCTCCTGTTGCAGGGAGAGGACGTGGTGGATCTGTGCCAGCTACACGCACAAGTGAAACACCTTCCTCAGGTGCGAGTAGGCGACCGAGCCTGCGGCGGTATTTTGTCATGCCTAATGAGGCTGTACCAATGTTTAGGCCAGGACAAGTACAGGCGATAGTAGATTGGGTTGCTGACAGTGCCTCGGGTTCCTTCACATTGTCTCCCACCCACTCTTCTGCTGAAAGATCAGAGTTGGCACCTGAAGCCCATGTCCATCAGTCTTTCACCTCACCCCCTTGCAAATCAGCCAAGCAGTCTGAGCCCCAAATCATGCAGCAGTCTCTTCTGCTTTTCGATGACTCTGTTAGCAGGGTTTCCCAGGGCCATCCACCTAGCCCTGCCCCAGAAGTGGAAGAGATTGAGTGCACCGATGCCCAACCACTTATGTTTCATGATGGGTACATGGGAGGACCATCGCAGCACGTCTCGGATGATGACGAAACACAGGTGCCAACTGCTGCTGCTTTTGCAATTGTGCAGACAGACATGGAGGGCAGGGGTGAAGACTGGGTGGAAGATGATGTGGAGGACGATGAGGTCCTCGACCCCACATGGAATCAACGTTATGCAGGTGACCAGTGTAGTTCGGAGGAAGAGGCGGTGGTCGCACAGAGCCACCAGCACAGCAGAAGAGGGAGCAGGGTGCAAAAACGGAGCATTCGTCCCCTAGACAGTACATCTGCTACTGCCCAACGCAGCAAGGGACCGAGCACACCAAAGCCAGGTCCAAGGACTTCCCTAGCGTGGCAGTTCTTCACACAGTGTGTTGATGACAAGACACGAGTGGTTTGCACGCTGTGCAATCAGAGCCTGAAGCGAGGCATAAACGTTCTCAACCTGAGCACAAGCTGCATGACCAGGCATCTAAGTGCAAAGCACGAGCTGCAGTGGAGTAGACACCTCAGAAACCAAGAAAGGTCTCTGGCTCCTCCTGCTTCCTCTTCTGCTGCAGTCTCGGCCTCTTCATCCACCTCTGTAGTGACAGTGGCACCTGTCACCACGCAAACAGAGGATCTGCCAGCAACACTACCACCTGGGTCACCGACCATCTCCACAATGTCCCATGGAAGCGTTCAGCTCTCTATCTCCCAAACATTGGAGCGGAAGAGGAAGTACCCCCCTAGCCACCCGCGATCCCTGGCCCTGAATGCCAGCATTTCAAAATTCCTGGCCTTTGAAATGCTGTCATTCCGTCTGGTGGAGACGCAGAGTTTTAAAAGCCTGATGGCATTGGCTGTCCCGCAGTACGTCGTGCCCAGCCGCCACTACTTTTCCAGGCGAGCCATCCCTTCCCTGCACAACCAGGTGGGGGACAAAATCAGGTGTGCACTGCGCAACGCCATCTGTGGCAAGGTCCACCTAACTACGGATGCATGGACCAGTAAGCACGGTCAGGGACGTTATATCTCCCTAACAGCACACTGGGTAAATGCAGTGGCTGCTGGGCCTGAGGCAGATAGCGGTTTGGCGCATGTCCTTCCACCACCGAGGATTGCAGGGTGCTTCAGTTTGCCTCCTGTTGCTAACTCCTCCTTCTCCGCTTCCTCATCCTCTACCGCCTCCTCATCCATTCAGCGTAACACCTTCACCACCAACTTCAGCACAGCCAGGGGTAAACGACAGCAGGCAGTTTTAAAACTTTCCTGTTTGGGGGAAAATCCCCACACCGCGCAGGAGTTGTGGAGGGACATGGAACAACAGACCGATGAGTGGTTGCTGTCAGTGAGACTCAAGCCCGGCCTGGTGGTGTGCAATGGGCGAAATCTCGTAGCAGCTCTGGGTCTAGCCGGTTTGACGCACATCCCTTGCCTGGCGCATGTGCTGAACTTGGTGGTCCAGAGGTTCCTTAAAAATTACCCCAATATGCCAGAGCTGCTGCAGAAAGTGCGGGCTGTGTGTGCGCACTTTCGGCGTTCTCACCCTGCTGCTGCTCGCCTGTCAGCGCTGCAGCGTAACTTCAGCCTTCCAGCTCACCGCCTCATATGTGACGTGCCCACAAGGTGGAACTCCACCTTGCACATGCTGGCCAGACTGTGCGAGCAGCAGCAGGCAATAGTGGAGTTTCAGCTGCAGCAATCACGCGTGAGTCGCTCTGCGGAACAGCACCACTTCACCACCAATAACTGGGCCTCCATGCGAGACCTGTGTGCCTTGTTGCGCTGTTTCGAGTACTCCACCAACATGGCCAGTGCCAATGACGCCGTTCTCAGCGTTACTATCCCAGTTCTATGCCTCCTTGAAAAAACGCTTCGTGCGATGATGGAAGAGGATGTGGCACAGGAGGATGAGGAGGAGGAGGAGGAAGCGGGATCATTTCAAAGGCTTTCAGGGCAGTCTTTCACAAGTGGCTACGAGGGTGGGTTCCTGCACCAACAAACGCCAGGTACACAATTGTCCGGCAGAAAGGGCACAGTTCTGGAGGATGATGAGGTGGAGGAGGAGATGGAGGAGGAGGAGGAGGAGGAGGAGCCATGTTCACAGCAGGGTGGCACTCAGACCAGCTCGTGGCCATTACTGGTGCGTGGCTGGGGGGATACAGAGGACACAGACGATACACCTCCCACAGAGGACAGCTTTTCTTTGCCTCTGGGCAGCCTGGCACACATGAGCGATTACATGCTGCAGTGTTTCCGCAACGACAGCCGAGTTGCCCACATTTTAACTGGTGCTGATTACTGGGTGGCCACCCTGCTGGATCCCCGTTACAAGGACAACGTACCGTCCTTAATTCCCTCACTGGAGCGGGATCGTAAGATGCGCGAGTACAAGCGCACGCTGGTAGACGCGCTGCTGGTGGCATTCCCACCTGACAGCGGGCGTACGGTGGAAGCACAAGGCGAAGGCAGAGGAGGAGGAAGAGGTCGCCAACGCAGCCGGGGCACCGGCAGCACCTCAGAAGGCAGGGTTAGCATGGCCGAAATGTGGAAAAGCTTTGTCAGCACGCCACAACAACCAGCACCACCAGCTGAGATGGAACGTCTTAGCAGGAGGCAGCATTTCACCAACATGGTTGAGCAGTATGTGTCCACAGGCCTACACGTACTGGATGACGGGTCTGCCCCCTTTAACTTCTGGGTCTCCAAATTGGGCACATGGCCTGAGCTTGCCGTTTATGCCTTGGAGGTGCTGGCCTGCCCTGCAGCCAGTGTATTATCTGAACGTGTATTTAGCACGGCAGGGGGCGTTATCACAGACAAGCGCAGCCGCCTGTCCAGAGCCAATGTGGACAAGCTCACGTTCATTAAAATGAACCAGGCATGGATCCCACAGGACTTGTCCGTACCTTGTGCAGAATAGACATGTATACCGGTGTTGTGACAAAAACTGTCCGGCCATCGGATTGTGCCCGGCCCGTACTGCGCAGGCGCAGCGCTTGCGCAGTACAGAGGACAAGGAGATTCACAAAATCTCCGAAGATGAACGGCGCCTGCCCCTGTGAGTGCAGGTTCAAGCCCCACCATCCAAGAGGACATACGGTAGCACATAGTAACAGGGCCCCTCACGGGCTCGCTTCGATCGCGGCCTTGCTTGGCTCGGCTTGAACCACGGATGGTGTGGCCTTCACCTGAACTCAACACGCAGGCGCCGTTAGTCTTGGGAGATTTTTGAAATCCCCTTGTCCTACATACTCAGCAAGCGCAGTACAGGGCGGACACTATTCGACAGGGGACAGAATTCGACACATCACCGGCCTTACCCAGCCATTGTTGTATTTTTGAACCAGTGTTGGCTACCTCGTCCTCCTCCACCGCCGCTTCCACCTACACAGCCACATCCACCGCCACCTCAACCTCCTACTCCATATGGACCTCGTCCTGCTAGGCCAAGATTAAAATTTTTATTTTATTTTTTTGTAGCGCACAGATCCTTTCCCCCTTACCTGCCTTTATGTTGTTGGCTCTTCGCAGGAGGGAGAAAGGCACACCGCACTACCAGCCCGTATCATCCTATATAAAGAGGTTGAGCGGTGTACTTGACGGGCCGTGTCCACAGCCGGAGTCAAAACTCCTCCAGAGGATGATTCTCACCTCTACTGTAGGTAGAGGCAAGTCCTTTAATTGCCAGTAAAGTCAATGTCCACACCAGCTGAAACTCCAACTCTTATTCTCTCATGGCAAAATAAACTGTACTCAGATAGAAAAGGTTAGAGCAAAGAAACAGGACAGCTTAAGGTGTGGAGGAGGTCCAGGCACAAACGTAGCACATTCACTTCACTGCTTAGGTTTCTCAAACAGTTTTTGGCGCACGGTCTCTGCCACAGACATTGAGGTTGGTCTCTGCCACAGACCGGGTGTACAAGGCCCCTGCCACGGGCCTGGAGAACTTTGGTCTCAGCCACAGACCAGGGTGTATAAGGCCCCTGCCACGGGCCGGTTGAATAAGGCCTCTGATACAGTAAAGGTGACCTTGAGCTTCTCCTTCTACGAACCTAGCCCATATCAAGGGGAAGACATCTCTCCAGGGAGTCAACAGACCATTCCTTCACCGTGACTCCCGCATCGGTCCATCAGAATGATCCTCCCTTCCCTGGAACAGGGTCCCCTACACGAGGCGGCTCTGGACTCCAGGCTTTACTCCCGCCCCTAGGCCTCCATACCCAGGGCAGCAAGAACTCCAGGATAGTACCTCACCCCGGGCTAAAGGTGCCCGAGATGGAACAGGAACACATGCACCCAGGCCGAAGGCACCTGGGCGCGGACCCCACTGGACATCAGCCCCCAGGCCAAAGGTCTGCCCCTTTTATATGCTCTCCCGGCATGCACAGCAGGTTCCCCGCCCCGCTGTACTATTGCCAAGAGGGGACACAAAAGGCGCCACCTGTAGGCCGCAGGGAACTGCACACCAATACTGTCCCCCGAGGACAAAATGGTCCATGAATCCTACAGAATTAGGGTATTTGAGCCTATTTACCACTCAAACACTTTCCTTAAATTTAGCACCCCGCTACATTTTTATTTCAAAGTATTTTATTTTCCCACTAGCTTATCCATTAAATTAAATAATTTATTCCAGAAAGGGCGTATTCTGGGGCATTCCCACCATATGTGTGGCATTGTGCCGTTGAGTTTCTGAGGTTCTTAATGACTTCCTGTACCTCTTCTGCTGAAAAGGGGGCCTCCAGCATATTTTTTTATTTTTTAATTTTTTTTATGTTCTTTTAAGTTATTTCCTATCCACATTTGTTTGCAGAGCACTTGCCATGTTCTTAACAACATTTTGCTGCCATTTGCAGCCCTCTAGCCCTTTCCATTACTTTTTTAGAGCCTTTTTAGTCGTCAGAAGTCCGGGTCCCCATTGACTTCAATGGGGTCCGGGTCCGGGTCCGGGTTCGGGTTAAAGTTCGGTCCCGAATCCGAACTTTTTTCCGAAGTTCGGCCGAACCCGCCGGACCCGAATATCCAGCTACCCGCTCAACACTAATAGAGACTATATAGTGTAATAAAGTCACTACATTTATTAAGAATGAATAAAAACACACTTACATTGCATAAGCGATATACAGACACGTGTATAAAAAGCCGGCCGGCTGTAGCAAACTCCCGTCCAAACGAGTGTGGTGACGTCAGCGCGTACCCCCTTAGACGCGTTTCGTCATCATAGACGTTATCAATAAGGTTCAAAACCGTAAAGCAGAGACTGACCTCGACCTAAGCCATTGCTGGCTTATGCAGATTACACCCTGCCTTTCCCGGTGTATATAAATGGGAGCTTACAGGATCTGGGGGGCATTCTCATCCAAGTACAGGTTGGCCAAGAGAGGTTGATCACTTATGCCAGTTGGTGCTTATGACCCAGCAAAAAGTACCCTCATAACTACAGCAATCTCAGGCTTTAGTTACTTACACTGGTTTGGGCCATCACTGAAAAATCTGTGGAATGTCTCACAGGGGCTGACATCATAGATTTCACAGACAACAGCCCCCCTGGCTTATCCTTATCTGGAAACTGCAAAATTGGAGCATTATAACAGAGGTGGGTGGCCTGCCTGGCCCAGTTCAAGCTCAAAATACACTATTGGCAATGGAAGCCGATGCCTTGTCCGGATTCCTGGTGGAGCACCCAGGGGAGGATGTGGACTCTAATTAGGAGGACATACAAGTAATTCCTGTGCTGCCCATGCCAGCTGCCTTATGCACCATTGAGGAGCAAGAAAGGGACCCACAGACCAAAGTTATCAAACTTTATAGTCGAGAGGAATGGGCGCTGATTCAGCAAAAGGATCCAGACCTGATGCAGGTACAGCACAACTTCACCCGGAAGTAAAAACCCACTTCCCGAGAGTGCCAGAAGTTGTCCCATGTTACTTGGGCTATTCTTAGACATTGGGACCAGTTGGAATTGCAGAACAAGGTACTCTACCATCAGGTCTGCTATACTGTCCGAGCAGAGTGATATTCTTCAAGTAGTTGTCCCCCAGTCACATATCCTACAGAGCTGCTAAATACTCCACAGAACAGGTGGCCATTTTATGGGGGATAGGACTGAATTGCTGGTTTTTAAGTACTTTTCCTGCCCCTATTTATCAGACTGGGTGCACAAAGCTTGTCAGGAGTGTGAAAGTTGTGTCATACACAAGGTTCCCTCTGAAAAGGCCACTTCCATGACAATCACCACCTCTTAGAACTGGTCACAATGGACTTTCAGGTGATCTCCAGTGCGCCCTCTGGCTATCAATATGCACTGGTCTTCCTTGATCACTTTACTAAATTTGTGGTGGTGGTGCCTACAGAGGACCAGACAGCTGTCACGACAGCCAAACTTTTCTGGGAACACATTGTTGTCCATCCTTATAATACAAGTAATTGGCGCAAAAGCTACAGTGTGGTATCCAATGTCCAATATATGCAAGACAACAAAGTGCTGAGATAGCAAAGTTAGCATACACAAAAATGTTAGTCCATTCTCTGTTATAAAAGGAAGTCCATGCAAAGTGCAAATGGCGATATAAGCACTAATATGCTTCAGTGTACACATAGGTAGTGGCGGGGGGGGGGGGGGTACGAGGAAGAAGGGAACAAGTCCACAATCACAGCAGCCATCCAAGGGGAACAGAGACCATATTCCCAGTACTGTAAAAAACAAGAAAGGGAAGCGCCTCTGGGTGCAGACTGTATGGAATATTTAATAAATTGAAAATTAAAAGTGATAACAACTCACATTTGCGGAGCTAAAAACAGGCATGTAAATGTCCCATAAGGCGGGGGGCATCAGTGTGGTCAATCGAACAATCGCTCGTGGATGTAGTCTCCTCAGCGGTATTCTCCTATGCCGCTAGATGGTGCGCGGTCCGCTGTAATGGATGATAGGCTTGTGCAATTTGTTTCGTAACGAAACAAAATTCGTCCGAATCTAGCAACTTTCTGACATTCGGAAGCATTCGAATTTCCGAACAAAGCAATTACGAATTAAACCGAATCCGAAATAAATTATATCGCAAATAGCGAATGTCTTTGGCATAATTCGTTATGAAAAAAGTTACGAATGTACGAATCCATTCGAAGCACAATAACACTCTGCTCTGCTCTCTGCTTCTCCCTCACCGTGCTGAACTCCCTCTCAAAATTATGTACAGGGGGCGGAGGCTATAGCCGCATGTAAAAAACTAAAGTAAAATACGAGATTTCGAATCGTTACAAATAACCGCTATGTATTTAGAAAAGTACAAATCCATTTGAAGCACATTAGGCATAATAGGCAGCGTCGTTGTGAGAGAGACACGGAAAATTACGAATCAACGAACCCAAAAAAAGTTACGAAAGTAGGAGTTGTGTCCAGAATCAACGAAAAACAATGTACTCTACCGAAAGTACGAATTAGTCCGAACACAAAAAATCTCGTCTAGCAAAATTACGAACGATTACGAATCAACAGGACCGAAAAGAAACGAACCGAAACTAAACAAATTTTTCCGTTGTGCACAAGTCTAATGGATGAGTGCCAAACCGAGGCAAGCTGAGATCCAGGGCGATGACGTCACTGGAAGTGCGACGCGTTTCTGAGCATGCTGGCCGCGATGACGTGACGGCCGCGCTCCTTTCTCAAGCAGATGAATGGGGACTGGTTTGGCCAAAGATATATAAGGGGAGGAGAGGTGGGGGGGTGGCCAGTAAATTGGTCCGGCCCAACATACAAATGTGAGGTGACATGGCGAGTGGAGGCTTAATGAATAACACGGGCTGAGATTCTTAAACATTACATGAGAAACATGATAAAAGCCATTATTAAAAAGCATCGATAAAAAACATCAATAAAAAACATCCGTAAAAAACATCAGTAAATAACATCAATAAAAAACGCAAAGAACGAGATGGAAAATTCATCATCACAGGTTAAATGAAAAAATCGTATGAAAGTTATATATATGTGTATATATGAAGAGGAAGGTTAACAGAATATAACCAATGGGGAACATGTGTAAAAAATGTGTATAAATAAAGCACATGGGCCAGGGCGATAATGGAGCAATGGCTATTAGAATGGGCAGACATAATTGTATTACGGGAAATGGAAGTGTGAAAAGGAATGATTATTATTTACTGAGGGGGAGATGAAGAAATTGGGTGTAAATACTAATAATAGCTATTAACGCAGAGGTGTGGAAACAACGATAGGAAAATTATTTTGGGAAGAATAGATAACCATACATGCAAAGACATATGCATACATATGAAAAATCATACATATATGCATATAAAATTACAAGGATGGAGACGCATGCATACAAAGGAGAATGCATTCATGCAAGTTGAATGAATGTATTATGTAAAATGGATATACACAATAAGGCAAGTATAGATATATATACAAATCAGTTGGGTTTAGGGGGAAAGGGGGGAAGGGGGGGGAACGGGTGTTTATGGGAGTGTATTTTTGTTATTTTTTTTCTACATATTGTGAGGGTATGCGAGGTGAGATATATGACAGTCGCTATGTTTCACCTCGCATTCGGTCCATTGTAAGGGACTGAACCAGAATCCGGCCCAGGTTTTTCCAGCCTCTGTAGTTGGCTGGGTTCCGGTCCGGATATTCAGGTTCACTGGAATCCATAGGCAGCTGGGCTTTAAAGATCCAGGAAGAGAGCACAGCATGGCTCTGGCCTGAGACTCAGAAGGGAACCTGAGTAAGAGGAGCGCTGGATATTTGGGCTGAAAGAAAAAGGTTTGCTTTACTTCACCTTGTGTTTTGTGGGTGACGGGGACCAGCCCCTCACCGTATAGAGAGCGGTTACTGTATAGTTTAGCGCCGGACGGCAAGGATTTGTTTTACTGTTTGTTTATTTTGTATGACTATTGCAAACCACTCGTAAATAAAGCTGGCAATACGCCAGGTTTTAAAGAAACTGCCTGTACGCTGACCTTCATTCTGAGAAAAGGTGATCCCCACGAGCTAATCTCCCACACGTGGTGGATTCAGCTGGCACTTTCTGAAGATGGAGGAAATGTTAAAGGCCCTGCTACAGGCCAATGCAGCTCAGCGGGAAACCAACCGCCAAGTCGCAGAGGCCGCTGCAGCACAACGGGAGGCTCAGCAGGAGATGAGCCGGCGAGTCGCAGAGGGCGCGGCAGCACAACAGTTGTCCCATCAAGAAATGTACCGCCAAGTCACAGAGGCCGCTGCAGCACAACAGGCGGTGCAGCAGGAGGTGAACCGGCAGTTCGCAGAGGCTCTGGTGGAACTGAAAAAGGGGTCCGTACCTCCTGTGCCAGTGGAAGCAAAGATCGTACGTGCATCCTACTACCTACAAAAAATGACATCTGCTGATGATGTTGAGGCATACCTTGCGACTTTTGAGAGAGTTGCTGACCGCGAAGGATGGCTAAAAGAGCAGTGGGCAGGTCTCTTGGCCCCATTTCTAACAGGAGAACCCCAGAAGGCCTATTTTGACCTAGAACCCAATAAGGCCCAGGACTATGAGACTCTAAAGACAGAGATAGTCGCACGCTTGGGTGTCACCATGGCAATCCGGGCCCAGCGGGTGCATCAGTGGTCATTCTCCAGCAACAAGCCACCCCGTTCGCAAATGTTTGACCTGGTCCACCTCACCAAGAAGTGGTTGCAGCCAGAGACCTTGACAGGCCCGCAGATCGTAGAGCGTGTGGTAATGGACCGGTATCTGCGTGCGCTTCCTGCTGCTCTGAGGAAGTGGGTCGGACAGGGCGACCCCAAAACTGCAGCCCAACTGGTCGACCTAGTGGAGAGGTACAGTGCTACTGAGGACTTGGTGAATTCATCTACGCCCCACTTCGGTGTGTCTAGGGGTGCAAGATCTCCCGGCGGTTCGGGTAAGACTGTTCCGGGGTCCAAGAGCTTGGGGAGATTTGATAAGACTGTTGTTCCAACTCATGAGACTGTGCTTCCTAGACCTGGAGACTGGCCAAAGAAGCCAGGAAGGTCTTTGGAACCGTTGAGAGGACTGGGAGTTGAGCATATAAGATGTTTTCGTTGCCATGCATTAGGGCATATCGCTGCGAACTGTCCTTTAAATGATGAACCTATGCAATGCGATTATGCTTATATGAAAAGACGCCTTTCTTTATTTGCACAGGTCGCATGTACTGCATCATGTCAGATTTGCATTGAAAAACAAATGTGTGTTATTTCTGTGGATGGAAAGCCACTGACAGCCCTGCTAGACTCTGGTAGTGTGTTGACCCTAGTCAGGAGTGATTGTGTGAACCCCACAAAACTACACCCCAGTACTATTGAGGTAATTTGCATCCATGGGGACACTCGAGACTACCAGACAGCGGTGGTTGAGGTTGAGACCCCCAGGGGCAGTATAACACATTCAGTGGGGGTGGTACCTTCACTCCTTCATGAAGCTTTAGTGGGAAGAGATTTTCCCCATTTCTGGAATTTATGGGAGAGCAAAGGGAGGCTGATAGATAGAGCTCCCCCTGCTGGGGAAGCACGGGAACTCTCACCCGACCCTTTTTGCCAAAGGGAAGGGGATGCTGTTGGTGGGATCAAGGAAGCCGGAGACCCTCTTCCTTTCCCTGTCATGGTTGGGGAGCCAGAGGACCTGGAAGCTAGCTCCCAGCCTGAGGGTAACGAACAGGAGAACCCCTCTGACCCTGACATTGAGAGTAGCCAAGATGTGGTACCCGATTTAGAGGTCAGGAGAGAGGATTTCTGTACCGAGCAATTACGAGAGGCCACCCTCATGAGAGCCAGGGAAAACGTTAAGATGTTGGATGGGGAACCGGTGGATCCTAATTGGGTGGTGTCTTTCCCTTACATGGCAATTAAAAACAATTTATTGTATCGAGTGATAAAACATGGAGAGAACAAGGTAGAACAGCTACTAGTCCCCAAACCCTTCCGCAGGGTGGTGCTAGACTTGGCCCATGGTCATGTAATGGGGGGGCATCTCTGTGTTGAAAAACCAGGGAGAGAATCGCCCAGAGATTTTTCTGGTCCGGATTGCATGCAGATGTCAAGGAGTACTGCGAATCGTGCCCTGAGTGTCAAATGTCGGCACCGTCACCCCATTTTCGCAGCCCCCTTGTTCCTCTGCCAATAATCAAGGTCCCCTTTGAGAGGATTGGCATGGACCTGGTGGGGCCAGTTGTCACTAGCATATTATGGTGATCCTGGACTATGCAACTCGCTATCCTGAGGCCATACCCTTGCGCAATACCTCTGCTAAGGCTATCGCCAAGGAATTGGTCCATGTCTTTAGTCGACTGGGGATCCCAAAAGAGATCTTAACCGACCAGGGCACCCCTTTTATGTCCAAGGTTACCAAGGAGCTTTGTAAGTTATACAAAATCTCCCATCTCCGTACCTCTGTCTACCACCCCCAAACGGATGGTCTGGTCGAAAGATTTAATAAAACTTTGAAAAGTATGCTGAAAAAGGTGGTCGACAAAGATGGGAGAAACTGGGATTTTTTGCTGCCATATCTCATGTTTGCAATACGTGAGGTTCCGCAGGCGTCCACAGGCTATTCCCCCTTTGAACTCTTGTATGGTAGACATCCCAGGGGACTGCTAGATGTTGCCAAGGAAACATGGGAAGGTCAGGCAACCCCATATAAAAGCATCATAGAGCATGTCTCCTTGATGCAGGATCGAATCGCAGCTGTCCTACCCCTGGTGCGAGAACATATGGAGCGGGCCCAGGAGGCCCAAAGGAGGGTCTATGACCGAAGTGCCAGGGTCCGTACATTCAGCCCTGGGGACAGAGTGTTGGTATTGGTCCCCACGGTGGAAAGTACGTTTTTAGCTAAGTGGCAGGGTCCCTTCGAGGTTGTCGAAAGGGTGTGAGAGGTAAACTACAAAGTCTACCAGCCAGGGAAAAGGAAACCACACCAAATTTACCATGTGAATCTCTTAAAACCCTGGAAGGACCGAGAGACTTTACTGGCCACGTCCCCGCCTCCAACCGACCTGGTACCCGTGACACCTGACGTTCCCATCACGGATACCCTGTCCGTGGCACAACAAAGTGACGTTAGGGTGTTTGTGCATAAAAATAGAGACTTTTTCTCCCCCTTACCCAGACTGATCAACGTGATCCAACATGACATAGTGACGGAACCAGGGGTTCGGGTAAATGTGAAGCCGTATAGAATCCCAGAGGCCAGGCGTGAGGCAGTCGCAAAAGAAATTAAAAACATGTTGGAGTTGGATGTGATAGAAGAGTCCCACAGTGAGTGGTCGAGCCCCATAGTGCTGGTCCCAAAACCTGATGGCACTATCAGGTTTTGTAATGACTTTCGGAAACTCAACAGTGTATCCAAGTTTGATGCATACCCGATGCCCCGGGTCGACGAACTTGTGGACAGGTTGGGACAGGCTCGCTATATAACGTCCCTAGACCTGACAAAAGGCTATTGGCAAATACCGCTGTCTGAATCGGCCAAGGAGAAGACTGCCTTTTCCACTCCTGAGGGCTCGTTTCAGTACAAGCGGATGCCTTTTGGTCTGCATGGGGCCCCTGCATCATTCCAACGAATGATGGACAAAACTTTGAGACCACATCGCCCATATGCGGCTGCTTATTTGGACGATGTGGTCATCCACAGCCCAGATTGGGAATTGCACCTTCCCCGGGTACAGGCGGTGGTAGATTCCCTTAGAGAAGCAGGCCTCACGGCTAACCCAAAGAAGTGTGCCATAGGCCTGGAGGAGGCCAAGTACCTGGGCTATGTTATTGGCCGGGGACTTGTCAAGCCTCAGACCAATAGAATTGAGGCAATTCAAAAGTGGCCCCAACCCGTAAACAAGAAACAAGTTCAGGCCTTCCTAGGCATTACGGGTTATTACCGACGGTTTATACCTGACTTTGCCACTATTGCCGTCCCTCTGACTGACCTGACGAAGGGCAGAGGGTCGGTCATGGTCAAATGGAACACTGAGGCCGAGAAGGCGTTTCAATTTTTTTTTTTTACATGAGAGTGGATGTGAGAAGAATGTACAGTATATATACATATACATGCACATGCATATACATATTATACACACATGTATACACAAACGTGTGTGTGTTAAAAAACAGAAAAATAATGATAATGAAGACAAAAATAGATAAAAAACAAAAAATAGAAAAAACTGATCATTAGAGTATGGTGGAGACCTCAATGCATTCGTTAATTCCTCCTGGCGAAAACACATCAAGGCTGTAAATCCAGTAGGTTTCTCTTGCGCATAGTTTTTTGAAACGCTCGGCAGCTGATGAACAGCTGGAGACCTGTTCAATGACCCAAACTTTCAAACCGGTGGTGGAGCCTTTGTGGGCCACAGCGAAGTGTCTAGGGACACTGTGTGAATCCGTGCCACCCTCAATGTTTCTCCTGTGCTCACCGAAGCGCTGTCTAAGAGGTTGTATGGTACGGACACATAGACGAGTCCGCAGGGACAAGTAAGGCCATATTCTACAAAGTCCGAAGAACAATTGTTCAACAAATTTGCATGTCTTACATAATTTCTTGCGACATTGGAACATCCCTAACAAGGAAAAAACATGGGTCGTTTAGAGATAGCAGGAGTGGTCTTCATTTTGCTTGGGGCGATTTTGTTTTAAAGATTAGG
The DNA here is from genome assembly GCA_029206835.1 of Rana muscosa. NCBI lineage: Eukaryota > Metazoa > Chordata > Amphibia > Anura > Ranidae > Rana > Rana muscosa. The sequence goes on along the minus strand of CM055116.1, from coordinate 1,292,761,497 downwards.
CGCCCTGCGGTATGTGACCTTGGAATATGGGGGGAGAATGTTTTTTAGGTGAGGATCTTGTAGTAGAATGTCCCAGTGGTTGGATAATATTTTTTTAATTTTTTTGTGTTTGGAGTGGAAAGTAGTGATAAATCTACTGGAACAGTCTCTCAATGGTGGTTTGGTATTTTTTGGTTTTCCTAGAAGATAGTGCTGATATGCATCTTCTACTAGGCCAACAGGATACTGTTTTTCTAAGAATTGTAAACTGTATCCTGGGCGCAGTGTGCATCTAAACCTCACTGCAGAGCGTTCCCGTTGTTCTCTTCCTAATATACTACAGGCAGGCAGTTGATTCAAGTAGCTGCAGTATATTCAGTACTGTATCCTGTGCACAGTGTGCAGCTAAACCTCACTGCAGAGCGTTCCTGTTCTCTTCCTAATATACTACAGGCAGGCAGTTGATTCAGGTAGCTGCAGTATATTCAGTCAGTAAACTGTATTCTGGGCACAGTGTGCAGCTAAACCTCACTGCAGAGCGTTCCTGTTGTTCTCTTCCTAATATACTTCAGGCAGGCAGTTGATTCAGGTAGCTGCAGTATATTCAGTACTGTATCCTGTGCACAGTGTGCAGCTAAACCTCACTGCAGAATGTTCCTGTTGTTCTCTTCCTAATATACTATAGGCAGGCAGTTGATTCAGGTAGCTTCAGTATATTAATTATATATATTGTGAGGGGGTTAGCTCGGCAGCGGGTGTGTGTGACCCCCGGGATGGGCTCCCCACACAAAAACAGGCCCAGCAAACGGAGGTTGTGGTTTTCAAAATCAAAAAGGTGCGGTTTATTTTCTATTTACAGTGACAAAACACAGCAAAGCAAAAGAAACATAAATAAAATAAATCCTGGTCAACTTGACCTCTGAGTAAACATACAGGTTTCCTAACTAACAACTGGGATCAGCCTAGTGCTGTCCTAGTCCCTAAGTCCCTGGTTTTAAATGTCCAAGCAAATAGCCACACAGGCTTTTTCTCACCGCACAGGGGTTCACTCTCCCTAGACAGTCCACACAGGTCTGGGTCCAGGCATGAGCTAACATCTAATGAAGCTGGGAGTTCTTATAGAGGCCTAAATGAGCTGACAAGCTTCAGCTGGTCTCATCAACTCCCTGTCTGCACGACGCCCAGCACTCTCCCTAGAGGTATGAGTCATCCATGAGCCCACTAGCCTTAGCTGGGCTTATACAACTCTCCACCTAGTTGTATAAGTCGGCGTAAAGCCTGAATCTGGGCGAAATATATCTACCCCCCTGGATGCAACCAGGTGACTTTACCTTCCTGCTGTCACATACCCCCCCCTCTTGTTTTAACCTCGGGGTTGGAACACCAGCAATCAGGCATTCATGTACTCGAGACAAAGCATCCACATTCCCCATTTGAACGCCAGGGCGATGCTTTACTGTGAAGTTGAATTCCTGGAGGGCCAGGAACCACCTATTCACTCTTCTATTTGTTTCCTTGTTTTGAGCCATCCACTTTAACGGAGCGTGATCCGTAACCATGTCAAAGTGCCTACCTAGCAGGTAGTACCGAAGGGAATCTAGAGCCCACTTCACCGCTAAACACTCCTTTTCAACGGTGGCGTAATTTACCTCATGGGACTTCAACTTCCTGCTGAGGTAAATGACTGGGTGCTCTTCCCCGTTCCAGACCTGGGACAATACTGCTCCTAACCCCACATCTGACGCATCACTTTGTACGACAAAGTCTTTAGAGAAGTCGGGTGAGTACAACACTGGCTGGCTACATAAGGCTTGTTTCAAGAATTGGAATGCTGCCTCAGCCTCGGGGGTCCATTTAATCATGACCGACCCTTTCCCCTTCGTCAGGTTGGTTAGGGGCACAGCCTTAGAAGCAAAGTGGGGAATGAATCGCCGATAATACCCAGCGATTCCCAGAAAGGCTCGTACCTGCTTCTTGCTGTTGGGACGTGGCCAACTCTGGATGGCCTCGACTTTGTTGAGTTGGGGTTTTATTACTCCCCTCCCAATGGTGTACCCAAGATATTTGGCCTCCTCCTGCCCAATGGTACACTTCTTGGGGTTAGCCGTAAACCCCGCTTCCCGAACAGAGTCCAGGACTGCTTGCACTTTTGGCAGATGTGAGGCCCAATCTGTGCTATGGACAATTACGTCATCCAGGTAAGCCGCAGCATACTTCCGATGGGGCCTCAGCATCTGGTCCATTTTCCGCTGGAATGTGGCCGGCGCATTCTGTAACCCGAACGGCATTCTTTTATATTGGAACGCCCCGTCTGGGGTTACAAATGCGGTTTTCTCTTTGGCCGACTTGGCCAGGGGGATTTGCCAATACCCTTTTGTGAGGTCAAGAGTCGTCATGTATCGGGCTGTTCCCAGCCGGTCGATCAACTCATCTATACGTGGCATGGGGTAGGTGTCAAATTTTGTAACTTTGTTCAACTGACGAAAATCGTTACAAAATCGCCAGCTCCCATCCGGTTTAGGCACCAACACAATGGGACTAGACCAATCACTTTGGGACTCCTCTATCCCTCCAGGCTTTCAACAGATTAACGTGATAGATCTGTTCGGGCTTTCGCCTTCCTGGTTGTCTGACCTTGTAATTCACTTCGCTCACTTTTTCCATTATCTCATAGGGGCCTTGCCATTTGGCAAGGAATTTACTTTCAACCGTAGGGACAAGTACCAGTATCCTATCCCCCGGGGAAAAGGTACGGGTCTTGGCTCCACGGTTGTACACTCTCTGCTGTGCTAACTGCGCTTGGGCCAAATGTTCCTTCACGATGGGCATTACCTGTGCAATTTGGTCTTGCATCAGGGCGACATGCTCAATCACACTCCTGTGGGGAGAACTCTCACTTTCCCAAGTTTCCTTGGCAATATCCAACAGCCCTCTTGGGTGTCTCCCATACAGTAACTCAAAGGGGGAGAATCCCGTAGAGGATTGGGGCACCTCCCTAATAGCAAACATCAAATAAGGAAGTAGACAGTCCCAATCCTTTCCATCTCTATCCACCACTTTCTTCAACATTTGTTTTAGGGTTTTGTTGAATCTTTCAACCAGCCCATCGGTTTGGGGGTGATACACAGATGTACGCAATTGCGTCACTTTGAACAATTTACACAGCTCTTTCATAACCCGGGACATAAAGGGTGTACCTTGGTCCGTAAGCAGTTCTTTACAAATACCCACCCGGCTAAAAACAAGAGATAGCTCTTTGGCTATGGTTTTGGCCGAGGTATTTCTGAGAGGGATCGCTTCTGGATAACGGGTGGCATAGTCCATTATAACCAATATGTACTGGTGCCCCCTAGCGGACTTGATTATAGGACCTACCAAATCCATTGCGATTCTCTCAAACGGGACCTCAATGATGGGTAGAGGGACCAGCGGGCTACGGAAATGTGGCATCGGGGCCGACCTCTGACACACAGGGCAGGAGGAACAATAATTTTCTATGTCCTTCATCACCCTAGGCCAATAGAATCTCTGTAATACCCTCTCTCGGGTTTTCTCTGTCCCCAGATGACCTCCAAGAATGTGCCCATGGGCCAACTCCAACACCAACTTCCTGTAAGGTTTGGGCACCACAAGCTGCTCAACGGTTTCTTCTGCCCTTTTTGCCACCCGATACAGTAGGTCCTTCTCTACGCTGAAGTATGGGTAAGTGCAGGTATTATCTGGGTTCACTAACTCGCCATCTATTTCCACTACGTTTTCCCGTGCCTTTATTAGGGCGGGGTCTTTTAACTGTTCTGTGGCAAAATTTTCCCTGTGAACCTCCAGATCAGAAAACTCCACAGACGGTAGGTTTTCGTCTGAGGAGGTGGGCTCCTCTCCAGTTTCTTGAGTCTCCCCTGCCAATACTGACAAGGGAAATTCTGGAGAGTCCTCACCACTCTCAGAGGAGTTCTGGCTATCACATTCCTGGTACATAGGGGCACCAGTGGGGGGCTCAGGATCATCCCACAGTTCCCAGAACTTCGGAAAATCCCTTCCCACAATGGCATCATGCGGTAATTGAGATACTAACCCCACTGGATGAGAGAGGGTACCTTTGGGGGTCTCGAAACACACTGTAGTCACTGGATACTCTCGGGTGTCCCCATGCACACAAATAACAGCTACCTTGCTATTCCCAGAGACCTCTGTTTTAACTAATTCAGCCTTTATCAGGGTCACAAGGCTACCTGAATCCAGCAATACCACAACATTTCTACCATTAACACACATTTTGCATAAATGTTTCTCAGTTCCTCGAATGGCAGTGCATGCGACTGTCGCACACAGCGACTGACGTCTGCCCGTCAGAAAGTCACACTGCATGGGTTCCTCCACAACCGGGCAATTGGCTGCAATATGTCCCGCTTGCCGGCAGCGGTAGCAAACGATCCTTCTTGCCGCCTCTTGAGCCGCTGATTTCCCAGGCTGTTCTCGCCAAACTTGGGGTAGAGCTCCCACCCTCTCACTCTCTCCACCCTCACCCCTTGGAATCCTCTTATCCGCCCCTGGGGATGGTCTGGTCTTAGGGTGGAAAGTCCGAGTGTCTCTGGAAGAGGCCGTCAGGTTCTCTGTAGCCAAGTATTTCTCCACACGATCCACAAGACCATCGGCCGTCTCTGGGTCTCCATGGCTTACCCACTTTTGGATGGCAGTAGGAAGAGCTCTCAAAAACCGATCCATTACAACACGTTCCACAATCTTTGGTGCGGACAAAGTCTCTGGCTGTAGCCACTTTCTGCTCAGGTGAATGAGATCATACATTTGAGACCTGGGGGGTTTTCCAAGCTGGAAAGTCCAGTTATGCACACGCTGAGCCCGGACAGCCTGGGTGACACCCAGCCTTGCCAATATTTCAGCTTTTAGCATCACATAGTCTTTTGCTTGGTTAGGCTCTAGGTCATAGTAAGCTTTCTGCGATTCACCAGTTAACAGAGGAGCCACCAGTCCAGCCCACTGCTCCTCAGGCCACTTTTCTCTTTCAGCGGTCCTTTCAAATGTGGTCAAAAATACCTCTGGATCATCCTCTCCAGTCATTTTTGTCAATAAACGACTCACCCCAAAGGACGCGGTATTAGTGGGACGGCTTTCCTCACTGGTCTGCGGACGTTGCTGCATTACTGCTTCCATTTATTGTAGTCTCTGCTCTTGCTTCTGTAACAGGTCTATGAAGCGGGCCTCAGATTGCTGCTGGGCTTGTTGCTGAGCTTCCAGACTCTGTTGGTGAGCTTGCTGCTGGGCTGCAAGGCTCCTTTGCAAACCTGCATTTGTCTGCTGTTGATTGGCATTTGCTAGAGCCAGCTGTTTCAGTATCTCCTCCATGCTGGCTTAAAAAAAAACTGCCACTGGTTCTCCACCAACTGTGAGGGGGTTAGCTCGGCAGCGGGTGTGTGTGACCCCCGGGATGGGCTCCCCACACAAAAACAGGCCCAGCAAACGGAGGTTGTGGTTTTCAAAATCAAAAAGGTGCGGTTTATTTTCTATTTACAGTGACAAAACACAGCAAAGCAAAAGAAACATAAATAAAATAAATCCTGGTCAACTTGACCTCTAACTAAACATACAGGTTTCCTAACTAACAACTGGGATCAGCCTAGTGCTGTCCTAGTCCCTAAGTCCCTGGTTTTAAATGTCCAAGCAAATAGCCACACAGGCTTTTTCTCACCGCACAGGGGTTCACTCTCCCTAGACAGTCCACACAGGTCTGGGTCCAGGCATGAGCTAACATCTAATGAAGCTGGGAGTTCTTATAGAGGCCTAAATGAGCTGACAAGCTTCAGCTGGTCTCATCAACTCCCTGTCTGCACGACGCCCAGCACTCTCCCTAGAGGTATGAGTCATCCATGAGCCCACTAGCCTTAGCTGGGCTTATACAACTCTCCACCTAGTTGTATAAGTCGGCGTAAAGCCTGAATCTGGGCGAAATATATCTACCCCCCTGGATGCAACCAGGTGACTTTACCTTCCTGCTGTCACAATATATATATATATATATATATATATATATATATATACATCCCAGCTTTGTGCAGCTACAGCTCACTGGGGGCCATTCCTGGTGTACCTATTTAAATACATTGAATACAGTATGTCTGGAAGGCCACCAAGGAGAGGAAGAGGCAGACACTCACAAGCCACTAAAAGAGGGCAAGCAGGCTCTTTGTCTAGAGCCAACATTGCTGGTTGTGGACACGGTGCATCCTCAGCACGTGGCCGCGGGGCACGCTTGTCCTTTTTTTCGGCAGTTGGCCGTGTTTAGCCACAACATGCAGAAGAGTTGGTAGAGTAGATTACCAAGTCGTCCTCATCCTCCTCATCCTCTGTCACCCAGGCTCAGAGTTTCTTGGCTGCCAATGAAGGTGCCAAAGTGGCCTAATTCATTGGATCGAGGTCATCAGTTACTCCTTCCCTAGCCCCACCATCATGCCCTGAGGAGTCCCCCGAACTGTTCGACCACAGTGTGGGGTACATGCTGCAAGAGGATGCGCAGCGTTTTGAAGGCTCTGGTACCCAGGTTGAGGATGAAGGCAGTAACATGAGCCCAGGGAGAGGGGGTGCCCAAGAAGGACAACAAACTGGCAGTCATGTTCCCCCAGCTGCAGCATACTTCCAGGTTTTCTCCAGTGATGAGGAGGGAGGGGATGATGAGGTCACTGACTCTACGTGGGTGCCTGATAGGAGAGAGGAGGAGGAGGAGGAGGCACATCTCCAAAGAGGCAGGATGCCCTCCAGGGGCCAGCTTAAGGGCAGCCAACCGACTGCATCACACCACAGAGCTCTGCATGTGCAGGGCGCTGCTGACTCTGCGCGTTTTTCAAAAAGTTCTTTGGTGTGGGACTTTTTTGAGACGTGTGCAGCAGACCGCACCGTTGCTATTTGCAACATATGTCTGAAGCGTATCAAGCGTGGCCAAAACACCAGCCTCTTGGGCATCACATGCTTGACCAGACATATGTCAAACTCCCATGCAGTCCGTTGGCAAGCGTACATAAAGGGGTTGTAAAGGCAAATGTTTTTTCACCTTAATGCATCCTATGCATTAAGGTGAAAAAACATCTGACAATACCGCCCCCCCCCCCCGGCCCCCGTTTTACTTACCTGAGCCCTCGAAAGCCCCGCGCTCGCCCCTATCATCCTCCTCGTTTCTGAGCCTGGCTGTTGATTGGCTACACTGGGTGGATTGAAAGCAGCCCAGCCATAGGCTTGCGCTGCTGTCAATCACATCCAATGACGCGGCGAGCCGGGGGGTGGGGCAGAGTGATACAGTGAGCGGCTATAGCCGCTGACTGTATCACTGGAGTGCGCCCGCAAGGACTCACCACCATGCGAGCTTGCTCGCATATAGGTGGTGAGTTCTTGCGGGGAGGAGCCGAGAAAGCCGCCGAGGGACCCCAGAAGACCAGGTTCGGTGCCACACTGTGCAAAACAAGCTGCACAGTGGAGGTAAGTATAGCATGTTTGTTATTTAAAAAAATAAATAAAAATTATTTACAACCCCTTTAAAAGACCCACACCAAAGAAAAGGGCAGACCTCTCCTTGCTCCTCATCAGCTGGGATCTCCAACCCCACTATGCCTTCATTTCTCTCAGAAACCTGCACTGAGAGGAATTAAGGTGTAGAATTAGGTGTGGCAAGTACTTGCGGGCAATCTGCTATCGCTACACCAACGTCCGATTGTAGCAGGCAAATTTCCCTACCCCAGTTGTCAAACCGGCTAAATAAATTTGCTCCCAGCCATCCACCTGCCCAGTGGTTGCATGATTAGCTTGGCTAAATTGCTAGCAGTCCAATTGCTGCCTTTTCAGCTGATTGACTCTGCCCACTTTCGTGAGTTTGTGGAATGTGCGGTACCTCAGTGGCAGGTTCCCAAACGCCACTTTTTTTCACGGAAGGGGATTCCGGCTCTCTACTGGCACGTGGAAGGCAATGTCTTGGCCTCACTGGACAGGGCGGTCAGTGGTAAGGTGCATATTACCGCTGACTCATGGTCCAGCAGGCATGGACAGGGACATTACCTATCTTTCACTGTGCACTGGGTGACTCTGTTGGCAGCTGGGAAGGATGCAGGACAGGGTGCAGTCTTGTTGGAGCTTTTTCGCCACCACACCTCCAAAATGCTAGTAGTGGTGATTCTGCCACACCTCTCTCCTCCACCCCTCCTCTTCTTCTTCCTCCATGGCCTCTTCCTCTGCTGATTTGTCCTCGTAACCAGCGGTGCTCCGTAGGCATTCAAGGGGCTACGTAAGCACTCAGGCAAAGAGATGCCATGCAGTGATTAAGCTGGTGTGCTTAGGGGACAGGAGCCACACTGGGGCAGAGATTCTGTCAGCTCTACAGGGGCAGGCTCAGAGGTGGTTGATGCCACGCCAGCTTCAGCCGGGAATGGTGGTTTGCGACAATGGCACCAACCTCCTCTCCGCCCTCCGACAGGGACACCTGACCCATGTGCCCTGTTTGGCTCACGTCCTTAACTTGGTGGTGCAGCGGTTCTTGTGCAGGTACCCAGGCTTACAGGATCTCCTGAGGCAGGCCAGGAAAGTCTATATAAGAATAAGTTGACAGATGATGGATTTTATAGGCATAACACAGATTAAAAAGATATATACATTTATTTAAGAAAAAACATACAGGAGTATTTCAGAACATATATAACATATTGGCCAAAAAAGACCTGTGAAAACAACAACATTCAGTGCTGCTGGAGGCTTTGTAACCGATCACAGGGTGCGCCTGTCCACCGACTCAGGCGATTGGCTCACCTTCATAAAAATGAATCAGTCTTGGATCACCAGCTACCAAGCACCTGATGCTGATGTAACCGAATAATTTTTTAATGAATGTGAGATCCCTTCAAGACTGCCTATGCTGATGCTGAGTGACTATACTGTTATGCTGAGTGACTATCCTCTTCCTCCTCAATGTTCATGTTGATAGCTTGTAAGAACATTTTTGGTTCTAGGCACCACCACCAGTGCCTAAGGCCCAATCTTTCTGCCCCTGTTTAACAGGGGCGTGTAATTACAATTTTTGCTGTAATTCTTTGCAGCAGGGCTCATTCCTGTGCTCCAACTAGAGTATCTGTGAGAGGTTGCAGTGTTGTGGCACCAGCACCAGTGCCTAATGCCCAATTTTTCTGCCCCTGTTTAACAGGGACGTGTAATTACAATTTTTGCTGTAATATTTTGCAGCAGGGCTCATTCCTGCGCTCCAACTAGAGTATATGTGAAGAGTTGCAGTGTTGTGGCACCAGCACCAGTGCCTAAGGCCCAATTGTTCTGCTCCTTTTTAACAGGGGCTTTTAATAAAATTTTTTGCTGTAATACTTTGCAGCAGGGCTCGTTCCTGCGCTCCAACTAGAGTATCTGTGAGGGGTTGCAGTGTTGTGGCACCAGCACCAGTGCCTAAGGCCCAATTTTTCTGCTCCTGTTTAACAGGGGCGTGTAATAAATTTTTTTGCTGTAATACTTTGCAGCAGGGCTCGTTCCTGCGCTCCAACTAGAGTATCTGTGAGGGGTTGCAGTGTTGTGGCACCAGCACCAGTGCCTAAGGCCCAATGTTTCTGCACCTGTTTAACAGGGGCGTGTAATTAAAAATTTTGCTGTAATACTTTGCAGCAGGCCTCATTCCTGCGCTCCAACTAGAGTATCTGTGAGAGGTTGCAGTGTTGTGGCACCAGCACCAGTGCCTAAGGCCCAATTTTTCTGCTCCTTTTTAACAGGGGCTTTTAATAAAAAATGTTGCTGTAATACTTTGCAGCAGGGCTCGTTCCTGCGCTCCAATTAGAGTATCTGTGAGGGGTTGCAGTGTTGTGGCACCAGCACCAGTGCCTAAGGCCCAATTTTTCTGCTCCTGTTTAACAGGGGCGTGTAATAAATTTTTTTGCTGTAATACTTTGCAGCAGGGCTCGTTCCTGCGCTCCAACTAGAGTATCTGTGAGGGGTTGCAGTGTTGTGGCACCAGCACCAGTGCCTAAGGCCCAATGTTTCTGCACCTGTTTAACAGGGGCGTGTAATTAAAAATTTTGCTGTAATACTTTGCAGCAGGCCTCATTCCTGCGCTCCAACTAGAGTATCTGTGAGAGGTTGCAGTGTTGTGGCACCAGCACCAGTGCCTAAGGCCCAATTTTTCTCTTCCTGTTTAACAGGGGCGTGTAATAATTTTTTTTGCTGTAATATTAACCAGCAGGGCTAGTTCCTGTGCTCCAACTAGAGTATCTGTGAGGGCTTACAGTGTTTTGGCAACACCACCACACCACCACCAAAGGCCCAATTTTTCTGACCCTGTTCAACAGGGTCATGTAATTACAATTCTTGATCTAATATTTCACAGCAGGGCCCATTCCTGCGCCCACCAAGAGTAACTGTGAGGGCTTACAGTGTTGTGGTAACACCACCACACCACCACCAAAGGCCCAATTTTGCTGACCCTATTCAACAGGGGCATGTAATTACAATTCTTGATCTAATATTTTACAGCAGGGCCCGTTCCTGCGCCCACCAAGAGTAACTGTGAGGGCTTACAGTGTTGTGGTAACACCACCACACCACCACCAAAGGCCCAATTTTGCTGACCCTATTCAACAGGGCCATGTAATTACAATTCTTGATCTAATATTTCACAGCAGGGCCCGTTCCTGCGCCCATCAAGAGTGCTTACAGTGTTGTGGCAACACCAACACCTAAGGCCCAAATTTCTGCAGAGTATATAGGGCAGGCCCCTACTTTCAAACATCCGGCCTACAAACAGTCCTACTTACAAACAGAGGGAGACAACAGGAATGAGAGGAAATCCACCCCTAGGAAGGGAAATTCTCTCCTGTAAGAGTTAATATGGGAAAAAGGTGTCTCCTCTCCACTGATGCTTTCTCACCAATCGTTTCCCTAAAAAAAACTATTTTTTAAAATCCAATTGTCATTGGGACAGAAAGTGAGGTGAAATCTTCTGAACAGGGGCACAGACAGCAAAACATATGTTACAGGGGTGATAACCCTTCCCTATGTTTTCCAAAAAGCTTAAAAATAGATTTTTTGGCTGGAGCTACACTTAAAAAATGTACCTGTTCTAAATTACAAACAGATTCTACTTAAGAACAAACCTACAGTCCCTGTCTTGTTTGCACAGCCTGTATACTGCTGTTCAGAGTATATAGGGCCTGGGGGCCCCACGCCTTTTCTTTTTAAAAATTTTTCCTCAATGATTTTCATCCATATTGCCGGGACCAGACATTACATTAAAGCCGCAAGCAGTTCTAAATGACTTTTATTCCTTTAGAAATGTCATTTTGTGCAGGGACAGTTCTAAACACGGGAAACACGCGCCACTTTACAGGCATACTATAGACACCCCTTAGGCACCATATTTCAAGGAATATTTCACCTTTATCTTTTCACTTTAAGCATCATTAAAATCACTGCTCTCGAAAAAACGTTAGTTTTTTTAACTTTTTTTTGCATTGATACATGTCCCCTGGGGCAGGACCCGGGTCCCAAAACCCTTTTTTAGGACAATAACTTGCATATTAGCCTTTAAAATTCGCACTTTTGATTTCTCCTGTTCGAGTCCCATAGACTTTAACGGTGTTCGAAAGTTTGCGCGAACTTTCGGTCCGTTCACATGTTCTGGATGCGAACTGAACCGGGGGGGTGTTCGTCTCATCTCTGGGGACATTGAAACACCTCCCACCCAGAACACCTAGTTCCTGGGTAAAGGAACATTGGGAGTGGATGCAAAATGACAAACAGTTGGTATTGGACAAATACAAGATAGCTCCTCAACCTGTTCTGGAGGAATTGCCACTTTGACAAGGGGACTTGATGTTGGTAAAGAATGCCAGGCACACCCCAAGATGCAAGCTGGAGCTCATACTGGGTGGTGGGGCAGCCTTTCCCATCTGTCTATGATCTGGTACAGAGGGGTCTGACCCTGTGAAGAACCAACTACATCAAAATATGCTGAGATCTTGTGTGCTGGGTGGGGACTGCTTCAGGAAACTTACCAATGGCTGGGAGGTGTTTGACATTGCAGATCACCCCCCACCCCCCAGTGTGTGAAGCTGCAACTGACTGGTGCAGTCTACTTTCTCCACTGCAGTTGACACTATTCCACAGTGGCACTGCAGTTGGAGAGGAAGTCAAGAGGAACATGGTTCCTTTATAGTTTCCTGGGTCACTGGGAATGCAATCCAATTAGATGCTAGCGCCCAATGTGATTAACAGCCATCTTGGGTCAGGCAGGGTCCTGGCTCCCAGGCTTGGCATGTATTTTGCATGTGGGTAGAGCAGGGATAGATACTGTGCCTGGTAGGAACAAAACTAGTGTCAGGGAAAGGTTCCTGACGAAGAGAGAAAGAGTAGCACAAGACTGCCAGGATGCACTCTGACCCTCCTAACAACAGGTGCTGTTAGTTTGGCTGAAACCTGCTCTCCATATGCTGCCAGATCTGTGGGTGTTCCTGGCTGTATTGTCTTGACAAGGGTAGCTAAGAGCTAACCTTACATACAAACTTTTCCCTTTACCTGCTTCCCAATACCCCACCCTCCATTTCCCATTAATTAAGAGACCAGACTTTCTTTCTTGGGGTAAAATGGCCGAGCCCGGCCTTTTATTAACAAACACTTGTTGTAATACAACGTAAACATCATAAACTTTTTAAATGACCTAACAAGAAAAACAGACATCCTGCTATTTGAGATCCTTGACGGTACCCAAAATAGTCCTCCCCTTTTATTTTGTGTCCGAGGCCCCACCTAGCTGGATTGCCACCCCAGTCGCTACTGATAGACTCAGGGCCTAAACCCAGCTGACCTCAGCCACCCAGGGTCCTTACCCCTCTCCATTCACTAGCCAGTGAATCGTTCCCACTCGAGGATACCATACCTGAGATGGTTCCCCAACGCTTACCCAAATGGACCTACTTCTCTATACCACCGCCAAGGACCCCAAAACATGCCAACCCAACCCACACTTGTAAAATAAAACTTTCTTAGGGCGGGAGGGAGGGAAATTCTGCCTTGACTGCCAGCTAACTGATAGGGCTCCACCCCTTCCCAGACCTAATATTGACCTGGCTACACCCCCCTCACACCCCCTGCTTGCCCAATCGCCTACTATCCCTTCACTGACCACTTACTTAACCCATTCCTTCCAGGATAACCTTATCACCCTGTCATGTCCCCCCTCCGCTGAACTGTTCCAGTTAGCTCCGGGGGTTTGCTTGACAAGGGTAGCTAAGAGCTAACCTTACATACAAACTTTTCCCTTTACCTGCTTCCCAATACCCCACCCTCCATTTCCCATTAATTAAGAGACCAGACTTTCTTTCTTGGGGTAAAATGGCCGAGCCCGGCCTTTTATTAACAAACACTTGTTGTAATACAACGTAAACATCATAAACTTTTTAAATGACCTAACAAGAAAAACAGACATCCTGCTATTTGAGATCCTTGACGGTACCCAAAATAGTCCTCCCCTTTTATTTTGTGTCCGAGGCCCCACCTAGCTGGATTGCCACCCCAGTCGCTACTGATAGACTCAGGGCCTAAACCCAGCTGACCTCAGCCACCCAGGGTCCTTACCCCTCTCCATTCACTAGCCAGTGAATCGTTCCCACTCGAGGATACCATACCTGAGATGGTTCCCCACCGCTTACCCAAATGGACCTACTTCTCTATACCACCGCCAAGGACCCCAAAACATGCCACCGCGCCGCAGGTGTGACACCTTACACCTGTGCGCCCCGCCACACCCGAAAAGCCCTCTGCACTCCGTCCTCAAGACCCAACCACCATAAATCCGTCCCAATGGCGTTAAGGTGAACGCCATCCCCCCGGAGGAAACGCCACGTGTCCTCTTCCAGGTCCAAATGCCTGACCGCCAGACCCCCGTTCCTAACAAAAAACTTCCCGACTTCCTTATTAACCTTCACCCTGGCCTTGTTAATTTTTGCTACGGATCTGGCCCCACGCCACACAGTGCGTGCCACCATATCCGACCAAACCAATAGTGTCTTAGGAAAGGCACAGCTAAGCCGTAGAAAATCAAAACGGATGTCCCGAATGAGCTCTCTAGAGGCCCTGGCACATAGATCGTTACCTCCTACGTGTAACACTAGGATATCAGGAGGCCTGTCTAAACGGGCAAACCGATTAACTTCGGCCACCACCTGATTCCACATCATGCCCCGGACCCCTATCCAACGAACACTGCCCAACTCACGGGGTATGCCCAGCTGCCTGGATTCTGGTCTGACCTCCGCCCTCCTGGCACCCCAGTACACATATGAGTGCCCCAGGATCCACACCAGGCATCTCCGACCTGTAAGTAAACAAAAACAACACAGTACCACCCACCGACCTCCTAGTAACACTGCAAAACACAACATAGATAACACAAAGACACACGTGAAAAACAAGAAACAGACAATAGTCCCACTCCGAGCACTAAGAAGACCCACAGACCCACTCACCCCCCTTATAATAAATGCGGCCTAACGTATAGCCGGTATCTGCTGGACTCCCACCGGCCGATCCGCCGGACCGCAGCCTCATCCAACCCCCAGCGAGCTGCCTCAGTGGCCGCACCTATGCGAAAAGAGTGAGACCCGTATTCAGAAGGATCTAAACCCTCCGCTCTCAAACACTTCTTGAAGACCGCCACGAACTGGAATCGCGACAGTCCCGAGCCATCAGCATAAACCAAGAACGGGCCCGCCATTCGCGGACGCAAAGCCGCAAATTTAGTTAGCGCAACCACCGGACAAAGGCCCGGCGCCGTGCCCCGAAACAATTCCAAATGCACCCCTCTACCCAACTGGTCCGTTTTGGAATGACGTAAACCAACCCGCACCGAATCCGCTTTGAACACCACATCCTCCCACAGAACCCCCCCTGCGACCGCTCGCGAAGGGCTGGTGAGCTCGCCCAGCCGAAGGGCCCCAAAAAAGGCCAGCAAGAAAGCAGCCCGAAATAGCGTCTGCTCATAGGAGGTGGTGCAAATCGAGCCCAATTGCTCCAGTACCGCCCTCAACAAGGCAAACGACACCGGACGCCTCGAATCCTTGGATCTATGTCCCCTGCGGTATCCTTTCATTGCCTGGCGCACCAAGAAAGACTTTGTGGCATCTTCCATCCCATGCAATTTAAACCAGAAGGCGAGTGCCGCCAATTTACGGTCTACCGCCGCAGCCGACGCCCCCCTCACAAAGTTCCTCACAACGAAATAAACTACCGCAGAAATTACATCTCCCCCACGCTCCAAACCCCCTACCTCAGTCAGCAACCCATTCCATTCTTTCCACGTTCCAGAGTACGCCTCCCACGTCGACACACTCAACGACTTCCGGATCAATCCTGCGGCAACTCCAACGCTATCTCCCAAAGACATGGAGGACAAGGCGTGCCCAGTTGCTCCGCGTCCGGGGCCAACTCGCGAAATTCCTGCCACTGCGAACGAGACAATGCATCCGCAATCTTGTTAGTAACCCCCGGTATATGCACAGCATAGATAAACATATTCAACTGAAGGCATAACAAGACCAGGTGGCGCAAAAGGCGCACCACCGGCAGAGAGGAAGCGGAGATGGTATTGATAGCAGATACCACCCCCATGTTATCGCAGTTGAATCGCACTTTCCGATTGCGAAAAGCCGCGCCCCAGAGTTCAACCGCCAGTACGATCGGAAACAATTCCAACAGCACCAGGTTCTTCAACCAACCCGCCTCCTGCCACGACACCGGCCACGGCCCCGCACTCCACTTACCCTGAAAAAATGCACCATAGCCCCCCGCCGCGCCGCGTCCGTCCGTAAGCGTCAAATCCGGATTGCTCACCGGCCCCGACATCCACAAGGAACGCCCATTGTACGTTGACAGAAATTCCTCCCACACCCCCAAGTCTGCCCTGAGATCTCTGGACAAACGAACAAAATGACGTGGGCCACTGATGCCCGCCGTAGCCAAAGAGAGCCGCCGGCAAAATATCCTACCCATGGGAATTATCCTACCCATGCAAAATTCAGCTTCCCAAGAAGAGACTGCAACTCCCTCAACCTCACCTTTTTTCTACCTGACATGCCGACCACCTCCCTCCTGAGGGCCACCAGCTTGTCCACGGGCAATCGACATTCCATGGCCACGGAGTCGATAGTAATGCCCAAAAAAAACAGCTCAGTCGCCGGGCCCTCTGTTTTGTCGGGAGCCAACGGGATCCCGAAACACGCCGCAATGTGCTGCAGCGTCCCTAGCAACACCCCGCACACCTTAGAGTCCGGAGGGCCAATGCACAGAAAATCATCCAAATAGTGGATGATGGAGTTCAGACCGGACACATCCCGCACAACCCATTCAACGAACGAGCTGAACTTCTCGAAAAGGGCGCAGGAAATGGAACACCCCATAGGCAGACAACGATCTACGAAATAGTAATCTTTCCACCTACAGCCCAGCAAATGCACACTGTCCGGATGTACCGGAAGCAGGCGGAATGCCGCCTCAACATCCGACTTGGCCAGCAGTGACCCCCGTCCATATCTACGAACCCAGGCCACCGCCGCGTCAAACAATGTATAGGTGACCGCACAGTCATGCGGATCGATACCATCATTGACCGAGCCCCCTTTCGGGTGTGAAAGGTGGTGTATTAACCGAAACTTGCCCGGTTCCTTCTTGGGAACCACTCCCAATGGAGAAACCACCAGGCCCCGCAGCGGAGGAGCAGAAAACGGTCCGCTCATCCTACCCAGCGAAACCTCCTTAGCAAGTTTGTCCGCCACCACTTCGGGAAATTGTAGAGCCGACCTCAAGTTCGGCGCCACAGGAGGAATATCTTTTAACGTGCACGGGATACGGAAACCCACCTCAAAACCCTCCCCCAATAAACGAGCTGCCTCACGATCTGGGTACCTATTTAGGAAAGGACGCATCCTTCCCACCCTCACCGGAGTCGTCCCTCTTTCCAGACGCCTCACCCAATCGACCTTTTCCAGCTTTGAAACATCGGGCAAGCGAATGGTTTCCGCCGCACCCGGAACATTCGTGTTTAAATCGACAGGTGCCCCCGAAACGACAAGAGCTGTCGTTGAACTGCCAGCACACCCCCTTCTTCCGAACGCCTGACGATCCCGAGGTGGAGGGTCCGCCAGCCCCCCCTTGAAATGACTGACCTGCCCTGGCCTGGGTCATCAGCTTCATCCAGAGGCCAATGTCCTTGTGATCCCACCGAATAGCCGGGCGCACCGCCTTCCTCTGCCGAAATTGCTCGTCGTAACGAAGCCAGGCCACTCCCCCATAAACGCGATACGCCTCCCCTATAGCGTCCAGGTAGCAGAACAAGGCCAAACAGCTGTCCGGTTCTCTTTCGCCCACCACACTTGCTAAAATCGCAAACACTTGCAACCAATTAGCAAACGTGCGAGGAATAAGGTGATATCTGCGTTTCTCCTCCTCCTCTTTCTTTCTATCCTCCGGCTTCGCCCGATCAAGATTAAATTTTTCCAGCGGGAGCAGGGAAAAAATTTCCACATACTCCCCCTTCCAAATTTTTTCCCGTACCTCCGCTTTTAAGTGCGCCCCGAGGGGCCCCTCAAAGCACACATAGACCTTGCATTTCGCCGAGTCCGCCAATCTCACCTTGACCGTCTCTCCGTCATCCTTTTCCTTCTCCGCGGCGGCATCTGCCCCTTGCCTCTCCACTCTGGCCGGCACAACGGTAGCCGAAATGGTAGCAGCCTGCGACTCCCCCGTAGTCCCAACGATGTCCCTCGGCGTCACTACAGCACCTGCCTGCACCCCGGCATCCAATCTTCTTAGCAGCTCCCTCAGCCCCACCAGCACCTCCCTATGAAGTCCCTCTGATTCCTGGGCCCTAGCCCCCCCACCCCAGGCCTGCTCACCCGCCCGCTCAGAGGGAGACAAAAAGGGGGACATAGAGACACACTCACCAGGCTGCATGGGGCAAGGAATCCCGCCAGCCGCCGGACAGACATCCTCAGAAGCACCGACATCCTCTTCCAGCTCTCCTTCCTCTGCGCTGCTGCACTCCGCTTCTGCCCGCTCCCCAGGCACCACGGGTTCCACCGACCGCCGCACCGCTGACCTTCCTCTCTCCCGTCCTGCCGCCGCCGCTCCCCTCTCCTCCGATCCGACAGCCAGGCGCCTGTGACCCGTCCCCGTCCTCTTGCCTCCACTGGAGCTGCGCGCCGCCATCTTGTGACCCCCGCAGGCAGACGTGCCCGCCCTCCCACGCCGCGCTCCAGAACTCAAGGAAGGGCTTCCGGCCGCACCAGGCCTCAGGCCGGAGCCCGCAGCTTCCACTCTCCCACGCTGGGCCGACGTGCCGACCGGAGCCTCGCCAGTCACGCCAGCCGCCTGCTCCGGTATCTGGACGACGGAGGAAGGGCCCGGCAAGGCGCGCCGTGAAACCCCTTTCCCCCGCGGGCTCCGCCTAAGATGGGGATTCCTACCGGGCGAACCCCCCGCCGAAGGCAGCGTGCGCTTGGCAGGGGGGCCCGAAGGGTCCGAAGGCGGGCTCCCAATGCGGCGCTGAGCCCGAGGGGTCCTGTCAGGACTGAAGCGCTCCGGCGGCCTAGACCGCCGAGCACACGGTGGCGCAGGCCCCAGAACGGGGGGGCTCTGCTGGACCCCTTGCAGTGACGCCACGACCTGGCTTTGCACCCATGCTGCGCCATGAGTATCGGCCGCAGCTCTGAGCTGTGAAATAAGCATCTCCAGCTCGCTCATTGTGAAGAAACAGCGGCTGCAGACAGACGTCCTAAATTCTGCCTTGACTGCCAGCTAACTGATAGGGCTCCACCCCTTCCCAGACCTAATATTGACCTGGCTACACCCCCCTCACACCCCCTGCTTGCCAATCGCCTACTATCCCTTCACTGACCACTTACTTAACCCCTTCCTTCCAGGATAACCTTATCACCCTGTCATGTCCCCCCTCCACTGAACTGTTCCAGTTAGCTCCGGGGGTTTGCTTTCCGACGGGTTTATCATAAACTGTCTTTCAATTATTTCAATACAAGATCTTTCATTGCACTTGGACTGTGTGTGGTATTGCCGCCGCACCATGCTGCAGTGCACCCCACCAACACTTGCTGTGTTTGAATTGTGACAGCAGGTGCAGGGAGAGGATCCCCTGTCTGCTGTCACAATGGGGGATTGGGTCAGGGTGCCGGCAGGTGCTTTAGTATATAATAAATAAATAATATAAATGCATATAAAATATACATGTGTAGCACACAGACCCCTGTACTGCTGTCCTCCATTCGCAGTCGGGCACACTTGCTACTTGCCCGGTATCCCCCCTTGTATGGAGGGGCGAGCGGTGTTATTGTTTGGGTCTTGCAGTATTTACCTCTCTCAAGTGGATCCCCTTTCTCCGTTGTCTAGGTAGAAGTTCCTCAGAATAAGGCCAATGTCCACACAGGAGTAAAACCTAAGCAGCAAGGTTTTACTCTTTTCTTATTGCAGTGAACTTGAATAGAGAGTAGGAAAATTAGAGAAGTAGGGGGGATAAGGTTCAGGCATGCAACACTTAAGACACAGTGCAACACTTTCGTCGCCACTCAAGCCTGAGTGGGTATTGCTCACCCGGATAGTCCCTTTATAATCGGTCCTAGCAGTCGGGATGGAGCATGGATAAATGGTTCAATAGGCCCGAACCTCCCAGCCAAGCAATAATGAGAGAAACCTTTGTATCCGATTGGTGTATTGCAGGGCTTGTGATAAAGATGATGGATCCCTCTTTAGGCGAGTTTCCAGGTCTCTTCCCAAGACAGCAGTAACGTCGCTAGTCTCTTCTGGGATAGGGTGACCAGACATCCCCGGTTTCCAGGGACAGTCCCCGGATTGAGGACACTGTCCCCGGACCAATTCTGTCCCCGGTCTTGTCCCCGGATTGGATTTGAACAGGGGCTGGGGCAATTTCAAAGACAGTCAGTGCAGAATAAAATAAAATAAATAAAAAAAAATCTGAAAAAAAAATTACACCCCCCCCCCCCGCTGCTCCTACTAGTTTGAGGGGGTGTATTGTTTTCCATTATCTCTGCCCCTTTCTGATGATCATGTGCTGTTCGGAGTGGAGGGAATATTTCTTCAGTTTCGGTTGGCCATTCAGCTCCGCTCGCTGTTCTTCTGCCTTGGCTCAAATCCCGGCCAGTCGCCTGCCTGCTTATCTCCTTGCCTTCCCCGGCAGAGTGATCTTCCTTCAATCCCCACCCAGTAGTAGCCAGGGCCGGAGAGTAAAACCTCGTGCACACGGCCGGTTTTCTCGTCAAGAAACGACAAGAAAACTGCCGGGAGAGCTTTCTTGCCGAGAAAACCGGCCGTGTGTACGAGGCTTTCAGGTTTCCCGTCAAGAAAACTGTCCAGAATCTCGACAAGAAAAATAGAGAACCTGCTCTCTATTTTCTTGTCGAGATTCTCGTCGGCCTGTTTCCCGACGAGAAACCCGAGAGTGTGTACGCTTACCTGTCGCCGTGGAAACCTGCGCATGCTCGAAATGACTTCGACGCATGTGCGGTAGCTTTCTAGGCAAAGGTAGGGTGTAGCAAGATGGCGGCGGTGGCATCGAATGTGACGAGCGCACGCTCGTCGTCGTCGATGACGTCACCGCGTTCGTTTCATTCAACAGAACGGCGGTTCTTTTGAATCGAGCGTGTGTACACTTGGCCGGGACAAGATTCTTGTCAAGAATCTCGTCAGGAAAAACAATGTGTTTTTTCCTGACAAGATTCTCGGCCGTGTGTACAAGGCTTAAGACTTGACAGGCTGTGAGGCAGGCGGCGACGGGCAGAGAGCCACCGATTGCCGCAATTACTAGTAAAAAATAAATATGTCCCTGGATTTCATTTTAAAAATCTGGTCACCTTACTCTGGGACAGATCCTCCCCTGGTCTCCTTTCCTAAAGGTGGGCTCCCTAAAGGTGGGCAGCCTGGGATCCTTCTCTGAGGGTAAGCCTCAGCCAGCAGAGCTGGGCCTACCATGCAGCAGCGCAGCCTCGGGCTGAAGGTGCCCGAGACCCAAAAAACACACGCGCACCTCGTGCCATATGGGCCACGAGGTGCACATACAGGACCAAGGGTCCCCTGGAACGAACGAATCCCAATGGCGTCTGCCCCTTATGTACCCTCTCCCAGCATGCACAGCAGGCCGACCACGCCCACTGCACCGCTGCTGAGAGAGGACACCAAAGGTGCTGTGATACCCCCTTGTGGTTCAACCTGAGACGGTGGTGACAGTGCCACCCTCAGGCACCAGGGAACACTACTACCAGGCAGCATCACAACCAGAGCAGAAGCAATTTAGAACAATCGATTGGTCTGAGCCCAACTACTGGCTCAGACCACCCCTAAATTTACACATAGCACCCCCAAATATGGGGGGGGGCACTATACATTAAACTGGACTATTTGAATGTGTCTCTTAACATAGTGTATACAAAACAATTGGTAAAAGAAAAATATCAACAAAATGCAAAAAATAAATAAAAAATGGTGATTGCAATTTTCCTGGGCACTCAGACAGAAAGAGGGATCTCACTCCATTCATATAATTGTTATATAATATAGGATAGTAATATAAACACTTATTATCTAACTTACTATGTGCTGGAATCCATTTTGTTTAGATTTATTTTTCTTCATTTGATGTAGAGCTCTGGCCAGAACATGTACAGCCATGTATGCATAGGAAGGTATAGGTGTATAACCAGTAAATAAGTATGACCAATCTGTTAAATTTGGACAAGGTTTTAAAGACAACCCATGGAGTAGTTTAAAAAATAAATTTTTGTCTGGGTTTGGGGAAAGGCACTGAAGCCATAAAATCCAAATATCTTCCAGTATTGGGTCATATAAGCAGTTAGTGACGTTGCCATGATCATAAATATCATAGTTTAGGTGCACCATTGGTAGCCATAAAAATACGAAGCTGCAGTTGATTGGTGTTTGGTAACGGTCATACAGATGACTTACTTTACTCCATGATGGTGGAAAAATGAATGTGATATTTCCTATAACAGAGGGTATATGGGAAGCAAGCTGCAAAAAGTTGTTTGTGTAAGGTCCACACATTATGACAACTTTAGCTGTTGATTTACGAATAGTCCCTATTTTCTGAATAGGGATGAGCTTCGTGTTCGAGTCGAACATACGTTCGACTCGAACATCGGCTGTTCGATCGTTCGACGAAGATCGAACGATTTGGGCCGTTCGCGCCAAATTCGAGTGACGCGAACGGCCCACAATGCACTACGCCATCGCAGTGTCATCCAGGCGCTGTGATTGGCCAAGCATGCACTGTGACCCCGCATGCTTGGCCAATCACAGCGCCGGCAGCGAGGAGAGCAATGATTGGCCACAGGCAGGATGCCTGTGGCCAATTATTGCTGAGGGTGTTTAGTACACGCCCCACACTATAAAAGGCCGCCAGCACGGCGGCCTAGTGTAGTGTGTTCCGGAGCAGGGAAAGAGCAGCATAGGCAGGGACAGTGACTTTTATTTCTTTCTTGCTTAACCTGGATTCCTTTAGTTTAGGGAAAGAGAAGGATAGGTAGGGAGAGTGTCAGTGTGTTTTGTGCTTGTGCTATAGTGTGCTTAAAAAAAACATTTTTTCTAGGGACAGAAAACTGTAGGTAGGGAGAGTGTCAGTTTCTTTCACTGTGCAAGTCCTTGTTTCTAGGGACTGGGAAGGACAGTGAGTGAATTCTCCTTGTGCTATAGTGTGCTTAAAAAAAACATTTTTTCTAGGGACAGAAAACTGTAGGTAGGGAGAGTGTCAGTTTCTTTCACTGTGCAAGTCCTTGTTTCTAGGGACTGGGAAGGACAGTGAGTGAATTCTCCTTGTGCTATAGTGTGCTTAAAAAAAACATTTTTTCTAGGGACAGAAAACTGTAGGTAGGGAGAGTGTCAGTTTCTTTCACTGTGCAAGTCCTTGTTTCTAGGGACTGGGAAGGACAGTGAGTGAATTCTCCTTGTGCTATAGTGTGCTTAAAAAAAACATTTTTTCTAGGGACAGAAAACTGTAGGTAGGGAGAGTGTCAGTTTCTTTCACTGTGCAAGTCCTTGTTTCTAGGGACTGGGAAGGACAGTGAGTGAATTCTCCTTGTGCTATAGTGTGCTTAAAAAAAACATTTTTTCTAGGGACAGAAAACTGTAGGTAGGGAGAGTGTCAGTTTCTTTCACTGTGCAAGTCCTTGTTTCTAGGGACTGGGAAGGACAGTGAGTGAATTCTCCTTGTGCTATAGTGTGCTTAAAAAAAACATTTTTTCTAGGGACAGAAAACTGTAGGTAGGGAGAGTGTCAGTTTCTTTCACTGTGCAAGTCCTTGTTTCTAGGGACTGGGAAGGACAGTGAGTGAATTCTCCTTGTGCTATAGTGTGCTTAAAAAAAACATTTTTTCTAGGGACAGAAAACTGTAGGTAGGGAGAGTGTCAGTTTCTTTCACTGTGCAAGTCCTTGTTTCTAGGGACTGGGAAGGACAGTGAGTGAATTCTCCTTGTGCTATAGTGTGCTTAAAAAAAACATTTTTTCTAGGGACAGAAAACTGTAGGTAGGGAGAGTGTCAGTTTCTTTCACTGTGCAAGTCCTTGTTTCTAGGGACTGGGAAGGACAGTGAGTGAATTCTCCTTGTGCTATAGTGTGCTTAAAAAAACATTTTTTCTAGGGACAGAAAACTGTAGGTAGGGAGAGTGTCAGTTTCTTTCACTGTGCAAGTCCTTGTTTCTAGGGACTGGGAAGGACAGTGAGTGAATTCTCCTTGTGCTATAGTGTGCTTAAAAAAAACATTTTTTCTAGGGACAGAAAACTGTAGGTAGGGAGAGTGTCAGTTTCTTTCACTGTGCAAGTCCTTGTTTCTAGGGACTGGGAAGGACAGTGAGTGAATTCTCCTTGTGCTATAGTGTGCTTAAAAAAAACATTTTTTTCTAGGGACAGAAAACTGTAGGTAGGGAGAGTGTCAGTTTCTTTCACTGTGCAACTCCTTGTTTCTAGGGACTGGGAAGGACAGTGAGTGAATTCTCCTTGTGCTATAGTGTGCTTAAAAAAAACATTTTTTCTAGGGACAGAAAACTGTAGGTAGGGAGAGTGTCAGTTTCTTTCACTGTGCAAGTCCTTGTTTCTAGGGACTGGGAAGGACAGTGAGTGAATTCTCCTTGTGCTATAGTGTGCTTAAAAAAAACATTTTTTCTAGGGACAGAAAACTGTAGGTAGGGAGAGTGTCAGTTTCTTTCACTGTGCAAGTCCTTGTTTCTAGGGACTGGGAAGGACAGTGAGTGAATTCTCCTTGTGCTATAGTGTGCTTAAAAAAAACATTTTTTTCTAGGGACAGAAAACTGTAGGTAGGGAGAGTGTCAGTTTCTTTCACTGTGCAAGTCCTTGTTTCTAGGGACTGGGAAGGACAGTGAGTGAATTCTCCTTGTGCTATAGTGTGCTTAAAAAAAACATTTTTTCTAGGGACAGAAAACTGTAGGTAGGGAGAGTGTCAGTTTCTTTCACTGTGCAAGTCCTTGTTTCTAGGGACTGGGAAGGACAGTGAGTGAATTCTCCTTGTGCTATAGTGTGCTTAAAAAAAACATTTTTTCTAGGGACAGAAAACTGTAGGTAGGGAGAGTGTCAGTTTCTTTCACTGTGCAAGTCCTTGTTTCTAGGGACTGGGAAGGACAGTGAGTGAATTCTCCTTGTGCTATAGTGTGCTTAAAAAAAACATTTTTTCTAGGGACAGAAAACTGTAGGTAGGGAGAGTGTCAGTTTCTTTCACTGTGCAAGTCCTTGTTTCTAGGGACTGGGAAGGACAGTGAGTGAATTCTCCTTGTGCTATAGTGTGCTTAAAAAAAACATTTTTTCTAGGGACAGAAAACTCTAGGTAGGGAGAGTGTCAGTTTCTTTCACTGTGCGAGTCCTTGTTTCTAGGGACAAAGAAGGAAAGTGAGGGGAATTCTCCTTGTGCTATAGTGTGCTAAAGCATTCCTCATCAACCATCTTTGAAATCCTTGTTTTTTGGACAGTCAGGGAAATTGTCATTGTGCTATTCTGTGCGAAAGCAATCATCCTCAACCATATTTAGAAATCCTTAAGTAAAGGGACAGAGAAGGACACCTGAAGGTAGCCCTTATTGCTTTTTTCCCATCTCCCTGCAGGCCATCTATTAGAATGTCTGGAAGGCAAACAAGGAGAGGCAGACAGTCAGGAGGCAATAAAAGAGGGCAAGCAGGCTCTGTGTCTGGGGGCAACAGTGCTGGTCGTGGACGCGGT
This sequence comes from Rana muscosa, assembly GCA_029206835.1. Classification (NCBI taxonomy): domain Eukaryota; kingdom Metazoa; phylum Chordata; class Amphibia; order Anura; family Ranidae; genus Rana; species Rana muscosa. Next base: position 1,292,736,222 of record CM055116.1, on the reverse strand, counting down.
GCATTGTCATCAGCACATGGCCATGGGACACGCTTGTCCTTCTTTTCGGCAGCTGGACATGTTGAGCCACATCATGCCGAAGACTTGGTAGAGTGGATGACCAAGCCCTCCTCCTCCTCCTCATCCTCTCTCACCCAGGCTCAGGGTACTGGCAAAGCAGCTGCCAAAGCGTCCTCTTCCCTGGTATCAATGTCAGACTCATCATCAGTCACTCCTTCCCTAGACCCACCATGTCCTCCTCCTGAGGAGTCCCCCGAACTGTTTGAGCACAGTGTTGGGTACATGCTCCAGGAGGATGCCCAGCGTTTCGAAGGGTCTGATGATGAAACCCAGCTACAGGAAGGCAGTAGGGTGAGAGCAGACAGAGGGGATGCTCAAGAAGGACACCAATCTGGCAGTCATGTTCCAGCAGCTGCAGCATACTGCCAGATTGGCTCCAGTGATGAGGAGGGAGGGGATGATGAGGTCACTGACTCCACATGGGTGCCTAATAGGAGAGAGGAGGAGGAGGAGGATGAGGAGGAGGCACATCTCCAACGAGGCAGGATGCCCTTTGGTGGCCAGCGTAAGGGCAGTACACCGACGGAATCACACCGCAGAGCTCCGCCTGTGCAGGGCGCTGCCTCTGCCCGTCATTCAAAAAGTTCCTTGGTGTGGGCCTTTTTTGAGGCTAGTGCATCAGATCGCACAGCTGCTGTTTGCAACATATGTCTCAAGCGTATATCGCGTGGCCAAAACATCAGCCGCTTGGGTACCACATGCCTGACCAGACATATGTTGACCTGCCATGCAGCTCGTTGGCAAGCCTACCTCAAAGACCCACACCAAAGAACAAAGCGGACCTCTCCTTGCACCGCATCAGCTGGGATCTCCAACCCCACTATAACTTCAGTCCTCTCTGAAACATGCACTGAGAGGAATGAAGGTGTAGAATTAGGTGTGTCACAGCCAAGTACTTGCGGCCACTCTGCTAGCAGTACACCGACGTCCGATTCTAGCAGGCAAATTTCCCTGCCCCAGCTGCTGGACCGTCGAAAGAAGTTCACTCCCAGCCATCCACATGCCCAGCGGTTGAATGCTAGCTTGGCTAAATTGCTAGCGCTTCAACTGCTGCCTTTTCAGTTGGTAGACTCGGCCCCCTTCCGTGAGTTTGTGCAATGTGCGGTTCCTCAGTGGCAGGTTCCCAAACGCCACTTTTTCTCACGGAAGGCTATTCCGGCTCTCTACCGGTATGTGGAAGGCAATGTCTTGGCCTCGCTGGACAGGGCGGTCAGCGGTAAGGTGCATATTACCGCTGACTCATGGTCCAGCAGGCATGGACACGGACGTTACCTTTCTTTCACGGCCCATTGGGTCACTCTTTTGGCAGCTGGGAAGGATGCAGGACAAGGTGCAGTAGTGTTGGAGGTTGTCCCACCGCCACGCCTCCAAAATGCTACTACTGGTTGTGACACACCTCTCTCCTCCACCCCCTCCTCTTCTTCTTCCTCCATGGCCTCTCCCTGTGGTTTGTCCTATGAACCAGCGGTGCTCCGTAGCCGTTCACGGGGCTACGCAAGTACGCAGGCAAAAAGATGCCATGCCGTGCTTGCGCTGGTGTGTTTGGGGGACAGAAGCCACACTGGGGCAGAGGTCCTGTCTGCTCTGCAGGGCCAGGCCGAGAGGTGGTTGACGCCACGCCAGCTTAAGCCAGGAATGGTGGTTTGCGACAATGGCACCAACCTCCTCTCCGCCCTTCGACAGGGACAACTGACCCATGTGCCCTGTGTGGCTCACGTCCTTAACCTGGTGGTGCAGCGTTTCTTGGGCAGGTACCCGGGCTTACAGGATGTCCTGAGGCAGGCCAGGAAAGTCTGTGTGCATTTCCGCAGATCTTATAATGCCAGTGCTCGCCTGGCTGAGCTGCAAAAGGAGTTGAACCTGCCCAAGAACCGCCTTATATGTGACATGCCCACCAGGTGGAACTCAACGTTGGCCATGCTGCAGCGGCTGCACACGCAGCAGAGGGCCATCAATGAGTACCTGTGCGACTACGGCACCAGGACAGGGTCAGGGGAGCTTGGTTTTTTTCTCCACGCCAGTGGGGCATGATCAGGGATGCATGCACTGTCCTGGCACCATTTGAGGAGGCCACGAGGATGGTGAGCAGTGACAGTGCATGCATCAGTGACACTGTACCTCTTGTCCACCTGTTGGAGCACACGCTGCGTGGAATAATGGACAGGGCACTTGAGGCAGAACAGAGGCAGGAAGAGGAGGACTTCCTTGCCTCTCAAGGCCCCCTTTACCCAGACAGTGTTCCTTCTGTCCCACCCATCGCACAGGAAGAGGAGGAGGAGGAGGAGGAGGAGGAGGAGGAGGATTGTGTCAGCATGGAGGTGGAGGCTGGCACTCAGCATCATCAGCAGCAGTCTTTTAGGGATGATTTACAGTCCCAAGAAACCAGTGGACTTGTACGTGGCTGGGAGGAGGTGACTGCGGATCATGTCGTCCTTAGTGACCCAGAGGACTCCGGAGCAAATGCCTCAGCAAACCTACGCTGCATGGCCTCCCTGATCCTGCAAAGTCTGCGGAAGGATCCTCGTATTCTTCAGATCAAGGAGAGGGACCATTACTGGCTGGCCACTCTCCTTGATCCACGGTACAAGGGTAAGGTTGCGGACCTTATGTTACCGTCGCAGAGGGAGCAGAGGATGAGACAACTCCGGGAGGCCTTGCAGAAAGGTCTGTGCAACGCGTTCCCAGAGACTGGGAGGTTACAAACTCCTGGTCCTGGACAACGAGTTGCTGAGGCTTCGGCCAGTCAAAGAAGGAGCGGTGGGGAAGGTGGCCGTCTGACCGATGCGTTCAGACAATTCTTTAGTCCGCAGCCCCAAAGTATGATCGGTTCCAGCAACCATCGCCAGCGTCTGATAAACATGGTGCAGGAATATCTAGGGGCAAGGTCAGACTTGGACACCTTCCCCACCGAAAATCCTCTGGCTTACTGGGTCTTGAGGATGGATCACTGGCCAGAGCTTGCACAGTATGCAATTGAGCTACTGGCCTGTCCTGCATCCAGCATTCTTTCGGAACGCACATTCAGTGCTGCTGGAGGATTTGTCATGGATCACAGGGTGCGCCTGTCCACCGACTCGGTTGATCGACTGACTTTCATCAAGATGAACCAGTCTTGGATCACCACCAGCTACCACACACCTGATGCTGATATAACAGACTAATTGATTTTAACATGTCACATCCCTTCAAGACTGATGCTGATGCTGAGTGCCTGTGCTGTTATGTTGACTGGCTATCCTCCTCCTCCGAGTCCTCAATGATACGATTGATGATGATAGCTTGGAAGATCATTTTTGTTTATGGGTGCCGCCACCAGTGGCTAAGGCCCAATTTTTCAGCCCCTGTTTAACAGGGGCGTGTAATTACAATTTTTGAAGCAATACTTTGCAACAGGGCTCATTGCTGTGCTCCAAGTACAGTATGTGTGAGGGGTTGGAGTGTTGTGCCACCAGTGCCTAAGGCCCAATTTTTCAGCCCCTGTTTAACAGGGGCGTGTCATTACAATTTTTGAAGCAATACTTTGCAACAGGGCTCATTGCTGTGCTCCAAGTACAGTATCTGTGAGGGGTTGCAGTGTTGTGCCACCAGTGCCTAAGGCCCAATTTTTCAGCCCCTGTTCAACAGGGGCATGTAATTACAATTATTGATCTAATAATTCACAGCAGGGCCCATTCCTGCACCCACCAAGCAAGAGTAACTCTGAGGGCTTACAGTGTTGTGGCAACACCACCACCACCACCACCACCACGAAAGGCCCAATTTTTCAGCCCCTGTTCAACAGGGGCATGCAATTACAATTCTTGATCTAATAATTCACAGCAGGGCCCATTGCTGCACCCACCAAGAGTAACTGTCAGGGCTTACAGTGTTGTGGCACCAGCACCACCATCAAAGGCCCAATTTTTACTACCACTGTTCAACAATTATATGTAATTACAATTCCTGATATAATAGTTGACAGCAGGGCGTTCCAGCACCAACCAAGAGTAACTGTGAGTGCTTACAGTGTTGTGCCAACACCAACTAAGGGGCCTATTTCTGCAGATTATATACGGCAGGTCCCTACTTTCAAACATCCAACTTACAAACGACTCCTACTTGCAAACGGAAGGATACAACAGGAAGTGAGAGGAAATCTACCCCTAGGAAGGAAAATTCTCTCCTGTAAGAATTAATATGGGAGAAAGGTGTCTCCTCTGTACTGATGCTTTATCAGCAATCCTTGTTTCAAGAAAAACACCACATTTCAAAAACAGTTGTCATTGGGACGGAAAGTGAGGTGAAATGTTCTGAACAGGGGCACAGACAGCAAAACAAATGTTACAGGGGTGATAACCCTTACCTATGTTTTCCAAAAAGTTTAAAAATAGATTTTTGGGCTGGAGCTACACTTAAACAATGTACCTGTTCAAAATTACAAACACATTCTACATAAGAACAAACATACAGTCCCTGTCTTGTATGCACCGCCTGTATACGGCTGTTCAGAGTATATAGGGCCTTTTTTATTTCATGTGCGGGGTTCCCCTTAATATCCATACAAGACCCAAAGGGGCTGGTAATGGGCTGGGGTAGGGGGGGGGTCATGGGGTAGCTATGCCATTTTTCTTAAAGATTTTCATCCATATTACCGGGACCAGACATTACATTAAAGCCGCAAGCAGTTTTAAATGGCTTTTTTTTCCTTTAGAAGTGTCATTTTGTGCAGGGACAGTTCTAAACACGGGAAACACGTGGCACTTCACAGGCATACTTTAGACACCCCCCAGGTACGATATTTAAAGGAATATTTGACTTTTTTTTTTTCACTTTATGCATCATTAAAATGACTGCTCCCGAAAAACGACCGTTTTTAAAACTTCTTTTTGCATTGATACATGTCCCCTGGTGCAGAAACCGGGTTCCCAAACCCTTTTTAGGACAATAACATGCATAATAGTTGTTATAATTAGCACTTTAGAATTCGAACGTTCGCATCCATTGTATTTAATAGGGTTCTAATGTTCGTACGAACTTTCGGTCCGTTCGCGGGTTCTGGTGCGAACCGAACCCGGGGGTGTTCGGCTCATCACTATTTCTGAATATCATTTTTAATATCTTCAGTGAGTGGAATGATATATTCTGTGCAGATCCCATGTTGGCTCATCATCGTACTCAGTTCTTGGGACTCCTTATCACCGGTGCCATCATCTGATGAGAATATTCCAACCCAATTCCACCCTAAATGCTGCAATAATTTAAAAATAGCCGCATAACGGGCCCGGTCGTCTGGTGTCATACGGAATACAGTTGGATACATTTTTCCATCACTCAGGGGAGTGTCAATGACTCGATAATTGATCTGGATAAAATGTTGGGAAATATTTTAATAGGATGTTATTATTTAATGAAAATATTAGAAACTAAATAAGTATTTTTTTTTTCTGTTCTAATAAAAAGAAGTACTTGTCAGAATTGTTATCATAGAGATCTAAGTGTATGGCAGCACACAATGCCTACTTACCAGGGATGTACAGTGAGGTCAGTGACTGGTGAGGCACTGGCTAGTATCAGAGCCAGATACACACAGTGTTGCCTTATGAGGAATGTTTATGAATAATTTCCATTGTAAATTGGGGAATATCTGTTCATATATGTATATATAAGTTAGAATAAGAAATGTGTGTGTCTGTAAAGGGTTAACTTAGCTGACAAGGTGGGAGAGAGGTGAAATCTAATTACCAGTCCTCTGTTGAATATGCATGATGGCGGGGTGACAAGGTGCTATGGAGTCGTATGGTCTGAGGAGGTAATTTAGTATGCAAACAAACCAGAAAGAGATAACAGCTGAAACTTCTAATCTAGGCGACACCACCTTTATTCGCTAGATACAGGCATGTGTATTCTCCCATGTTAACAAACCAATATCCATTTAAGGGGTAATTTTTAGTGACTGGTGTGGCACTGGCTAGTATCAGAGCCAGATATACACAGGTTACATGTAAAATTACCCAGTTGCGCTTTCAGTGTCATTAAAGGAGAATTACCTTGGTGGATGGAGCATCAGACCGATGCTCCATCTGTCCCCCGCCGTCTGTGCACTGAGAACCGAGCCACCGAACATCGCCGCTGGCTCGGTTCTCGCAGATCCCTGAGAGGAAAGAAGCTGACTGTCAGTCAGCCTCTTTCCTCTCTGCTTCTCCACGCTCATTGGAGCGCTGAGCCGTGGAGGGGCGGGGAGAGGCGGTCTGTGTTGCTATGGCAATTTCTATGGTGACTTTATAATAATAAGATAGAGTTTAGGTTTAGTTACAGTGACCCTTCCCCCCCCATTGATATGTCTGGACGTTCTTTGCAGGAAATGGGTGGGAGGGGCTTGGAAAGGGTTTGGGAGAGACATGTGTGTTTGAACAACAGTTGGTTTTTGGAAGGACAAAGGAAGGAGTTGGTGTTTGAGAGGACAAAAGGAAGGAGACATGCCTGCCTGAAGCTGGAGAACTTTGGAGACGCTTTTGGGAGTTGGACTGAGCAAGGAACTATGGACATTACATCTTGACCTCTAAGTTGAGTAATTATTTAGTTTACTTAATGTATACGGTACATGTTGTACATGCTTATATATTTGTAGGCATATATTTTGTAAGCTATAAGTTGTGTTGTATTGTGCATCCTACAGTTGTATGTGCAGATTTTTCCTTGTTTAGTAAAGCATTGATACACTACAGAAGTTGAGGCTTCCTTGATTTTACCACAAGAATTCAATAGATAGACGCAAAAGCATTACAATGGGGGTTCGTAGCCGGAATTTGTGCTAAAATTTCAACAGAAGCTGACCTGTTTTCTGTGGTGTGTTTTGTTGCTTGTATTGGGGGGAAAATGCTGCGTACACTGTTTAGGAAGAGTAAAGCTGCAAAGGTTTCTGGTGTCCAGGAGGACTTGAAGGCGTGCACCCTTCCTATCTGGGCCAGAAATAGTCAGTGGATGTCTGTTGCAAGGGAGCTGGCTGGATATGCTTCTCCTTTGAACAGAGCTTGGGGAGATGGAGTCTCTGATCTTTCCTCAGATTTTAGTCTCAAAAGTTTTGGGTTCAGTAAGGGAGAGATGCGGGCAGTTGCTGTGTTTGGTTTGCATTTCCTGCATGCTCTACATATTGAATCTGAAACGAGGGAAAAGGCAGAATTTGAAAGAGATTTAATAAAGAAGCAGCTTGCAGTGGCCTCCAAGTGTTTGGAAGAAACTGCAAGCAAGGCAAAATATTTAGAAAATAGGGTAATCAAAGTTAAATCTGCAGTGGCTTCCAAGAGTGTTCAAACTGCTGTAGGCCGAGCTGAATATTTGAATAAGCGGTGTGCAGCCCCCATGAATAAATCTAATGATGCTCTAACAAAGGACAAAGGCCCAAAGCCTGTAAGCAGAAATAGGACATGTGCTACTGTTACTTCTTATAACCGGGAAGCTGAGGATTTGATCAGCTCAAATTACAGAGTTGATTCAGATACAAGGAAGGCAAGGCCTATGATCTCCAGGAGACACATGTCGATTGATTTACTTAAGGTGGGGGTCCCTAGAGAGGAAATAGATGGGATTCCTACACCAGCATTGTTTAAGAAGTGGAAGCAAATGATTGGGAATGGTAGATTCAGTCACATTAAGTGTTTCTGTTGCCACAAAATGGGGCATTTTGCAAAAATGTGCCATACTGTGAAGCAGCAGGCCTCTGTTCTTCCAAGGACGGCACAGAGAGACATGCAAGTTTATTCGTTACGTTGGAAGTCAATGCCTTTCCGTGAAAGTGTTTCAAGGCAACAGTGGGCACCCTACAATAGTTTTGCAGTTACAAATGGGCAGATAGAGAAATGTGAGCAGTGAGCTATGTTTTTGGCACAGTTGGAAATGAACATATAATCTGCTTTTGTCTCTTACTCTTTTCAGATATTGAGCATCGAGAGGTGGAGCAGGCAGAGCAGACGACCATGCTGGGTGGGAGGAGGAAGACCAGAAGAGAGCTTAATGAAGATGCGGATGATGTCCTAAAGGTGGCTGAATTGGAGTGGATTTTCATCTGAGCATTTCCTTGTGACCAAGAGGACAACAGACTTTCATCTGGGACTTTCTTTACACAAACTGCCAAAGACATTAACCCTGCTCAAAAGTAATGTTGCAGCCTTCCAGGGACAAAGCAAAAGTCTGACCGCCCAGATGGGGGTCAAAAGGGAATTTTTTCCTCCCATTTAGGGGGGGTTTATTTCTCCCTTTTCTGGACAAAAGGCTTTAAGAAGTTTCCTATATTATTCTATAAAGTCAAGAGGTGGTATGTGTTGCTATGGCAATTTCTATAGTGACTTTATAATAATAAGATAGAGTTTAGGTTTAGTTACAGTGACCCTTCCCCCCCCCCCATTGATATGTCTGGACGTTCTTTGCAGGAAGCAGAAAATGGGTGGGAGGGGCTTGGAAAGGGTTTGGGAGAGACATGTGTGTTTGAACAACAGTTGGTTTTTGGAAGGACAAAGGAAGGAGTTGGTGTTTGAGAGGACAAAAGGAAGGAGACATGCCTGCCTGAAGCTGGAGAACTTTGGAGACGCTTTTGGGAGTTGGACTGAGCAAGGAACTATGGACATTACATCTTGACCTCTAAGTTGAGTAATTATTTAGTTTACTTAATGTATACGGTACATGTTGTACATGCTTATATATTTGTAGGCATATATTTTGTAAGCTATAAGTTGTGTAGTATTGTGCATCCTACAGTTGTATGTGCAGATTTTTCCTTGTTTAGTAAAGCATTGATACACTACAGAAGTTGAGGCTTCCTTGATTTTACCACAAGAATTCAATAGATAGACGCAAAAGCATTACACGGTCTCAGCGGCTCGCTGATACGCTGAGACTGCCATCAATCAGGGCAGCTGGCGGATCCCGACTTGGGAAGTCGTGATGACGCGCTGCCCCTACTGATGACAGTGACGTCAGCGGAGAGCGGACTTCAGACCGCTCTCCGTTGAAAACTGGTCACAGGAGTGCAAAACGAATTGCACTCCTGTGACCCTTTTTAAGCCCAGCCTAAAAAGCTCAGGCTGGACTTCTCCTTTAATTGTTAATGGCACACCAAACACAGAAGCAAACACACGTTTCGCCACATACAAAAACGGGTGACAAATGCAGTTAAAAAACTTGCAAAAATGTCCCACGAGCTTCTTTGCCAGGTGCAGTGCAGGCCATTGAAATCACCGGACTGCCCTATATGTGTCACAGGAAAAACAAGCCAAAAAACATGCGCTCCCACTACTCTAGGTGTGAATGGTGCCTAAAAGTGAAATTGGTGAGTTTACCCAAGAACAATGAAGCTCCATTCACATCTGTGTGTTTCCAAACGCATAGAAAATTGCCCAGAAAATGTGCGCTTTGCCATGTGTTTCAGAAATGTGCATGGTGTTTGTGTTGTCAGCACATGTTAAAGTGATACTAAAGGTTCAAATTTTATTATTTAAAAATAACAAACATGTTATACTTACCTCCACTGTGCAGCTCGTTTTGCACAGAGTGGCCCCAAACGCCGTCTTCCTGGGTCCCTCGGCGGCTCTCTCAGCTCCTCCTCGCAATAGCTAAGGATGCATTAATGTGAAAAAACATGAACCTTTACAACACCTTTAAAGTCACCCAAGTGCGGCAAATGCACCGAAAACTGCGATAACCCACCATGCGCCACTCCAAAAAACTTTCTGGAGCGATTACTGTGTGTAGGGCAGCCTAGCCCTATGCGTGATGAGTGAAAATGCTCCAAAACACCCAAACCAAATGCATGCGGGAATGTGAGTTTTCGCTAGGTGAAGATTTGAACGGGGCCTGAAAACTAAGTGTCCCCATTCACTCTCTCCTATGGACTTGTATAAAGATGTACATACACAGTACAAACTCTGTACAATTACCTTCACATTTACCATAACTATGTATTAGGAGGACCCAACTGACAAATTCATTCAATTTGTAGCAAATCAGGCCGGCCCTTTTACTACATAGCTGATAGGAGATGTACAATCAGATTGTATAGGGAGTGAGTAGAAGGTAGTATAGGGCAATGTGGTCTAGCCTAGTGAATACACCCTATCACGCCCTCTTCTGTGATACAAAAATGGAAGTGAAGGCTTCTGGGAGATGACCTAACAGGAAGTGAATGCTGATACAAGTTACAGGAAGTGATGGAATATGAAAATCAATTAGTTCAAAAATACAAATAAACTGACAAAATTGTAAACATCCTGCGGACAAGGTAAGTGAGAGACAAGCACATTGGGATGGTTGGGCCAGAAATGGCATTGGAAAACGCTTCTATTTATTATGAAGAGTGAAATTCTGCCCGAAAAGGCAAACTTATCCTTTAATTATTCATACTCTGAATTGTCTAAGGTTATCAGTGGTGTACCCCAAGGGTCAGTGCTGGGACCCTTACTTTTTAACATATTTATAAATGATATTGGGTCTGGGATTAAAAGTACCATTTCAGTCTTTGCAGATGATACCGAGCTATGCAGTGGAATAACATCCTTACAGGATGTCTTCAACTTACAAGCCAACCTCAATGCACTAATTGGGCAACTAAGTGGCAAATGAGGTTTGTCAGAGGTTTTATGAAAAAAATATATACTGTAAATATATATATATTGTGACAGTGGGGTCACTTTGGACACAGGGTGAATAAAAGAAACCCCCGATATGGTCTGTGATAGCCATATTCAAGGCTGTATATACATTGTATATAGATTGGATGTATGTGGGGGGGTTATGTAATCATTGCTGTGAGGAATTAAGGTGTTTTGCATTCTATTGTTCATTAAGTCTGTCCTTGTGTGTATTGTAAAGTGCCAGACAGACTGGCTGCCAACCCTTTGTGAGAAGATGTGTATTGTGTGGGATCTTTTGAAGCCTAACAGACGTCAGGATGAGGTGTTGAGTCTTGGGATGTGTGGGTGGAGCTGGGCCCTTGTTCATGTTAAATCCTGTGTATTGAATTGTGTATAAAGTTACAATGTTTCTCAATAATAAAGTCATTCCTATTACAGAAGAAGACAGAGTGCGTCTCGTTTTCTTCCAGAGGGATTGGTTCCTATGGGAAAGGGTCGTTTAGCTGTGGATATTGGTAGCGAGTGGATGTGTGTCTAGGAGAGGGAACATAGTAAACGGCGTTTTACCCCTTTATATTGGGGTGCCGCTACATTGGTTGGCAGCAGCGGGATCTTCCCTCCAGTTACTGGGACACTTCAAACCACCACAGTGAATGACCAGCTATGCAGCCTGCAGGAAAGCCACGCTGAAAGACTTACTTGAGAGCCGTGGAGGCACCGGTGGGACAAAGAACAAAGTCACCTTGATCAGGGAACTAACCGAGATGGATCAGAGGGATGGTGATGCAGGACCCCGGTCAGTTGAACACTTGTTTCAGCAACGAGTTCGACAGCGGGTGGCATTATATGGTGCTAACCCATCAGAGACCGCCATACAGAATGCCATTAGAGACATCCAGCTGCAGGATGAGCGACAAGAGAGAGAACTAGAGCGGCAACATGAGCGGAGAATGGCAGAAATACGGCAATTGGAGACAACACCTAAAGATGCAGCGCCTGTCTGTAAGTTGCCCTTTCGGGCGTTCAAACTATTTAAGGAGGGAGAGGAGGAAATTGAAGCATTCCTGCAGGACTTTGAGAGACTATGCCAGATACATGAAGTACTGCCCCAAGACTGGGTCGCCTTACTGGCAAGTAATTTAACGGGCAGAGCGGCGGATGCGTATCGGACCCTGGAGGATGAGGACGCTAAAGACTATGACCGGGTAAAAGAAGCTCTGCTAGCCCGATTTGCCATTACACCCGAAGCCAGCTGGATTAAGTTTCGAGAATCCCGGAAACAAACCCACATAACATACGTGGAGTGGGCACATCATCTGCAGCGAGACCTTAAGGGCTGGCTCCAGGGAAGCCACGCTCATACCATAGAGGACATCACCCAGCTAGTACTCTTAGAACAGTTCTTTAACCACACCCCCCCGGTACTACGGGATTGGGTACGAGATAAGCAACCACGGACTGTACAGCAAGCGGCTACTTTGGCCGATGAATATCTGGACTCTCGAAGGTCAGGCGGAAGCGAGCGCTATCCACCATCTCGGCCCAGTTTATCAGCCTCTAACACAGCTTCAGCACCAACCCCAGCGGCCACTTATCCTCAGCAGCCCAGGTTCAACTCCCAGGACTATGCACAACCCATCAGGTGTTTTGGATGTAAACAGCTAGGGCACAAAAAGCCAAACTGTCCATTAAATCCAGCCATCCAGTCCCAGTCATGGAGACAACCAGCAAGGGGGAGCCCCCGCACACCCATGCCTGCGGCCCACTGCGTTGAGGAGGAAGAACATTGGGGCGTCCTGCACGAGGCTGATCCAATACAAGCAGCTAACCGGGACAACAGGCAACAACACAGGCAGACGGTCCGGGTTAATGAAACAGTAGCCAATGGCTTACGTGATAGCGGCGCTACCATGACCCTACTACAGAAGAACCTCATCCCAGAGAGCCAACACACCGGAGACACTGTAGCCGTAAGAGTAGCGGGAGGTACCATCTTCCGGCTACCCGTGGCCCGTGTTCACCTGGAATGGGGGGTTGGTTCGGGACACGTGAATGTGGGGGTGATGAAGGACTTGCCTGCGGATGTACTACTGGGGAATGATTTGGCCCCCCTCCTTTCTGCTTACACCCCGATGGGCCCCGATGAAGTCAACCCTGTGACTACCCGTGCACAGACACGTACTGCTGGAACCGGCCCGCTTGCTGCAGAGACCCAGATGCTTCCATGTTTGGACTGGGGGCGGTGCTGAGCCAAGTTGGGGAGGATGGAGGAGAACACCCTGTCGCATACCTGAGTAGAAAACTATTACCCCGGGAAGTGAGCTATGCGGCAGTGGAGAAGGAGTGTTTGGCCCTGGTCTGGGCCCTTAAAAAGCTGAATTCTTACTTATACGGACAGGAATTTTCACTGGTCACCGACCACAACCCATTGGTCTGGCTTAACCGGGTCTCCGGAGATAATGGCAGGTTGCTGCGGTGGAGCTTAGCCCTACAACCTTACAACTTCACCATCAGCTACCGACCCAGTAAGCAAAACGGCAATGCTGATGGGTTGTCCCGGCAAACAGACGTCCTCCCGGGCTCCTAGTGCAATGTTGATGGGTTATCCAGACATCGGAAGAATGGACCTATGGACTAACTTCGGAGTAGACCCGTCTGGGGTCCCCTCCTCTGTTAGTCCCCTGCCGAAAGGGGAGAGGTGTGACAGTGGGGTCACTTTGGACACAGGGTGAATAAAAGAAACCCCCGATATGGTCTGTGATAGCCATATTCAAGGCTGTATATATATTGTATATAGATTGGATGTATACTGTGTGTGGGGGTATGTAATCATTGCTGTGAGGAATTAAGGTGTTTTGCATTCTATTGTTCATTAAGTCTGTCCTTGTGTGTATTGTAAAGTGCCAGACAGACTGGCTGCCAACCCTTTGTGAGAAGATGTGTATTGTGTGGGATCTTTTGAAGCCTAACAGACGTCAGGATGAGGTGTTGAGTCTTGGGATGTGTGGGTGGAGCTGGGCCCTTGTTCATGTTAAATCCTGTGTATTGAATTGTGTATAAAGTTACAATGTTTCTCAATAATAAAGTCATTCCTATTACAGAAGAAGACAGAGTGTGTCTCGTTTTCTTCCAGAGGGATTGGTTCCTATGGGAAAGGGTCGTTTAGCTGTGGATATTGGTAGCGAGTGGATGTGTGTCTAGGAGAGGGAACATCGTAAACGGCGTTTTACCCCTTTATATTGGGGTGCCGTTACCTATATATAATACACTGCTTAAAATTATTAAATGAACACTTTTTAATCAGAGTATAGAATCAAGTGAATTTAACTCCCGGGCTATTGATCTGGTCAGGTAAGTAGCAGAGGGGGTGATAATCAGTTTCAGCTGCTTTGGTGTTAATGGAATTAACAACAGGTGCACTAGATGGACAACAATGAGACGACCTCCAAAACAGGAATGGTTTTATAAATGGAGGCCACAGACATGTTTTTCCTACTCATCTTTTCTGACTCTACTGGCAGTATGAGGTGATACCTGGACCCTATAGAGGTTGCACTGGCAGTCCAACTCCTCCAGGATGGCACGTCAATATGTGTCATTGCCAGAAGGTTTGCTGTGTCTCCCAGCTCAGTCTCAAGAGCATGGAGGAGATTCCAGGAGGCAGGCAGTTACTCTAGGAGAGCTGGACAGGGCTGAAGAAGCTCCCTAAAGCCCCGTACACACGATCAAATAACCTATGGATTTTCGTCCGATGGATTTGACCATCGGAAATCCGATGAAACTGTTTTTCATCAGTCTTGGCCACACACCATCAGTCAAAAAACCGACCGTTCCAAACGCGGTGACGTAAAACACTCCGATGAGCCGAGAAAAATGAAGTTTAATGCTTCTGAGCATGCGTCGACTTGATTCTGAGCATGCGTGGGTTTTTGATCCGATGGACTTGCCCATAGACGATCGGAAATTACCATCGTTTGTTGATCCATCGGAATATTTTAAAACAAGTTCTATTTTTTAAAACCGATGGAAAAAAGACCGATGGGTACCATACACGATCGGTTGGTCTGATGAAAACCATCCATCGGACGGTTTTCATCAGTCAAACCGATCGTGTGTACGGGGCTTCACCCATCAGCAGGACCGGTATATCTGCTACTTTGAGCAAGGAGGAACAGGATGAGCACTGCCAGAGCCATAAAAAATGACATCCAACAGGCCACTGGTGTGAATGTCTCTGAGAAAACAATCAGAAACAGACTTCATGAGGGTGGCCTGGGGAGCTAAATTGGCATTTGCCATTGAACCCCAGGATTTGAAGGTCCATCACTGGCTCCTTGTGCTTTTCACAGATGAGAGCAGGTTCACCCTGAGCATATGTGACGGACGTGAAAGGGTCTGGAGAAGCCACAGAGAACTGCCTGTAACATCGTTCAGCATGACCAGTTTGGTGGTGGGTCAGTGATGGTCTGGGGAGGCATATCCATGGAGGGACACACAGACCTCTAAAGGCTACACAATGGCAGCCTGACTGACATTAGGTATTGGGATGAAATCCTTGGACCCATTGTCAGACCCTACACTGGTGCAGTGGGTCCTGGGTTCCTCCTGGTGCACAACAATGCCCGGCCTCATGTGGCGAGAGTATGCAGCATGTTCCTGAAGGATGAAGGAATTGATACCATTAAATGGCCCCCACGCTCGCTTGACCTAAACCCAATAGAACACCTCTGGGACATTATGTTTCGATTTATCCGACACCACTAGGTTGCACCTCAGTCTGTTTAGGAGCTCAAGGATGCCCTGGTCCAGATCTGGGAGGAAATACCCCAGGACACCATCCGTCCTCTCATTAGGAGCATGTCTCATTGTCAGGCATGCATACAAGCACACAGGGGGCCATACAAACTACCAAGGACCATTTAAGCCAATCCCTGTGTTCACTTTTGGGTGTTTTTGCTGTTTTTGCTGTACTTTGTGGATTTTATGAAATAAACCAGCATCCTTTTGCAGAGTGTGGCCGTCCAGGAATTTTTTCTTTATCAAGGACCATTTTAAGTTGTTGCAATAAAATGTCAGTAAAATGGACTAGCCTGCTACATAATTTTTTCACTTAGATTTTTGGGGTGTCTTTGAATTCAGCCCTCTGTAGGTTGATAATTTTCAACAAACGATGTGGCATCCTTTTGTTCCTAACACATTACTCAGTCCATATCAGTATATATATCCAGCATGATATTTCTCCCCATTGAGATCTGATGTGTTTTCAAAGTGTTCCTTTAATTTTTTTGAGCAGTGTATATATATATATATATATACACAGCATCCTACTGGAGTGAGTGAGTGAGTGAGTAACTTGTATAGCGCTGCAATTGCGAACTAAATCGCCTCAAGGCGCTTTGCATCCAGTGTCGTTGAGATCGTTAGAAGAGATGGGTCTTTAGTATTTTCCGGAAGGCCCGATGGTTTTCTTCCATGCGGATATTCGTGGGTAGCGCATTCCATAGCCTTGGTCCTTGGACAGCAAACCTTCGTTCTCCCTTGGCTTTGTAGCGGGTCTTGGGGATGTGGAGGAGGTTTTGGTTAGTTGATCGAAGGTCACGAGTAGTGGTGTAGTGTTTTATTTTCTCGCATAAGTATTCAGGAGCGTTTCCTTGTGCGCATTTGTGGGTGAGGCAGAGGGTCTTGAATGTGATCCGATCCTTTACGGCTAGCCAATGGAGGCTTTTCAGGGATGGTGCGATTGATTCCCAGGGTTTTTTCCCTGTTACCAGTCTGGCCGCTGTGTTTTGGACGACTTGTAGACGTGCAACTTGGTATTTGGGTAGTCCTAGGTAAAGGGAGTGAATTGGACCATGTGTTATTGGAGTTTTTTTACTTTCCGCTGGATCAATAGTTGGTATAGGTTAGTGTATATGGAGTTTTTCTATTTGTGTGTTTTTTTTAACCACTTCAGCCCCGGAAGAATTGGCTGCTCAATAACCAGAGCATTTTTTTGCAATTCGGCACTGAGTCGCTTTACCTGACGGTTGTGCGACGTTGTACCCAAAAAAAAATTACGTCCTTTTTTTCCCACAAATAGAGCTTTCTTTTGGTGGTATTTGATCACCTCTGCGGTTTTTATTTTTTGCGATATAAACAAAAAAATAGCGTAAATTTTGAAAAAAAACACAATATTTTGTACTTTTTGCTGTAACAAATAGCCCCAATTTTTTTTTTTAAAAAGCTAATTTTTCTCAATTGAGGCCAATATGTATTCTTCTACATATGTTTGGTAATAAAAATTGCAAAAAGCGTTTATTGATTGGTTTACGCAAAAGTTATAGCTTCTACAAAATAGGGAATAGATTTATGGCATTTTTATTTATTTTTTACTAGTAATGGCGGCGATCTGCGATTTTTATTTATCTAGTATTGCGGCAGACAAATCGGACACTTTTGACAGATTTTTGGGACCAGTGTCATTTATACAGCGATCAGTGCTATAAAAATGCACTGATTACTGTATGAATGACACTGGCAGGGAAGGGGGTTAACACTAGGGGGTGATCATGGGGTAACCTGTGTTCCCTATTGTGTGTTCTAACTGTAGTGGGGATGGGACTGACTAGGGGAAGAGAGAGATCAGTGTTCAAACTTCGTATGAACACACGATCAGTCTCCTCGCCCCTGAGAGAACCGGGATTTGTGTGTTTTACACACACACACATCCCCGTTCTCGTTCTGTAATGAGCAATCGCTCACTCACATCGGCTCGGGGGACACGTTTTGGGCACGCGATCGCGCCTCCGGTGGCGGACGCGCGCCGCCGAACGCGTCTTAAACAGCAGACGTACAGCTACGACGGCTGGCACAGGGGAGCCAGCCTGCAGCAGTATAACTAGTAGTAGTAGTAGTAGTAGTAGTAGTAGTAGTATGCGGTGGCTGGTCCAGAAGCGGTTAATAGATTGAAAAAACAGTTGTCCATCTAGTTCAACCAGACTAACAATGTGACTATTTCTATATCCTCAAATTTCTGTGCAATTCTACCTGACTAGGCAAAACTACTGTATCCTTTAAGAGTACATGTAAACATTACAGTAGAGGCATTAGGGTTGCCCTTGATCATTTCATAGACTGTCACCACCAAAAATATCATCTCTGCTGTATGGTAATTGACCATGTCTCCAGAATCAGTTAGGCTCCTCTTACTTCAGTGTGAAGTATACTGCATCCACACCTGGAAAACATTTTCCCATGAAAAGAATAATACCACTGTACATGTTTCCTTCCTATCTGCTAACACTTGCACAGATTATCCCATGCAATCCAAACACTTATGTGTTTCCAACAACAAATGTCCGATATGAAGCTTGTTGTCGGAAAATCCGACCGTATGTATGCTCCATCAGACATTTTCTGTCAGAATTTCCGACAACAAATGTTTGAGAGCTGGTTCTCAAATTTTCCGACAACAAAACTTGTTATCGGAAAATTCAGATCGTGTGTACACAATTCCGACGCACAAAATTCCACGCATGCTCCGAATCAAGCAGAAGAGCCGCACTGGCTATTGAACTACATTTTCCTTGGGTCGTCATACATCTTGTACGTCACTGCGTTCTTGACGTTCAGAATTTCCGACAACATTTGTGTGACCATGTGTATGCAAGACAAGTTGGAGCCAACATCCGTCAGAAAAAAATCCACGGTTTTGTTATCGGAATGTCCGATTGCCTGTACGCAGCAATATACTCTCTCCTCGCTCACTACACAGGTTCTCTTATGTAAGTTTATGTGCATCCCCTTATCTTTCCCACATATTCAGTCTTGTTGGTTTTTTTTTTTCCATTTTTAATATTATACTTTCAATCACATTTTTTTTCTTTTTATTTTGGTTATTATGTATATTCTTTCATTTAATGATTTTACTCTGTGTGTTTTCCTGATTACAATGCTCCCTCACTCCTTGTTTTGCACATTTTTAGTTTTTGAATCACGAATTGCAGTGTCATTGTTGTTTGGGTTATTTTCTTCCCCCATCAGCGAGGATCTCAAGTAGGAATGAGCCGGACACCCCTTCCCGGTTCGGTTCGCAGCAGAAAATGCGAACAGGCAAAAAATTAATGCGAGCACTGTTAAACTCTATTTAACACAAACGTGAATAACCAAAAGTGCTAATTTTAAAGGCTTATATGCAAATTATTGCTATAAAAAGGGTTTGGGGACCCGGGTCCTGCCCCCATGTATCAATGCAAAAAAGTTTTAAAAACTGATGTTTTTTCGGAAGCAGTGATTTTAATAATGCTTAAAATGAAACAGTAAAAATGAAATATTCCTTTAAATATCGTGCCTGATGGGGTCTCCTTAGTATGCCTGTAAAGTAGCACATCTTTCTGATATGTTTTACTGTGCCACAGCAAAATTACATTTGTAAATGAAAAAATGTAATTTAAAACTATAATTTTTTGTTTTAACAAAAATGGCGTGAGGGTCCCCCCCAAAAACCATACCAGGCCCTTATCCGAGCACGCAACCTGGCAGGCCGCAGGAAAAGCCGGGATGAGAGAGTGCCCCCCCTGAACCGTACCAGGCCACATGCCCTTAACATGGGGAGTGTGTTTTGGGGTCCCCATATCCATACTACTAACAGTACAGCAACTGTTTCCTCATTGAAATATCTAATTTATTTCATCCATTACCTTCCATCATATACCGATACCATTCTTTTTTTTTTTTTTTTCAACCACAGCCAGCTAACTTCTTAGGCTGTTCACCAATCTATCCCACCCCCTCCCCCTATTGCATTAGTATATTGTGGGCTCGAGTCTTTCAGGGACCTCTGTCCGGATACCCATGCCACATTTTCCATATTATTTATGACATGAACTTTTAAACAACGTATTAGTCGTGGCAGTGGCGGTGCGTCCATAGAGGGTGCCGGAGCGCCGCCCCCTCTCGCTCCCGCACCGCCACTGAAAGACAATACACAGATTCATGCATTGCATGAATCTATGTATTGTCACCGCTGCCGCGCTGCCCACTATTCATATGGCCGGCCTCCTGGTGAGCGCCGGCCATATGAATTAGAGCGGCGGCCGGTGGTGGGTGGAACTTGGAAGTGTCTATCAGAGCCAGCGGCTCTGATAGGCTTTCCGAATACAGCTCTCACGCTGTATTCGGCTTCCAAAAACTCCTCCCAGGTACGCACGGGGGTGCGTTCCTGGAAGAAGACTGTGTGAAGGTTTCAGCCAATCAGGTTCACCGGATCTGGTTACCGGTAACCTGATTGGCTGAAGCGACATCGAGGGCGGGAGAACACATCGAGGACGGTGCGGACCGAGGAAGGTAAGTGCAGGGCTGGGGGGGGGGACAGGCCTCATTTGGGGGACAAACTGGCTGAATATGGGGGACAAACTGGCTGAATATGGGGCACAAACTGGCTGAATATGGGGGACAAACTGGCTGCATTTGGGGGGAACTGGCTGAATATGGGGCACAAACTGGCTGCATTTGGGGGGAACTGGCTGAATATGGGGCACAAACTGGCTGCATTTGGGGGGAACTGGCTGTATATGGGGGGAACTGGCTGAATATGGGGGACAAACTGGTTGAATATGGGGGGAACTGGCTGAATATGGGGGACAAACTGGCTGAATATGGGGGGAACTGGCTGAATATGGGGGACAAACTGGCTGAATATGGGGGGAACTGGCTGAATATGGGGGACAAACTGGCTGAATATGGGGGGAACTGGCTGAATATGGGGGACAAACTGGCTGAATATGGGGGGAACTGGCTGAATATGGGGGACAAACTGGCTGAATATGGGGGGAACTGGCTGTATATGGGGGACAAACTGGCTGAATATGGGGGGAACTGGCTGTATATGGGGGACACGCTGGCTGCATTTGGGGGGAACTGGCTGTATATGGGGGACAAACTGGCTGCATTTGGGGGGAACTGGCTGTATATGGGGGACACGCTGGCTGCATTTGGGGGGAACTGGCTGTATATGGGGGACAAACTGGCTGCATTTGGGGGAACTGGCTGTATATGGGGGACAAACTGGCTGCATTTGGGGGGAACTGGCTGTATATGGGGGACAAACTGGCTGCATTTGGGGGGAACTGGCTGTATATGGGGACAAACTGGCTGTATATGGGGGCACACTGGCTATATATATGGGGGCACACTGGCTGTATATATATGGGGGCACACTGGCTGTATATGGAAACAAACTGGCTGTATTTGAGGGGGCAAACTGGTGGCGTTTGGGCACAGTGGCTGCGTTTAATGGGCACAGTGGCGGCAATTGATTTTTTTTTTTTTCAGTTTGTTTGCGCCCCCCCCAAAAAATTTTGAGCACCAGCCGCCACTGAGTCGTGGCATGAACATCTGCACATAGATTTCTGGCGTCCGGACGATCATTTATGTGTTTTTTGTTTTTTGTCTTGTGCTGTGTGTTGCCATATCCGAAGACTATTTGACGCAGTAACCTCTGGATAAATGTCATGATTTTGTGTCTCAACTATTACTTCCCTTTGTGAGTTTAATTAACGTTTTAACTCATTAATAAATTTAATATATTTTTTTCTACTTATCCTTACATGCTGTGTCACACATTTGGTCCTCTGGTTCCTTTCAGTCTTGATAAGGACAAACCCGTTTATATATATATATATATATATATATATATATTAACCACTTAACGACCGCCCACCGCCGATTTACGTCAGCAGAATGGCACCGACAAGCAGAATCACGTAGATCTACGTGATCGCCTTTGTGCAGTTGGGGGGTCCATCCGGACCCCCCTTCACTGCAGTGAGCGGCCGTTAAGTGTTCGGGAGCGATCAGGCATGAGGGGGCGGCCGCTCGATTCCGCCCCCCCCCCCTCGCGATCGCTCCCGGCGAATGAAATTGCTTCCTCCTGCCTGAAATGTAAACACAGGCTGGAGGAAGTGATGTCATCTCCCTCGCCGCGGTCTTTTCGTTCCCGGCGCCGAGGACAGAAGAAGCAGGTTAGTGCACCAACAGTCCACTGACACGTAGGTACACATAGGCACACAAATCACCCCCCAGTCACCCCCAGATCACCCCCCAGGTCACCCCAAAGCCCCCAATCACAGTGTCACTGATTGCAGTGATCATTTATTTTACTGATCACTGCATTTAGTGTCATCTGTGATTGTAAAAAGTTGCAGGGCAGTTAGGATTAGGCCCCTTTAGGTCCAGGGTAGCCCCCTAACCCCCCCTAATAAAGGTTTAACCCCTTGATCACCCCCCAGGTAACCCTTTCACCCCCTAACTTCAGCGTCGCTAAGCGATTGTTTTTCCGATCGCTGTATTCGTGTCGCTGGTGTTTTAGATAGGCAGTTATTTTTTTTTAGGTTCGCCGCAGGTTTTTATTAGTGTCAGGTACCCCCATATATTATTTTAACCCCCTGATTGCCCCTAGAGTTAACCCTTTCACCAGTGATCGCCGTATAAGCGTCACTGGTGTCACTGGTTAGCCAGTAAGTTATTTAGTTATTTAGGTTACCCGTCAGGTTTTTATATAGTGTCAGGTACCCCCATATTTAACCTAATAAAGGTTTTAACCCCCTGATTGCCCCTAGTTAACCCTTTCACCAGTGATCACCATATAAAGGTTACGGGTGACGCTGGTTGATTAGTTTGCTTTTTATAGCATCAGGGCACCCGCCGTATATAACCCAATAAAGGTTTAACCCCCCTGATCGCCCGTCGGGTGCGATCAATTAGGTTTTAGCGCCAGAGAGGGTCTGCGTCGCCCCAGGCAGTGTTAGGTTAGTGCCAGTAACGCTAACACCCACGCGTGAAGCATACACCTCCCTTAGTGGTATAGTATCTGATCAGATCTATACTAGCATCCCCAGCGGTTTAGGGTTCCCAAAAACGCAGTGTTAGCGGGATCAGCCCAGATACCTGCTAGCGCCTGCGTTTAGCCCCTCCGCCCAGCCCAGCCCAGCCCACCCAAGTGCAGTATCGATCGATCATTGTCACTTACCAAACACAACACACATAACTGCAGCGTTCGCAGAGACAGGCCTGATCCCTGCGATCGCTAACAGTTTTTTTGTAGTGTTTGATATATTTGCTGACGACAGTCAGGTGCTTTTTTTCCTGTGAATCTTACTAGTGTACCCCTAAATTTAGAGCCCAAAATGGCAAGACGAAGGTACACTAGTAAAGAGGCCTACGAGATTCTGAGCATGACAGATAGTGAAGAGGAGGTCACGTATCTGTCAGATTCAGGCTCAGAATATCTTCCCCTACCAAATGCAGTAAGCCGGCTGCATGAGAGGCATTATTCGTATGTCCTCCCGAGTACCCCTACCCAAAGCCACCCCCAAAAAAGATGTCGTGTCTGTAGCAATCGCGGATTTAGGCGTGACACCCGTAGTTTTTGTCCACTCTGTCCTGACAAGCCTGGTCTTTGCCAAGGTGAATGTTTTGAACGCTACCACTCAAAAGTGAAGTTTTAGCGTAGGGTACAGCATTTCACAGACAAGGACACACTTACACAGGGTCTCCCAAGATGCCATTACATTTTGAGAGACCCGAACCATTACAGTTGTAAAGTTACAAAAAAAAGTGTAAAAAAGAAAAAAAAAAACGTAAAAAACAAAACACAAAAAAAATATAAAATAAAAAAACCAAAAATAGTTGTCGTTTTATTGTTCTCTCTCTCTCTATTTTCTCTCTATTGTTCTGCTCTTTTTTACTGTATTCTATTCTGCAATGTTTTATCATGCTTGCTTTTCAGGTATGTAATTTTTTGTTTTCAGGTGCGCCATTCAACTGCAGCGCGGAATTATTTATCTTGACAGCAACAGCGTTTGCTCCCACGATACATAAAGCCGTGACTCCAGTGCTGTAGGAGGTGATTTCACCACCACAGTTAAAAAAAAGAGCATATATGCCGAAGCATGGGGGCAGCAGGGGCGGAGGAGCGATTTTGCTCCGAATGCCGCGTACATACGGTCGAAATTCCGACGGAGGCCTGCCCGTGGAAAATTCCGATCGTGTGTACGCGGCATAACTTTTTTGCGGGAGGATGCCCCCATGCTTCGGCATATATATATTTTAGGCACAGGTTGCGTTAAAACATTTTTTTATTTTTTACTAGGTTTTGTTTTGGTATTTGCTTTGCAGGTATGGCATGGTAAGGTCTTACTGTTGTACTGTAATGTTACTTTGTTTTAATGTTAACCACCATTTGCTTAGCAGGTACGCCATTCAGTTGCAGCGCGGATCTATTTATCTTGACAGCAACAGCGTTTGCTCCCACGATACATAAAGCCGTGACTCCAACGCTGTAGGAGGTGATTTCACCACCACAGTTAAAAAAAAGAGCATATATGCCGAAGCATGGGGGCAGCAGGGGCGGAGGAGCGATTTTGCTCCTAATGCCGCGTATATACGGTCGAAATTCCAACGGAGGCTTGCCCGTGGAAAAGTCCGACCGTGTGTACGCGGCATAACCTTTTATGCCGCGTACATACGGTCGAAATTCCGACGAAGGCTTGACCGTGTGTACGCGGCATAACTTTTTTGCGGGAGGATGCCCCCATGTTTCGGCATATATGCCCATCATTAGAAGTGGGTGGATGAAGGGAGGTATTCTAATGGTAGGCATACCCACCAATCAATCTCTTTTTTTCGTTCAGCCAATAGGCTGTATGAAAAAAAAGATTACAATACATGTCCAACAAGGACCAGCAACGTACTGGTATGTTGCTGGACTTTGAATGTTTATACCAGAATGATGCCTGCGGGTTTAGGTATCATCTTGGTATCATTCTTTTCAGCCAGCAGCCGGCTTTCATGTAAAAGCAATTCTAGCAGATAATTAGCCTCTAGACTGCTTTTACAAGCAGTGGGAGGGAATGTCCCCCCCCCGGATATAAAAAGCGCCATTGGGAAATTGGGAAAGCATTTTATCACACCGATCTTGGTGTGGTCAGATGCTTTGAGGGCAGAGGAAAGATCTAGGGTCTAGGGTCTAACCCCCCAATTTTTTTCAAAAAAAGAGTACCTGTCACTACTTAGATAACGATAAAAATGGTAAAAAAATAAAATATGGAAGGCACAGTTTAAAAATAAAATAAAAAAGCCAAATAAATAATAAAAAAAAAAAAAAAAAGCACCGCTGTCCCCCCCTGCTCTTGCGCAAAGGCGAACGCAAGCGTCGGTCTAGCGTCATATGTAAACAGCAATTGCATCATGCATGTGAGGTATCACCGCGAAGGTCAGATCGAGGGCAGTCATTTTAGCAGTAGACCTCCTCTGTAAATCTAACGTGGTAACCTGTAAAGGCTTTTAAATGCTTTTAAAAATGAATGTAGTTTGTCGCCGCTGCGCGTTTGTGCGCAATTTTAAAGCATGTCGTGTTTGGTATCCATGTACTCGGCCTATGATCATCTTTTTTATTTCATCAAACATTTGGGCAATATAGTGTTTTTTAGTGCATTAAAAATAAAAAAAGTGTGTTTCTCCCCCAAAAAATGCGTTTGAAAAATCGCTGCGCAAATACTGTGTGGAAAAAAAAATGCAACACCCACTATTTTAATCTGTAGGGCCTTTGCTTTAAAAAAATATATAATGTTTGGGGGTTCAACATAATTTTCTTGCAAAAAAAATTTTTTTTTCATGTAAACAAAAAGTGTCAGAAAGGGCTTTGTCTTCAAGTGGTTAGAAGAGTGGATGATGTGTGACATAAGCTTCCTAATGTTGTGCATAAAATGCCAGGACAGTTCAAACCCCCCCAAATGACCCCATTTTGGAAAGTAGACACCTCAAGCTATTTGCTGAGAGGCATGTTGAGCCCATTGAATATTTTTTTTTTTTTGTCCCAAGTGATTGAATAATGACCAAAAAAAAAAAATGTACAAAAAGGTGTCACTAAATGATATATTGCTCAAACATGCCATGGGCATATGTGGAATTACACCCCAAAATACATTCTGTTGCTTCTCCTGAGTACGGGGATACCACATGTGTGGGACTTTTTGGGAGCCTAGTCGCGTACGGGACCCCAAAAACCAAGCACCGCCTTCAGGATTTCTATGGGTGTAAATTTTTGATTTCACTCCTCACTGCCTATCACAGTTTCGGAGGCCATGGAATGCCCAGATGGCACAAAACCCCCCAAATGACCCCATTTTGGAAAGTAGACACCCCAAGCTATTTGCTGAGAGGTATGTTGAGTATTTTGCAGATCTCGCTTTTTGTCACAAAGTTTTGAAAATGTAAAAAAAGAAAAAAAAAAAGAAAAAAAAATGTCTTTCTTAATTTTCAAAAACAAATGAGAGCTGTAAAATACTCACCATGCCTCTCAGCAAATATCTTGGGGTGTCTACTTTCCAAAATGGGGTCATTTGGGGGGGTTTTGTGCTATTTTGACATTTTATGGCCTTCAAAACTGTGATAGGTAGTGAGGAGTGAAATCAAAAATTTATGCCCTTAGAAACCTTGAAGGCGGTGCTTGGTTTTTGGGGTCCCGTACGCGGCTAGGCTCCCAAAAAGTCCCACACATGTGGTATCCCCGTACTCAGGAGAAGCAGCAGAATGTATTTTGGGGTGTAATTTCACATATAACCATGGCATGTGTGAGCAATATATCATTTAGTGACAACTTTTTGTACATTTTTTTTTCTTTTTGTCATTATTCAATCATTTGGGACAAAAAAAAAATATTCAATGGGCTCAACATGCCTCTCAGCAAATAGCTTGGGGTGTCTACTTTCCAAAATGGGGTCATTTGGGGGGGTTTTGTGCCATCTTGGCATTTTATGGCCTTCAAAACTGTGATAGGTAGTGAGGAGTGAAATCAAAAATTTATGCCCTTAGAAACCTTGAAGGCGGTGCTTGGTTTTTGGGGTCCCGTACGCGGCTAGGCTCCCAAAAAGTCCCACACATGTGGTATCCCCGTACTCAGGAGAAGCAGCAGAATGTATTTTGGGGTGTAATTTCACATATGCCCATGGCATGTGTGAGCAATATATCATTTAGTGACAACTTTGTGCAAAAAAAAAAAAGTTTGTCATATTCCCGCAACTTGTGGCAAAATATTAAATATTCCATGGACTGAACATGCCTCTCAGTAAATAGCTTGGGGTGTCTACTTTCCAAAATGGGGTCATTTGGGGGGGTTTTGTGCTATTTTGGCATTTTATGGCCTTCGAAACTGTGATAGGTAGTGAGGAGTGAAATCAAAAATTTGCGCCCTTAGAAATCCTGAAGGCGGTGCTTGGTTTCCGGGGGCCGTACGCGGCTAGGCTCCTAAAAAGTCCCACACATGTGGTATCCCCGTACTCAGGAGAAGCAGCAGAATGTATTTTGGGGTGCAATTCCACATATAACCATGGCATGTGTGAGCAATATATCATTTAGTGACAACTTTTTGTAATTTTTTTTTTTTTTTTTGTCATTATTCAATCACTTGGGACAAAAAAAAAAAATATTCAATGGGCTCAACATGCCTCTCAGCAATTTCCTTGGGGTGTCTACTTTCCACAATGGGGTCATTTGGGGGGGGGTTTTGTACTGCTCTGCCATTTTAGCACCTCAAGAAATGAGATAGGCAGTCATAAATTTAAAGCTGTGTAAATTTCAGAAAATGTACCCTAGTTTGTAAACGCTATAACTTTTGCGCAAACCAATAAATATACGCTTATTGACATTTTTTTTACTAAAGACATGTGGCTGAATACATTTTGGCCTAAATGTATGACTAAAATTGAGTTTATTCGATTTTTCTTATAACAAAAAGTAGAAAATATCATTTTTTTTCAAAATTTTCGGTCTTTTTCTGTTTATATCGCAAAAAATAAAAATCGCAGAGGCAATCAAATACCATTAAAAGAAAGCTCTATTTGTGGGAAGAAAAGGACGCAAATTTCATTTGGGTACAACATTGCATGTCCGCACAATTTACAGTTAAAGCAGCGCAGTGCCGAATCCCAAAAACAGGCCTGGTCCTAATGGCCCGAAATGGTCCGGGGCTTAAGTGGTTAAGAAAAGTGCAGTTGCGCTGCAAAACTGACAACACCTAAACTGTGTAAGATGCTACCTCAATTGAATGAACCAATACCAAATAAATACAGTGATGTGAACAATAACCAAAATTGTCCAATGAAAAAATATGACGTGATATGTGACAGTCTGGGATCTTCCATACAATGTCCACAATATGATGATGAAAAACAAGAGAAAACGTATATGAACGTTCCACGATGGCACTGTAGCAAGCAGCTCTCTCGTGCAGGTAGATAATCGTGACTCCACACTCTTAAACACCCAAGAAAAAGTGCAGTGATGGTAAAGACAGAGATCCTCCACCTCTAATATCAGATCAGCTTACCAGCTCAAATGGATCTCAATGGAAGAGATCACAACCGCTTGTGGCTTATTCCCCCCGCCAAGGGTCTTCCGGATGAGTACCTCACCCCAGACTGAAGGTGTCTGGAATAGAACACGAACTCCACGTGTACAGGCCGAGGGCGCCTGAACACCGACCACGGACAGCAGTCCTCAAGCTGAAGGTTCCTGGGACTCGGACCTCGTGGTGAAGATGTCCGCCCCCTTTATACCCTCCCCCAGCAAGCACAGCGGGTTCCCCTGCCCCGCAGTACAACTGCCGCGAGAGTTCACAAAGGGTACGGCACTGCAGTAGTGGTTCAACCCCGGCTCAAAATGACAGCGCCACCTGCTGAGCCGCAGGGAACTAAACACCACTGATGTCCTCACCCGAACAGAATACAGCCCTATTCTTCCAATTAGTGCATCTGGGTCATACTACCACCCAGATGCTCCCCCTAAATAGTACATGCCCGCTACATATACAATGCTGACCAGTTTAAAAACAACCACTTAAAGAAGACTTAAACAAATGGCACAACTTGTTTTCTTACAGCTCCTGATTGTTCAGCAAAAATTCTGTGCATGAGATCCAAATCAGCAGAAGATAACTCTAAGAACATACCTAAGGAACATGGTGAGTTCAAGCCACCTGGATTGCTCTTATTCAAGCAAGTAGAATTATCAAAGTGATTGTAAAGGCTCGTGTTTTAAAAATATATATATATATATATTTACCTCCTCTATGCAGTTGGTTTTGCAATGAGCAGCCCGGATCCTCCTCTTCTCTGGTCCCTCTTTACTGCTCCTGACCCCTCCCTCCTATCAAATGCCCCGACAATCAGCAGCTTCCTATGGGGGCACTGGAGCAGAGTCACAACTCCCTGTGTCCATTCAGACATGGAGTCCTGACCCAGCCCCACACCCTCTCTCCCCTGATTGGCTGACTGACTTCGATTGACAGCCACGGGGAGCCAATGGCGTCGCTGCTGTGTCTCAGCCAATCAGGAGGAGTGTCCTGGATACCTTAGACATTCGTGGATATCGCTGGAGAGAGATGGGGCTCAGGTAAGTAATTAGGGGGTGCTGGGATGGCTGCTACACACAAAAGTTTTTTATCTTAATGCATAGAGTGCATTGAGATAAAAAAAAACCTCTGCCTTTACAGCTCCTTTAAGTAAAGTGCCGAGACCCAGTGGGACTTGTGGATAATGGTCACTGAATAATTTCCCTAAGTTATAATGTTCTGTGGACCTGAAATATTCAGATTTCTATTAATTTTGACCTGCACTCATTCTAGAAAAGGAAAGCTACAACAAAAAACCTAGAATGTACTAAGCCATCTATTGGACACTCCATGTTCCATACATAATATACTGAAGTGATCACTTACCTGTGTATACTGATACAGACTAAGTAACTGGGCCAATGCATGATTTGAATGGAAAGAACTGTCACCAATAAAACCAGCAACTTCTACATCTCCTTTACAGTAATAGTTAGGAGCTTCCTTTTCTCCAGACAATATCTTTATGGCATATCCCAAAGTTTTCTTTGGATCGTGACATGTACTAAATATATGATAGCCCAGGGTAACATTGGGCAGAAGATCGGGGTCCTTGTTAATCTCATTGACAGCAATGATCATCGCCAAGATGCTTCTGTACTCTTCAAGGTCAGCACTGCAGGATATTGAGAGGTTTTCAAACTACACAAAATGGTTACTTCTGAAATTACAAATTAGCCACAAAACTAACAATTGCATAGAAAAATAATTATGATTACAATTTATTAGGCAATTTCAGACATAAAACTGCTAATGGCAGAGAACAGACCATGACTTTGTTTTTTATTTTTTTATTTGAGGGTTAATAACTTGAATAGGGATAGGAGGTCATGGGTTCCACACTTGACTTCTGCAAAACTTTGGCAACATCTTCAGGGACATTTTCCTACATACAGTCTATATTTCCCTCACTCCCCAGTAGCAGTCAGAGATGTAGGGAGGGGAGGAAGTCATCCCACCTCCCCAGCAGCAGGCCAAGGACCAGGGAGAGGAGGTAGTAGTCCTCCCTCCCCAGTGGCAGTTCCACAGTCTGGGAGTGGAGGAAGCTGGCCTCCCTCCCCAACAGTTAGCCAGAGTGGATCATATGGGATCCCCAGCAGAAGCGCTTATATCAAGTCAGAGTGCCACCAACCTCTGCCCAGCACCAGCAACAACTCCAGAGCTCCAGGGAGCCAGGGCAGGTGGCCCCTATCCTCAGCGACATGCTGATGTAGTGAAGGTCCTATTCCCAGCTGCAACACTGGCAAAAGGGCAGAGCTACCCTGTCCTCTGCCTAGCACCTACAGTGTCTCCACTGCTCCAGGGATCTGGGGTAGTTGGCCCCTCTTCCCAGTAGCAGACCGAGTCCCAGATTGGTAAAGACCACCCAAATAAAGCGCTGAAAATAGGGCAGAGCACCGCTGGTGTCTGCCTAGCACTTATAGTGTTTCCACGGCTCCAGGAAGCCAGGCAGTCGGCCCCTTTCCCCAGCAGTAGACCGAGCCCTGGAATGGTAAAGACCACCCAGCTGAACTGCTGGTAGCCAGACAGAGATTCCAGAATCTCTGTCTCACAATTACTGACAACAGCTTTTTCCTGTGGCCAAGAATGGAAATCAAGTTGAGCGACTATGTGGGTCACTCTGTCTGACTTATGCATGTCCAGACCAGGTGGAGGTCTGGGAGTCATCTTATACCTTCTAGGCTGTGTAAAATGGGCTTGTGCAATACTCCTGATTGCTTTAGCGGGTGTGGAGGAGTTGCTGATTTCTTCCATTGCATTTGGTCATGTCCTATAGTACAAATGTTTTGGTCAAAGGTAACTCCTTTATATCTATTGTTTTAGGAATACCCAATGTTTTGCACCCTAAAAATTGTTTATTGGGTATTTTTGGTGATCTATCTTCATCTACATATGTAAAATGTTTGTTACATATTTTCTACTTTTTTGCAAAAAAAAAATAATATTTCCATCCTGGAAGGGAACGATACACCCTGCACTGTCCACATGTAAATTAATGATAGTCTCCCTTTATACAAGCTTACCTTTTAACTTTGGAAGAAACCTACTCTTTTTGATAACATTTTGGTATATCTTGCAATGCTATTTCTTACCTGACTTACCTGACTTGCATTAATCACTTCTCTATTGTTTCTATGTGTAGCGGGGTGTTCCCCTTTATGCAGAGAGACAAGAAGTTCCAGGTGAGAGGTGAGTCAGGAGGAAGTAAAGAGACATTATGGAAGTGAAAGCAGAGGAGAGAGAGACTACATCTCCCAGTACATCTTGCAGCACCCAGGGTGCATTGCTCCAGAACAGAGACTGCTGGGGCAGACTTTATAAAGGGGAGGCGGAGTTTTGGTCGGCCTCTTTGGACCCCCCTCTCCTAGCAAGAGGATGTCTGTGCTGAACTGCTGTGTGCACAAGGCCTGAAGCCCGGGCCGTGTGCTCCTTTCCAAAGAGCCCTCTGCCAGCCTAGCAGAGCCTTAGAGACATCTAATCCTCCTTGCTGCAGTACACCAGAAGGATTGAAGACTTGGATGTCGGTGGATTCCTGTTCCTAGACGAATCGATGGAGGAAAGGGACTTGGACTTGTCCAGGTGGTGAGAGCTGTTTAAAGACAGATACTTTATCTTTACTATTCGTTGGGATTACAAAGTTGTTCTTCAAGTGCACCACCGAGAGATTGCTAGCGAATATTGTTTCACTGAACTTCCATTTAGATCAGTCAGGCCTGACTGCATAGGTAGACATTGCTGGGTGTTAGTCTACCCATGAGGGGAAGTAGCTGTAAAAGGGCAGCGCTAGAGTTGCATAGCAATACTTTATTATTCTGATTACTCTGTTTATCTTTATTACTGTTTATTGCAGGGATCTGCAACTTGTTATACTGTTGTTTATTACTTGCCCATTAGCCTCAGTAAAATATCTGGGTAAAGTACATTTGGTGTCAGTTCTGCTTACTTTAATAGGAGTTTTAAAGTATATTCTGTGTATGTTTGTTATAGGACTGCGTCACCAATAGTTGCGATCACGCGGTCCTATCTCTCTATCACCAGCTGTGCCACGGGAGGTTAGAGCCGATTGCCAGGGGTTGACAGCGGTGCACTGCAGGGCCCAAATCAATATCAGCGGCTCTCTTAACTGGGGGTAGCGCTACACGTGGGGGCTCGAGTCCGGGATCCTTGTACGTTGCACGCTGCAATCAAGCCGGTCAGAAGTACCAGCATGGACCCGCTGGCAATGTCACAGTGGTGCGCAGCGATTGGCACCGATCCAACCGCGGCGGTAGTCATTGTACTCCCGGGGGAAAGATGGCAGGAAGAGGAGATAAAACAGCTCGTATTGTTACTGTCTCCGAGCCACAAAGCATGGGTGATGGATTTTAGGCCAGATCCAGTGATCTCGTTTACATACGCACTGGTAGAATGGAAAAACGAAATCCCAGAGCATTTTAAAAGTCAGAGTATACAAGCCATAGATAATCAGATCTATCACTTGATACATACGCTGCCAGTGAAGGAAGAATGGTTTCAGACACCAAAGCCATCACTCCCACAATTATCTCCACCACTATCCCCTAAAGCAGAAAAGCTTAAGGAACTATTAAGCCCGAGATCACCGCTGGCCGCTATAGGGCCTGAATTGTTGAATGCTCTAGGAGACCTTGTAATTAAGTGCCAGAAAAGCAGTACGGTGCATGTGGAGGCCGGTTACCGGAAGCTTAGCGCCTTCTCAGGGAAGCTCCCCGTCCCTGCGGGGGAGGAAGATTTTGACACTTGGGTGGAACAGGCATTGCAGGCAGTAGAAGCATGGGAGGTGCCTGAGGCACAGAAGAGACAGCGAGTCTTAGAAAGTCTGAAAGGTGCCGCGGCAGAAGCGGTGAAGAGCTTCCGGTTTGGAAATGAAAACTGTACAGCTCAAGATTGCCTGGCCATGCTGCAGGAAGAGTTTGGTCAGCTGGAGAAGGTGTCAGAGATGATTTATCAAATTGAACACACTCTCCAGCAGCCGAATGAGAAACTGTCAGAATATGTTAGAAGGCTGAACAGGCAGTTATGCAAGATTGTACTGAAGAAGGGAATGCTGCCCAAAGATGCAGATGAAGCACGCATGAAGCAGATCATGAGGGGAGCGCGCTGCACCTGAAAACCTCAGGAGGAGGAATGTCACTAACCTACTCTGATCTAATAAAAATTATTAGGGACGAAGAGGCGCTGCAGGAAGATCAGCAGGTGGCCAAGGCGAATGTCACACCTGTACCAGTGTTGGTCCATTCGGTCAAGAGCCCAGAAAGAGATGCGGAGGTTGACACTCTGAAATCGCAAATGGCCCAAGTGTTGGAGATGCTGACCTCTTTGATGGAGAAAGATCAGAGAAGACGAGAGAAACCAAGCCCAAGAAAGGAGTTGTTCCCGAACACCTCAGCACCGGCCTCCCTACAGGACCGAGAAGAGGTGATTTGCTATAACTGCGGAGGGAGTGGCCACTTTGCTAACGTATGCTCCAGCCCAAAGAAGAAGAGAACAGATAATTGCAAGCCGGCGGGAAACTCCAAAGGGCCCCGGTGAAGGAGTCAACCGGGTGCCCATCATCTTCAGTGCGCTCCAAACTAAAAAAAAAGGCCAAGAATGGAGGAGACAAAACTCCTAGGAGGAGGTATAGTACACCCCCACCAAGATGTACCCCAGAGGGAGGGGGCAAGACCCCTCAGTGGAAGTACAGCACCCCAAAGAAGGAACATCCACCTAAAAGGAACAATAACATCCCTCAGCGGGTTTGTGCCCCCATTGAGAGGGAGAAAGTCAATGCATGCCAGGCTCAGGAAAAATTAAAGTCCAAAAGGAGCAGGGCAAGGGTCGAAAGCAAAAAAAAAGAGGTGACCCCAGTCCGGCCATACCCAAAGGAACTGGTGGGCCCGTCTCCTACTGTGCCCATTCAAGTGGAAGGAGTCTATACTAAAGCTCTTTTGGACACCGGAGCACAGGTGACTTTACTATACCGGGACTTCTATGATAGGCACTTGAGTCATCTGCCTATCCAGAAGATAGAAGAGCTGGAGTTATGGGGACTTGGAACCCAGAGTTTCCCTTATGATGGGTACCTGCCCATAAAGATGACTTTCGACCCATCCGTGGCTGGGAAGGCTGAAGTGTTTGACACCCTGGCAGTTGTGTGTCCCCGGCCGCCTGGAGCCAGCAAGATTTCCCTGATCATTGGGACAAACACGGATCTAGTCAGGAGACTCCTGACCCCTCTAGTGAAAGAGAGAAACCATTCAGCCACCAAAATCCATCCCATGCTAAAGACGGCCTACCAACGACTGGTCTTAGAGCAGAAGACCCCGGGAGAGGGGATAGGGAAGGTGTGGAGACTTGGCAGAGAAGGAGTAGTGCTACAGCCCGGAGAAGTAACCTGTCTTAGGGCCACTGTGAAGCTTTCGTGGGAACAACCTGGCCCCTTTGTCATGCTGGAATCAGACCCAAGGGAAGAGTCCTCAGGCCTGGAAGTGATACCAGAAGTGATTCCGTTCAAGGCCCTGAAGAAGGCCCATGGCAGAGTTCCGGTGAGTGTTAGGAACACTACGGGAGGACCCATGGAGATCCCTGCCAGAGTGTTGCTTGGTCAGGTGAGCCCTGCTGCCCCGGTCACTTGGTCCGAAGTCAAGGGGACGGGTGACGGAGGAGATGTTTGGGAGAAACTGTCCGTGGAAAACCCGAACCTACCCAGGGCTTGGAAAGAAAGAGCCAAGGCCCAGCTGACCAGGTGGGAGAAGATCTTTTCTGAAGATGAATTCGATGTGGGGTGTGCAAGAAGTGCCACCCATCGGATCCGCCTCCAAGAAGATAAGCCCTTCCGAGAGAGGGTCAGGCGGGTCCCCCTGGCAGATCTGGAGGATCTGAGGGAACAACTTGTAGAACTAAAGAAGACTGGTGTGATCCGGGAGTCTAGAAGTCCCTATGCCTCCCCAATCGTGGTGGTCAGAAAGAAGAATGGGTCGTTGAGGCTTTGTATCGATTACAGGACTCTCAACAGGAGAACCATCCCTGACCAATACACCACGCCAAGGATAGAAGATGCCCTACAAAGTTTGTCTGGAGCCAAATGGTTCAGTGTGATGGACCTCAAGAGTGGGTACTATCAAATCCCTATGCACCCAGAAGACAGGGAGAAGACAGCCTTCATAACCCTGGTGGGATTCTTCAAATTCAATAGGATGCCTCAGGGTCTGTCTGGAGCTCCTGCTACCTTTCAACGCCTTATGGAGAAGACTGTTGGAGACATGAATCTTATAGAAGTCCTTGTGTACTTGGACGATGTCATTGTCTTTGGAAGAACCTTGGAAGAACATGAAGCCAGGTTGGAGAAAGTATTGAGAAGACTCAGCGAAGAGGGACTTAAGCTTTCCCCCGAGAAGTGTCGGTTCTACCAGTCTTCTGTGAACTATCTGGGGCACATAGTGTCTGAAGAAGGGGTGGCCACAGATCCTGAGAAGTTGGAAGCAGTCACTTCCTGGCCACGACCCACCACAGTAACAGAGCTCAGATCCTTCCTGGGGTTCTGCTCCTATTATAGGAGGTTTGTGGAGGGGTTTGCTCGGATTGCCCGCCCGTTGAATGAATTGCTAAAGGCAGAAGGGGAAGAGGATGACTCTGGGCCCAGGAGGCCTGGTGAGTCAGTTCAAGATCAGTGGAACCCAAGGTGTGAAGAGGCCTTTCATGCTCTGAAGAGGAGCTTAACCACTGCCCCAGTCCTGGCCTACGCCGACCCTACCAGACCTTATGAATTACATGTGGATGCCAGCCATGAGGGTCTAGGTGGTGTACTCTACCAAGAACATGAAGGACAACTGCGACCAGTGGCCTATGTGAGCAGGAGCCTGACCCCCTCAGAAAAGAATTACCCCACTCATAAGCTGGAATTCCTGGCCCTCAAATGGGCGGTAGTAGACAAGCTAAAAGACTACTTGTATGGGGCAGAGTTTACTGTGAAGACAGACAACAACCCCCTGACCTACCTCTTCACCACCGCGAAACTAGATGCCACCGGACACAGGTGGTTGGCCGCATTGTCTGGATTCAACTTCAGTCTGAAGTACAGACCAGGAGCCGGAAATAGGGATGCAGATGCCCTGTCCCGGAGGTCTCATGCCACGACAAATGACTGGGAAGATTGGACCCAAGTGGCACCGGACGGGGTGCGGGCCCTTTGTCAAGGGGCTGAATTCCAAGCCAGAGGAGGCTCCAGAGCAGAAGAAATAGGGGTTACCATGGTAGGAGTCCCCAAACACTATTGTGGGGTAACTCAACTGGAGGAAGACAACCTACCGAGACTGTCCAAGAAGGAGTTGAGGTGTGACCAATTGGAAGACCCCATGGGGAGATTGGTCCTCGAAGCCCTGGAGAATCAGGATCCCAACAAATTCCTACATCACCCCTCAAAGGAGGCTCGCCTGTTGAGGAAGGAATTGGACAGGCTACAGGTACATCAGGGAGTGGTCTACCGAAGGGGCCCCTCTGATGACTCAGAAGATAAGTGGCAGTTATTTCTTCCAGAGAAGCACCGAGAGACTGTACTAATTGCCCTGCATGACCATCATGGTCACCTAGGGGCAGAAAGGACCTTCCAGCTTGTCAGAAATCGGTTCTATTGGCCCTGCATGAGGGCAGAAGTAGAGGAGTATTGCCATTCCTGTGCACGATGCATTCAGAGAAAGACCCTACCCCATCAAGCTGCCCCAATGGGCCACTTACAGAGTCAAGGCCCAATGGATCTGGTATGCATTGACTTTCTCTGCCTCGAACCCGACCTGAGTGGATTGGGGAATGTTCTGGTAATAACCGACCATTTCACCCGCTATGCTCAAGCTTTCCCAACCAAAGACCAGAAGGCATCCACCGTGGCCAAGATACTTATGGAGAAGTATTTTGTCCATTACGGACTACCACAGAGACTCCACTCAGATCAAGGAAGGGACTTTGAGAGTCGGTTGATCCGAAGACTTTTGGATTCATTAGGAATAAAGAAGACCAGAACCACGCCTTACCACCCACAAGGAGATGCTCAGCCGGAGAGATTTAACCGGACCCTGCTCAACATGTTGGGAACCTTAGAAACAGAGAAGAAGCAACACTGGAGTCAGCACATATCAGCCCTAGTACATGCCTATAACTGTACCACAAGTGACGCCACTGGCTACTCCCCTTATCGACTTATGCTTGGGAGAGAAGCAAGGCTACCTGTGGACCTGGCCTTTGGCACTTCTATAGACAATACCTCAGCTACATCCCACAAGGGATACGTGGACAGACTTAGACGTAGCTTGCAGGTGGCCTATGAACAAGCCCAGGCGGCTTCGGATCAAAGGGGGGCCCGCAACAAGAGAAATTTTGATCTGAAGGTTCGAGTGCAAGATCTGCAGCCCGGGGACCGAGTACTGCTACGCAATCTGGGGGTCCCTGGAAAACACAAGCTTGCCGACAGGTGGAGATCTGAGCCCTATGTTGTCTGTAGGAAGTTGCCCGGTTTGCCTGTCTACAAACTAAAGCCAGAAGGAAAGGTGGGTCCACTGAAGACGTGGCATCGGAACCACCTGCTCCCACTTGCTGAGGCAGTCAGAATACCTCCCGTGAGAGACTCCCCTGAACCGGCCTCTATCCTGGATATTCCTAGGCCGAACACTCGGTCCAAGACCTCTCGAGCCAAAGATGGGGAGGCCTCCCAATTGAGTACAGAAGAAGGTGGAGAACTGGACTGGCTGTGGCCTCCCTCGACTCTGGGAACGTCCGCCATAGATCTCCCAAATGGAGGGGATACCCCAGATGCAACGCTGAATCCGGAGGCTACTGAATTCATACCCTTCAGTCCCTCAGCTGATTACTGGGAAGATGTTCCTGACACTTGCGCAGAGGAGGACTCTAGAGATTCCATACGTCAGTCGACTTCTGAATCAGAGGTTCCAGAACCAGCAATGTTACCTGAACTTACTCCTGAAGAAGAGCCTGTGGTGCCAGAGTCAGAAGCACCAAGAGAGCAGAGGGCTCGCAGAGTCATCAGGCCTCCCAAGAAACTAACTTACCCCCAAATGGGGACGAGCTCAGAGGACTCTGTTGTAACGGCTAGGAGAAGTGTTGAACAACCTGATCCTTCCACCGTCCATTTGGTGGAGGGCAACCCCAGCTCACTCTCTGGCACAGTTAGGCAGGCCACTCATGGTAGTGTGACCTGTGGGCAAGAGAGTTCCATCCCAAAGTTTTGGTGGGAATTCCCTATGCCAACATCATGCTCGACATTGTCCAAAATGGTAAACAGTATTTGTTGAAGTTTATCTTTGGGGACCAAAGAGTTCAAGTGGGGGGAGTGTGTAGCGGGGTGTTCCCCTTTAATGCAGAGAGACAAGAAGTTCCAGGTGAGAGGTGAGTCAGGAGGAAGTAAAGAGACATTATGGAAGTGAAAGCAGAGGAGAGAGAGACTACATCTCCCAGTACATCTTGCAGCACCCAGGGTGCATTGCTCCAGAACAGAGACTGCTGGGGCAGACTTTATAAAGGGGAGGCGGAGTTTTGGTCGGCCTCTTTGGACCCCCCTCTCCTAGCAAGAGGATGTCTGTGCTGAACTGCTGTGTGCACAAGGCCTGAAGCCCGGGCCGTGTGCTCCTTTCCAAAGAGCCCTCTACCAGCCTAGCAGAGCCTTAGAGACATCTAATCCTCCTTGCTGCAGTACACCAGAAGGATTGAAGACTTGGATGTCGGTGGATTCCTGTTCCTAGACGAATCTATGGAGGAAAGGGACTTGGACTTGTCCAGGTGGTGAGAGCTGTTTAAAGACAGATACTTTATCTTTACTATTCGTTGGGATTACAAAGTTGTTCTTCAAGTGCACCACCGAGAGATTGCTAGCGAATATTGTTTCACTGAACTTCCATTTAGATCAGTCAGGCCTGACTGCATAGGTAGACATTGCTGGGTGTTAGTCTACCCATGAGGGGAAGTAGCTGTAAAAGGGCAGCGCTAGAGTTGCATAGCAATACTTTATTATTCTGATTACTCTGTTTATCTTTATTACTGTTTATTGCAGGGATCTGCAACTTGTTATACTGTTGTTTATTACTTGCCCATTAGCCTCAGTAAAATATCTGGGTAAAGTACATTTGGTGTCAGTTCCGCTTACTTTAATAGGAGTTTTAAAGTATATTCTGTGTATGTTTGTTATAGGACTGCGTCACCAACAGTTGCGATCACGCGGTCCTATCTCTCTATCACCAGCTGTGCCACGGGAGGTTAGAGCCGATTGCCGGGGGTTGACAGCGGTGCACTGCAGGGCCCAAATCAATATCAGCGGCTCTCTTAACTGGGGGTAGCGCTACATATGTATATGCTGCATTGGTGAGACACGGGAGGCATTTGGTGTTGTTATTTTCTTTTTTTGAATGTGTTGTAAGTTTGTACAACATGTTTTGTAAATCGTGTTATAAACAATAAAACCTATCTTTAAAAAAAAATAAAAATAGACATTTATGAATGACATAAACATTGACCGTGCACTCATTAGAATCAGGCCCGAAGTGTTTCAAAGAAGAGCAAACTCCTGATGTACATCCAATGAAATTACAAATGGACTGATCTCAGAATTAATCCAGCCTTCCACCTTATCACCTTTGATGCCTAACTCACCTCTTCCAACAGTTAACTGTTCTTTAGGTTCGAGTCTAAGCCAGAGTTTTGAATCATTGATTGATTGATCAACTTGGGTACAACCAGCCTGCCGGATTCACTTACAAATATCGCAAGGGGCTGCTATAGCCACTAGCAACAATCACTGTCTTCTCTCGGTGGGGACAGCTTCCCCCGCTCGCCCCCCCCCCCCTGTCAGGCCTATACTTGAGACTGAAGTTGAATCCGGCCAGGGCTGCCAACCAACGGTGGCCAGTGGCATCCAGCTTGGCTGTGGTGAAGAGGTAGGTGAGTGGATTATTGTCAGTCTTTACTGTAAAGTCAGCTCCATACAGGTAATCTCTGAGTTTATCTACGACTGTCCACTTTAGGGCCAGGAATTCCAAATTGTGAGTGGAGTAGTTATTTTTGGCTGGTGTCAGGCTTCTACTAACGTAGGCAACTGGGCGCAACTGTCCTTCATACTCTTGGTACAGCACCCCTCCTAGACCATCATGGCTGGCATCTACATGCAGTTCATATGGTTTCCTGGGATCAGCATAGGCCAAGACTGGAGCAGTGGTCAGACTCTTCTTCAACATTTGGAAGGCTTCCTCACACTCCTCTGTCCACTGGCCTTCCACAGACTCTCCAGGTTTCCTGGGCCCAGTATCATCCTCCTCTCCTTCTGTCTTCAGTAGCTCATTCAAGGGTTTTGCAATCTTCGCAAACCCTTCCACAAATCTACGGCAGTAAGAGCAGAACCCCAGGAAGGATCTGAGCTCAGTCACTGTAGTTGGCCTGGGCCAGGAGGTAACAGCGTCCAGTTTGTCAGGATCTGTAGACACTCCTTCTGCAGATACTATGTGTCCCAAATAGTGGACCGAAGACTGGTAAAACTGGCATTTTTCTCTGGAGAGTTTTAGTCCCTCTTCACTGAGTCTCTTCAGAACTTTCTCCAATCTCGCTTCATGCTCCTCCAGAGTCTTCCTGAAGACAATGATGTAATCTAAGTACACCAAGACTTCGATAAGATTCATGTCCTCCACTGTCTTCTCCATCAACCTCTGGAAAGTGGCGGGGGCCCCCGACAGGCCTTGAGGCATCCTATTAAACTCATAGAATCCCACCGGGGTGATGAAGGCCGTATTCTCTCTGTCTTCAGAGTGCATGGGGATTTGATAATACCCACTCTTCAGGTCCATGACACTGAACCACTTGGCCCCAGACAGACTCTGTAAAGCATCTTCTATCCTGGGGGTAGTGTACTGGTCGGGTATGGTCCTCCTGTTGAGAGTCCTGTAGTTTATGCAGAGCCTCAGCGACCCGTTCTTCTTCCTTACCACCACGATGGGGGAAGCATATGGACTCCTCGACTCTCGAATGACCCCTGTCCTCTTGAGCTCTGTTAACTGCTCACGCAGATCTTCCAAGTCAGCCAGGGGGACTCGTCAGACCCTCTCTCGTAAGGGTTTGTCTTCCTGCAGACCGATTTTATGGGTGGCACTCCTCGTACACCCCACGTCGAACTCATCTTCTGAGAATATCTTCCTCCATCTGGTTAGCTGGGTCTTGGCTCTCTTCTTCCACTTCAATGGTAAGGTGGTATCTTCCAAACAGAGTCCCTCCAGAGTGACTTCCTCTTCCCCTTACGTCCCCTTCAACTCAGACAGGGTCACTGGGGTGGCAGGATTTACTTTGCCCAGTAGTACCCGAGCTGGGATCTTCACAGGAGAACTAGAGACATTTCTGATGCTCACTGGAATCTGGCCCTTTGCCTTCTTCAATGCCCTCAATGGGACCACTTCAGGGATCACTTCCAATCCTGGGTGAGTGTTGAAGGGGTCTGGCTCCAGGACCACAAAGGGGCCAGGCTGCTCCCAGGACAGTTTTACCGTAGCCTGAAGACAGGTCACCTCACCAGGCTGCAGTATCTTCTCCTTTCTCGACAGTCTCCAGACTCTTCCCACCCCCTCTTCCGGGGCCTTTTGCTCCAGGATCAACTTCTGATAGACCTGTTGCAGCATGGGGTGAATCTTCTGTTTGGGAGGATTCCGCTCTTGCACTAAAGGGGTCAGCAGTCTCCTGACCAAGTCAGTGTTGGTCCCTATCAACATGGAGCTGGTGTTGGCCCCTGACGGGCGAGGACAAACTACCGCCAGGGTGTCAAAGACTTCCGCCTTTCCTGTCACTGATGGATCAAAGGCCAGCCTGATTGAGACATAGCCATCGTAGGGAAAGCTACGAGTGCCAATCCCC
This sequence comes from Rana muscosa, assembly GCA_029206835.1. Taxonomy (NCBI): domain Eukaryota; kingdom Metazoa; phylum Chordata; class Amphibia; order Anura; family Ranidae; genus Rana; species Rana muscosa. The sequence continues at coordinate 1,292,694,243 of CM055116.1, read as the reverse complement.
CCTATTTGTAGGTCTTCCAGCTTCTGTAAAGGCACATGAATCAAATACTTTCGATAAAAGTCTCTGTATAAAAGAGTCACTTGGGCTCCTGTATCTAGGAGGGCCTTGGTGTAAACTCCCTCCACCTGAACGGAGACTAGAGGAGAGGGTCCTATTAACTTGTCTGGGAACTTCTTCTGAGGTGTTTCCTCCTTTGGACACCTTGATTTTCCTAATGGTGTTTTCTTCTTCTTCCCTTTTTTCTCTGGACCTCAACCCTTTTTGGACCTGGTATGCATTGATCTTTCTCGGTTGTCAAATTTCAACTCCCGACAGGCGGTATGGGGGTTTTAAGAGGGGTATTGTTTCCCTTCTCTTTTTGCTCTGCTTGTTTTTGTATCTTTTTGGAGCTTTCTGTAAGTAGCGGGCGCCCGGCTGACTCCTTCACCGGGGCCCTCTGAAGTTTTCCGCCTGCTGGTATTGAGTGCCTCGGTTCTTCCTTGGACTTTCCCAGTGTGGCCAGCTCCTCCACAGTTAAAGCAGACAATGTCCTTCCTTATTTTTGGAGAATTTGGAATGGGGACATTCCGGTCCGGTTCACTCTTGATCTCTCCTTTCTCCTTTGTTCCTGAGTCCTTGGCCAATAAAGAGGTCAATAGATCCAGTAGTTGGGCCATCTGAGTCTTCAAGGTTTCTACTTCCGAGTCACGTTTGGTAGCTACTGCTGTTCTGACTCCCACGGAAGCGGGTGGGGTGGTCTTCTCAACCCCCTGTTGATTCTTCAGCAAGGCCTCTTTGTCCCTTATGATCCGCTCAAGGTCTGGGTAGCTCAAAGCCATGACTCCGTCAGAGGTCTTCAAGTGAAGCCAAACTGGATCTGAATGTAAGGCTCCCCTCAGGATCTGCTTCATCCTGGTAGTGTCTATGACTTGTGGCAGCATTCCCTTTCTCAGTACAATTTGGCACAGCATCCTGTTTAGTCTCCGGACATATTTAGACAGCTTCTCCCCCGGCTGTTGGAGGGTATGTTCAAATTGGTACACCAACTCTGACACCTGGCCAAATTTCTTCTGCAACATAGACAGATAATCCATTGCTGTACACACAGTATTGCTGCACCTAAGATTCTTCACAGCCTCAGCAGCACTACCCTTCAAGCTTTCGTTGATGCGCTGCTTCTTCTGCGCTTCTGAAACTTCCCAACCTTCTACTGCCTGCATTGCCTGCTCAATCCAGGTGTCGAAGTCTTCTTCCCCGGGTGGCACAGGTTATGTTCCTGAAAACACCCGGAGTTTCCGGTACCCGGCTTCCACATGTACCGTGCTGGTTTTCTGGCACTTAGTAACAAAGTCTCCCAAAGCAGTCAGCAGTTCTGCCCCTATGGCGGTCAGGGGTGATTCCGGAGCTCTCGTCTCGCTACTGCCTCCCATTTTGGAGAAGAGTAACGGAGATAACAATGGGGAGGTTCGTGGAGACTCTCTCTTCACAGCCCCAGTATGCACTAAGTGATACGTTTTGTCATCTATGTCCTTTACACTCTGCCCTTTGAACTCTTCTGGGATTCCTCTTGTCCATTCTACTAGTGCATATGCTCCCGAGGTATCTGACTTTACATCTACCGCCCATGCTTTCCATCTTGGAGATATTGACATTATTAGCTGCTTTACCTCTTCTAATTCCTGAATCCCTTCCGGGAGTTCAACAGCTACCGCCCGGATTGGATCAACCGCCCACTCTGCGCACCACTGTGTCACTGCCTGTGGGTCCATGCTGGTACTTCTGACCGGCTAGATTGCAGCGTGCAACCCACAAGGATCCTGGAACCGAGCCCCCACGTGTAGCGGTCCCACCTGCTGTCTCCCTTCTTCTTCTCAGCTGGTTTACTTGTCTAGGGGAACCAGGGGGAGGGGTAAGATGCTGCCACCAGCTCGCCCCTCTTATGTGTGTAGAGGTTTGAGCTATGATCTTTACCTTCGGGTCTGTGTCCCTGTCCAGAGATTCCACTTCAAAAATGACCAGTAGATAGGTGAATGTAGAACACTTTGCTCCCAGAAATGTAAGCCCACATCAGGTGACAGTACAACATCTATATTTATTTCCGCAGAGATAAATATGCCTCTTTGCAAGCAGACAGGTTGATACAAACACAAACTTGGTGGCATGAGGGTTCAGGCACAATCCTTTCGGATCAGAGAAGCTGCTAGGAACTCACAACAACTTTTGGCGAACGGTCGCTGTCACCGACCGTGAGGTTGGTTCCTGCCACAGACCGGGTGAACGATGAGGTCTCTGCCACAGACCTTAGAATAGGCCTCTGCCACCGACCTGATGTAGCTGGGTCTCTGCAAAGACCATAGAACATGAACTACCTTCTAATGACGACCCCTGTTAGGGAGATGATCCATCCCAGCGATACCCCCAGTTAAGAGGGCTGCCGTTTTTGTTTTTGGGCCTTGTAGTGCACCGCTGTCAACCCCAGGCAATTGGCTCTAACCTCTCGTGACACAGTTAGGAAAAGGGATGATAGAATTACACTCTCTCTCTGGTATTCTATATGACACAATCCCCTTTGTAATATAGCACAGTAATTGAAACTGACAACCAATATACTTAACTATAGGTTCTTTACTATTAGTAAAAGGTTAAAAGGGTAAAACAGTATGCAATGTCGCATGCAGATCCCTGCAATACAAGTATACTTATCAAAGGTAAAACATTCATCAATGAACCGACAGTTTAAGAGAACCCGCTGCAGCTATCCTCCCTCGTGAGCAAGATGGCGCCCAGCAATGTCCTATACTACCCAGTCAGGCCTGACTATAGCTTGGGGTAAAGTTTGATGAAGGAATCTTCGCTAGCAAAATAAAGTTAAATAGGCACAAAGTAAATAGTATGTGGTTCTGAGCAGGCGCTCTCTCACCCGACCGGACCAGTCCTTGTCCAGTACCTCCGCTACTGTGACTCGCTTCACAGTGTCCATGATGCCCGGATCTTCGGTCCTCCTGATGACAACTTCACCGCAGGGTCAGACGCTCCGCAGACTCCTCGGTGGAGCGGAAGGCTCTTTGGAAGAAAGCACAAGGCCCAGGCTTCATGCCTTGCACGCACAGCAGGGATCCTCTTGCTGGGAGGGCGGTGTCCAAAGAGAAAGAAAGAGCTCCGCCTCTCCCTTTTAAAGTCCACCCCAGCAGTCCTTGCGCTGGGCAATGCACCTTGGGTGCCTCAAAGCGTGCTGGGAACTGTAGTCTTTGGGTGAATAACGATACCCCGCTACATATATAAAAGTTTTTTTTCTGCTAAAATTATATTTTTACATCACTTAAAGGGGTTGTAAAGGTTTGTTTTTTATTTTCTAAATAGGTTCCTTTAAGCTAGTGCATTGTTGGTTCACTTACCTTTTCCTTTAATTTACTTTCTAAATGTTTTTTTTCTTTGCCTAAATTTCTCACCCTCCTGTTTCTCCTCACTAAACTTTACACCATCATCCGAGTGGTGTGGAGTCAGCCAGAACAGCTTACTGAACAGCTTACTGAGGAGGAACAGGAAGTGAGAAATTCAGACAAAGAAAACAAAGAAAACAAATATTTAGAAGGGAAATCTAAGGAAAAGGTAAGTGAACCAACAATGCACTAGCTTAAAGGAACCTATTTAGAAAATAAAAAACAAACCTTTACAACCCCTTTAATGGATGAATGTCAAAAGTTTTCTCCGCCTATCAAAGCACCCAGCTTCCCCTCCACTCTCCGCATGTCTCCCACCACCTGCACCACATACATGCAGTCAACAGCTGGCACCTTGCACACAGTTCCCACCTCTCTACACCTCCTGTGTGCTGCGGCCGGTGTGTGGATTCCCTCATACAGCTGCAGACTATCTTCCAGACATGGGAGTAAGTCACACATGTGCAAGTCACAAGCAAGTCTCAAGGCTTAACCTTCAAGTCTCAAGCAAGTCCCAAGTTACTGTGGCGAAAAGCAAGCAAGTCAAGTCGAGTCCCTGCTAGAAGTCAAGCAAGTCAAGTCAAGTCATTTATTTTGGTCAAGTCACAATTCAAGTCAAAATACTGATCTATCCCATACTGTATAAAAATAATAGGAGGGATAACAATAAATAATATTGGTTATGTGCCCATGCCTCACTGTGCCTCACTTTGCTTATGCCTCACTGTGCCCATGCCTCACTGTGCCCATGCCTTAGTGTGCCCATTTCTCACTCTGCCCATGCTTCACTGTGCCCATGCCTCACTGTTCCCATGCGTCACTGTGCCCATGCTTCACAGTGCCCATGCCTCACTGTGCCCATGCCTCACTGTGTCTAAGCTTCACTGTGCCCATGCTTCACTGTGTCCATGCTTCACTGTGTCCATGCTTCACTGTGCCCATGCCTCACTGTATCCATGCTTCACTGTGTCCATGCTTCACTGTGCCTATGCTTCACTGTGCCCATGCCTCACTGTGCCCGTGTCTCACTGTGCCCGTGCTTCACTGTGCCCAATGCCTCACTGTGCCCGTGTCTCACTGTGCCCATGTCTCACTGTGCCCATGCTTCACTGTGCCCGTCAGCCGTGTACCTGATCGGCGGCATTCCGGCGGCCATTCCAGTATTCAAAAGCCGTGCCTCCTCCTCGTCTGTGATAGGTGGAACACTCAATTTCCCAGCATTTAGTGTTCCGCCTATCACGGACATCCGCTCATCCTCATAACACAGACGAGGATGAGAGGATGTCCGTGATAGGCTGAACACTGCCTGCTGTGTAATTGAGTGTTCCGCCGATCACAGACGAGGAGGCGCGGCTTTTGAACACTGCAATGGCCGCCGTCTGTCTGCATGACACGCTGATCAGGTAGACAGTTAGTGTTATGCCGCGTACACACGATCATTTTTCCCGTCGGGAAAAATGAAATTTTTTTTTTTCGCCGAGAAAAACGATCGTCTGTGGGCTTTATGCCGTTTTTCTCGTTGAGAAAAACGGCAGGAAAAACGACGAGAAAAATTAGAACATGTTCTAAATTTTCTCATCGTTTTTTCCATCATTTTTTTCCGCGGCAGTTTTCCCATAGGGAGACACTGCCGCGGAGCCCACAGACGGTCGTTTTTTTCGACAAAGAAAAAAATGACGGGAAAAACGGTCGTGTGTGGGGGAAAATGCCGTTCCCTCGTTTTTCATTTTTTTTCATGTCGTGATTCACGGCGGTGTTTTCACCGCCGTGAATCACGATCGTGTGTACGCGGCATTAGTGGTGCCAAGTCATTGCAAGTCATATAGCCCAAGTCAAAGTCAAGTCGCAAGTCATTAGTGACAAGTCAAAGTCAAGTTGAGTCATTTATTGAATTCTGTCAAGCAAGTCGCAAGTCCTCAAACAGGTGACTCGAGTCTGACTCGAGTCAAGTCATGTGACTCAAGTCCCCCACCTCGGCTATCTTCCCCTAGGTACCAGGGTCTGGTAATACAGGAACGTTTAAGCACTCACGCTGAGCAAACCCGCCAGTCCCAGGCAGCTGATGAGGTGGTTATGGGTGACAGAAGACTGGTCCAGGATGGTCTGTGGATGCAGGTCCCCTAACAGGCATATGCTGGGTGCAGAGAAAGAGAGGCGCAGAACATGCAGGCAGAGAAGCAGCTGTACAAGGAGAGGCACAGGCTGGTTCCTGAAGGTCCTCAGAAGCACAGGTAGCCTTCAGGGGGACAGGCAACAAGAGTCTGACTACTGGTCCTCCTGGTACATATATCTGAGCCTTGGTGCAATCAAATGATCCAGGCAACCCTATGCTTAGAATCAGATTGCCCAGGCTGAGCTGGACAAGGATAGGCACAAGGTTCCCCACTAGGGATGAGCTTCGAGTTCGAGTCGAACTCATGTTCGACTCGAACATTGCCTGTTCGCCCGTTCGCCGAACAGCGAACAAATTGGGGTGTTCGCGGCAAATTCGAAAAATCTATGGGAGAAATCTAAAGTGCTAATTATAAAGGCTTATATGCAAGTTATTGTCCTAAAAAGTGTTTGGGGACCGGGGTCCTGCCCCAGGGGACATGTATCAATGCAAAAAGAAGTTTTAAAAACGGCCGTTTTTTCGGGAGCAGTGATTTTAATAATGCTTAAAATGAAAAAATAAAAGTGAAATATTCCTTTAAATTTCGCACCTGGGGGGTGTGTATGATATGCATGTAAAGTGGCGCATGTTTCCCGTGCTTAGAACTGTCCCTGCAAAAAATGTCATTTTTGAAAGAAAAAAATGCATTTAAAACTGACTCGCGGCTATTAATGAATTGTCGGCTCCCGGCAATACAAACAAAAGTCATTGATAAAAAAAAAAAAAAAAAAAAGCGTGGGGGTTCCCCAGAATTCAATTACCAAGCCCTTCAGGTCTGGAATGGATATTAAGGGGAACCCCGCCACAAATTAAAAACAAAATTGACGTGGGGTTCCCCCAAATATCCATTCCAGGCCCTTCAGATCTGGCATGGATTTTAAGGGGAACTCCACCCCAAATTTAAAAAAAAAATGGCGTGGAGTCCCCCTAAAAATCCACACCAGACCCCTTATCCGAGCACGCAACCTGGCAGGCCGCAGGGGAAAAGGGGGGGACGAGAGAGCGGCCCCCCTCCCTCCTGAACCGTACCAAGCCACATGCCCTCAACATGGGGAGGATGTCCCCATGTTGATGGGGACAAGGGCCTCATCCCCACAACCCTTGCCCGGTGGTTGTGGGGGTCTGCGGGCGGGGGGCTTATCGGAATCTGGAAGACCCCTTTAACAAAGGGGACCCCCAGATCCCGCCCCCCCCTATGTGAATTGGTAAGGGGTACATTGTACCCCTACCATTTCACGAAGAAAGCGTACATTTTTTTTTTAAAAAACACACAAACACCTTGAAAAAGTCCTTTATTTAAAAAAAAAAAACATTCCAGCAGTGAAATCCAGTGTCCCGCGGCGATCCCGATGTCCAGCGCTGTCCTTCATTGGTTGTGCCTGAGCGGACCTGATGGGGAACTCCCTCTCAGTATTTTAAATGTATAGACCCGCCCCTTCTAATGTTCCCCATCAGGTCCGCTCAGCGGACCAGATGCGGAACATGAGAAGGGGCGGGTCTATACATGTATTACCAAAGTGAGAGCAGTTCCCCATCAGGTCCGCCCCCTCGGTATGTCGGACCCGCCTACGTCATTGGCTTGAGCGGGGAACTTCCTTCACTGTGTAATTTAAATTTACATAGTGAAGGAAGTTCCCCGCTCAAGCCAATGACGTAGGCGGGTTCGAAATACCGAGGGGGCGGACCTGATGGGGAACTTCTCTCACTTTGGTAATACATGTATAGACCCGCCCCTTCTCATGTTCCGCATCTCGTCCGCTGAGCGGACCTGATGGGGAACTTTAGAAGGGGCGGGTCTATACATTTAAAATACTGAGAGGGAGTTCCCCATCAGGTCCGCTCAGGCACAACCAATGAAGGACAGCGCTGGACATCGGGATCGCCGCGGGACACTGGATTTCACCGCTGGAATGTTTTTTTTTTTTTTTAATAAAGGACTTTTTCAAGGTGTTTGTGTGTGTTTTTTTTTTTTTTTTTTTTTACGCTTTCTTCATGAAATGGTAGGGGTACAATGTACCCCTTACCAATTCACATAGGGGGGGGGCGGGATCTGGGGGTCCCCTTTGTTAAAGGGGTCTTCCAGATTCCGATAAGCCCCCCGCCCGCAGACCCCCACAACCACCGGGCAAGGGTTGTGGGGATGAGGCCCTTGTCCCCATCAACATGGGGACATACTCCCCATGTTGAGGGCATGTAGCTTGGTACAGTTCAGGAGGGAGGGGGGGCCGCTCTCTCGTCCCCCCCTTTTCCCCTGCGGCCGGCCAGGTTGCGTGCTCGGATAAGGGGTCTGGTATGGATTTTTAGGGGGACTCCACGCCATTTTTTTTTTAAATTTGGGGTGCAGTTCCCCTTAAAATCCATGCCAGATCTGAAGGGCATGGAATGGATATTTGGGGGAACCCCACGTCAATTTTTTTTTAAATTTGCGGCGGGGTTCCCCTTAATATCCATTCCAGACCTGAAGGGCCTGGTAATTGAATTCTGGGGAACCCCCACGCTTTTTTTTTTTTTTTATCAATGACTTTTGTATGTATTGCCGGGAGCCGACAATTCATTAATAGCCGCGAGTCAGTTTTAAATGCATTTTTTTCTTTCAAAAATGACATTTTTTGCAGGGACAGTTCTAAGCACGGGAAACATGCGCCACTTTACATGCATATCATACACACCCTCCAGGTATGAAATTTAAAGGAATATTTCACTTTTATTTTTTCATTTTAAGCATTATTAAAATCACTGCTCCCGAAAAAACGGCCGTTTTTAAAACTTATTTTTGCATTGATACATGTCCCCTGGGGCAGGACCCAGGTCCCCAAACACTTTTTAGGACAATAACTTGCATATTAGCCTTTATAATTAACACTTTAGATTTCGAACGTTCGAGTCCATTGTATTTAATAGGGTTCTAAAGTTTACACGAACATTTTGTCTGTTCGCAGGTTCTGGTGCGAACCGAACAGGGGGGTGTTCGGCTCATCCCTGTTCCCCACCATTCCCCAACCCCACCATTCAGCCAGATAAATGGCAGATGTGAATGGCAGAGGAGCAGCACTTAGGACACCAAGTGGGAGGGCATAAACTATGCCCAGTATCTGCTAAAGTAGAAGCAATTAGGGACTGGCCCACTCACAGACTAAGAAACCGTTTCTGGCTTTTCTGGACACTGCTAACTAGTATTGCAAACTTGTTCCCCATTTCAGTACTTTTAATAAACCATTTCCGAACCTCACCAAGAACACCATGCCTGGGTTGGTGACTTTGAACGTGGCCTGCCAAACTGCCTATGACCAGCTCAAAGAGACCCTCACCCAAAATCCCATCTTGGTAGCCGCATATTTAATATGCCTATGGATGCCTCCACATATGGCTGGGGGCTGTCCTTAACTAGGTATATGACAAGAGGGAGGAGCACCCTGTGACTTTTTTTTTTATTGTATGTAGCGGGTACTTGAATTTAGGGGGAGCATCTGGGTGGTAGTGTAACCCAGATGCCTTGATTGTTAGGAAATTCAAGGCTCCCTTTGTGAGTCTTGGAGGACTCTGGTGGTGTGAAGTTCCCGCCGGCCTATAGGTGGCATTGTTGCCTTGGACCGGGGTTGGGCTCGCACCGCAAGACTGTACCTTTTTGTCCTCCCCTGGAGCTGGTACAGCGGGATGGGGAACCCGCTGTGGCGCGAAGGGAGAGGTCATAAAAGGGGCGGACGCCCTGATCACGGGGTTAGAGTCCGGAGCCAGAAGATGCGTGCGCACCCAGGCACCTTCAGCCTGGGTGCTGGCATTCCGGTGTTCCAGGCCTAGGTGCCCTTGACCTAGCCGGAGCGGAGATGGAGTCCATCTCAGGCACCTTTAGCCTGGGGTGAGGTACTATGGCGGATGCCTGGGGCTCAGTACCTTCGACTGAGTTCCGCGAGGGTGAAGGAATCCGAGGGGGCCCTAATTCCTTGGGTGCCCGTGTCTGAGTTCGTGAGGACTGGTGTGCAGTAACTTCTCTGAAGAGTCCGGCGCAGCATCGCTGGTGATGGAGAGGCCTCCACTTCTCCCTTGGACGAATTTCTTCCTCTGACAGGGGCAGAGCGAGCGAAGGTAATTCACGTTCTACATCACCTTGTCAGTGGCAGTGACTATTCACCACTGGTGACAGCACAGTGGTCAGCAGCAGAAGGGAAAGGATTGTGCCTCGATCTGTCCCCATTTTCCAAAGTAAAGAAACTGTTTTATTGCTTGGCAAGAAGAATAAAACTGAGTTGGACCTATTCACTGTGTGGAACTCTGGTTACTAGGAGCAAAGGAGTCAGGGACGAAGTACTGGACTTGACTCTAGGACACCTACACAAAACCCAATTTGCTGGCCTTCACCTCTTAGCTATGGAGGACATGGGCCGTGGTGTGCCTTATCCCTCTCTCCCAGGTACCCCTAGACAACAGCCATATAACTGATAAAGATAGAGAGAGAGGGTGAGCCCCGCTACATGTATATTTATTGAAAAAAAAATTCAAAGAAATACAGAATAAAGAGTCATTGAAAAATACAACACTATTACTTGAGTAAATTACATTTGACATAGGAATACAGGATTTTGGCAACTGCGAAATGAAAGAAAACAAAAACAAAGAAACAAGGCAGGGCCTTGAGCATTATAAAAATGGAAACCCATTGGAGCAGGCTTTGAAGGCAGGGGGAAACCAACACATTACAATAATTAGAGCTCCATGAATTAAGCTCTTAGAAAACTTCCTAGTTTTCTTAAAGACAAACAAGAGAAATATCTTGAAAAAATATATAAACTAAGGGGGAAAGGTGGGGAAAGATACACCATGGGGGATGGAGACTAAGGGACAAAAGTCAGCATAATGAAATGCATAGAGAGTGGGGGATAGGAACAGTAATGCCTTGTACACACGATCAAAATTTCTGATGAAAAAAGTCAGATGGACTTGTTTCATCTGAAATTCCGATCGTGTGTGGGCCCTATTGGACTTTTTTCCATCGGTGTCTAAAAATAGAACATGTTTTAAATTTTTCGAATGGAAAAAAAAAAACGATAGGAAATTCCGATCGTCTGTGTGGAAATCCAACGGAGAAAAACCCACGCATGCTCAGAATAAAGTCGACGCATGTTCAGAAGCATTGAACTTCATTTTTTTCGGCTCGTTGGAGTGTTTTACGTCACAGCGTTTTGGACGGTCATAATTTAGTCTGACAGTGTGTATGCAAGACAGCTTGAACGGAATTCCGATGAAAAATTCCATCGGATTTTAGACCATCGGATACTCCGATCGTGTACAAGACATTATTCAGATAGAAGAGGAGATGAGCTCAGAATTATTCCAAAGATCCCAAATTTTGCAATACTGGGGTAAGGAATCGTGTACCACAGCAGTGTTCCATTGTACTTATGTGAGCCAAGGCCTGCAAGAATTGGGGTAATGTGGACAGATAGGTGGATAGCCATCCCAAGGGAATTACACGCTTAGCTACTAATAAATTCTACCAGCTTTTGGGTGTGCTTGGAGATGCCAGGGACGGGAAGGACCAATACATAATGGATTGTGTCTAGTGGAAGGGTTATCTCATGAAGGTTTTGTAGGAGGGCTTGAATTTAGGTCCAAAATGGTTGGATTTTAGGACATTACAGACGATGTGGTAGTGTGCTTAGGGATCTGGTATTTTTGTTGAATCTCCTCAAAGGAATAAAGTCTACAGGTAAGTGTGTCATGCCTTTGGCCTACAAAGAAATACAGTAATACCTTCTGGACTTGTAATTCAAATATTGTCCACAAGATGTCACTCTTAACAAAGGACTGTTGATGGGCAGTGTCTATGGTAATGTACATTTCCTGTTGTGTCATTTAAAACTGTCTTCATTTCCTGGCACAACTCTTTTATCTTTTTCCACTGGACAGTCTACATGGAGTCAGCTAAGCCTGTGCCACATGTTTCCTAAGTCCTGATCCTCTTAAGGCAGCATCGCTGGTATGATACAGACTGTTTATCTATGTGTTTAGTAGACATTTGTTAGTGTTCATATAATTCTTATATGTTCATTTATTTGTTTTTCTCTAGTTTCACCATTATTCATACGCATCTTATATGGCCACCACCTGTTCATCGTAGTAAAGAACCAAAGTTACAGACAGTCTGGTTGTTTAGGATGCAAGTTTTAAGCTGTATGTTGAGCTACATATACGCCAGGGGCAAACGTGTAGTGAGAACAGAACAGTGAAACAGCGGCTATCCAGCAAGTGGGATTTAGGACAGTGACTACACAGAGGCCTGCTACCCTGTCAAGCGCAGCCACCTGCATACAGCGATACAGCAGTCTCTACACAGTCAAGCATTCTTGCAAGCAACATGTCACATATCCAGGCATCCTCACTGTTGACTAGGTCCCAAGTTTCCGGCTCCTCTAAATCTTCCTCCGCAAACAGTGCACGCACTATCGCACGTGCAAAGGCCGAAGCCGCCAAGACCCGAGCAGCCTTTGCCGAGCAAGAAATGCAGATTAAAAAGGAAAAAGTGCAGTTAGAAGCACAGAAAGTACAGGCACAGTTAGAGGCCGAGGAAGCCCCCCTAGAAGTAACCCTAGAGAAACTCAATGTAGAGAAGGAAGCAGCAGCCGCCATAGTCGAAGTAGAGGCCTTAGAATTAGCTGTATACCCGAGAAGCGAATGCAGCAGACGCAGCAATATTCTCAACCCAGAAGCTGAAACTTAAGATTCTCTACAACAAACTTCAGATTACATCAATCAACATTTTAAGCCAAGCAGGGATAAAGAGACAAGCCAAAGACATTACACGGTACCCCTGCAAGTCAGCGACAAATCTCCAGCCTGCAAACAGGAGAAATACACGCAAAGTGACGCCTCCTACGACAGACTCCCTATACGTAAGGTAACAGAGCCTCCTAATTGTCCTCCGCAACCAACGTCCAAGTCAGAACGTTACAACAAAGGCCGGCTGGGCACCCTCAAAAGGTATGACTATACACAGCCATATCACCCTGGGAACACACAGCAGGTTAACCAAGCCACCATATACCTTGCAAATTTCTTTGCACGACGTGAGTTAGTCACCAAGGGACTTGAAAAGTTTAATGACTGCCCTGAAAGCTACAGAGCCTGGCGGTCTTCCTTTAAAAATGCCATCAGAGACTTAGGTTTTACTTGCAGTGAAGATCAAATTGCTTGGAAATTAGTCTGCCGAGCACGCCAGATGAATCAGGACAATAAATATAAACTACCCAGACACTGGTCTTAAAATGATCTGGGATAGACTTGATGAGTGTTATGGTTCAGTAGAACCAGTAGAAAGTGCACTATTCAAAGGAATTGATAACTTCCCTAAAATACCCAACAAAGCTTACCAGAAACTTAGGGAGCTAAGTGACTTGCTAATGGAACTTCAAGTAGCTAAATCCGAGGGGGACTTACATTCCTTGACACAGGCAGAGGTGTCAACCCCATCGTACAAAAGTTACCCTATAAAGTGCAAGAGCAGTGGATTACACATGGATCTCGATTTAAAAGACAGCATTATGTTCCATTCCCTGTTTTCTGTTTTTGTGGACTTTGTGTGTGAGCAAGCTAAATCAAGAAATGATCCAAGTTTTGATTTTACATTGTCATGTGCTACTCGTTCAGGACTTAACCCTCGCAAACCTCCAGTAGCAGTACACAAAACTAACGTGACTCCTCCAGATTCTTTTACAGGTCTGCCAGCTTCTCTAACTCAGAGACAAAGATCAAAGATCCTGGTAAGCAGTGTCCCTTGCATAGGAAGCCACATTCTCTCCTAAAATGCAGAGCCTTCAGAGAGAAAACCCTGCAGGACCGCAAGGCCTTCCTCAAGGAAAACCACATCTGCTACAGGTGCTGCTCTTCAACATCTCACCTCGCCAAGGACTGTAAGGTCAGTTTAAAATGCACAGAATGTGACAGCTCAGATCATAACACAGGTTTACATCCTGGGCTAGCTCCATGGACTTTACAACACACTTTCAGCACTAGTGAGCATGGCGGGGAGGAAGAGCACACCATTACAACTCCACCAGAGATCACTTCACAATGTACAGAGGTCTGCAAAGGAGTCATAGGTGACAGGTCCTGCTCCAAAATATGCCTAGTCAGAGTCTACCTAGCAGGCCAAAAAGACAAAGCTATTAAGCTCTATGCAATTCTGGATGACCAAAGTAACAAGTCATTAGCCAGCTCAACCTTCTTTGACATCTTTGGCATTAAAGGCCCAAGCATTCTCTACTCCTTTAAAATTTGTGCAGAAATAGTGGAGACGATGGGGAGGAGAGCATCCGGCTACCAAGTCGAGTCCATTGAATAGGGATGAGCTTCGTGTTCGAGTTGAACATACGTTCGACTCGAACATCGGCTGTTCGATCGTTCGCTGAAGATCGAACGTTATGGGCCGTTCGTGCCAAATTCGAGTGACGCAAACGGCCCACAATACACTGCGCCATCGCAGTGCAATCCCGGCGCTGTGATTGGCCAAGCATGCACTGTGACCCTGTATGCATGGCCAATCACAGCGCCGGCAGCGAGGAGAGCCATAATTGGCCACAGGTAGGATGCCTGTGGCCAATCATAGCTCAGGGGGGTTTAGTACACGCCACACACTATACAAGGCCCCCAGCGCGGTGGCCTTGTGCAGTGGGTTCCGGCGTGCAGGGAAAGAGATACATAGGCAGGGACAGTGTGTTCTGTGTTCTATTCTTTTCTCAGGCATTTGCAGGAGTTAGTGGGTGTTGTGTGCCCCAGCACAGTATACACCTGTATATACCCGTCATTGCTGTTCTCTAATACAGGCATCTGCAGGAGTTAGTGGCACAGTGTACACTTGTATATACCTGGCATTGCTGTTCTCTAATACAGGCATCTGCAGGTGTTAGTGGGACAGTGTACACCTGTATATACCCGTCATTGCTGTTTTCTAATACAGGCATCTGCAGGAGTTAGTGGCACAGTATACACCTCTATATACCCATCATTGCTGCTCTCTAATACAGGCATCTGCAGGAGTTAGTAGCACAGTGTACACCTGTATATACCCGTCATTGCTGTTCTCTAATACAGGCATCTGCAGGAGTTAGTGGCACAGTGTACACCTGTATATACCCGTCATTGCTGTTCTCTAATACAGGCATCTGCAGGAGTTAGTGGCACAGTGTACACCTGTATATACCCGTCATTGCTGTTCTCTAATACAGGCATCTGCAGGAGTTAGTGGCACAGTGTACACCTGTATATACCCGTCATTGCTGTTCTCTAATACAGGCATCTGCAGGAGTTAGTGGCACAGTGTACACCTGTATATACCCGTCATTACTGTTCTCTAATACAGGCATCTGCAGGAGTTAGTGGCACAGTGTACACCTGTATATACCCGTCATTGCTGTTCTCTAATACAGGCATCTGCAGGAGTTAGTGGCACAGTGTACACCTCTATATAGCCGTCATTGCTGTTCTCTAATATAGGCATCTGCAGGAGTTAGTGGCACAGTGTACACCTGTATATACCCGTCATTGCTGTTCTCTAATACAGGCATCTGCAGGAGTTAGTGGCACAGTGTACACCTGTATATACCCGTCATTGCTGTTCTCTAATACAGGCATCTGCAGGAGTTAGTGGCACAGTGTACACCTGTATATACCCGTCATTGCTGTTCTCTAATACAGGCATCTGCAGGAGTTAGTGGCACAGTATACACCTGTATATACCCATCATTGCTGTTCTCTAATACAGGCATCTGCAGGAGTTAGTGGCACAGTGTACACCTGTAGATACCCGTCATTGCTGTTCTCTAATACAGGCATCTGCAGGAGTTAGTGGCACAGTGTACACCTGTAGATATCCGTCATTGCTGTTCTCTAATACAGGCATCTGCAGGAGTTAGTGGCACAGTATACATCTGTATATACCCGTCATTGCTGTTCTCTAATACAGGCATCTGCAGGAGTTAGTGGCACAGTGTACACCTGTATATACCCGTCATTGCTGTTCTCTAATACAGGTATCTGCAGGAGTTAGTGGCATAGTGTACACCTGTGTATACCCGTCATTGCTGTTCTCTAATACAGGCATCTGCAGGAGTTAGTGGCACAGTGTACACCTGTATATACCCGTCATTGCTGTTCTCTAATACAGGCATCTGCAGGAGTTAGTGGCACAGTGTACACCTGTATATACCCGTCATTGCTGTTCTCTAATACAGGCGTCTGCAGGAGTTAGTGGGTGTTGTGTGCCCTAGTACAGTATACACCTGTATATACCCGTCATTGCTGTTCTCTAAAAAAGGCATCTGCTGGAGTTAGTGGGTGTTGTGTTCCCTAGTACAGTATACACCTGTATATACCCGTCATTGCTGTTCTCTAATAAAGGCATCTGCTGGAGTTAGTGGGTGTTGTGTGCCTCCAGCACAATATACACTACCCAATTGCTGGTTTTCCCATCTCCCTGCAGGCCATTACTATGTCTGGAAGGCCAACAAAGAGAGACAGACAGTCACGAGCCAATAAAAGAGGGCAAGCAGGCTCTGTGTCTAGAGACAACAGTGCTGGTCGTGGACGCGGTGCATTGTCATTAGCACGTGGCCTCGGGACACTCTTGTCCTTATTTTTGGCAGCTGGACGTGTTGAGCCGCATCATGCCGAAGACTTGGTCGAGTGGATGACCAAGCCCTCCTCATCCTCCTCATCCTCTCTCACCCAGGCTCAGGGTACTGGCAAAGCAGCTGCCAAAACGTCCTCTTCCCTCGTATCAATGTCATCATCAGTCACTCCTTCCCTAGACCCACCATGTCCTCCTGAGGAGTCCCCCGAACTGTTTGAGCACAGTGTTGGGTACATGCTCCAGGAGGATGCCCAGCCTTTCGAAGGGTCTGATGATGATACCCAGCTAGAGGAAGGCAGTAGCGTGAGCGCAGAGAGAGGGGATGCTCAAGAAGGACAGCAATCTGGCAGTCATGTTCCAGCAGCTGCAGCATACTGCCAGATTGGCTCCAGTGATGAAGAGGGAGGGGATGATGAGGTCACTGACTCCACGTGGGTGCCTGATAGGAGAGAGGAGGATGCGGAGGAGGCACATCTCCAATGAGGCAGGATGCCCTCCGGGGGCCAGCGTAAGGGCAGCACACCGACTGAATCACACCGCAGAGCTACGCCTGTGCAGGGCGCTGCCTCTGCCTGTTATTCCAAAAGTTCTTTGGTGTGGGCCTCTTTTGAGTCGAGTGCATCAGATCGCACCGCTGCTATTTGCAACATATGTCTCAAGCGTATCTCGCATGTCCAAAACATCAGCCGCTTGGGCACCACTTGCTTAACTAGACATATGTTGACCTGCCATGCAGCTCGTTGGCAAGCGTACCTTTAAAGACCCACACCAAAGAACAAAGCGGACCTCTCCTTGCTCCTAATCAGCTGGGATCTCCAACCGCACTATACCTTCAGTCCTCTCTGAAACCTGCACTGAGGGGAATGAAGGTGTAGAATTAGGTGTGTCACAGCCAAGTACTTGCGGGCACTCTGCTAGCAGTACACCGACGTCCGATTGTAGCAGGCAAATTTCCCTGCCCCAGCTGCTGGACCGTCGAAAGAAGTTCACTCCCAGCCATCCACATGCCCAGCGGTTGAATGCTAGCTTGGCTATATTGCTAGCAATTCAACTGCTGCCTTTTCAGTTGGTACACTCGGCCCCTTTCCGTGAGTTTATGCAATGCGCGGTTCCTCAGTGGCAGGTTCCCAAACGCCACTTTTTCTCACGGAAGGCGATTTCGGCTCTCTACCGGCATGTGGAAGGCAATGTCCATGCCTCGCTGGACAGGGCGGTCAGCGGTAAGGTGCATTTTACCGCTGACTCATGGTCCAGCAGGCATGGACAGGGACGTTCCCTTTCTTTCACGGCCGATTGGGTCACTCTTTTGGCAGGTGGGAAGGATGCAGGACAAGGTGCAGTAGTGTTGGAGGTTGTTCCGCCGCCATGCCTCCAAAATGCTACTACTGGTTGTGAGACACCTCTCTCCTCCACCCCCTCCTTCTTCTTCCTCCATGGCCTCCTCCTGTGCTTTGTCCTTGGAACCAGCGGTGCTCCGTAGGCGTTCAAGGGGTTACGCAAGTACGCAGGCAAAAAGATGCCATGCCGTGCTTGCGCTGGTGTGTTTGGGGGACAGGAGCCACACTGGGGCAGAGGTTCTGTCAGCTCTGCAGGGGCAGGCCGAGAGGTGGTTGATGCCACGCCAGCTTAAGCCAGGAATGGTGGTTTGCGACAATGGCACCAACCTCCTCTCCGCCCTCTGACAGGGACAACTGACCCATGTGCCCTGTGTGGCTCACGTCCTTAACCTGGTGGTGCAGCGGTTCTTGAGCAGGTACCCGGGCTTACAGGATGTCCTGAGGCAGGCCAGGAAAGTCTGTGTGCATTTCCGCAGATCATATAATGCCAGTGCTCGGCTGGCTGAGCTGCAAAATGAGTTGAACCTGCCCAAGAACTGCCTTTATATGTGACATGCCCACCAGGTGGAACTCAACATTGGCCATGCTGCAGCGGCTGCACACGCAGCAGAGGGCCATCAATGAGTACCTGTGCGACTACGGCACCAGGACAGGGTCAGGGGAGCTCGGGTTTTTTTCACCACGCCAGTGGGGCATGATCAGGGATGCATGCACTGTGCTGGCACCATTTGAGGAGGCCACGAGGATGGTGAGCAGTGACAGTGCATGCATCAGTGACACTGTACCTCTTGTCCACCTGTTGGAGCATACGCTGCGTGGAATAATGGACAGGGCACTTGAGGCAGAACAGAGGCAGGAAGAGGAGGACTTCCTTGCCTCTCAAGGCCCCCTTTACCCAGACAGTGTTCCTTGTGTCCCACCCATCACACAGGAAGAGGAGGAGGAGGATTGTGTCAGCATGGAGGTGGAGCATGGCACTCAGCATCAACAGCAGCAGTCTTTTAGGGATGATTTAAAGTCCCAACAAACCCGTGGACTTGTACGTGGCTGGGAGGAGGTGGCTGCGGATCATGTCGTCCTTAGTGACCCAGAGGACTCCGGACTGAATGCCTCAGCTAACCTACGCTGCATGGCCTCCCTGATCCTGCAAAGTCTGCGGAAGGATCCTCGTATTCTTCGGATCAAGGAGAGGGACCATTACTGGCTGGCCACTCTCCTTGATCCACGGTACAAGGGTAAGGTTGCGGACCTTATCTTGCCGTTGCAGAGAGAGCAGAGGATGAGACAACTCCGGGAGGCATTGCAGAAAGGTCTGTGCAACGCGTTCCCAGAGACTGGGAGGTTACAAACTCCTGGTCCTGGACAACGAGTTGCTGAGGCTTCTGTCAGTAGCAGAAGGAGCGGTGGAGAAGGTGGCCGTCAGACTGATGCGTTCAGACAATTTTTTAGTCCGCAGCCCCAAGGTATGATCGGTTCCAGCAACCATTGCCAGCGTCTGCATTATATACATGGTACAGGAATACCTAGGGGCAAGGTCAGACTTGGACACCTTTTCCACCGAAAATCCTCTGGCTTACTGGGTCTTGAGGATGGATCACTGGCCAGAGCTTGCACAGTATGCAATTGAGCTACTGGCCTGTCCTGCATCCAGCGTTCTTTCGGAACGCACATTCAGTGCTGCTGGAGGCTTTGTCACGGATCACAGGGTGCGCCTGTCCACCGACTCGGTTGATCGACTGACCTTCATAAAGATGAACCATACTTGGATCACCACCAGATACCAAGCACCTGAAGCTGATAAAACAGAATAATTTATTTTCAAATGTCACATCCCTTCAAGACTGATGCTGATGCTGAGTGACTGTCCTGTTATGTTGACTGATTATCCTCCTCCTCCTCAATGATCCGATTCTTAATGATAGCTTGAAATAACTTTTTTTTTTCTGGGTGCCGCCACCAGTGGCTAAGGCCTAATTTTTCAGCCCCTGTTTAACAGGGGCATGTAATTACAATTTTTTATGAAATGCTTTGCAGCAGGGCTCATTCCTGCACTCCAACTAGAGCATCTGGGAAAGGTTGCAGTGTCGTGGCACCAGCACCAGTGCCTAAGGCCCAATTTTTCAGCCCCTGTTTAACAGGGGCGTGTAATTACAATTTTTGATGCAATACTTTGCAACAGGGCTCATTGCTGTGCTCCAAGTACAGTATCTGTGAGGGGTTGCAGTGTTGTGGCACCAGTGCCTAAGGCCCAATTTTTCTGCCCCTGTTCAACAGGGGCATGTAATTACAATTCTTGATCTAATAATTTACAGTAGGGCCCATTCATGCGCCCACCAAGAGTAACTGTGAGGGCTGACAGTGTTGTAGCACCAGCACCACCACCGAAGGCCCAATTTTTCCTACCACTGTTCAACAATGGCATGTAATTACAATTCCTGATATAATAGTTCACAGCAGGGCGTTCCAGCGCCCACCAAGAGTAACTGTGAGGGCTCACAGTGTTGTGGCAAAACCAACATCTAAGGGGCAAATTTCAGCAGAGTATATACGGCAGGCCCCTACTTTCAAACATCCAACTTAGAAACAACTTCTACTTGCAAACGGAAGGAGACAACAGGAAGTGAGAGGAAATCTACCCCTAGGAAGAGAAATTCTCTCCTGTAAGAGTTAATATGGAAAAAAGGTGTCTCCTCTCTACTGATGCTTTATCACCAATCCTTGTTTCAATAAAAACCCCACTTTTCAAAAACATTTGTCATTGGGACGGAAAGTGAGGTGAAATGTTCTGAACAGGTGCACAGACAGCAAAACAAATGTTACAGGGGTGATAACCCTTCCCTATGTTTTCCAAAAAGCTTAAAAATAGATTTTTTGGCTGGAGCTACACTTAAACAATGTACCTGTTCAAAATTACAAACAGATTCTACTTAAGAACAAACCTACAGTCCCTGTCCTGTTTGCACCGCCTGTATACTGCTGTTCAGAGTATATAGGGTGTTTTTTAATTTTGGGTGTGGGGTTCCCCTTAATATCCACACAAGACCCAAAGGGGCTGGTAATGGGCTGGGGTGGGGGGGGGGGGTGATGGGGTAGCCATGCCATTTTTCTCAAAAAATTGTATCCATATTGCCGGGACCAGACATTACATTAAAGCCGCAAGCAGTTTTAAATGTTTTTTTTTTCTTTACAAATGTAATTTTGTGCAGGGACAGTTCTAAACACGGGAAACACATGCCACTTCACAGGCATACTTTAGACACCCCCCAGGTACGATATTTAAAGGAATATTTCACTTTTTTTTTTTCACTTTATGCATCATTAAAATGACTACTCCCGAAAAACAACCGTTTTTAAAACTTTATTTTGCATTGATACATGTTCCCTGGGGCAGAACCCGGGTCCCCAAACCCTTTTTAGGACAATAACATGCATATTAGTCATTATAATTAGCACTTTAGGTTTAGAACGTTCGCATCCATTGTATTTAATAGGGTTCTAACATTCGTGCGAACTTTCGGTCCGTTCGAAGGTTCTGGTGCGAACCGAACCGGGAGGGTGTTCGGCTCATCCCTACCATTGACGCACAATCATGCTTCTCTTTGCCAACTCTTATCGAATGCAACCAGATCCCTGACCATAGATCTGAAATTCCTACACCAGTTGTGGCTGCTCATCACCCACACTTGAAACGCATAGCGCATCTGATACCAGAACTTGATCCTCAGGCTCAGATTATCCTACTCCTTGGGAGAGATATCTTGCGAGTCCACAAATCAAGAGCTCAAATGAATGGTGCCAACAACGCTCCTTATGCTCAGAGGCTAGGCTTCAGATGGGTCATCATAGGAGATGTCTGTCTAGGAAGTGTGCACAAACCTAACTCCGTTAGCAGCATGCTCACAAATACCCTAGAGCATGGGCGTCCCTCTCTTTTCCAGCCATGCCACAACCAGTTCCTTGTTAAGGAATCGGCCTACACCACCCACTTGTCTTGTCCCTTCACAAGCCCCACTAGTGACAACTTTTCCTGTGACAGTGACCGAGACCATTTAGGGTGCACAGTCTTCCAAAGAACCAAAGATGACAACCGTGTGGCAATGTCTATTGAAGATAAACTCTTAGAAATAATGGAGCAAGGACTAGTCAAAGATAGCACAAACAGCTGGGTCGCACCTCTTCCCTTCAGACCACAGAGACAACACTTACCAATAACAGAGAACAAGTGCTACAACGTTCTGCTTCCCTTATACGTAATTTACAAAGAAAGCCAGAGATGAGAGAACATTTATTTTCTTTTATGGGGAAGATCTTTGAGAATGGTCACGCTGAGATAGCTCCCACCCTTAAAGACTCTGAAGAATGTTGGTACCTCCCTATATTCGGGGTGTACCATCCCAAAAAGCCAGGTCAAATCAGAGTAGTGTTTGACTCTAGTGCCAAATTCAAAGGTGTCTCCTTGAACGATGTCCTCTTGACAGGCCCAGACCTCAACAACAAACTCTTGGGAGTACTCTTACGCTTCCGCAAAGATTATATTGCTTTCATAGCTGACATCCAACAGATGTTCCATTGCTTTCTGGTCAGAAAGGAAGACAGAAACTTCCTAAGGTTCCCTTTGGTTCAGAGACAATGACCCTTCCAAAGACATCTCAGAATATCGCATGAGGGTACACATCTTTGGCAATAGCCCTTCACCTGCAGTCGCTATCTACGGACTCAGACATTCAGCCCAAGAAGGTGAACTTGAGTATGGCTCAGATACAAAACAGTACTATTTATGCATCCTTTCATGGCAATTCCTTGCTCTGGCTGCACCATGTGGGACTGGTTGGTCCGGCCTTTGGTGTTTTCAGCCCCAAGAGCTGCGATGCGCTTCAGGGGCCCCCTTCCCTCCCCCTCCCTTTGGTGTGTGGGGGGTTGGGCGGACGTCCCTCTGCGCATCGACGTCACACACCCAGCGACATGCGATGCGTCACCTTATGGTGGCGTGATTGCACCGTCGCTGTGCTTTTCCATCCTGGCGTCATGTGGGAGGAGGTGTGGCACCGGCTGGTGAGCGGTCTCTGTCTGCTCGGCCGTTGGCGCCCTCCCTCCCGCGCTGGCCGCTAGTGTGGCGTTGGTGGTTCACCCCTGGCTTACCCGGAGTTTACACTCCTTACAGCCTTCCAAGCCCCCCCTTTTTCCTTTCCCACGGACACGATGCACCACATGGAACGCTTTGCTCAAACAGGTACTATGGTGGTAGCTATCTACCATTTTGTTCACTCATTGTTTCTTACAACGTTATGGTTTGCTGGCTCGCCTAGCTGGATTTACTCCCCTACCTTCACTCTGGGTGTTAATACAACATATCATCTTTTCACCATCCTTAAACTTAACTCCCACCTTTCACTTGTCACAGAAGGTTCCATTCTACCTACTAACTTGGTCATTTGTGGCTTCTCAATCTCGTCACCTCACTCTCACTTTACTTATCATATTACCATTACCCAACCAATTTGTTTATTTTATTATATCTCTTCACAGTTGTCTATGATGACACAACCCTCACATGGGAATTCACTCTTGGGGAGTACCAGGTTTGGCTGTTCATGTTTCCATTCTTTGCCCTGGGGTGTTCCGCCTCAGCTCCCGGGACTGATGCTCTCCTGACTGGCCTCCGGTTCTCCATGCCTGCACAGAGATCCATTGTGGTTCTGCAGGTATGATCGGATGTATACTTATACGATCTCCATCCTTGCTTGTCGAGATGGATATACTATATATGTTTTGATACTATATAATATTCTTTCACATAGACTCCTGTCCCTCTTCTTTGCTCCTGATGAGTGGTGGTAGCCACAAAACGTGTAGAGCTATCAGATGCCCTTCCTACAAGCAGAACTCAGACTACTATTCTTACCCATACTAGGCATAATGGAATATACCAATGAACTACAAGCCCACAAATATTTACTTTAATTGGAGATACTACGCCCATGAGCCTGGTTTCATTTCTGCTTACAAGATGAACTCACGTGTTACCATGCTATGCTATTATTATGTCATTAATCAGTTTGAAATTGACTATGTATTTTAATTACTAGCTATGCATTGGGCTACTTTGTAACATATGTGGTTCATAGTGACTATATACTACCTACCAGACACATCTGCCGTGCCTTTCCCTGAGCTTCATTTGCTCCTTTCTAACGTCGTATAGACTACCATCATATTATCATTACACTTATTGGGCCCAATGTAGTTCATCAATGAAATTTAATTTTCCCCTATCCCCACTATGGAGTGACACGTCAGTGAGTTTGGCTTTTACTTTTATCTATATTATGAACCTATATGTTGCTATGTTATGTCTATTATATGCTACCAATATACATACAGTTAACCCTATGTACTTTTATTACCGGTTATGCATTGTGTCTAATTTTAGCACGTGTGGTTCTTGGTGGCAATGAACCCATATGTTATCATGCCATGCTGTTACCATGTTATTATGACAAATACAACATATTTTATGTTTTTTACATTAGCTGTGTACTGTGTCATTATGCAACATATGTGGTTCTTATATTTTTTAATATGTACTACCCAGCGGACACACTTTGACGTGCTCTCTCCTTGGCTGCATGATCCATTTAAAGTCCCACCTTCATTCCCCCTCTCCCTTCAATTTGTAGAGAAGGACTTTTATGTAGATGACTGTTTGCAGACTCACTGGAAGGTAAGGATTTCAATCTGTCTTCTTAAAAGGGCACAAGAAATGCTTGCTTGTTCCAATCTCAGACTTCACAAGATTGCTTCCAACAGCAAAGAGGTAATGGAAGCTTTCCCTGCTCAAGAAGACCATTCCAATGATCTAAGGGACTTAGATCTAGGTACAGACTCTTTACCTGTACAACGCAGTCTAGGTCTACTTTGGGACTTGAAATCTGATTCCTTTACCTTCCAAATAAACAAAGAAGAAAGGCCCTTCACTCGCAGAGGTGTCTTGTCCACAATCAATAGCCTATATGATCCATTAGGATTTGCGGCACCTGTTACAATTCAAGGTAAAGCCCTACTTAAAGACTTGATTCTTGAAACACCCGACTGAGATGCCCCACTACCCCTTGATAAGAGGAACTCTTGGGTAGCGTGGAAGAACTCTCTATCAGTCTTATCTGATCTCCATGTTTCACGCTCCAAGGGCTTCTGTAACTTCTACAAAGACACAGAGCCAAAGCCATGGCATATTCTGTGATGCTTCTATCAAGGCAATAGCTGATGTGGCCTACTTAAAAACTGTCGAAACTACAGCACGATGCCACGTAGGCTTTGTCATGGGCAAGGCAATGCTAGCTCCACACCCTGAGCACACTGTACCTAGGCTAGAACTTTGTGCTGCGGTACTAGCCGTTGAACTGGCAGAACTTATAACCTCAGAGATGGACATTGACCTCAAGGATATCCAGCTCTACACTGACAGCAAAGTAGGGCTAGGCTACATCTACAATGAGACCAGACGTTTCTATGTTTACGTCAACAACAGAGTGTTGAGGATTAGGAGATCCACTCGCCCAACGCAATGGCACTACGTACCTATGGACCATAATCCTGCAGACCATGCTACAAGAGCTGTTGCCGCATGTAACCTTAAAGACACAACATGGTTTACAAGACCTGTATTCTTGTACAATGCAGAACAGACTGTTCCTAAGAGTGACACTATTGAATTAGTAGATCCAGACTCAGATACTGACATCTGTCCTGAGATCTCAACATTTCAGACTGCAACTTCAGACTGCCAGCTTAAATCTGACAGATTTACCAGATTCTCAAAATGGAAGGTGCTTGTTCGAGCTATTTCTGGTCTTATCCATATAGCTCACTCCTTCAAAGGTGACTCAAACAGCTTTGACTGCAAAGGATGGCATCATTGTCAAAGGACCAGTTCAGCATTAGAGCTCCAGCAGTCCCAGGATCTTATCATCTGTACCGTACAGTATGAAACCTATGCTAAGGAGATCGATTGTATCTTGAAAAGAAAACCTATCCTGAGAAAACTTGACCCATTTCTTGATCAAAATGGACTTTTGAGGGTAGGTGGTCGTCTAAGACAAGCACACTTGGAATCAGATGAGAGAAATCCTCTAATAGTTCCTGGTCATCATCACATCGCTTACTTGATCATATCACATCATCACCTCCACGTCAAACATCAAGGAAGACTGTTCACAGAAGGAGACCTTGTTCTTGTTAAAGACTGTCAATCTCAAAGGAATGAGTGGCCTTTGGGTCTCATCACCAACACCTTTCCAAGTGAGAATGGAAAGGTCAGAAAAGTGGAAGTCAAGATCCATAGAAACAAAAAGACAAAGTTGTTCCTCAGACCAGTTTCTGAATGAATTTTATTGTTGTCATCTGAGAAATATATAGTGGCATCTTATGATACCAGGCGGGGAGTGTCATGCCTTTGGCCTACAAAGAAATACAGTAATACCTTCTGGACTTGTAATTCAAATATCGTCCACAAGATGTCACTCTTAACAAAAGACTGTTGATGGGCAGTGTCTATGGTAATGTACATTTCCTGTTGTGTCATTTAAAACTGTCTTCATTTCCTGGCACAACTCTTTCATCTTTTTCCACTGGACAGTCTACATGGAGTCAGCTAAGCCTGTGCCACATGTTTCCTAAGTCCTGATCCTCTTAAGGCAGCATCGCTGGTATGATACAGACTGTTTATCTATGTGTTTAGTAGACATTTGTTAGTGTTCATGTAATTCTTATATGTTCATTTATTTGTTTATCTCTAGTTTCCCCATTATTCATACGCATCTTATATGGCCACCACCTGTTCATTGTAGTAAAGAACCAAAGTTACAGACAGTCTGGTTATTTAGGATGCAAGGTTTAAGCTGTATGTTGAGCTACATATACGCCAGGGGCAAACGTGTAGTGAGAACAGAACAGAGTGGGTGTACCATATTACGGAATTGGAAGATGCCAGCTTGCGACCAAGCGTACATTCGGCTGTAGGATAGGCTGTCGGAGATGTCTGGGTTAAAAAGCACATTTAGCAGGTGTTGTGGAGATTTTTACGCATTTGGAGTGTGGGAGGAGGCCAACGCAGACACAGGGAGGACATGCAAACTCCATGCAGGTGGTGCTAGGAGGGGGGAGTTCTCTGTTTCGAATGTAGGAAGGACTTCACTTTACACTGAATTTTGATAGATTGTAAGACTAACAGAGTTTTTGTTCAATGATGTGTTTTTATGTTTAAATATTTGGGAGTTTCCCAGAGGGCAATTAATTTTTTTGGATCTTGTACTGTATAGCCATCTTTTGGCAGGAGTTTGTATTTTGAGTCCCAACTTATGGTTTGACTTCCAGGGAATGTGGGTCAGGGGGGATTCCCTCCCATTTGCAAAGGGGGGTTTACTCCATCATTTCCTTGACAAGGTTTTAAATGGTTGAAATATATAATGTGTAGCCATGGATTTTTTTGAAGTCTTGATAGACAAGGCGATTATGGCTAAGGCCTCCCCTCCCCCTCCCTCTTCCTGAACAATTGATATGTAAATAAACCAGTTTTTTTTTTTTTAAGAGCTGAGCATAACCGGAAGTTTCTTTTCAGCATTTATATACCAGCAGAAAGTTAGTGGGAGGAGCTTGGGGTTTTTAAAGGTGAGCAATGAGATTTGTGTCTGGAAGGAAAATGGAAAGCATTTTTGCGTTAACTCTTTTATATTTTGTTCCAGTTTTGTGAAGTTTTGTACTGTAATACAGTTTTGGGTAGAGAGAAAAACAGGGGGTATCACCATTATTTTATCATCTAGATACAGAGAGAAGCCACATTGTTCTGCAGGTGGTAAACTGGCGTAAGTGTTCTGTGTGGTTTAGTCTGACAACGCAGTGTATGGGTGTATAGCGGAAAACGCTTGTGTATGCATGCACTGTGAGGGGTAGAGGCCTAATTCGGGGGTTGATCTGTGGTTGTTGCTGTAGTTCCAAAAGTGTTGGGACAACAAGCCATAAAGTTGACGCCTCGGTTAGGGTTTCTAGTTGGAGGACTTGACCATATAGTGGTTGTAGTTCTGCAATTCACCGTATAAGAAGACACCGGGCGGTGATCTCCGAAAATGGGTGAAACGGTTTAACCTGGACGCAGGTTTAAGACGATAAGCCGATTTGAATCGCCATGGACACAAGGAGGTCTGTGCAAAGGGAAGGAATGGAGGCTTCCCATAGTCAGACGGTCACACAGTGCACAAAGCCTAGTTTTGGGGCAAAGGCCTTTGAACCCCAAAAAGATTAACATAGGTGGTCCAAGGATACTATTTTGGGTATCCCTCTGGAATGGATGTAGTTGAGCTGCGGCTTCAGAAATCTGTAATGATGAGGAACGGTGGCTCATGCCCGTTTGTTTGAATTTTGTATGGCTGGTCCATGCAAGCTTCTCGAGCTGCTCTCATATTCCCATTGTATTTTTTCCTATTGCTGAAAGAGTGAAGGTAGAATTCTGGCTGTTTTTGTTTTTTTTCATTTGTGGTTTTGGAAACTATGAAGTATTTCCCCCACGTTTGTATCGGAATGTTTGTATGTAGTAACGTGAATATGTTCGAACTTACCGCGGCGATCCTCCGATGCGTCGCGGCTGTTGTATTTTTGTAGGAACGGGAAAAGTAAGGGTTACAGAGGGTTTTGTAGATAAGCTTTTGTGGTGCTGCCTTTCTTGGATGAATGATGGAATGAACGGTGAGTGGATTTTAGCAAATGCAAACTTAAAGATAGCATTATTGCAAAAAGATGAAATCTGATGTGTGCTTAGATAGCACAGGAATTATAGGCTGTGTGCTCTGTAAACAGCAGCCTGGAATTCCACAACACAGGGGTGGGCATGGGAAAGTAAGAGAGAACCTTTGTGAACATTTCTTCCATATATAGAGAGCCAACAACATTGGGTGTAAACATAAGCTTCTTAATTCGGTAATGGATGTATCCAGATTTGTCATTGACAATTTACCAATGTACAGGAATGTCATTGTTTTACCATTCTTTGCAGGTTAAATACGAAGAATAGAGTAATGATTTTGCTTATAAGTATTTTTCAGGTCCAAGGAGTTTGTACACAGAGAACAGGTGTATGTAAGACAGCTGTACATATGGATAAATATGAGTCTAAGGGAGGTAACAGTATCATAGGCTATTTCATTGTTTCTTTTTTCCTGCACCACGCATTTCTTCCTTCAGTCTGTAATGAGGAAGAAAAGGGGGGAGAATGATAAATGTAAGAGTGACAGTTTTTATGTTTTTGTTTGTCAAACTAATAATAACCTCTGTAATTCTAACCAAGTTTGTGCCAAGACTGTCTTTCTTTAATAGAATTTGAATCGGCAAGCAGCAGTCTGGTGAAGTAGGTTCCCATCCCAGAGGCTAAGAACCTTTTGTCAATGGTTCCAGGTATTGTAAGCCACGCACAGGTTATGCAGTGACCACAGTCCCGATGTCTGGGTTATTGTCATATGAGGGTTGTTTGGAGGTCAATCAAAATCAGGGTCGTACTCTCCTCATTAGCTGTCACTTATATTCTCGGCTGATGGGGTGGGTGTGATCGTTGTGACATGAACTTCAAAATGTCCACCACAGGGTTCACGATTCCCTCCCGGACCCTGACTTAATAATCAGTTTACATTCTTTCCAACCAGGTGACTGGGTCGTTGTAAAGAAGCTTGAGGGATGAGACCACGCCAGCCACTGCAAGAAATGGCTCAACCACACCAAAGAATGAGGAGTATCTTTGTTTATTTATATTTTTGTTGTTTAGTAAATTTTAGCGAGGGTAACGATGAAAAGCATCCCAAGTTATTATTTAAAGTGTATGTCCTGACTAGCTCAGAAAGCGAACAGGACTGATGGTCTGTTCTGAGTCTTCACCAAGTTTTAGTCCCCAGCGATGACAGCGGTACATGCCATTTATGATGTTATGGGTATGAGGAGTTTTAGTCCCCAGCGATGACAGCGGTACATGCCATTTATGATGTTATTATGGGTATGAGGAGTTTTAGTCCCCAGCGATGACAGCGGTACAGGTCATTTATGATGTTATTATGGGTATGAGGAGTTTTTGACAAACTAGTGAAGACTCCAGACAGACACTTGTCAATGGAATCTAACGATGTATTTTTAGAGGGTAAAATTGGTTTTAGTTTTAATGGCTCTGTCTCTTGTCGGTTTGGGTATCTAGGCAGCCCACAAGTGTGTTTGAACTTTAGTTTGGTGTTTATGTGGATCTGCAGCTTATAAAGGTAATTCCCCCAAAGCAAGAGGTTCATGCGCGATGGTGAAGCTGTTCCAACATTTTAGGTCGCGGCCGATCGTGAGGATCTGATGGCGCAGGAAATTAAGAATGGCAGGGACAGCTAGAAGGGATTTGTTCACCAATCCCGACCAGGTCTGGGCATGGGGTCCTGCATGTACAAGGTGGGGGGGGCTCGGGCTTGGGATACGATTGAACAATTCTCATCCGTTAAGGATAGGGTTCTTCATGTAATTGTTGAAGCCAGAGCTGTAGCTAAGTGAAGGTTGGGAGTCCTTTTTAAGGGTCTGGGAATCTTTGGGGATCTAATTTTTATTTTACAGCGGATCGTGGTTAAAGGAAGTGGGAATATATATACTCATGTCGTTTTTATTTCTATTCTTTCTATGTCGTGACGAGAGGCTCCTGTTGCCTGATTTGACGCGTGACCAGAGTTTCCTTGATGAGACGCCCCGAAGCCGAACCCACATACAAGACAGAGAATCACAGACGGATCAGCGATTACTACAGCTCACCATGTCGTGTCCTCCTTTATAAGTCATGCCCCTGAAGAGTAGAGTCTACATGTCAAGCCGTGTTTTCCTTTTTATGGGCTAAGAACTGATTCATTTCCAGGTGTAAGAAGCATGTCAACTCTCATCGAGGGACACATGGGGTGCATATGACAAAAAAGGGAGGACTGTTGTGGAGATTTTTATGGAGATGTATTTAATATGTATTGTCATAGTGTCACCCAGTGTTAGTACTTCCGCAACCCGCTCTAAAAGAGCTGATTGGGGTAGTCTGAGGCTGGTTGAATCCCGTCTGATAGGGGAAAACGTTTTGAGGTTGGAGTGTGATGTTTGCAGGGTGCGGATATGTCCGCCAATGGGGGCCCTCTGTGCATTAGCATGGACGATAGTTAAGGAGGGGATATGCTCGCTCTGCAACAACATCATTGGTTATGAGCAGATGCGTACTCTTGTCTCTGCTGTGTCTGATCAACATTGGTTGGAGTTCGTAGTGCGCATCTGCAGATAGCCTCCCTCCCCCATTCAATAATAGTATAATCTTAATATGCGTTATTCTATGGAATAGCGCAGAATAAGAATTCCTATCAACGGTAACTTTAGCCATCCTACGTTATTGTATTCATGCATGACATCTCCTGTTGGAAGGAATGTCCAGGTATTGTCATTTTGCTGTGAGGAGGGAACATCCTGTGAGGTTCCCGCCCATGGGGGAGGGGATTGGTTGCTGCAGCCAATCACCTCCTGTGTGAGATCTTTTGAGTTTAATAAAAGCCTATGATTAGGCGTCGGCTAGTCAGTCTTTGCTGGAATGGCCTGATAAGAAGATAAGCTTTTGTGGTGCTGCCTTTCTTGGATGAATGATGGAATGAACGGTGAGTGGATTTTAGCAAATGCAAACTTAAAGATAGCATTATTGCAAAAAGATTAAATCTGATGTGTGCTTAGATAGCACAGGAATTATAGGCTGTGTGCTCTGTAAACAGCAGCCTGGAATTCCACAACACAGGGGTGGGCATGGGAAAGTAAGAGAGAACCTTTGTGAACATTTCTTCCATATATAGAGAGCCAACAACATTGGGTGTAAACATAAGCTTCTTAATTCGGTAATGGATGTATCCAGATTTGACCACAACATGGCACAAGGGTGTACTGGGCAAGTATCACTCATCTCAATCTCCGACCATCTGCTGGATGCCTTTCTATTTGACCATGAAATAGTCACCCTGAGGTGAGTTGCATAATAGTATTTGATAAGGTCTGGGGCCCCCAGACCACTTCTGGAACGAGGGGAGAATATCACTGAGCTAGATATGCAATGAGCTTTATTATGCCAAATAAAATTAAGAAATAGCCACTGCATAGCTTTCAGCTGTTTCATCAGGATGTGGACTGGTAAAGTTTAAAATAAATACAGAAGCTTCTGCAAAATAGATCTCTTAAGGACATTAATCCATCCCAGGAGGAAGAGAGGGTAGGTGTCCCATTGGTGTAGGAGGGGATCTATATTCCTAAAAAGAAGAGGATTATTGGCCTGATAGAGGGTGGGATCTGAAGAGGTCAGATGGATCCCCAGGTACTTAAGAGCACCAGTGGTATGAGAAGTCTTGTTGTAGCATGGCAAGGGTAGGGGGGGGGGTGTGTGTAATGGTAGAGCGTTTTGCTTGTGTTATTCTTATAACCTGAGAGTGAGCCAAAAGCCATTAGTAAGTTCTGGCGTAAATACCAGCGCTACATATATCTATATCTTTGCCTTATAATGTAAGTCTATGAGCAGTGTCATAGCTTAGTATTTGCACCATCTAGTGGCCAATACAAGAAATGGAATCTAAGTATTTTTCTTTTTTATATAGCACTAGAGATACAACAGGAAATGACTGGTCTGTTTACATTTGCTATGGCTGACCTACCCAGAATGCCAAAGTGACCTACCCAGGAACACTCAGTACTGAATTGCATGCTTGGTAGGATATAAAAAGGCCTCGCATGGCCATCTTAGGTCTCTTCTGGATGCATGGCCTGCCTGTAAGGACCTGTGAGGAGGTCTCCAGAGAGGGCGGCCTACTGCCACTGGAAAGGGAACATTTAAAGACTCTGCCATCCGTCTGATTGCTAGAGAAACTGAGTGACCGGATCGGGAAGGATCCAGAGACACCTGTTTGGAGCCATCAGAGGGTCCGGTTCATCTTGCGGAGCGGTGTTACAGAAGCCGGCCGGTGAGAAGAAAGACTGTGACCAGCAGAGCGGAGCTGTTCCATCCCTTCAGGCCCAGTTTGGTGAGAGGGCTGTTGCCCACAGTTTCTTACGCACTTGCACACACTTAGACTTCAACACAGTGTTGCTGGGACCTGTAGTCCCACGGAGGAGAATATAATAAAGACTGAGTTTAAACAGGCCTCAAGCCTATCCTTCACTTCACTTTAATACTGTGTTATTCCTGAGCAATTACACCACAGGTAATTACAAGTGGATCACACTACAGGAACAGTTCCAATATTCATCTCAAGTTAACCCTTGTTATTCCACTGTTGGATTACAAATTGTTACAAACTCAAATAGCTAGCAGAAGAAAGAAGATTAAAGACTGTATCTTGTATTGCAAGGCCTTGCACCTTTATTAAAGTAGGGGGAGCTCCCTTGTAGTTGTGTTACACCATATTTATCATTTGTATTTCTGTATTCCCAGAGCATGCTGGAATTGGGAAGGTGCCCAGAGTTATGCCCCATACACACGATCGTTTTTCATGCCGTTAAAAATGCCATGCTCTGCTCTGGCTGTAAAAAAAGAAAGGGACTTTATTATTTTTTTGCCACCATCAATCACACACATTGTTCACCTCCAGACATTTTTGACATGAATGTGAAAATTTAGAAAAGTCTCACAGATTCCGCCTCCTGATATTGTTGCCTTGTCCACATCAAAATTGACCACTACTGTATCTTGGTCTTTAAATCCTTTTTTTTTTTTACATTAAATACCTAACAATACTAACCTCATTTTAAATGCATCACTTTTTTAACATCTAAATGGAGATATCAATACTTTACCTGGCTCCATATATCCAAATCTGCCTCCTCAAGGACCTCATCTTGATCCTCAGAGGAAGCCAGAGCAGGGTTGTCAGGAAGGCTGGAGGGCTGGCTGCAAGGAAGGCTGGAGGGCTGGCTACAAGGAAGGCTGGATTGACCTCTGGGGGGGAAGGGTGGAGAGAGATTCCCGCACTTCCAGCTGGTCATCCAGAAAAGAGAGCTTGCTGTAGTACCACAGACTGGGTTTATAAACCTTATCTGCTGCAGCACCTGACCTCTGGGACTTCAGGACCATATTCCTCTGGGTCCTGTATGTCCCCCTGATGGTAGCAATTTTGGTTTTCACATCTTGGAGAGTTGTTGTGGGTATCTGGGTTTGGACAAATGCAAGCAGGCTCTCCAGTGCTGCTGTCCTGGCCGTTTTGTTTTTATTGGACCCACTTTTGGTCTGTCACAGGATAGGGAGTTCTTACCATTTGTCAATGAACTCCGGGTTTTTGAATGTATTCATTCTCTCTGTAAAATCAAGAACCAAGAAAAGACATATGTTTCAGGCAACAATCATTAAATCAGCATTTTGGACAGATATAAAAGCCCCAAATCTCCTCCTCTGCGGAACCCAAAATCCTTATAATGTTATGTACCTTGGTCAACACGTTCGTTGCGAACTCCCTCTCCCGCCAAATGAACGTATTTTCGACACATGGATCGGCACTTAATATACACTGCTCATGCGTGGAACTCCGCACACTTTCCCCGCCCCTGACGTTCTATATTGTACTTTCCCCGCCCCTTCTCGCTCGTCGTAGTGCTTAGCAACATGGCGGAGACACAGGTGGCTGAGATTACCTCGACAGAGGATGAAATTCCTGAGGAGCCCAAATCCCGATCCAGGAGATATAAGGCATCCAACATCTCATTCGAGGAAATGGTGGAGATGGTCGCCATTTTAAAGAGGGAGGATTATGATGCCAAGCATGGGCCGTATAAAAGGCCGAATCTGGTCAAGTCAAAAATTATGGGCAAAGTGGTCAAAAGTCTTCACCAAAAATTCGGGGTGTGCAGAACGAAGAAACAGCTCAGAAAACGATGGTCTGATCTGAAGTTGCGGGAGCCCGACCAATACAAACGAATCAAGAAAGTTCTACGAAAAAGTAAGTTTTATAGTGCTATTTTCCCTGCTCGAGATTATTACTTGTATTATGTCGTGTATGTTTGTCTTTGATATCGTACAGTGAAAGATACCATCTTTCAGATTCGTCCGCAAAGTAAATGGGCGTATTAAACCTCATTCTCCGTACAGTTCATCAAACAATGTTTTTGGATCATCCAGTGTGAACACCCATTTTATTTATTTTTTTGGGGGTAGCAAATTTGGTCACCAAAAATTTTGAGGGATCAAATCCAAAGGACATTTTTTGAAAAAAAAGGATATGCATGGTAATGTTAAGGGAGAGAATGCTCAGCAGCTGATGAAACATCTGAACGCAGTAGTACAAGTGTGGGCCAAAAGCCCCAAAGTTTGAGGGTGTCACACACAGGTGATCCTGTGTATATACTTTGGGGTGTTACAATGTGTCAAACTTTGTTTAAAAAAGTATATGCTATGTATTTGGCTATGTATCCAATCATGTGTTCCTGTTGTCACTGGGGGTCCATTGAAAAATGGACCACACTTCAAAAGAATGTTTGCAAATTATTTTCTCATGGTTTATTTTTCTCCCAAAAATCTACATTAATAATGAAACTATACCTTTTCTTGCAATCTCCATAGGGCTTCAAAAAGCTACGTCAGATGAGCCTCGAAATCCAACACCTTCAACAATAGCCCCAGACCCACATGATGGAGAGGAACGTGAGGTTGTGGAAGTGGAAAGTGGCACCTCAACAGGTCAGTGTCAAACCAGACAGATGCAGGTTAATAGATGTAGGCCTACATATTCTATACTACATGTTTTTTTTTTTTTATGTAGGTGCAGTTCTGGCCGAAGACCCCAAAAATTTGACACATCACAGTGCCCAGATCCTGATCCAATACATGATGGTCTGCTGTCGTGACCTTCAAAAATTAAAGGGAGACTTGATAGAGATCAGGGAAAATGCCAAGCGGGTGGAGGAAAGGCTACAAAAGATCATGGCTGTGCTTGGGCGTGTCTAATGTTTTTTGAAAAAATTAACGTTGAACTTGCTGTGTTTTGGCAGGTATGTTTTTCATTGAACCTTTTAGGACTAGTAAATGAAAATTTTTCCTATATATTTTTTTATATTTTTTTTGTATGCATGGCTGTTCATGCGTTTTAACAAGCAAAAAATGTTTAGGACATCTACATTTAAAAGGATTTGTCCAATACAAAAATAAAAAATGGTATTTTGGTATCAAGAAGTTGTGGCTTCATTATGTAAATGTTGTGCTAAGTGAACTAAGCAATGTTTTGTGTTTACACTGACAATGAAGGCGAATTAAGAATGCACAATACACATGGCAATACAAGTCCACTAGGTAAACCTCCGAAAAACATAAACCATTAGTAAAATTATACACGAAACCAATCTTTGAGAAAAATAATGTTTTATTTTTCTAAATTAAAAGGTTAAATGTCATCAGGCATTTCAATGGCCCCCCTACCCACAAAATAATCCACATATTTGTCACGGACCTCACGTCCGGTTTGGGGGGCCAAGCCTGGACGGCCAGCTTCCAGGGCCACAAGATGTTCTGCTTCCATTAAGGTGGCCTCAGGCCCAGTCAAAGTCAGATAATTTGTGGAATGCACCCGGAGATAATTATGTAGGACATAACACGCCATTACAACATGGTTCCATTTGTAAGGGGCAAGGTGGATGGAGGTGAGGAACAGGCGGAAGCGGCTGGCCATGATGCCAAAGGCATTTTCAACCACCCTTCTTGCTCTGGCCAGCCGATAGTTGTACACCCTCCTCTCAGGGGTGAGGGTGCGCTGCGGGAATGGTCTCATCAAATGGGGACCCAGGCCAAACGCCTCATCCGCCACAAACACAAATGGGAGTCCCTCCACATTCTGCTCCGCTGGTGGCAAGGCCAGCTGATCCAAAAGGAGCCATTCCCCAAACTCCGTCTGTGCAAAAACTCCTTCATCAGACATCCTGCCATTTTTGCCAACGTCCACATAGAGGAATTCGTAGGTGGCCGACACCACTGCCATCATGACGATGCTGTGGAACCCCTTATAGTTATAATAAAAGGATCCCGAATGGGGTGGCGGGACGACCCGAACATGTTTGCCGTCGATGGCCCCTCCACAGTTTGGAAAGTTCCATTGTTGGCAAAGTCCGATGCCACATTCTGCCATTCATGTGGCATAGAAGGGAACTGTGGAATGAAATCAAAAATAAATTAATACTTTGAGACTGAAACATTGAAAGCAGATTTAAGAAAATCATTCATGGCCAACATTGGGGGAAACAGAAAAATTAAAACATTAGTAGTAAGCAACAAAAAAAGCCCAAAAAAAAACACACAAAAAATAATGGGGGGGGGGGGTTGAAGATGAGTTGGGGAGATCACAAATGAAGGCTGTAGCACTCTGTCTGAATTTTGGACAAATGTTACATTCCTAGGCAATCTTTAGGGGGCGTTTAGGGTAAAGCACTATGATGGAGCATAGATTAAGATACATGGAAAGGACTAGGCAAGGTGGGTATGGCCCCAGGATAGCATGCTGGAGAGGTAAGGTAAGGCAAATGTTAATGTAGGCCTAATGAAAAAATTCAAAAACAAAAATTAGCATGTGGAGAAAGGGGAAATTCCCTGCAGCTAAGAATCATGGGAATTAGGGACTGCTAAAAAACCCCCCCAAAAAAAACATTCAAAAAAATACATACAATGTGATGTTTGAAATAAGAACACTTACCTTAATATAGTCCTCCTGCAAAACTTGGAGGATGGCAGAACACGTCTCTGGTATAATGATACCCAGAGCCTGGGGGGATATGCCTGTGGAGAACTTTAAGTCCTGCAGGCTTCTCCCAGTTGCCAGGTATCGCAACGTGGCAATGAGCCTCTGCTCAGCACTGATGGCTTCACGCATAACGGTGTCCTGCCTGGTAATGTAGGGGGACACCAAAGCCAACAGATGCTGAAATACAGTGTCAGACATCCGGAGAAAATTCCTATAGTCATCAGGATTATTCTCCCTGATCTCCCGCAACAAAGGCATATGACAGAACTGGTGCCGCTGGAGCAACCAATTCTTGGTCCATGAACTCCTCCTGACCCTGCTCATGGCATGGAGTCGGGATACAGCATGAACCCCTGCACCAACTACAGCACAAACTCTACGACGAGTACGTAGCCGCAACATGGCTAGATAACGGTCGCAAGCTCAGAACGAACTAGAAGAACGCACGGAAGAACAGCAAGGCCTATGAAGAACAAGCTGAAAAACAGGACAGAGCAGACGAGAACGCACTGAATAAACAGATACGAACTGACTACAAGCCCTGCCAAACAGATACCAACCCGCAAGCACAAACTGAACTCCACAAAACGATCTTCAAAGCACGAAGACTGAAAAGCGCGAATTGTCTCTCACCAAACTTTTACTAACACGCGGTAACACGGAATTAGCAAAAGCGGCCCAAAGGGTGGCGTCATTAGAACGGAACTTCCCCTTTATAGTGCCGTCGTACGTGGTATACGTCACTGCGCTTTGCTTGATCGTTTTTTAAAATGATCGTGTGTACGCAAGACAGGCTTGAGAGGAAACATGAAAAAAACGACGTGAAAAACGGCAAGAAAGAAAAACTATCGTGTGTACACGGCATTAGGAGTAATAACTCTGAGCACTAGTCCCAATTGGAGCCGCATTCTCAGAGGTCACCTAGGATAACTGTACAGATACAATCTGTTGTGTGTACCTACTGTGCTGTCGCGTTATGTTTATGTGACAGTGCAACTGCTGAAATTATTACTTTACACTAACCTTAGTAAAAATACGTTCTTGGTAAAGTACTTTGGTGTGGAGTGTTGTTCCTTTTTCAGCAGCAGGTGGAGCCATTGGATACACAGGTAATAGAAAATGTATACTGTTATTATATTGTATATTGTGGGGTTATCTTTCACCATTAGCTCCACACAAACATTGCACCACAGCTGTGTCAAGGGGATTGAGCCAAGTCAGTGGGGGTTCACTAGCAGAGTACAGGCCCAATCAAATTCAGCAGCTCCTTCGGAGGTCAGTGCTACATGTGGGGGCTCGAGTCGGGATCCTGTCACTCTGCAAGCAAGCCCGCCCCCTTGGTGCCAGTATGAACCCCATCACAGTGGTCTAGTGGTGCGAAGCAGAAGGCGCCCAGAAGCGAGTGTAGCAATTGAGGTCCCTGGCGAGGACTGGGGAGAAGAAGAGGTCAATAAATTTGTAAAGACACTATCCCCACACAGAAAAGCATGGGTGATTGCCATCAGGCTGGATCAAGGGACCTCTCGCACTTATGCACTGTTAGAGTGGAGAGAGGGAGTACCCAAAAGTTTCCAAGGAAAAAGCGTACAATTGGGAAACAAGACAACGTTTTACATAGTACACCCAAGAGTTCCAGATGAGGGCCAACTCAGTACTGGTCAAGTAGAGCCAGCTAAAGGAACAGCCACCTCCTCAGCACCCCTGACCCTGATAGGGCCAGAACTCCTTACAGCTTTGGATGATTTTGTGTCAAAGTGCCAGAAGAGCAACACAGTATGTGTGGAGGCTGGGTACAGGAAGCTTAGGATCTTCTTAGGAAAACAGCCTGTGCCGGCTGGGGAGTAGTGATGAGCCGAAAACCCCTGGGTTCGGTTCGCACCAGAACCCGCGAACGGACCGAAAGTTCACACGAACATTAGAACCCTATTAAATACAATGGATGCGAACGTTCGGATTCTAAAGTGCTAATTATAACGACTATTATCCATGTTATTGTCCTAAACAGAGTTTGGGAACCCGGGTTCTGCACCAGGGGACATGTATCAATGCAAAAATAAGTTTTAAAAACGGACGTTTTCCGGGAGCAGTCATTTTAATGATGCATAAAGTGAAAAAAAAAAGTCAAATATTCCTTTAAATATCGTACCTGGGGGGTGTCTAAAGTATGCCTGCGAAGTGCCACGTGTTTCCCGTGTTTAGAACTGTCCCTGCACAAAATGACATTTCTAAAGGAAAAAAAAGCCATTTAAAACTGCTTGCGGCTTTAATGTAATGTCTGCTCCCGGTAATATGGATGAAAATCTTTAAGAAAAATGGCATAGCTACCCCATCACCCCCCCCCCCCCCCTACCCCAGCCCCTTTGGGTCTTCTTTGGATATTAAGGGGAACCCCGCAACACAAGATAAAAAAGGCCCTATATACTCTGAACAGCAGTATACAGGCGGTGTAAACAAGACCGGTGTAAACAAGACAGGGACTGTAGGTTTGTTCTTAAGTAGAATCTGTTTGTAATTTTGAACACGTACATTGTTTAAGTGTAGCTCCAGCCAAAAAATCTATTTTTAAGCTTTTTGGAAAACATAGGGAAGGGTTATCACCCCTGTAACATTTGTTTTGCTGTCTGTGCCCCTGTTCAGAACATTTCACCTCACTTTGCGTCCCAATGACAACTGTTTTTGAAATGTGGTGTTTTTATTGAAACAAGGATTGGTGATAAAGCATCAGTAGAGAGGAGACACCTTTCTCCCATATTAATTCTTACAGGAGAGAATTTTCCTTCCAAGGGGTAGATTTCCTCTCACTTCCTGTTGTCTTCTTCCGTTTGCAAGTAGTAGTCGTTTGTAAGTTGGATGTTTGAAAGTAGGGACCTGCCGTATATACTCTGCAGAAATTGGCCCCTTAGGTGTTGGTGTTGGCACAACACTGTAAGCACTCACAGTTACTCTTGGTGGGTGCTGGAACGCCCTGCTGTCAACTATTATATCAGGAATTGTAATAACATATAATTGTTGAACAGTGGTAGTAAAAATTGGGCCTTTGATGGTGGTGCTGGTGCCACAACACTGTAAGGCCTGACAGTTACTCTTGGTGGGCGCAGCAATGGGCCCTGCTGTGAATTATTAGATCAATAATTATAATTGCATGCCCCTGTTGAACAGGGGCTGAAAAATTGGGCCTTAGGCACTGGTGGCACAACACTGCAACCCCTCCCAGATACTGTACTTGGAGCACAGCAATGAGCCCTGTTGCAAAGTATTGCATCAAAAATTGTAATTACACGCCCCTGTTAAACAGGGGCTGAAAAATTGGGCCTTAGCCACTGGTGGCACAACACTGCAACCCCTCACAGATACTGTACTTGGAGCACAGCAATGAGCCCTGTTGCAAAGTATTGCATCAAAAATTGTAATT
Organism: Rana muscosa; assembly: GCA_029206835.1. Taxonomy (NCBI): domain Eukaryota; kingdom Metazoa; phylum Chordata; class Amphibia; order Anura; family Ranidae; genus Rana; species Rana muscosa. The sequence goes on along the minus strand of CM055116.1, from coordinate 1,292,653,527 downwards.
ACACGCCCCTGTTAAACAGGGGCTGAAAAATTGGGCCTTAGCCACTGGTGGCACAACACTGCAACCCCTCACAGATACTGTACTTGGAGCACAGCAATGAGCCCTGTTGCAAAGTATTGCATCAAAAATTGTAATTACACGCCCCTGTTAAACAGGGGCTGAAAAATTGGGCCTTAGCCACTGGTGGCGGCACACATAAACCAAAATGATCTTCCAAGCTATCATCATTAATCGGATCATTGAGGAGGAGGAGGAGGATAGCCAGTCAACATAACAGCACAGGCACTCAGCATCAGCATCAGTCTTGAAGGGATGTGACATTTTAAAATCAATTAGTCTGTTATATCAGCATCAGGTGTGTGGTAGCTGGTGGTGATCCAAGACTGGTTTATCTTGATGAAAGTCAGTCGATCAACCGAGTCGGTGGACAGGCGCACCCTGTGATCCGTGACAAATCCTCCAGCAGCACTGAATGTGCGTTCTGAGAGAATGCTGGATGCAGGACAGGCCAGTAGCTCAATTGCATACTGTGCAAGCTCTGGCCAGTGATCCATCCTCAAGACCCAGTAAGCCAGAGGATTTTCGGTGGGGAAGGTGTCCAAGTCTGACCTTGCCCCTAGGTATTCCTGCACTATGTATATCAGACGCTGGCGATGGTTGCTGGAACCGATCATACTTTGGGGCTGCGGACTAAAGAATTGTCTGAACGCATCGGTCAGATGGCCACCTTCCCCACCGCTCCTTCTTTGACTGCCCGAAGCCTCAGCAACTCGTTGTCCAGGACCAGGAGTTTGTAACCTCCCAGTCTCTGGGAACGCGTTGCACAGACCTTTCTGCAAGGCCTCCCGGAGTTGTCTCATCCTCTGCTCCCTCTGCGACGGTAACATAAGGTCCGCAACCTTACCCTTGTACCGTGGATCAAGGAGAGTGGCCAGCCAGTAATGGTCCCTCTCCTTGATCCGAAGAATACGAGGATCCTTCCGCAGACTTTGCAGGATCAGGGAGGCCATGCAGCGTAGGTTAGCTGAGGCATTCAGTCCGGAGTCCTCTGGGTCACTAAGGACGACATGATCCGCAGCCACCTCCTCCCAGCCACGTACAAGTCCACTGGTTTCTTGGGACTGTAAATCATCCCTAAAAGACTGCTGCTGATGATGCTGAGTGCCAGCCTCCACCTCCATGCTGACACAATCCTCCTCCTCCTCCTCCTCCTCCTCCTCTTCCTGTGCGATGGGTGGGACAGAAGGAACACTGTCTGGGTAAAGGGGGCCTTGAGAGGCAAGGAAGTCCTCCTCTTCCTGCCTCTGTTCTGCCTCAAGTGCCCTGTCCATTATTCCACGCAGCGTGTGCTCCAACAGGTGGACAAGAGGTACAGTGTCACTGATGCATGCACTGTCACTGCTCACCATCCTCGTGGCCTCCTCAAATGGTGCCAGGACAGTGCATGCATCCCTGATCATGCCCCACTGGCGTGGTGAAAAAAAACCGAGCTCCCCTGACCCTGTCCTGGTGCCGTAGTCGCACAGGTACTCATTGATGGCCCTCTGCTGCGTGTGCAGCCGCTGCAGCATGGCCAAGTTGAGTTCCACCTGGTGGGCATGTCACATATAAGGCGGTTCTTGGGCAGGTTCAACTCCTTTTGCAGCTCAGCCAGGCGAGCACTGGCATTATAAGATCTGCGGAAAGGCACACAGACTTTCCTGGCCTGCCTCAGGACATCCTGTAAGCCCGGGTACCTGCCCAAGAACCGCTGCACCACCAGGTTAAGGACGTGAGCCATACAGGGCACATGGGTCAGTTGTCCCTGTCGGAGGGCGGAGAGGAGGTTGGTGCCATTGTCGCAAACCACCATTCCTGGCTTAAGCTGGCGTGGCGTCAACCACCTCTCGGCCTGCCCCTGCAGAGCAGACAGGACTTCTGCCCCAGTGTGGCTCCTGTCCCCCAAACACACCAGTGCAAGCACGGCATGGCATCTTTTTGCCTGCGTACTTGCGTAGCCCCTTGAACGCCTACGGAGCACCGCTGGTTCCGAGGACAAACCACAGGAAGAGGCCATGGAGGAAGAAGAAGAGGAGGGGGTGGAGGAGAGAGGTGTGTCACAACCAGTAGTAGCATTTTGGAGGGGTGGCGGTGGAACAACCTCCAACACTACTGCACCTTGTCCTGCATCCTTCCCAGCTGCCAAAAGAGTGACCCAATGGGCCGTGAAAGAAAGGTAACATCCCTGTCCATGCCTGCTGGACCATGAGTCAGCGGTAATATGCACCTTACCGCTGACCGCCCTGTCCAGCGAGGCCAAGACATTGCCTTCCACATGCCTGTAGAGAGCCGGAATCGCCTTCCGTGAGAAAAAGTGGCGTTTGGGAACCTGCCACTGAGGAACCGCACATTGCACAAACTCAGGGAAGGGGGCCGAGTCTACCAACTGAAAAGGCAGCAGTTGAAGCGCTAGCAATTTAGCCAAGCTAGCATTCAACCGCTGGGCATTTGGATGGCTGGGAGTGAACTTCTTTCGACGGTCCAGCAGCTGGGGCAGGGAAATTTGCCTGCTAGAATCGGACGTCGGTGTACTGCTAGCAGAGTGGCCGCAAGTACTTGGCTGTGACACACCTAATTCTACACCTTCATTCCTCTCAGTGCAGGTTTCAGAGAGGACTGAAGGTATAGTGGGGTTGGAGATCCCAGATGATGCGGTGCAAGGAGAGGTCCGATCTGTTCTTTGGTGTGGGTCTTTAAGGTAGGCTTGCCAACGAGCTGCATGGCAGGTCAACATATGTCTGATCAAGCATGTGGTGCCCAAGCGGCTGATGTTTTGGCCACGCGATATACGCTTGAGACATATGTTGCAAACAGCAGCTGTGCGATCTGATGCACTCGCCTCAAAAAAGGCCCACACCAAAAAACTTTTTGAATGACGGGCAGAGGCAGCGCCCTGCACATGCGGAGCTCTGCGGTGTGATTCCGTCGGTGTGCTGCCCATACGCTGGCCACCCAAGGGCATCCTGCCTCGTTGGAGATGTGCCTCCTCCTCATCCTCCCCCTCCTCCTCTCTCCTATTAGGCACCCACGTGGAGTCAGTGACCTCATCATCCCCTCCCTCCTCATCACTGGAGCCAATCTGGCAGTATGCTGCAGCTGCTGGAGCATGACTGCCAGATTGGTGTCCTTCTTTAGCATCCCCTCTCTCTGCTCTCACGCTACTGCCTTCCTCTAGCTGGGTATCATCATCAGATCCTTCGAAACGCTGGGCATCCTCCTGGAGCATGTACCCAACACTGTGCTCAAACAGTTCGGGGGACTCCTCAGGAGGAGGACATGGTGGGTCTAGGGAAGGAGTGACTAATGATGACATTGATACCAGAAAAGAGGACGCTTTGGCAGCTGCTTTGCCAGTACCCTGAGCCTGGGTGAGAGAGGATGAGGAGGATGAGGTGGGCTTGGTCATCCACTCTACCAAGTCTTCGGCATGATGTGGCTCAACATGTCCAGCTGCCGAAAAGAAGGACAAGCGTGCCCCATGGCCATGTGCTGATGACAATGCACCGCGTCCACGACCAGCACTGTTGCCCCCAGACACAGAGCCTGCTTGCCCTCTTTTTTTGCCTCCTGACTGTCTGCCTCTCCTTGTTTGCCTTCCAGACATTTTAATGGATGGCCTGCAGGGAGATGGGAAAAACAGCAATAAGGGCTACCTTCAGGTGTATACTGTGCAGGAGGCTTAGCAACAATGACACTGACACTGTCCCCTGCCTATCATTCTCTGTCCCTAAACACAAGGATTTGCAATATGCTTCAGCAAGATTGGTTTAGCACAGAATAGCACACTGACAGTTTCCCTCACTGTCCTTCTCTGTCCCTACAAACAAGATTTAGCACAGAATAGCACACTGATAGTTTCCACGAGTGTCCTTCTCTGTCCCTAAACTCAAGGATTTCAAATATGGCTCAGCAAGATTGGTTTAGCACAGAATAGCACACTGATAGTTTCCCCGAGTGTCCTTCTCTGTCCCTAAACTCAAGGATTTCAAATATGGTTCAGCAAGATTGGTTTAGCACAGAATAGCACACTGATAGTTTCCCCGAGTGTCCTTCTCTGTCCCTACAAACAAGGTTTAGCACAGAATAGCACACTGATAGTTTCCACGAGTGTCCTTCTCTGTCCCTAAACTCAAGGATTTCAAATATGGTTCAGCAAGATTGGTTTAGCACAGAATAGCACACTGACAGTTTCCCTGAGTGTCCTTCTCTGTCCCTAAACTCAAGGATTTCAAATATGGTTCAGCAAGATTGGTTTAGCACAGAATAGCACACTGATAGTTTCCCCGAGTGTCCTTCTCTGTCCCTACAAACAAGGTTTAGCACAGAATAGCACACTGATAGTTTCCCCGAGTGTCCTTCTCTGTCCCTAAACTCAAGGATTTCAAATATGGTTCAGCAAGATTGCTTTAGCACAGAATAGCACACTGACAGTTTCCCCGAGTGTCCTTCTCTGGCCCTAAACTCAAGGATTTCAAATATGGTTCAGCAAGATTGGTTTAGCACAGAATAGCACACTGACAGTTTCCCCGAGTGTCCTTCTCTGTCCCTAAACTCAAGGATTTCAAATATGGTTCAGCAAGATTGGTTTAGCACAGAATAGCACACTGATAGTTTCCCTGAGTGTCCTTCTCTGTCCCTACAAACAAGGTTTAGCACAGAATAGCACACTGATAGTTTCCACGAGTGTCCTTCTCTGTCCCTAAACTCAAGGATTTCAAATATGGTTCAGCAAGATTGGTTTAGCACAGAATAGCACACTGACAGTTTCCCCGAGTGTTCTTCTCTGGCCCTAAACTCAAGGATTTCAAATATGGTTCAGCAAGATTGGTTTAGCACAGAATAGCACACTGACACTTTCCCTCACTGTCCTTCTCTGTCCCTACAAACAAGATTTAACACAGAATAGCACACTGATAGTTTCCACGAGTGTCCTTCTCTGTCCCTAAACTCAAGGATTTCAAATATGGTTCAGTAAGATTGGTTTAGCACAGAATAGCACACTGACAGTTTCCCCGAGTGTCCTTCTCTGGCCCTAAACTCAAGGATTTCAAATATGGTTCAGCAAGATTGGTTTAGCACAGAATAGCACACTGACAGTTTCCCCGAGTGTCCTTCTCTGTCCCTACAAACAAGATTTAGCACAGAATAGCACACTGATAGTTTCCACGAGTGTCCTTCTCTGGCCCTAAACTCAAGGATTTCAAATATGGTTCAGCAAGATTGGTTTAGCACAGAATAGCACACTGACAGTTTCCCTCAATGTCCTTCTCTGTCCCTACAAACAAGGTTTAGCACAGAATAGCACACTGACACTTTCCCTCACTGTCCTTCTCTGTCCCTACAAACAAGGTTTAGTACAGAATAGCACACTGACAGTTTCCCTCACTGTCCTTCTCTGTCCCTACAAACAAGGTTTAGCACAGAATAGCACACTGATAGTTTCCCTCACTGTCCTTCTCTGTCCCTACAAACAAGATTTAGCACAGAATAGCACACTGATAGTTTCCACAAGTGTCCTTCTCTGTCCCTAAACTCAAGGATTTCAAATACGGTTCAGCAAGATTGGTTTAGCACAGAATAGCACACTGATAGTTTCCCCGAGTGTCCTTCTCTGTCCCTAAACTCAAGGATTTCAAATATGGTTCAGCAAGATTGGTTTAGCACAGAATAGCACACTGATAGTTTCCCCGAGTGTCCTTCTCTGTCCCTAAACTCAAGGATTTCAAATATGTTTCAGCAAGATTAGTTTAGCACAGAATAGCACACTGACAGTTTCCCCGAGTGTCCTTCTCTGTCCCTAAACTCAAGGATTTCAAATATGGTTCAGCAAGATTGGTTTAGCACAGAATAGCACACTGACAGTTTCCCTCACTGTCCTTCTCTGTCCCTACAAACAAGGTTTAGCACAGAATAGCACACTGATAGTTTCCCCGAGTGTCCTTCTCTGTCCCTAAACTCAAGGATTTCAAATATGGTTCAGCAAGATTGGTTTAGCACAGAATAGCACACTGACACTTTCCCTCACTGTCCTTCTCTGTCCCTACAAACAAGGTTTAGCACAGAATAGCACACTGATAGTTTCCCTCACTGTCCTTCTCTGTCCCTACAAACAAGATTTAGCACAGAATAGCACACTGATAGTTTCCACGAGTGTCCTTCTCTGTCCCTAAACTCAAGGATTTCAAATACGGTTCAGCAAGATTGGTTTAGCACAGAATAGCACACTGATAGTTTCCCCGAGTGTCCTTCTCTGTCCCTAAACTCAAGGATTTCAAATATGGTTCAGCAAGATTGGTTTAGCACAGAATAGCACACTGACACTTTCCCTCACTGTCCTTCTCTGTCCCTACAAACAAGGTTTAGCACAGAATAGCACACTGATAGTTTCCCTCACTGTCCTTCTCTGTCCCTACAAACAAGATTTAGCACAGAATAGCACACTGACAGTTTCCCTCACTGTCCTTCTCTGTCCCTACAAACAAGGTTTAGCACAGAATAGCACACTGATAGTTTCCCTCACTGTCCTTCTCTGTCCCTACAAACAAGATTTAGCACAGAATAGCACACTGACACTTTCCCTCACTGTCCTTCTCTGTCCCTACAAACAAGGTTTAGCACAGAATAACACACTGACACTCTCCCTACCTATCCTTATCTGTCCCTAAACACAAGTAATCCAGGATTAGTAAAGGAAAAAAATGACACTGTCCCTGCCTATGCTTCTCTTTCCCTGCTCCGGAACACACTACACAAGGCCGCCGCACTGGCGGCCTTTTATAGTGTGGGGCGTGTACTAAACCCCCTCAGCAATAATTGGCCACAGGCATCCTTCCTGTGGCCAATCATTGCTCTCCTCGCTGCCGGCGCTGTGATTGGTCAAGCATGCGGGGTCACAGTGCATGCTTGGCCAATCACAGCGCCTGGATGACACTGCGATGGCGTAGTGCATTGTGGGCCGTTCGCGTCACTCGAATTTGGCGCGAACGGCCCAAATCATTCGATCTTCGTCGAACGATCGAACAGCCGATGTTCGAGTCGAACGTATGTTCGACTCGAACACGAAGCTCATCCCTACTGGGGAGGAAGAATTTGATGTCTGGATAGAGCAAGCCATGCAAGCTTTGGAAGAATGGGAACTGCCAGAGGCCCAAAAGAAGCAGCGTGTAAGTGAGAGCCTACGCGGAGCTGCTGCGGAAGCTGTCAGGAACTTGAGGTTCAGCAATACCACCTGTACAGCCTACGATTACTTGGTTATGTTACAAGAAGAGTTGGGACGGCTAGAGAAGGCAGTTGATTTAATCTACCAGTTTTAACACACCCTCCGACACCAAGAAGAGCGTCTTTCTGAATACATCAGACAGCTAAATAAGATGTTATATCAGATTGTGCTAAAGAAAGGAATAACGCCCGCTGCCATAGACCAAGCCAGGATACAGCAAATTTTAAGAGGGGCTCTGCGCTCTGATCCAGTCTGGCTCCATTTGAAAACCTCTGTGGGTGTCATGTCACTAAGATGCCCTGACTTTATCAGAGTGGTGAGGGATGAAGAGGCACTGTTAAATGACCAGCAAGCAACTATTCAACCAACCTCTACCCCTCTAGCTGAAGTCAGACCTGCAGGAACAGTAGAACAGGACCCTGAAATAGCCACTTTAAAGTCTCAAATGGCACCAGTGATGGAGATTCTGACTTCATTGATGGCAAAGGTCTCTGAAACAGATAAAGAAGGAGAAACCGCAACAAAAGTAATTTAGGCTACATCCACTTCCTCAACTAGAAGGCCGATAGGTGACAAAGTTTGTTTCAAATGTGGAGGAAAAGGACACTATCGACGAATGTGCCTAAGCCCAGTGAAGTCTGAGACACAACGCCAAAAGCCGGCGGAAAACTCCAGAGAGCCCCGGTGAAGGAGCCAACCGGGTGCCCTGTTGTGTTAGTTAACTTCAAAAAACGTAACTACGTGAAGAAAGCCCCAAAGGAGGGATCAAAACCCTTAGAGAAAACCCCTGGCATTGTCTCAAAACAACCCAGCACCTCAGCCCTTCCTGCCCAGACTAAGAGGCGTCGATGAGCCAATGCACGCCAGGCCCACAGAGTCCCACAGAAAGCAGAGTGGAACCCGAACTCCAGCAAGAAAGAAGCTCAGGCACAAAAACCACTGTACACCCACCAAGTTGAGTGAGTGATTGTTGCAATTCACAAACACTGCCAGGTTGTTTTTCTCACTTATTCTTTGATGAACACCACTTTTGTGTCCAGCCATCACAGCAGCGTTGTCATAGCACTGTGACCGACAATCTTGTAGCTCCATTCCATCCTTCTCTAGCTGTTTCAAGATGGCTTCAAACAGGTCAAACCGGTCACCTCCTTTAAACTACCCCCCAGATTAGTGGGACCCTCCCCGGATGTCCCCATTCAGGTGGAAGGAATTTATACTAAGGGCCTCCTGTATACTGGGGACCAAGTGACACTCCTCAACAGGGACTTCTATGATAAGTACCTCCAACATCTGCCACTCCAAAAGCTAGAGGAACTGCAGATATAGGGTATTGGGACTCAGAGTTTCCCCTATGATGGGTACTTGCCAATCAAGCTGACCTTTGACCCCTGTGTAGCTGGGAAGGCAGAGACCTTTGATACCCTAGCAGTGGTTTGCCCTCGCCCCCCCAGGTGCTAAAACAAACTCTATCATTATTGGAACCAATACTAACCTGGTCCGAAAATTACTCATACCACTTGTGCAGGAGAAGAGCACCCCTTCCCCGAAGGTGCACCCTATGCTAACACAGGTGTACCAGGATCTAGTGCAGGAGCTGAAGGCCCCACCAGAAGGAGTGGGCAAAATCTGGCGCCTAGACCAGAGTAAAAGCTGGTACAACCGGGTGAGGTAGTCTGCCTAAAAGCCTCCATTAAGCTGAGTTGGACACAGCCTTGCAGACAGAAACATGATAAAGGCCTGGAAATAATCCCTGAAGTGTTGTCGACCAAGGCACTGAAGAGAAACAGAGGGAGAGTCTCAGTCAGTGTCCGAAACACAACAGCCTCACCTGTAAAGGTGCCAGCTAGAATGCTCTTGGGCCAGGTAAACCAAGCAACCCCAGTCTCACCGTGTGGCATCGTGGGAGAACAAGACAGAGAGATTCCCCTGGAAGAGTTCTACCCAAAGAACAACACCCCTTACACCTGCTTGGATGGAGAGGGCCAAGACCCAACTCATGAGATGGAGAGCCGCCTTCTCAAAGAGTGAGTTTGATGTGGGGCTAGCAAGGAGTGCTGAACACAAGATTTGGTTGGAAGAGGACAAACCTTTCCGAGAGAGGGTCAGACGGATTACACTGGAAGACCTAAGGGAACAGCTGTCGGAGCTGAAGAGGACAGGGATTATCAGAAAGTCCCAGAGTCCATATGTCTCCCCAATAGTGGTGGTGAGAAAGAAGAATGGGTCATTACGGTTGTGTATTGACTACAGGACACTGAACCGAAGGACCATTCCCGACCAATACACCACACTTCAGATAGAAGATGCCTTACAGAGCCTGTCAGGAGCGAAGTGGTTCAGTGTGCTGGATCTAAAGAGTGGATACTACCAGATCCCTATGTGTTCCAAAGATAGGGAGAAGACCGCTTTTATTACCCCTGTAGGATTCTTTGAATTCAATCGGATGCCCCAAGGTCTGTCTGGAGCCCCGGCAACCTTCCAGAGATTGATGGAGAAGACTGTGGCGGCATGAACTTGATTAAGGTGCTGGTGTATCTGGATGATGTCATAGTGTTTGGCCAAACACTAGAAGAGCGCGAAGAGCGCCTAGAGAAAGTCTTGAAGAGACTTCATGACAAAGGCCTGAAGCTCTCGATGGAAAAGTGTCAATTCTATCAACCCTCAGTAAACTACTTAGGGCACATCGTGTCCGCGGAAGGAGTGGCAACAGATCCTAAGAAGCTGGAAGCTGTCACCTCTTGGCCCAGACCCACAAATGTGACCGAGCTTAGATCATTCCTAGGCTTCTGTTCATATTACCGGAGATTTGTGGAAACCGGGTTTGCCAAAATAGCTCACCCACTTACTGAGATATTGAAGAACCAAGAGAAAGCTGATACAGACTCAGAAAAACCTGGAAGACCAAAAGAGGGACCCAGGAAAAAGAGAGTCCATCCAAGACCAGTGGACTCCGCAATGCGAAGAAACTTTCAGACAGCTGAAGTGGAGCCTTACCACTGCTCCGGTCTTGGCCTATGCAGATTCTGCCAGACCCTACGAACTGCACATGGATGCCAGCCGAGACGGGATAGGTGGAGTGCTCTACCAAGAACATGACGGGCATCTGAGGCCCATTGCCTATGTGAGCAGAAGTCTAGCCCCTGCTGAGAAGAACTACCCCACTAACAAACTTGAATTTCTGGCTTTGAAGTGGGCTGTGGTGGACAAGCTAAAAGATTATCTGTATGGTGCGGAGTTCGTAGTCAAGACGGACAACAACCCCCTCACATATTTGCTCACCACCGCAAAGCTAGACGCCACCGGCCACAGGTGGTTGGCTGCCCTCTCGGCATTTACTGAGATGCGGAAGCTTTGTCGAGAAGACCTCACTGTTCCCAGGGCCACCCAGAAGAATGGACCCAACTTACCCCTGAAGGAGTAAGAGCCTCCTATGTGAAGGGGCAGAACAGCAAGGAAAAGGTGGAGCCAGAGCTGAAGAAGTTGGAGTGTCCGCCATAGGGGTGCCTAGGTGCTACTGTAATGTCTCTCAGATCGTACAGGAAGGTATACCTAAACTATCTTAAAAAGACCTCCGGAGAGACCAACAGGAAGACCCACTTTGTGGATTAGTATTGAAGGCGTTGGAGAGTCAACATTCTGATCTACTGCTCAGGAGCACCCGGAAAGAAGCTTGGCTGCTACACAAAGAGTGGGATCGGTTGCAGCTACAACAAGGGGTGGTCTACTGAAGGGGCCCCTCTGAAGATCCTGAAGAGAAGTGGCAACTGTTTCTGCCAGAGAAACAGAGAGAGAGAGTAATGATCACCTTGCATGATCACCATGGCCATCTGGGATCAGAAAGGACTCTTCAACTGGCAAGGGACAGGTTCTACTGGCCTTACATGAGGACTGAAGTGGGGAGCTACTGTCATTCCTGTCTCAGGTGCATACAGCGGAAGTCCTTGCCCCAGCGAGATGCCCCAATGGGCCACTTACAGAGCCAAGGAACGATGGATCTGGTCTGCATAGACTTCCTGTGTTTGGAATCTGACCTAAGTGGACAAGAAAACATCTTAGTAGTCACCGATCATTTCACCCGCTATGCTCAGGCGTTCTCTACTAAAGATCAGCAAGCAGCCACAGTAGCAAAGAGTCTCGTGGAGAAGTTCTTCATCCATTATGGCCTTCCTCAACGGATCCATTCAGACCAGGGAAGAGACTTTGAGAGCACTCTGATCAAAAGACTGTTGGATCTACTAGGCATCCAGAAGTCTAGAACTACTCCCTATCACCCACAAGGAGACCCTCAACCAGAGAGGTTTAACAGAACTCTTCTCAACATGTTGGGGACCTTGACTTCGGAACAAAAATCACATTGAAGTAAGCACATCACTGCTTTGGTACATGCTTACAACAGCACAAAGAGTGATGCTACAGGATATTCACCCTACATGCTGATGTTTGGGCGTGAAGCCAGACTGCCGATCGACTTAGCCTTTGGAACCTCTTTGGACCATACGTCAGAGACCTCTCACCGAGGGTATGTGGATAGGCTACGGAGGAGTCTGAAGATTGCCTATGAGAAGGCCCAAGCCACATCAGACACCAGAGGAAGTAGGAACAAGAGGAACTTCGACCTCAAAGTACAGGTTCAGGACCTGCAGCCCGGTGATCGAGTTCTGCTGAGAAATCTGGGCATGCCAAGCAAACATAAATTGGCTGACCGATGGAACTCGCAGCCATATATAGTGTGCAGACAACTTCCAGGGCTTCCAGTGTATGAGATCAGACCGGAAGGAGGCAGTGGACCACTAAAGACCTGGCATCGGAACCCCCTCCTACCTCTCACAGAAGCAGTCAGGATAGCTCCAGAGGAAGAACTACCATCTACATCCACTGCCGTACGTCGACCAGTAACTAGGTCTCAGCCTGGACCCTCAGCAACTGAGGATAAAGCGGTAGAGGAAATGGAGATAAGTTGGCTGTGGCCATCTGATACACCAGAAGCTAAAGCCAGGGCTTCACCCCAGACAAGAGGAGGAGACAATGGAACTCTTAGGCCTGAAGCCCCCGAGTTCGTACCTCAGGATAGGTTAACAGAAAATTCAGAGGAGTCTCAAACCTCCACGTTGCAAACAATTCCTGAGGATTCCCCTGCTGGTGTTGAAATTGGAATACAGGACACAGAATTGAGTGACCAGGAGGATGAGGAAATCGGAGATGTCAGCCTACCGGAGACACCAAAAGAACAGAGCCAAGAGAGTGATTCACCCTCCAAAAAGACTAACATATGATACACTGGGCGAATGCTCTGAAGCGACCCAAATTACCAGTAAAATAAATCCTGAAGCGCCTGGTCCCTCTACTGTCAATTCAGGATGGGACAACCCCATCTCACCCCTTGATACATCTGTACCAGACACTATAGTGTCAGCTGTGAGTGCACAGAACAGCTCCCCATCACATGTGAACTGGTGGGAAGCTCCTCTGTCTGTATTATGCAATTGCATAGAGACAAAAATACAGAATAGAGCTAAGATTTCAAATTTCTTTGGGGACCAAATAATTAAAGTAGGGAGAATATGTAGCGCTGGTATTTTTGCCTATTAATGCTTTATAATATAAGTCTATGAGCAGTGTCATAGCTTAGTATTTGGCACCATCTAGTGGCCAATACAAGAAATGGACTCTAATTTTGCGTACACAAAAACGACGCTTTTCTCTACGTGATTTTTCTTGTTTCCTCTCAAGCCTGTCTTGCATACACACGTTCATTAAAAAAACGCTCGAGCAAAGTGCAATGACGTACAACACATACGACGGCACTATAAAGGGGAAGTTCCGTTCGAATGGCGCCACCCTTCATGTTAGTAAAGTTTGTTGAGCGACGATTCGCGCTTTTCAGCCTCGTGCTTTTTAGTCCGTTACAGCGTGACGAATGTGCTATCTCCATTACGAACGCTAGTTTTACCAGAACGAGCGCTCCCGTCTCATACTTGATTCTGAGCATGCGTGTTTTTTTTCCCCTCGTAAAAGCATACACACTAGCATTTTTCACGTCGTTAAAAAAGACGACGTGAAAAACGACGTGAAAAAATAGAGCAGGTTCTTATTTTTTTAGCCCATTTTTCACGTCGTTAAAAATGCTCTGGAGCCTACACACGATCGTTTTTAATGCCCAATTTAAAAAATGGCATTTCTTTTTCGTACATCACGGGACACAGAGCGACTTAGTCATTACTAATGGGTTATATAGTTTACCTTCAGGTGTTGGCACTGGCCAATTCCAAACCGGAAGTACCCTCCCCTATATAAGCCCCTCCCACCCGGGAGCACCTCAGTTTTTTGCCAGTGTCTAAGGTGTTGGCCAAAGAGTAACATGTGTTTTCACTGGGCTTGCGTACAGGTTCTTTTGGGCCTTAGTAAGCTGTTCCGGATCCCACCAAAAAAAGCTTCATAGCTAAACGGTCGGTACCCGGGCCTTGCAGCAGAAGAGCAAGGTTTTGCCTGTAATGCTTCTCTTAGGAGGGCTGGACCCTGGGATCCAGAGCTCTGGTCATACCCACGACCAAGACGCTGTCTGTGCAGGGTGCTATACAGGTCCAGGGGAGTGGAATCCTTGGGAACCCGGTCCCTGAAGGTTTAATTACAATGCCTGCCGTGATAGGTGAAGTTTGGACTTTTGTGGACCAAACAAAGTCCTGCGGCGGGGATCAGGTAAGTGGGGGCCCTCAGGAACTTGGTTCTATTGGGGGACCCCCAAGCCTAATTTGTCTTTCTGTCTGTTACCTAACGGTATTCCCGCTAAATATCTGTGTTTGCCTATAACTACTGAAAATGTAAAATTTTAATAGTAGTCAAGAAAAAAAAAAAAAAAAAAACAGGGACCGCGGTACCTGTGTTAAACCACTAGAGGCCGCTGTAGTCCATTTTTCTTGTAAATGTGGATCTTTGGTTTTCTCAACTCAAAAGATCCAGGCAGCTGGTAAGTTTCTCTGAGGGAATCCACTTCCTCTGCCCTGTTGCTGCGTTCATCCACCGCACAGGCCCTCCGGCAAAAAGGGCCCTGGCTCCTAGTCCTCTGTTGGTTTTCGAAAAGGGCGCCATTGGCGCACGGGCGCGCGCGCGGGCGCGTGCACGCGCCTCCTATGAAAAAAAAGGGGCGGGGCGGGTGGATGACGCTCGATGCGCGCCGCGGCGCTTCTGCGCATGTGCGGGCGTCCCAGCATGGTTAAAAGACACAGTACAAGTGTCAGCTGCATGCAAACAGAGCTAGCAACAAACAGTGGCACACAGAGGCGGTTGATGCAGGCATCCCCATAGAAAGGCACTTTAGTGGACACCAGCTGGTATATAGCAGCACCTGTGTTAGACTATTACCAGCAAAAATTGGTGTATGACGACGGGAATACCTCAGCTTTGTGCTTAAAGGATATGTCGTCCAGACGCTCCGGAAATAAATCTTCCAGGAAGCCAAAGGGGTCTCCATCGGGCTCTGAGGATATTGGGCATGCTTGCACTGCACCAATCTCCCCTGAGAATGCAGAGGTCAGTAGCCGTAGAAACCCCGCAGGAATGTCTGGTGCTGCGGCTGTCCCCAGTCCACCTGCTCCTGTATATATAACAGAGGAGGTTTTATCCTCAACTCTGGGAGGATTGGAAGAGAGATTAACAGCATTGATCGCTGCTTCCCTGTCACAGGAAAAGCGCGTCCGATCTCCGTCTCCTCCTTCAGAGTGCCTGTTAGTGGAGGAACAGCCCCACACAGAGATCGACCTACCTGAAGGGGATCAGGATGAGGTTGATTCACTTATAGAGGAATCAACAGTGGAAGAACCTTTCTCAGCTTCTCAGGCTGAAAGATTATGGGTTCAGTCTCTGACTAACATGGTCCGATCAGCATTTAAAATGCCTCTGGCGGAACCACCATCCACTACGGTTTCCTCGCTGGGGTCGCTAAAAGCTCCCCAGGCGGTCTGTTCCTTCCCAATCCACCCTTTATTAGAAGGGCTTATTTACCAGGATTGGGAGCATCCTGATAAAATATTTGCTCCCCCCAAGAGATTTCCGGTGATCTATCCCATGGAGGATAAGTTCATAAGAAAATGGAGGGTCCCTATAGTGGACGCAGCCATCTCTTCTGTTAACAAATCACTGACATGTCCAGTAGATAATGTTCCAATGTTCAAAGACCCAATAGATAAAAAATTGGAGTCTTTACTAAAATCTGCTTTCTCTACAGCAAGTATGGTGACACAACCTGCGGTAGCAGTGATTGGAGTCTGCCAAGCAGTGAAAGATCAGTTGAAACAAGTCTTAAGGGACTTACCAGATCAGCAGGCTCATGCCCTAGCTGACCTGCCTAGAGCCTTGTGTTTTGCGGTGGACGCCATAAAGGATACAATCCAACAGGCCTCCCGCTTTACGCTGTCTATAGTACATATGCGTAGGCTTTTGTGGCTCAAAAACTGGTCTGCTGAAGCTCCCTGTAAAAGACTGCTGGTTAGCTTCCCATTTCATGGAGAACGCTTATTTGGAGAAGATCTGGACAAATATATCCAGAAAATTTCTGCCGGTAAAAGTTCACTCTTACCGGTTAAGAACAAGGGTAGAAGTCCTTCTTTTAAGAGGCCTACCTCTCCAGTCCCGGGCACATCGGCTGTGAAGCAGTTCCGACGGCCTCCGCGGTCAAATTCAGGGGGCAGAAATCAGGGACAATCACAGGGTAACAAGAAGCCCTGGATCAAGAGAGGTACAAAACCTCCCCCTAAGGCATGAAGTATTGCCCCCGCTCAATCGGGTGGGGGGAAGACTTCAGTTGTTCACAGAGACCTGGCGGGACACCATCAGAGACAGATGGGTGCTCTCCGCAGTAAGTCTGGGGTACAAGCTGGAGTTAAAAGGCACTCCTCCTGCCCAATTTATGAGGTCAAACGTGCCAAGAGATCCCCAAAAGAGAGGATCCCTCCTTCTGGCACTAGAACAACTATTGCTCCAAGGGGTAATCATGAAGGTTCCCCTGGAAGAAAGCGGATTCGGGTTTTACTCGAACCTTTTCACAGTCCCCAAACCAAATGGGGACGTGAGGCCCATATTAAATCTAAAAGGGCTAAACAAGTTCCTAAATATCAGGACCTTTCGGATGGAGTCGATCCGATCAGTGGCCACCGCCCTACAAGGGCAGGAATGGCTAGCCTCGATCGACATAAGGGATGCTTATCTGCATATTCCCATCTTTCCGGCCCATCAGAAATTTCTACGCTTTGCAGTAGAAGGGCGCCATTTTCAGTTCAGAGCCTTACCTTTCGGTCTGGCCACAGCACCACGAGTGTTCACAAAAATTCTGGCCCCATTATTGGCCAATCTAAGAACACAGGGTGTAACGATAATGGCATATCTAGACGACCTGCTACTAATAGACCACTCAGTGGAAAAGCTGGAAGTAGCTATTCACAAGACAATCGAGTATCTGGAATATCACGGTTGGATTATCAACCGGGACAAGTCAGCTCTAAGACCAGTCAAAAGTCTGGAATACTTAGGGCTAAGGCTGGATTCAAATCAGAGAAAGATTTTCTTACCTCCAGAGAAGGTGTCGTCTTTAAGAAATTTGACCCACTTAGTGGGTACAAAAAGAAAACCATCCATACGTCTCTGCATGAGGCTGCTGGGAAAGATGGTGGCTTCATTCGAAGCGGTACCCTACGGTCAATTCCATTCAAGGAATTTGCAAAGGGCCATACTGTCAGCCTGGAACAAAAAAGTTCAGGCTTTAGACTTACCAATGTCCCTGTCCCCTTCCGTTCGCAAGAGCCTCCATTGGTGGTTGGTGCCCCAGAATCTGGAAAGAGGGAAACCCTTCAGTCCGGTTTCTTGGAAGGTGGTCACTACAGATGCCAGCCTCATCGGCTGGGGGGCAGTGCTGGAGCAATGGTCTCTCCAGGGCAGGTGGTCAGAAGCAGAGAAGGCCCTGCCCATCAATCTCTTAGAGATACGAGCAGCCCGGTATGCCCTAGTAGCATGGACATCCAAACTCCAGGGGTCCCCTGTCAGAATTCAATCAGACAATGCCACGGCAGTGGCATATATCAATCATCAGGGTGGCACCAAAAGTCGTGCAGCCCAGAAGGAAGCAAATTGCATCCTGGAGTGGGCAGAAAGATATGTCCCAGCCATATCTGCGGTTTTCATCCCAGGAGTGGAAAATTGGAGAGCGGACTTTCTAAGTCGCCAACAATTATGCCCGGGGGAATGGTCTCTTCACCCCGAGGTTTTCCAGGCAATATGCCAGCGGTGGGGAACACCGGATGTAGATCTGCTAGCATCCAGATTCAACGCAAAGGTGGACAGGTTTGTGTCTCGCACAAGGGATCCCCTAGCTTGCGGCTCGGATGCCCTAGTGTTCCCTTGGGATCGGTTCAAGCTGATATATGCATTCCCACCGCCACAATTGTTACCGCGATTACTCCGCAGAATCAGGGTAGAAAAGAAACCAGTGATTCTGGTGGCTCCAGCGTGGCCCCGAAGGGCATGGTACGCGGAGATGGTAAAAATGTCAGTGAGGAGTCCTTGGACCCTCCCACTTCGTCCGGACCTGCTTTCGCAGGGACCGATATACCACCCTTCCTTACCAGCCCTAGGTTTGACGGCCTGGCTATTGAAGCCCACATTCTGAAAAAGAGAGGGCTCTCTAATTCTGTGGTATCTACCATGATCAATGCCAGGAAACCGGTATCCAGGCAGATCTATTATAGGATCTGGAAAGCGTACATTACGTGGTGTGAGACCAAGAAATGGCATCCACGTAAGTACATGATAGGGAGGATTCTGGACTTCCTACAGTGGGCTGTAGATAGGAAACTGGCCTTGAGTACTATCAAGGGTCAGATTTCGGCCTTGTCAATATTTTTTCAAAGGCCCTTGGCTTCGCATTCACTAGTCAAAGCCTTTATACAAGGAGTGATGCGTATTAGCCCTCCGGTTAGTATTCCCATATGTCCTTGGGACTTAAACCTGGTTCTGTCGGTTCTACAGAAACAACCGTTTGAACCATTACAACACATTTCCTTGGTTCTTCTCACCAGGAAATTGGTTTTCTTAGTAGCCATTTGTTCGGCTAAAAGAGTGTCGGAATTAGCAGCTATGTCCTGTAAGGAGCCATATCTGGTTGTCCATAAGGACAGAGTAGTATTACGTCCTCATCCAGCCTTTCTTCCTAAGGTGGTATCGAGGTTTCATTTGAACCAAGATGTGGTTCTTCCTTCTTTTTTCCCCAAACCTAGCTCAGTAGAGGAAAAGTTATTACATTCTTTGGATGTCGTAAGAGCAGTTAAAGCTTATCTAAAAGCCACTGCTCAGATTCGCAGAACGGATTCTTTGTTTGTTCTGCCGGAAGGCCCCAGAAGGGGTCAGGCAGCATCAAGATCTACTTTAGCCAAGTGGATTCGACAGGTCATAATACAAGCCTATGGCTTGAGAAAGAGACCGCCTCCGTTCAAAGTTAGGGCGCACTCCACAAGAGCGGTTGGAACTTCATGGGCAGTGCATCACCAGGCCTCCCTGGCTCAAGTATGTAAGGCCGCAACATGGTCTTCGGTACACACGTTTACTAGATTCTATCAGGTAGACGTTAGAAGTCAGGAGGATGTCGCCTTTGGGCGCAGTGTGTTGCAGGCCGCAAAAGATCCTCATGCCTGATGGCGCCCAGCTTATGTACCCCCCCCTCATTTGGCATTGCTTTGGGACGTCCCATTAGTAATGACTAAGTCGCTCTGTGTCCCGTGATGTACGAAAAAGAAAAAGGGATTTTTATAACAGCTTACCTGTAAAATCCTTTTCTTGGAGTACATCACGGGACACAGAGCTCCCACCCCTCTTTTTGGGACACTTATTGCTTGGCTACAAAACTGAGGTGCTCCCGGGTGGGAGGGGCTTATATAGGGGAGGGTACTTCCGGTTTGGAATTGGCCAGTGCCAACACCTGAAGGTAAACTATATAACCCATTAGTAATGACTAAGTCGCTCTGTGTCCCGTGATGTACTCCAAGAAAAGGATTTTACAGGTAAGCTGTTATAAAAATCCCTTTTTTTAACAACGTGAAAAACGATCGTGTGTACGTGGCATAAGTATATTCCTTTTCATATAGCACTAGAGATACAACAGGAAATGACTGGTCTGTTTACATTTGCTATGACTGACCTACCCACAATGCCAAAGTGACCTACACAGGAACACTCAGTACTGAATTGCATGCTGAGTAGGATATAAAAAGGCCTCGCGCGGCCATCTTAGGTCTCTTCTGGACGCATAGCCTGCCTGTAAGGACCTGTGAGGAGGTCTCCAGAGAGCGCGGCCTACTGCCGCTGGAAAGGGAACATTTAAAGACTGCCATCCATCTGATTGCTGGAGAAACTGAGTGACCGGATCGGGAAGGATCCAGAGACACCTGTTTGGAGCCATCAGAGGGCCCGGTTCATCTTGCGGAGTGGTGTCACTGAAGTTGGCCGGTGAGAAGCAAGACTTTGACCAGCTGAGCGAAGCTGTTCTATCCCTTCAGGCCCAGTTTGGTGAGAGGGCTGTTGCTCACCAATTCTTACGCACTTGCACAAACTTAGACTTCAACACAGTGTTGCTGGGACCTGTAGTCCCACGGAGGAGAATATAATAAAGACTGAGTTTAAGCAGGCCTCAAGCCTATCCATCACTTCACTTTAATACTGTGTTATTCCTAAGAAATTACATCAGAGGTAATTACAAGTGGATCACACTACAGGAACAGTTCCAATATTCATCTCAAGTTACCCTTGTTATTCCACTGTTGGATTAAAAATTGTTACAAACTCAAATAGCTAGCAGAAAAAAGAAGATCAAAGACTGTATCTTGTATTGCAAGGCCTTGCACCTTTATTAAAGTAGGGGGAGCTCCCTTGTAGTTGTGTTGTACCATATATATCATTTGTATTTCTGTATTCCCAGAGCGTGCTGGAATTGGGAAGGTGCCCAGAGTAAGGAGTAATCACTCTGAGCACTAGTCCCAATTGGAGCCACATTCTCAGAGGTCACCTAGGATAACTGTACAGATACAATCTGTTGTGTACCTACTGTGCTGTCGCGTTATGTTTATGTGACAGTGCAACTGCTGAAATTATTACTTTACACTAACCTTAGTAAAAATACGTTCTTGGTTAAGTACTTTGGTGTGGAGTGTTGTTCCCTTTTCAGCAGCAGGTGGAGCCATTGGATACACAGGTAATAGCAAAAGTATACTGTTATTATATTGTATATTGTGGGGTTATCTTTCACCATTAGCTCCACACCAACATTGCACCACAGCTGTGTCAAGGGGATTGAGCCAAGTCAGTGGGGGTTCACTAGCAGAGTACAGGCCCAAACAAATTCAGCAGCTCCTTCGGGGGTCAGTGCTGCATATAAAAGAAATATAAATGGAAAGAAAATAATTCAAACTCTGTGCCCCATTGTGTTGTCTATGTTGCCGGTCAACATAAATCTCATAGGAACCCTCAGAGCTCCTAGAGAGGTCTCCTTGATAAATGGTGCCTGATCTAATGTGACCATACAGGAATACTTCTGCAAGTTGGTGACATATTATATACAGTGGCATCAGTAGTAGGGATGAGCCGAACACCCCCCGGTTCGGTTTACAGCAGAACATGCGAACAGGCAAAAAATGTGTGCGAACACGTGAAACACCATTAAAGTCTATGGGACGCGAACGTGAAAAATCAAAAGTGCTAATTTTAAAGGCTTATATGCAAGTTATTTTCATAAAAAGTGTTTGGGGACCCGGGTCCTGCCCCAGGGGACATGTATCAGGAGCGGTGATTTTATTAATGCTTAAAGTGAAACAATAAAAATTAAATTAAATAGTTAAGCGATCAGCGTAATTTCTAAATAGTGAATACAAATAACAATATAGAATAGTGACGTACTAAATGCCACAAATAATATGTGCAAAATAGTGAAAATACAGTCCAAAAAGAATCTTCCAAATATCTGTGAAATAGTTCTGCAAAATAAGATTTCCGTGCAAATAAACAGTGTTCCCGTGACTTCACACAATTGCTTAATGCTCACAGAACTCTGTGAAATAGTGAATCAGCTTTATGGGTGTCTTTGGTGGTGGCGGCCTTCCACTTCCAGGCTCCTAGCTCCCGGGTCTTAGTGGATCACTCAGTATTCCGGATACCTCTATGGAGTGGTCAATCAGCCTTATGGATATCTATGGTAATGGTGGCCTTCCGCTTCCAGGCTCACAGCTACCAGGTTTTGATGTATCACTCAGGATTCCGGATACTATTTATGAATACAATAAATGCCTCCCATAGTGTAAAACGTTTAAACAACTAAGGTTTAGTAAAGGGACAAATTAAATCTTACATAAAAATACAGGTCCTTCTCAAAAAATTAGCATATTGTGATAAAGTTCATTATTTTCTGTAATGTACTGATAAACATTAGACTTTCATATATTTTAGATTCATTACACACAACTGAAGTAGTTCAAGCCTTTTCTTGTTTTAATATTGATGATTTTGGCATACAGCTCATGAAAACCCAAAAATCCTATCTCAAAAAATTAGCATATTTCATCCGACCAATAAAAGAAAAGTGTTTTTAATACAAAAAAAGTCAACCTTCAAATAATTATGTTCAGTTATGCACTCAATACTTGGTCGGGAATCCTTTTGCAGAAATGACTGCTTCAATGCGGCGTGGCATGGAGGCAACCAGCCTGTGGCACTGCTGAGGTGTTATGGAGGCCCAGGATGCTTCGATAGCAGCCTTAAGCTCATGCAGAGTGTTGGGTCTTGCGTCTCTCAACTTTCTCTTCCCAATATCCCACAGATTCTCTATGGGGTTCAGGTCAGGAGAGTTGGCAGGCCAATTGAGCACAGTAATACCATGGTCAGTAAACCATTTACCAGTGGTTTTGGCACTGTGAGCAGGTGCCAGGTCGTGCTGAAAAATGAAATCTTCATCTCCATAAAGCTTTTCAGCAGATGGAAGCATGAAGTGCTCCAAAATCTCCTGATAGCTAGCTGCATTGACCCTGCCCTTGATAAAACACAGTGGACCAACACCAGCAGCTGACATGGCACCCCAGACCATCACTGACTGTGGGTACTTGACACTGGACTTCAGGCATTTTGGCATTTCCCTCTCCCCAGTCTTCCTCCAGACTCTGGCACCTTGATTTCCGAATGACATGCAAAATTTGCTTTCATCCGAAAAAATTACTTTGGACCACTGAGCAACAGTCCAGTGCTGCTTCTCTGTAGCCCAGGTCAGGCGCTTCTGCCGCTGTTTCTGGTTCAAAAGTGGCTTGACCTGGGGAATGCGGCACCTGTAGCCCATTTCCTGCACACGCCTGTTCACGGTGGCTCTGGATGTTTCTACTCCAAACTCAGTCCACTGCTTCCGCAGGTCCTCCAAGGTCTGGAATCGGTCATTCTCCACAATCTTCTTCAGGGTCCGGTCACCTCTTCTCGTTGTGCAGCGTTTTCTGCCACACTTTTTCCTTCCCACAGACTTCCCACTGAGGTGCCTTGATACAGCACTCTGGGAACAGCCTATTCGTTCAGAAATTTCTTTCTGTGTCTTACCCTCTTGCTTGAGGGTGTCAATGATGGCCTTCTGGACAGGAGTCAGGTCGGCAGTCTTACCCATGATTGCGGTTTTGAGTAATGAACCAGGCTGGGAGTTTTTAAAAGCCTCAGGAATCTTTTGCAGGTGTTTAGAGTTAATTAGTTGATTCAGATGATTAGGTAAATAGCTCGTTTAGAGAACCTTTTCATGATATGCTAATTTTTTGAGATAGGAATTTTGGGTTGTCATGAGCTGTATGCCAAAATCATCAATATTAAAACAAGAAAAGGCTTGAACTATTTCAGTTGTGTGTAATGAATCTAAAATATATGAAAGTCTAATGTTTATCAGTACATTACAGAAAATAATGAACTTTATCACAATATGCTAATTTTTTGAGAAGGACCTGTAGTTAAAAAGCACATTAAAGTACAACAGCAGCGTTACAGATGCCTCTTACGTCACTTCCGGTCCGCTCTCAGTGACATCAGTAGTAGGGATGAGCCGAACACCCCCCCCCCCCCGGTTCGGTTTACAGCAGAACATGCGAACAGGCAAAAAATGTGTGCGAACACGTGAAACACCATTAAAGTCTATGGGACGCGAACGTGAAAAATCAAAAGTGCTAATTTTAAAGGCTTATATGCAAGTTATTGCCATAAAAGTTTGGGGACCCGGGTCCTGCCCCAGGGGACATGTATCAAAGCAAATAAAAGGTTTAAAAACTGCCTTTTTTGGGGAGCAGTGATTTTAATAATGCTTAAAGTGAAACAATAAAAATGTAATATTCCTTTAAATATGATGCCCGGGGGTTGTCCTTAGTATGCCTGTAAAGTAGCGCATCTTTCCCATGTTTATAACAGTGCCACAGCAAAATTACATTTCTAAAGGGAAAAATGTCACCTGGCTGTAATGTATTGGCGGATCCCGGCACTGTAGATAAAAATACAAACAAATAAAAAATACAAAAATGACGTGGATGTCCCCCCAAAATCCATACCAGGCAGGCCCTTCCTGTCTGGTATGGTTATTAAGGGGAACCCTGCACCATTTTTTTTAAATGATGTGGGGGTCCCCATGGCCCCCAGGCACTATATATATATATATATATACTGTGAGGGGGTTAACTCGGTAGCGGGTGTGTGTGACCCCCTGGTTGGGCTCCCCACACAAAAACAGGGCCAGCAGACGGAGGTTGTGGTTTTCAAAATCAAAAGGTGCGGTTTATTTCTCTATGTACAGTGACAAAAACACAGCAAAGCCAAAAAGAAACATAAACAAAATAAATCCTGGTCAGTTTGACCTCTGACTAAACATGCAGGTTTCCTAAACTAACAACTGGGATCAGCCTGGTGCTGTCCTAGTCCCTAAGTCCCTGGTTTAGTAAAAGTCCAAACAAATAGCCACACAGGCTTTGCCTCACCGCACAGGGGTTCACTCTCCCTAGACAGTCCACACAGGTCTGGGTCCAGGCATGAGCTAACATCTAATGAAGCTGGGAGTTTTTATAGAGGCCTTAAACGAACTGACAGGCTTCAGCTGGTCTCATCAACTCCCTGCCTGCACGACGCCCAGCCCTCTCCCTAGAGGTATGAGTCATCCATGAGCCCACTAGCCTCAGCTGGGCTTCATCAACTCCCTAGTTGTATAAGTCGGCATAAAGCCTGAATCTGGGAGAAATATATCTACCCCCCTGGATGCAACCAGGTGACTTTACCTTCCTGCTGTCACATACCCCCCCCCCTCTTGTTTTAACCTTGGGGTTGGAACACCAGCAATCAGGCATTCATGTACTCGAGACAAAGCATCCACATTCCCCATTTGAACGCCAGGGCGATGCTTTACTGTGAAGTTGAATTCCTGTAGGGCCAGGAACCACCTATTCACTCTTCTATTTGTCTCCTTGTTTTGAGCCATCCACTTTAACGGAGCGTGATCCGTAACCATGTCAAAGTGCCTACCTAGCAGATAGTACCGAAGGGAATCTAGAGCCCACTTCACCGCTAAACACTCCTTTTCAACCGTGGCGTAATTTACCTCATGGGACTTCAACTTCCTGCTGAGGTAAATGACTGGGTGCTCTTCCCCGTTCCAGACCTGGGACAATACTGCTCCTAACCCCACATCTGACGCATCACTTTGTACGACAAAGTCTTTAGAGAAGTCGGGTGAGTACAACACTGGCTGGCTACATAAGGCTTGTTTCAAGAATTGGAATGCTGCCTCAGCCTCGGGGGTCCATTTAATCATGACCGACCCTTTCCCTTTCGTCAGGTTGGTTAGGGGCACAGCCTTAGAAGCAAAGTGGGGAATGAAGCGCCGATAATAACCCGCGATTCCCAGAAAGGCCCGTACCTGCTTCTTGCTGTTGGGACGTGGCCAACTCTGGATGGCCTCGACTTTGTTGAGTTGGGGTTTTATCACTCCCCTGCCAATGGTGTACCCAAGATATTTGGCCTCCTCCTGCCCAATGGTACACTTCTTGGGGTTAGCCGTAAACCCCGCTTCCCGGATAGAGTCTAGGACTGCTTGCACTTTTGGCAGATGTGAGGCCCAATCTGTGCTATGGACAATTACGTCATCCAGGTAAGCCGCAGCATACTTCCGATGGGGCCTCAGTATCTGGTCCATTTTCCGCTGGAATGTGGCCGGCGCATTCTGTAACCCGAACGGCATTCTCTTATATTGGAACGCCCCGTCTGGGGTTACAAATGCGGTTTTCTCTTTGGCCGACTTGGCCAGGGGAATTTGCCAATACCCTTTTGTGAGGTCAAGAGTCGTCATGTATCGGGCTGTTCCCAGCCGGTCGATCAACTCATCTATACGTGGCATGGGGTAGGTGTCAAATTTTGTAACTTTGTTCAACTGACGAAAATCGTTACAAAATCGCCAGCTCCCATCCGGTTTAGGCACCAACACAATGGGACTAGACCAATCACTTTGGGACTCCTCTATCACCCCTAAGTTCAGCATTTTCTGTACTTCCTCCCGTATTGCCTCCCGTCGGGCCTCTGGGATCCGATAGGGTTTTAACTTCACCCTTTCACCGGGCGGGGTAATAATATCATGCTCTACCCCAGATGTTTGTCCCGGCAGCTCAGAGAACACCTCCTTGTTGCGAAGCACAAACTCCTTAACCTCCTGTTGTTGGGGTTGTGACAAGGTGGCTGCTATTCCAACCTCCGGAATCACGCAACCAGTTTGAGCTGGTGACCAAGTTTCTGCGACTAGGGACTCTCTATCCCTCCAGGCTTTCAACAGATTAACGTGATATATCTGTTCGGGCTTTCGCCTTCCTGGTTGTCTGACCTTGTAATTCACTTCGCTCACTTTTTCCATTATCTCGTAGGGGCCTTGCCATTTGGCAAGGAATTTACTTTCAACCGTAGGGACAAGTACCAATATCCTATCCCCCGGGGAAAAGGTACGGGTCTTTGCTCCACGGTTGTACACTCTCTGCTGTGCCAACTGCGCTTGGGCCAAATGTTCCTTCACGATGGGCATTACCTGTGCAATTCGATCTTGCATCAGGGCGACATGCTCAATCACACTCCTGTGGGGAGAACTCTCACTTTCCCAAGTTTCCTTGGCAATATCCAACAGCCCTCTTGGGTGTCTCCCATACAGTAACTCAAAGGGGGAGAATCCCGTAGAGGATTGGGGCACCTCCCTAATAGCAAACATCAAATAAGGAAGTAGACAGTCCCAATCCTTTCCATCTCTATCCACCACTTTCTTCAACATTTGTTTTAGGGTTTTGTTGAATCTTTCAACCAGCCCATCGGTTTGGGGGTGATACACAGATGTACGCAATTGCGTCACTTTGAACAATTTACACAGCTCTTTCATAACCCGGGACATAAAGGGTGTACCTTGGTCCGTAAGCAGTTCTTTACAAATACCCACCCGGCTAAAAACAAGAGATAGCTCTTTGGCTATGGTTTTGGCCGAGGTATTTCTGAGAGGGATCGCTTCTGGATAACGGGTGGCATAGTCCATTATAACCAATATGTACTGGTGCCCCCTAGCGGACTTGATTATAGGACCTACCAAATCCATTGCGATTCTCTCAAACGGGACCTCAATGATGGGTAGAGGGACCAGCGGGCTACGGAAATGTGGCATCGGGGCCGACCTCTGACACACAGGGCAGGAGGAACAATAATTTTCTATGTCCTTCATCACCCCAGGCCAATAGAATCTCTGTAATACCCTCTCTCGGGTTTTCTCTGTCCCCAGATGACCTCCAAGAATGTGCCCATGGGCCAACTCCAACACCAACTTCCTGTAAGGTTTGGGCACCACAAGCTGCTCAACGGTTTCTTCTGCCCTTTTTGCCACCCGATACAGTAGGTCCTTCTCTACGCTGAAGTATGGGTAAGTGCAGGTATTATCTGGGTTCACTAACTCGCCATCTATTTCCACTACGTTTTCCCGTGCCTTTATTAGGGCGGGGTCTTTTAACTGTTCTGTGGCAAAATTTTCCCTGTGAACCTCCAGATCAGAAAACTCCACAGACGGTAGGTTTTCGTCTGAGGAGGTGGGCTCCTCTCCAGTTTCTTGAGTCTCCCCTGCCAATACTGACAAGGGAAATTCTGGAGAGTCCTCACCACTCTCAGAGGAGTTCTGGCTATCACATTCCTGGTACATAGGGGCACCAGTGGGGGGCTCAGGATCATCCCACAGTTCCCAGAACTTCGGAAAATCCCTTCCCACAATGGCATCATGCGGTAATTGAGATACTAACCCCACTGGATGAGAGAGGGTACCTTTGGGGGTCTCGAAACACACTGTAGTCACTGGATACTCTCGGGTGTCCCCATGCACACAAATAACAGCTACCTTGCTATTCCCAGAGACCTCTGTTTTAACTAATTCAGCCTTTATCAGGGTCCCAAGGCTACCTGAATCCAGTAATACCACAACATTTCTACCATTAATACACATTTTGCATAAATGTTTCTCAGTTCCCCGAATGGCAGTGCATGCGACTGTCGCACACAGCGACTGACGTCTGTCCATCAGAAAGTCACATTGCATGGGTTCCTCCACAACCGGGCAATTTGCTGCAATATGTCCCGCTTGCCGGCAGCGGTAGCAAACAATCCATTTGGCTGCCTCTTGAGCCCCTGACTTCCCAGGCTGTTCTCGCCAAACTTTGGGTAGAGCTCCCACCCTCTCACTCTCTCCACCCTCACCCCTTGGAATCCTCTTATCCGCCCCTGGGGATGGTCTGGTCTTAGGGTGGAAAGTCCGAGAGTCTCTGGAAGAGGCCGTCAGGTTCTCTGTAGCCAAGTATTTCTCTACACGATCCACAAGACCACCGGCCGTCTCTGGGTCTCCATGGCTTACCCACTTTTGGATGGCAGTAGGAAGAGCTCTCAAAAACCGATCCATTACAACACGTTCCACAATCTCTGGTGCGGACAAAGTCTCTGGCTGTAGCCACTTCCTGCTCAGGTGAATGAGATCATACATTTGAGACCTGGGGGGTTTTCCAAGCTGGAAAGTCCAGTTATGCACACGCCGAGCCCGGACAGCCAGGGTGACACCCAGCCTTGCCAATATTTCAGCTTTTAGCATCACATAGTCTTTTGCTTGGTCAGGCTCTAGGTCATAGTAAGCCTTCTGCGATTCACCAGTTAACAGAGGAGCCACCAGTCCAGCCCACTGCTCCTCAGGCCACTTTTCTCTTTCAGCAGTCCTTTCAAATGTGGTCAAAAATACCTCTGGATCATCCTCTCCAGTCATTTTTGTCAATAAACGACTCACCCCAAAGGACGCGGTATTAGTGGGATGGCTTTCCTCACTGGTCTGCGGACGTTGCTGCATTACTGCTTCCATTTGTTGTAGTCTCTGCTCTTGCTTCTGTAACAGGTCTATGAAGCGGGCCTCAGATTGCTGCTGGGCTTGTTGATGAGCTTGCTGCTGGCCTGCAAGGCTCCTTTGCAAACCTGCATTTGTCTGCTGTTGATTGGCATTTGCTAGAGCCAGCTGTTTCAGTATCTCCTCCATGCTGGCTTAAAAAAACTGCCTGCATTCTCCACCAACTGTGAGGGGGTTAACTCGGTAGCGGGTGTGTGTGACCCCCTGGTTGGGCTCCCCACACAAAAACAGGGCCAGCAGACGGAGGTTGTGGTTTTCAAAATCAAAAGGTGCGGTTTATTTCTCTATGTACAGTGACAAAAACACAGCAAAGCCAAAAAGAAACATAAACAAAATAAATCCTGGTCAGTTTGACCTCTGACTAAACATGCAGGTTTCCTAAACTAACAACTGGGATCAGCCTGGTGCTGTCCTAGTCCCTAAGTCCCTGGTTTAGTAAAAGTCCAAACAAATAGCCACACAGGCTTTGCCTCACCGCACAGGGGTTCACTCTCCCTAGACAGTCCACACAGGTCTGGGTCCAGGCATGAGCTAACATC
This sequence comes from Rana muscosa, assembly GCA_029206835.1. Classification (NCBI taxonomy): domain Eukaryota; kingdom Metazoa; phylum Chordata; class Amphibia; order Anura; family Ranidae; genus Rana; species Rana muscosa. Next base: position 1,292,624,258 of record CM055116.1, on the reverse strand, counting down.
TAATGAAGCTGGGAGTTTTTATAGAGGCCTTAAACGAACTGACAGGCTTCAGCTGGTCTCATCAACTCCCTGCCTGCACGACGCCCAGCCCTCTCCCTAGAGGTATGAGTCATCCATGAGCCCACTAGCCTCAGCTGGGCTTCATCAACTCCCTAGTTGTATAAGTCGGCATAAAGCCTGAATCTGGGAGAAATATATCTACCCCCCTGGATGCAACCAGGTGACTTTACCTTCCTGCTGTCACAATATATATATATATATATATATATATATATATATATATAGTCTAAACAGCAGTATATATACTATACGGCCTGCCCTATATACTCTGCAGAAAATTGGGCCTTAGGTGTTGGTGGTACCAGAACACTGTAAGCCCTCACAGTTACACTTGTTGGGGGCAGGAACGGGCCCTGCTGTGAAATATTATATCAAAATTGTAATTACATGCCCCTGTTAAACAGGGCAGAAAAATTGGGCCTTGGGTGCTGGTGGTGGTGCCACAACACTGTAACCCCTCACAGATACTCTTGTTGGGTGCAGGAACAGGCTCTGCAGTGAAATATTATATGAAATTTTTTAATTACATGCCCCTGTTAAACAGGGGCAGAAAAATTGGGCCTTGGGTGGTGGTGATGCCACAATACTGTAACCCCTCACAGATACTTTTGTTGGGCACAGGAACGGGCTCTGCGGTGAAATATTATATCAAAAATTGTAATTACATTCCCCTGTTAAACGGGCAGAAAAATTGGACCTTGGGTAGTGGTGGTGGTGCTTCAACACTGTAACCCCTCACAGATACTCTTGTTGGGCGCAGGAACAGGCCCTGCCTTGAAATATTATATAAAAAAATTTAATTGCATGCCCCTGTTAAACAGTGCAGAAAAATTGGGCCTTGGGTGGTGGTGCCATAACACTGTAACCCCTCACAGATACTCTTGTTGGGTGCAGGAACGGGCCCTGCTTTGAAATATTATACCAAAATTTGTAATTACATGCCCCTTTTAAACAGGGGCAGAAAAATTGGACCTTGAGTGGTGGTGGTGCCACAACACTGTAACCCCTCACAGATACTATTGTTGGGCGTAGGAATGGGCCCTGCTGTGAAATATTGGATCAAAAATTGTAATTACAGGCCCCTGTTAAACAGGTGCACAAAAATTGGTCCTTGGCTGGTGGTGATGGTTTCCTAAACCAAAAATATTGTTAGAAGCTAGCATCATCAAGATTGAGGAGGAATAGGATACTCGGCATAGGCAGTTTTTAAGGGATCCCAGATCCATAGCAAATTCAATCAGTTACATCAGCATCAGGTGCTTGATAGCTGCTGATCAAAGACTGATTAATTTTTATGAATGTGAGCCTATCAACGGAGTCTGTGGACAGGCACACTCTTTGATCCAATACAAACCGTCCAGCAGCACTGAATGTGCATTCAGAAAGCACTCTGGATGCAGAACAGGCCAGTAGCTCGATTGAAAATTGAGCAAGTTCTGGCCAGTGGTCCATCCTCAAGACCCAGTAACCCAGTGGATGCTCTGTTGGAAAGGTCTCCAAGTCTGCTCTCGCCCCTAGATATTCCTGCACCATATAATGCAGACGCTGGCGATGGTTGCTTGAACCAATCAGACTTTGGCCCTGAGGACTGAAAAATAAAGGCATCTGTCAGCCAGCCACCTTCTCCACCACTCTTCCTCTGACTGAATGAAGCCTCAGCAATCGTTGTCCAGCACCAGGAAATGCTAACCTCCCAAGGTCTGGAAATGTATTGCACAAACCTTTCTTCAAGGCCTCCTGAAGATGTTTCATTCTCTGCTCCCTCTGCGAAGGCAGGATGAGTTCTGCAACCTTACCCTTAGATCCAGAAGGGTTGCCACCCAGCCATGATCCCTCTCCTTGATACCACAAATTATAGGGTCCTTTTGCAGGCTTTGCAGAATCAGGGAGGCCATGCAGTGTACGTTTGCAGAGGCATTTGATTCTGAATCCTCTGGGTCACTAAGTATTACATTATCTGTAACTACCTTCTTCCAACCACTTACAACTCCTTGGGTTTCTGGGGACTGAAAACGATCCCTTGAAGACTGCTGCTGAGTGTTATCCTCTACATTCATGCGGACACAATCCTCCTCCTCCTCCTCTTCCTTTGTGTTTGGCGGGCCCACAGGAATGGTATCTGGATAAAGGGGGCCTTAAGAGGAAAGGAAGTCCTCCTCTTCCTTCCGCTGTTCTGCCTCAAGTGCCCTGTCCATGATTCCATGAAGCGTGTGCTCCAGCAGGAACACTAGTGTCCTCCTAAAATGGTGACAGGAAAATGCATGCATCCTTGATCAGTAGCCGCTGGTGTGGCGAAAAGAAGTCCAAGCTCTCCTGACCCTGTCCTGGTGCCATTCTCACACAGGTACTCATTGATGGCCCTCTGCTGTGTGTGCAGCCGCTGCAGCATTGCCAACGTTGAGTTCCACCCGGTGGGCATGTCACAAATGAGGCAGTTGGTGGGCAGGTTGCATTCCCTTTTAATGTCAGCCAGCCGAGCACTGACATTGTATGACCGGGGGAAATTACCACAGACTTTTTTGGCCTGCCTCAGGAGATCTTGTAAGCCTGGGTACCTGCTCAAGAACCGCTGCACCACCAAATTCAGGACGTGTGCCAAACATGTGTAGCGGGGTGTTCAATTTAAGGGGAGTGTCTGAGCGGTAGTTAGGCTCAGACACACTGATTGTTAGGGTTCATGGACCATTTTATCTACGGGGGATAGTATTGGTGTACAGTTCCCTGTGGCCTACGGGTGGCGCTGTCGCCGTAGGCCAGGGTTGAACCACCGATAGAGGGCTGTGCCTTTTGTGTCCCTTCTCGGCAGTAGTGCAGTGGGGCGGGGAACCTGCTGTGCCTGCCGGGAGAGGGTATAAAAGGGTCAGACATCTTCCGTTCAGGGTCCACGCCCAGGCACCTTCGGCCTGGGGGTAAGTGAGGGTCGTCTCCGGGTGCCCTAGGCCCGGAGATGGAGTTCCTGTTCCATCCCAGACACCTTTAGTCTGGGGTGAGGTACTACTTTAAAGGCCCGGGGCCCAGCACCTTCGGCTGGGGTCCGCTAAGGATTGAGGACTCTCAGGGTGCCACCTTGCGAGGGGACCCGGATCTAGGACGAGGAGGCCAGGGAGGTAACCCTTCCCGAAGACCCAGCGCAGTGTCGTGGTGACGCTGGGGCCTCTGGTAACTCTCCGGAGAGATGTCTTCTCCTTGACAGGGGCCAGATACTTTAACCACTTCCCGCCCAGTCAATAGCGAATTGACGTCCGGGAAGTGGTTGCAATATCGATACTGGACGTCATATGACGTCCTGCAGGATATTGCCTTGCGCGCGCCCGCGGGGGCACGCAGCGCGGTGATCGGGGACGGCATGTGTCCCTCGGATACAGCGCTTCCCCGATCACGGTAAACAGCCAATTTCATTGGCTGTTTACCATGTGATCGGCTGTGTCAAAGTCACAGCCGTTCACCTGTCAAAACAAACTCGGCGGCGCGCTCCGTGCGCGCCGCCACAGGCTTGCAGAGCGGGGATCGGGGAAGGCGAGTGTCCCTTGGACACAGCGCGTCCCCGATCAGAGTAAACAGCCAATGAATTGGCTGTTTACCACGTGACCGGCTGTGTCCAATCACAGCCGGTCACAAATGTAAACAAACTCCACAGGAGTTACTACCTGATCCCTGCTCTCTCCTCACACACCGATCTGTGAGGAGAGAGAAGAGATCAGTAAGTTAGCTCAGTGTAGTTTGTCTACATAAGTTTACAGTGCACAACACGCCCCCCCCCCCATAAAGAGGACCTGTCACACAGCCCAGCACATCAATCAGCCCAGCCAATCAGCCCATCTGTCAATCAGCCCATCTGTCAATCAGCCCATCTGTCAATCAATCAGCCCATCTGTCAATCAATCAGCCCATCTGTCAATCAATCAGCCCATCTGTCAATCAATCACCCCACCTGTCAATCAATCACCCCATCTGTCAATCAATCAACCCATCTGTCAATCAATCAATCAGCCCATCTGTCAATCAATCAGCCCATCTGTCAATCATCTGTCACAGGCCCACCTCCATCGGTACCGCCATTGGCACCGCCACACAGGCTACCAGTACCGCCATCGGTACCAGTACCACCACCAGTACCGCCACCAGGCCCAGCATCTATACTGCCACACAGGCCCGCTACCAGTATCACCACTAGTGCCGCCATCGGTACCACCACCCGTACCACCGTCCGTAGTGCCACCACCACCTGTACCACCACCTGTACCGCCATCGGTACCATCACCACCCGTACCACCACCACCTGTACCGCCATCGGTACCACCACCACCTGTACCGCCATCGGTACCACCACCACCCATACCGCCATCGCTACCACCACCACCCGTACCGCCACCTGTACCGCCATCAGTACCGCCGCCACCACCACCACCCGTACCGCTATCGGTACCACCACCACCTGTACCGCCATTGGTACCACCACCACCCATACCGCCATCGGTACCACCACACAGGCCCACCACTAATACCTCCATCGGTACTACCACACAGACCGCCACCACTACCACCAGCAGTACCATTACACAGGCCCACCAATAAGCACTGCCATAATGTCCCAAAGGGTTTACACACCTGAGGAGGCATATGCCATTCTTGCCGTGTCGGATGATGAGAGCAGCGGGGAGCTCCCATTATCCGATTCTGGTTCGGAATACGAGCCAGTGGAGGATAGTGGCTCAGAGTCCGAGTCCCCGGAGGAAACCGTCCCTCCCAAAATAATGAGATCGGCACCAAGATCAGCACCAAGATCAGCACCAAGATCAGGAGAACTGCCCACCACCAGCAGCGCCATACCCCAGGAAGAGGAGCCCAGTACAAGCAATGGAAATGCACGCCCAACCCGAAGAATCCAGCCCCAATCCTACCTTCCCGATGCCCTGGCAAACCCCTTATGGTTGCCTGCCAACTCAGGATCCGCTATCATCCCCCCTTTCACCGCACAGCCAGGTGTGCAGCCCGACACTACAAATTTTTCTAAATTTGATTATTTTTGTTTATTTTTCCCACAAGATTTGCTGCAGAATATAGTGGATCAAACGAATCTGTATGCATCCCAATTTATTGCTGCCAACCCCGATTCTTCCTACGCCCGCATGTTCCAGTGGCGGCGTCTAACATTGGAGGAATTTAAATTATTTTTGGGCCTTATGTTCAATATGGGGCTTACAAAAAAGAACGAAGTCCATTCATATTGGTCCAAACGCCCCATCCAACACATGCCCATATATTCCGCTGTCATGTCCAGGAAAAGATACGACATGATTATGCGCTTTCTCCACTTCAATGACAATTCACAGTGCCCTCCCCGAGATCATCCCAACTACGACAAATTGTACAAGATACGCCCCCTAATCAATGCCTTTTCCCAGAGATTTGAAGAAGTTTTCATCCCAGACCAAAAAATTTGTGTGGACGAGTCCCTCGTACATTTCACCGGCCGACTGCAGTTCAAGCAGTACATACCAAGCAAGAGAGCCAGGTATGGGTTAAAATTAAATAAATTATGTGATCGAGCCACTGGATACGTCTGCAAATTCAGGATCTACGAAGGCAAAGACTCCCAGCTCCAGCCCCGTGATTGCCCCACATATATTGGAACCAGTGGGAAAATTGTCTGGGAGTTGGCATACCCCCTGTTCGGAAAAGGTTACCATTTATATGTTGATAATTATTATACCAGCCTGCCCCTTTTTCGCCACCTTTACAGTAAACAAACCCCGGGCCGGCGGTACCTTAAAAAAAAAACGGAAGGGATTCCCACAAAATTTATTGACAAAAAAATTGCGACCTGGAGAATCGGCATCCATGAGGAACGAGGAGGTGTTGGCCATGAAGTGGAGGGACAAGTAAGATGTCCACATCCTCTCTACGATCCACAATGACACCATGGTGGAGATCCCAAGAAGACGCGGCTCCATTGTAAAGCCTGAATGTGTCCACGACTACAATTTGTACATGGGGGGGGGGGTGGATTTAAACGACCAGATGCTGCAGCCCTACTTATCAACCAGAAAGTCCCATTATTGGCACAAAAAAGTTGCGTTTCACCTGTTTCACATGGCCCTTTTTAATTCGTTTGTCTGCTACCAAAAAGCAACTCAAAATCACCGACTCCACTACCTCCAATATATCGAAGATATCATCGATAGGATAGGATAGGACACCTCTGCCTGCTACCTGGACCTGTGCTTTGGCTGTGTTCTGGCTGTGCTGACAGTATCTCTGCCTGTGCGAACTATGGACAGTATTCCTGCCTGCTGCCTGGATGATTGCTTTTGCTGTCGCTGACCTCATCCCTGCCTGCTGCCTGGACCGATGCTCTCCTCTGTGGACCACTGCACTTCTAAAACCACAGGTAATCTTTTGTTATTTGGTATGTACCTGCTATGTGTTAGATATATGAAGGGCCTTCAAAAATGTGATCGGTAGTCAGAAAATGATATGTGCAATTAATGCTGCTAGAATGCCTGGAGGTGCTACTTGGATGTTGGGCCTCTGTATGTGGCCAGGCTGTGTAAAAGTCTCAAACATGTGGTATCGCCATACTCAGGAGGAGTAGCAGAATGCATTTTGGGGTGTAATTTTTGCTATGTACATATTATGTGTTAGAAATATCTTATAAATTGACAACTTTGTGTAAAAAAAATGCATTTTAATTTTTTCTCCACATTTTCCAAAACCTTCTGGAAAAAAATGAACCGTTCAAAAGACTCATAATGCCTCATAGATTATACGTTGGGGTGTGTGCTTTCAAAAATGGGGTCATTTTGTGGAAAATTCTATTGTCCTGGTGCTCCAGGGCCTTCAAAATTGTAATAGGTGGTTGAGAAAGGATATGTGCGATTTATGCTTGTAGAACGCCTGAAAGTGCTACTTCAATGTTGGGCCTCTGTATGTGGCCAGGCTGTGTAAAAGTCTCACACATGTGGTATCGCTATACTCAGGAGGAGCAGCAGAATGCATTTTGGGGTGTCATTTTTGCTATGTATATGCTATGCGTTAGAAATATCTTATAAATGGACAACTTTGTGTAAAAAAAATGCATTTTCATTTTTTCTCCACATTTTCCAAAACCTTCTGGAAAAAAATGAACCGTTCAAAAGACTCATAATGCTTCATAGATTATACGTTGGGGTGTGTGCTTTCCAAAATGGGGTCATTTTGTGGAAAATTCCATTGTCCTGGTGCTCCAGGGCCTTATATGGCCAGGCTGTGTAAAAGTCTCACACTTTGTGGTATCGCTACACTCAGGAGTAGCAGAATGTATTTTGGGGTGTAGTTGCAATTATGCATATGCTGTGTGAGAGAAAAAAACTGTTAATATGACCAGTTTGTGTAAAAAAAAAAAAAAAAAAAAATTAAATTTTCCCAAGAATTGTGGGAAAAAAATACAACTTCAAAAAACTCACCACGCCTCTTAGTAAATACCTTGGACTGTCTACTTTCCAAAAAGGGGTAATTTTGGGGTATTTGTACTTTCCTCGCTTGTTAGTGTCTCAAGAAATGAGATATCCCTTCAGTACATCAGGCGTGATCAGATGTGATAAATTTTCAGTGATTGCCACCATAGTTTGTAGACTCTATAACTTTCACAAAGACCAAATAATATACACTAATTTGGGTTCATTTTACCAAAGATATGTAGCAGTATACATTTTGGCACAAATTTATGAAGAAAAATTACTTATTTGCAAAATTTTACAATAGAAACTAAAAAAAAGTGTTTTTTTTAAAAAAAATTGCTGTTTTTTTGCTTATATCGCAAAAAATAAAAAACCCAGTGGCGATTAAATACCACCAAAAGAAAGCTCTATTTGTGAGAAGAAAATGATAAAAATTTTGTTTGGATACAGTGTAGCATGACTAAGTAATTGTCATTCAAAGTGTGAGAGTACTGAAAGCTGAAAATTGGTCTGGGCGGGAAGGTGCATAAGTGCATGGTATTGAAGTGGTTAAGAAGGAAGTTCTTGTTCACTCGGTCAGTGGCAGTGACCCCGTTCACTAGGTCAGTGGCAGTGGCCTCATAGGGCAATGCCCTATTCACCCGGTCAGTGGCAGTGACTTTTTATCCACCAGGTCTGTGGCAGAGACCAACCTCACGGTCTGTGGCAGAGATCGTGCTCCAAAGCTGTTTGAGACACCTGAACAGTCTAAAGTGTTTGTGCTACGTTTGTGCCTGGACCTCCTCCACACCTGAGCTGTCCTGTCCTTTGCTCCAATCTTTCCTTCCTACCAGAGACTGTTTATTTTGCACTGAAAATAAACTCAGAGTTGGAGTTTCAGCTGGTGTGGACATTCACGTTACTGGGAATCAAAGGACTTGCCTCTGTTTACAGTAGAGGCCAGAATCATCCTCGAGAGGAGTTTTGACTCCGGCCGCAGACCAGGCCCAAAACTAACACCGCTCAACCTCCTTACACAGGAGGGTACGGGCGTGTGGCGTGGTGTGCCTCCCTCCCTTCCTGCGAGGAGCCAAAGGTAAAAGCAGGTAAAGGGAGAGGTGGGTAGCGCTACACATGGAACATGGATCAAGTTTCCCTGTTAGAGGGCAGAGAGAAGGTTGGTGCCATTGTTGCATACAACCATTCCTGGCTGAAGCTGGAGTGGCATCAACCACCTCTGAGCTTGCCCCTGCAGAGCTGACAGAATCTCTGCCCCAGTGTGGCTCCTTTGCCCTAGGCAAACCAACTCAAGCACTGCATGGCATTTTTTAGCCTGACTGCGTAGCCCCTTGAACGCTTACAGTAAGGTGACCAGATTTTTAAAATGAAATCCGGGGACATATTTTTTTTTTACTAGTAATGGCGGCAATCAGCGACTCTCTGCCCATCGCCGCCGCCCGCCTCACAGCCTGTCAAGTCTTAGGCCTCGTACACACGACCGAGTTTCTCGGCAAGAACCAGCAAGAAACTTGCTGGCAGAGATGTCTTGCCGAGAAACTCGTTCGTGTGTATGGTTTCTCGTCAAGAAAACCGACAAGTAATCTCGACGAGAAAATAGAGAACCTGCTCTCTATTTTCTCGTCGAGATTCTCGTCGGCATGTTTCTCGACGAGAAAAGTGAGTGTGTGTACACTTACCTGTCCTCCCGGAAGCCCGCGCATGTTCGAAATGAATTTGACGCATGCGCGGTAGCTTCCTAGGCATAGGTAGGGTATACCAAGATGGCGGCGACGGCATCGAATGTGACGAGCGCATGCTCGTCGTAGTCGATGACGTCACCGCGTACGCTCCATTCAAAGAACCGCGGGTTCTTTTAATCGAGCGTCTGTACACTCGGCCGGGACAAGTTTCTTGTCCAAGAATCTCGTCAAAAAAAACGACATGTTTTTTTTCCGACGAGAATCTCGGCCGTGTGTAAGAGGCTTCACTCTCCAATCCCCAGCTACTACTGGGTGGGGAGCGGAGGAAGATCACTCCACCAGGGAAGGCAAGGAGATAAGTAGGCAGGCGGCTGGCTGGGACTTGAGCCAAGGCAGAAGAACATGCGAGCGGAGCTGAATGGGCATGCACCCGGAACTGAAGAAATATTCCCTCCGCTCCAACCAGCACATGAGCATCAGAAAGGGGCACAGAAAATGGAAAAATACACCCCCCTGCACTGACTGTCTGTGAAATTGCCCCATGGCCCCTGTTCAAATCCAATCCGGGGACAAAACTGGGGACAGACTTGGTCCGGGGACAGTGTCCTCAATCCGGGGACTGTCCCCTGAAACCAGGGATGTCTGGTCACCCTAGCTTACAGAGCACAGCTGGTTGAGAGGACAAATCTGCAGAAGAGGCCATAGAGGAAGAAGAAGAGGAGGGGGTGGAGGAGAGAGCTGTGGCAGAATCACCACTAGCATTTTGGAGGCATGGTGGCAGAACAAGCTCCAACAACACTGAACCTTGTCCTGCATCCTTCCCAGCTGCCAGCAGAGTTACCCAGTGCGCCGTGAAGGAAAGGTAACGTTCCTGCCCATGCCTAATGGACCATGAGTCAGCGGTAATATGAACCGAGTAAAAGACAAAAAACAGCGCCCTCTAAATGCAGCGAGTTAACTATTTTTAATATTAAGAAGTAAGATTAAGAACACTCACAAACGAGCGTCATTATCCAGCATAGGTGTGTATCATATAACTTTCATCTGCGCTGTCCCGGGATAGTGCTCGGCATCACAGGCTGGTGGAGGCGATCTACTGTCTGGCTACAATTCAGCTGCACTGTTTCCTCACAGCTCTTCCGGAAAGCTGGAGTGAGGATTGGCGATGCTCTGTGATTAAGTCACTTTCGGGAACGGGGCCGGTGGACGGTACTTTGCGTTCGGAGCATGCGTGCCCCTTCCTCAGGCTTTGCTGGTGGCCATCTTACTGTGGGCTAGATATACCATACAGGGGAGGGGTACTGAATGGAGAGCATGCCCGGTAACCATAGTAACAGGTGGAATACAGCATAATGATACGGCAAACACTATCTTTTAAACAACACAGCACACTATCTTTAAAAGGCAGCATGATGACAATATCGTCTTTGAAAACCAGCATAATAGCATGGCTATTATTTTCCACTGCTTAACAACTATAAACTATGAACTAAATTACCATACTTGTAACAGACGACCAGTAGAATCATGATAGTCTGAGATTATATATATGAGGAATAATAATAATAGTGATTTAAAAAAGAGGGTATAAGACATAGAACTGATAATCATATACTGGGCTATACTAAATTATATAGGGATATATTAAACTATAGTAGGGTGACCAGACATCCCCGGTTTCCAGGGACAGTCCCCGGATTGAGGACACTGTCCCCGGACCAAGTCTGTCCCCGGTTTTGTCCCCGGATTGCATTTGAACAGGTGCTGGTTCAATTTCAAAGACAGTCAGTGCAGAATTAAAAAATAAATAATCTGAATTACACCCCCCTGCTCCGCCGCTCCTACTACCTTAGGGGGGTCTATTTCTTTCCATTATCTGTGCCCCTTTCTGATGATCATGTGTTGGTCGGAGAGGAGGGAATATTTCTTCAGTTTCGGGTGCATGCCCATTCAGCTTCGCTCGCATGTTCTTCTGCCTTGGCTCAAGTCCCGGTCAGCCGCCTGCCTGTTTATCTCCTTGCCTACCCTGGTGGAGTGATCTTCCTCCGCTCCCCACCCAGTAGTAGCTGGGGCCCGAAGAGTAAGACTTGACAGGCTGTGAGGCTGTGAGGCGGGCGGCGATGGGCAGAGAGTCGCTGATTGCCGCCATTACTAGTAAAAAAAAAAAAATGTCCCCGGATTTCATTTTAAAAATCTGGTCACCTTAAACTATAGTATATATTAATATATTGATATATTGATTAGTAATATGAGTAATATAAGCCTGCATTTATAATGGCTTCTATTAAACGATACAGCGTCTTAAAGAGCCGACGTACAGCTACGACGGCTGGCCCAGGGGGGCCAACCTGCAGCAGTATAACTGTGGCGGCTGGTCAGGAAGGGGTTAATGGCATCCCTGTCTTAGTCCATAGGGTTCAACATCATTTGGTGGAAGGGGTATTATGATGTGGGGTTGTTTTTCAGGGGTTCGGCTGGGCCCTTAGTTCCTGTGAATGGAACTCTTAAAGTGTCAGCATACTAAGACATTTTGGACAATTTCATGCTCTCAACTTTGTGTGAACAACTTGGGTATGGCCCCTTCCTATTTCAACATGCCTGCGCACCAGTGCACCAGCGCACAAAGCAAGGTCCATAAAGACATGGATTAGCAAGTTTGGGGTGGAGGAACTTGACTGGCCTGTACAGAGTCCTGACCTCAACCCAACAGAACACCTTTGGGATAAATTAGATCAGAGACTGCAAGCCAGGCATTCTCATCCAACATCAGTGCCTGACTTCACAAATGCACTTCTGGAAGATTGGTCAAACATTCCCATAGACACCCTCCTAAACCTTGTGGACAGCCTTCTCATAAGAGTTGAAGCTGTTATAGCTGCAAAGGGTGGGCCAACTCAATGTTGAAACCTACAAACTAAGACTGGGATGCCATTAAAGTTCATGTGCGTGTAAAGGCAGGTGTCCCAATACTTTTGATAATATAGTGTAGTTGATGATAGATCTAAAATAGATTGTATAGTGTATAGTGAGCTTTGCAGAACCCAGGACATACTTCTCCTGTTTTCAATATTACAGCTCTATCCACACAGGCTGTTATCTGATCGCTCAGCTCCTGCACACTCTGCCAAATGAACGATCTATGGCTGTGTATTTAGAGACAATGGTATTCACTGATTGAATATATGAAAAGATGAAGCGCTACCCCATATCACACACATAAGATGTGATTAGTGCAATCTTCCAAGGGTTTCATCCTATTTTTCCCTGCGTCTTGCGAGCTCACATAGGAGCACCTCCAGATACCTATTTTTTTGTGTTTTGTTTTTGTTAGAAAATTGATTAGGATGGGTCTCGGAATGTAGAGGGGGCAGTATATGTGGGATAGTGCTTTCTGCATTTTGAAGGCGCCAGGAATTAATATATTTTTTGTAGAACTAATGATGTGAAACAGAGAAGACATTCTGGATGAGGATTTAATAGGCGGCTTTCTGTTTTCTGGATGTATATGTTCTAAATTTGGGATGTTTAATTGCAATGTTATGCTTTCTGGAATGCCCAGTTGTATATACTTGATTATGTCCTGTGATTAAAGAAAGTAGTAAATTTGAAAAAAAAAAAAGATAAGTGCAATCTTCTTGTGAACAGGTGCAATCCGTAAGGTATCCAACCGTGAATAAAAGGCAAATAGGTGACAAACACCAAGTGGACCCTCCACCAGCCACACTATGCTCTCACCTACCAGGATGGCCCCCAGTTAGGCCTAGTAGCACCTTCCCCTCTTGGGGTCACAATCCAAGATGTATTTTTAATCACTTCAGCCCTGGACCATTTTGCTGGCCAAAGATCAGGCCACATTTTGTGATTTGGCACTGCGTCGCTTTAACTGACAATTGCGCGGTCGTGCGACGTGGCTCCCAAACAAAATTGACGTCCTTTTTTTCCCACAAATAGAGCTTTTTTTGGTGGTATTTAAAAGAACAAAATGGGACAAATGTTGGGACTTTGAATGAGGCGCGAACGGAAGGTCCACGCCTCAATGAAACGTGAGGAAAAGTTCACGCCTCCGTCCCTATGCTGAATGCAACATAAAGGGGGGGGGAAGGTTTGGGACTTTGAATGAGGTGTGTTTGTACAGACCAAAAAAGATCATATAGATAGAACATCCATGTGTTTATTGCTAAAACATACATTGGCATGACATGGTAAACATAGCATGCATGATACAATTTAACAAGCTTGCATAAGAATGATGATAAAACGCATGGCACTTCATGATAAAAATATGCATATTGGATATGAAACAAAATATGATCAAAGAGAAAACATATGTACATATTTTTGGTAAAAAAAAATCGCAATAAGCGTTTATTGATTGGTTTGCACAAAAGTTATAGCGTCTACAATATAGGGGGTAGTTTTATGGCATATTTATTAAAAATTTTTTTTTTTTACTAGTAATGGTGGCGATCAGCGGTTTTTATCGTGACTACGACATTGTGGCGGACACATCGGGCACTTTTGACACATTTTTGGGACCATTGTCATTTTTACAGCGATCAGTGCTATAAAAATGCACTGATTACTGTGAAAATGACACTGGCAGTGAAGGGGTTAACCACTAGGTGGTGCTGAAGGGGTTAAGTCAGTACTAGGGAGTGATTCTTACTTTTAGGGGGCGTGGCTACGAGTGACATGTCACTGATGACCATTCCCGATCATGGGGAACAGCCATCATTGACAGTGTCACTAGGCAGAATAGGGGAATGCCTTGTTTACAAAGGCATCCCCCTGTTCTGCCTTTGCCGACCACAATCGCGGGCCGCCTGGGAACATCGAGTACCCGGGACCCGTGAGCGCACTCACGAGGCACGCGGTGGGCGTGCGCGCGCCCGCTGGGCGGCAAATTTAAAGGGACGTACAGGTATGCCAATGTGCCTGTCCGTGACATTCTGCTGACGTACATCAGCGTGCGGCGGTCGGCAAGTAGTTAAGCTCCCATCAGTGGGCTCCTGCAAGCGTGGTCTCTCATAGATGATGACATATGGGTAAAGAAGGAACCAACATAGTGTAGTACTGTAAATGTAATTTATTTAAAAAAAACATGCAACTATTCCACTCACATTTAAAAATGCACCAGCCCGGGTGCATACAGGTGATGAACTTGGGCATATACAGATCCGTCCTTTGGGTCACAGAATCATCTGCAAGTCCTCAGCCCTGCTGCCCTCCTGGGTGGTCGTATGCTTCCTAGGATAATGCAATAACGTCACAAGCCCCACACTGACGCGTTTCATCACCACAGATGTGACTTTATCAAAGGGTATTCACTGATTGTATAGGAAAACCGTGTACCTGATGAGGGGTGGTAGTGATGTGGGGGGAGTAGGAGGGTAGATGATGCCGGGTGTGTACTAATGAGGTCATCTGGTAAACTCCTTCCTGGGTCACATCCCAAGGTCTGTCCAGGAAGTAATAGAGAAATATTTTTATACATCCAGCAGGACACTGAGGTAAGGGTTGTGTAAGATAAATAGAAAGCTTTATTATTTCTGGAAAAGAAGTACATTAATGGTATATTAGTACATAGGGAAGCTGGAATTTAGAAAAAAAAGTGAACTTTAACTAAAAATAGAAGCCCTATCAACATACAACAGAAATCAATAAACACCACAAATGAATGAAAACTCACAAAATACCGACCCCTGAATGGATCTCAGACCTGCAGAATTTACCTTGAACCTATTGGAGAGGAAAAACTGAACCTCATTCCTGTTTGTAACACTAAAGCCCTGTATACACGATCGGATTTCCGATGTAATCAAATCCAATGGATTTTTCCATGAAGCTGACTTCCATCAGTCTTGCCTACACACCATCAGACAAAATTCCAACCGTCAAAAACGCTGTGACGTACAACACGTATGACGTCACTATAAATGGGAAGTTTAAATCCAATGGCGCCACCCTTTGGGCTGCTTTTGCTTATTTTGTGTTTCCGCGTGTTAGTAAAAGTTTGGTGTAAGCCGATTCGCGCTTTTCTGCCTCCGTGCTTTTCAGTCCGTTACAGCATGACGAATGTGCTATCTCCATTACGAACGCTAGTTTTACCAGAACGAGCGCTCCCATCTCCTAATTCAGTCTGAGCATGCGTGGGTTTTTTCTCCGATGGAGTTCCACACAGACGATCGAAATTTGCTATCGTTTTTTTTTCCATCGGAAAAAATTTAAAACATGTTTTTTTTTTTCACAGATGGGGAAAAAAGTCCGATGGGGCCCACACACGATCGGTTTGTCCGATGAAAACAGTTCATCGGACTGTTTTCATCGGTAAAACCGATCATGTGTACAGGGCTTTAGTTTGTATAGCCTCATGAGAAATGATAAACATTTACAATTAAATAATAATAATAATAATATCTGATTTCAGGTTCCGGTATCTCGGTGTTTAGATCCCTGTCTACCTGGCAGCAGAAAAAAGTTTGGATCTTCCATTCATAAATGTTGCTATGGTTGTGTCTCATGTCCAGAAGGAGCGAAATCCAACATTTCAGGTACAGTTTGTACACATTTTTCCATGTTTTATCACTTTAAAGGTACCTGCAAGTAAAGAAAAATATCTGTTGATCCCGATAGAAATGTATTTAGCCCCTAAGTCCTGTTGTAGGCTTACTGCATACAGTTTGTGGAGGGAAATCAGAAGAATGGTATAGGTCCTGTCTTGCTTTTTTCTATAACAAGGGATCTTTACATTACTTATAATAGGAATAAATGTGACAATTGCTTTTTTTTAAAGAACAGTGTAAAAATTCTAAATAAAAGGTAAAATAAATAAGAAAAAAATAAAAAAATTTTTAGCCGTGCCTGTCCCGCCGAGCTCACGTGCAGAAGCGAACGCATACGTGAGTAGCGCCCGCATATGAAACCAGTGTTCAAACCACACATGTGAGGCATCGTCACGATCGTTACAGCGAGAGGAATAATCCTAGCCCTAGACCTCCTCTTTAACTCAAAATATGCAACCTGTAGAATTTTTTAAACGTTGCCTATGGAGATTTTTAAGGGTGATGCCTCGTACACACGAACGAGTTTCGCTCGTCACATTCGATGCCGTCGCCGCCATCTTGGTTCACCCTATCCTATGCATAGGAAGCTACCGCGCATGCGTCAAAGTCATTTCGAGCATGCGCGGGCTTCCCGGCGAAAAGGTAAGTGTACAGACACACATTTTTCTCGTCGAGAAACAGGCTGACGAGAATCTCGACGAGAAAATAGAGAGCAGGATCTCTATTTTCTCGTCGAGATTTGAGTCGCTTTTCTTGACGAGAAACCATACACACGAATGAATTTCTCGGCAAGAAATCTCTGCCAGCAAGTTTCTTGCTGGTTCTTGCCGAGAAATTCGTTCGTGTGTATGGTTTCTCGTCAAGAAAAGCGACTCAAATCTCGACGAGAAAATAGAGATCCTGCTCTCTATTTTCTTGTCGAGATTCTCGTCAGCCTGTTTCTCGACGAGAAAAATGTGTGTGTGTGTGTACACTTACCTTTTCGCCGGGAAGCCCGCGCATGCTCGAAATGACTTCGACGCATGCGCGGTAGCTTCCTATGCATAGGATAGGGTGAACCAAGATGGCGGCGACGGCATCGAATGTGACGAGCGCATGCTCGTCGTATTCGATGACGTCACCGCGTACGCTCCATTCAAAGAACCGCGGGTTCTTTGAAATGAGCGTGTGTACACTCGGCCGGGACAAGTTTCTTGTCCAAGAATCTCGTCGAAAAAAACGACATGTTTTTTTCGACGAGAATCTCGGCCGTGTGTACGAGGCTTAAAAGTTTGTCGCCATTCCACGAGCGGGCACAATTTTGAAGCGTGACATGTTGGGTATCAATTTACTTGGCGTAACATTATCTTTTACAATTTTTAAAAAAATGGGCTAACTTTACTGTTCTCTTATTTTTTTATTTAAAAAAGTGTATTATTTCCCAAAAAAAGTGCGCTTGTAAGACCGCTGCGCAAATACGGTGTGACAAAAAGTATTGCAACGACCGCCATTTTATGCTCTAGGGTGTTAGAAAAAAATATATAATGTTTGGGGGTTCTAAGTAATTTTCTAGCAAACAAAAATGTTTTAACACCAAATCTCAGAAAGAGGCTCGGTCCCTAAGTGGTTAAACCTGCTTGATCACCTGTGTATGACCCCGGCCTGCCTGAAGGACTTTGCTATCTCTTATGTACCATACTTAACCCCGGCTTGCCATACGGATCCCACTTGCAGCAGCTGCAGCCTGATCCATCGTGATAGATCCTCTGCCGGGCTTTTACCATGCTTCTTGAATTCTCAAGCCCACTGCACTCAGCACGGTTCTCTAAAGACTTAAGCCTCATACACATGATCGGATTTTCCAAAGACTTTTGTCTTGCATACAAACGGCACACAAAACACGTATGTAGTTACGTACTACGCAAAGTTTCAGCTCTTGAGCGCCACCCTTTGGGCACCTTCTGCTAATGTCATGTTTGGTGAGCATTGATTCCGAGCATGCGTGTTTGTACTTTGGACTTTTGTCCGACGGACTTGTGTACACACGATCGGAAAATCCGACAACAGACCATGGAAAATTTTAAAGCCTGGCATCCAACATTTGTCCGCGGAAAATCCGACAACAATTGTCCGATGGAGCAGACAAACGGTCAGATTTTCGGCCAACAGGCTGTCATCACAAATTTCTCGTCAGAAAATCCGATCGTGTGTACGAGGCTTTACTCCTGCACCAGTCTCAAGCTTTCAGGTATCACCTGTTCCAGTCTTCTTCACCCTGCTGGCAACCCGTGCTTCTTTGAGCATTATACCTTCTGTTCCACCTCCAGGGGTATACTGCGCTCAGCCGCAAGGGGAGCCTCTCTCAGCATCTTGGCCTCGGATAAGGTACATGAAAAAAAAAGTCCTTTCTTGTATTAAGAGAGGTATGGACTCCAGAGAGAGAGATATCATTTTGCCCCCTCTGTACAAATTATTAGTAAGACCTCATCTGGAATATGCATTTCAGTGTTGGGCCCCAGTTCTCAAAAAGGATATTGGGGAACTGGAGAAAGTGCAGAGAAGGGCAACCAAACTGATAAGAGGCATGGAGGAGCTCAGCTATGAGGAGAGATTAGAGGAACTGAATTTATTCACTCTTGAGAAGAGAAAAATAAGGGGGATATGATCAACATGTACAAATATATAAGGGGTCCATATAGTGAACTTGGTGTGGAGTTATTCACTTTAAGGTCATCACAGAGGACAAGGGGGCACTCTTTGCATCTAGAGGAAAAGAGATTTCATCTCCAAATACGGAAATGTTTCTTCACAGTAAAGCCTCGTACACACGACCGAGTTTCTCGTCAAAAACGACAAGAAAACTGCCGAGAGAGCTTTCTTGCAGAGAAAACCGTTGGTGTGTATGGTTTCTCATCGAGAAAACTGCCGGGAATCTCGACAAGAAAAATAGAGAACCTGCTCTCTTATGTTCTCCTCAGGATTCTTGTTTTTCTCGTCGGGTTTCTCGTCGGCCTGTTTTGCAACGAGAAAACCGGTCGTGTGTATGCTTTTCCTAGTCTTAAAAGATCGCGCATGCTCAGAATCTAGTATGAGACGGGAGCGCTGCTTCTGGTAAAACTAGCGTTCGTAATGGAGATAGCACATTCGTCACGCTGAACTGAAAAGCATGAGGCTGAAAAGCATGAATCGTCTCTCACCAAATTTTTTACTAACACGCGATAACACAAGATCAGCAAAAGCAGCCCAAGGGGTGGCGCCATTGGAATCGAACTTCCCCTTTATACTGCCCTCGTACGTGCTGTACGTGACCGCGCAGAACAACGATGAGATTTGGAATTGACAGTGCGTATGCAAGGAAAGCTTGACAAGAAGCTCGTCGAGAAACTCGGTGGTGTGTACGAGGCTTAAGAGCTGTGAAAATGTGGAATAGACTCCCTCAAGAGCTGGTTCTGGCCAGCTCAGTAGATTGCTTTAAAAAAAGGTCTGGATTCTTTCCTAAATGTACAAAATATAACTGGATACTAATATTTTATAGGTAAAGTTGGTCCAGGGAATATCTGATTGCCTCTCGGGGGATCAGGAAGGAATTATTCCCCAGCTGTAGCAAATTGGATCATGCTCTGCTGGGGTTTTTTGCCTTCCTCTGGACCAACGGTGGGTATAGGATTGTGTATATAGGATTGTATGATTTTGTTTTTTTCCCCTTTTATTGGTTGATGGACTTTTTTCAACCAGACTAACTATGTTTCTTCAGAATCTCTGACCCAGATGCTCATTGTGTTTGTATTCTTCCTGCAGACAGTGAGAACTGCATGAAATGTCCTGATGAAGAATGGCCAAATGAGAAGAAGGATCGGTGTGTTCCAAGAGTGGTGGAATTTCTCTCCTATACTGATGATCCAATTGTTGCAGTATTTGCAGCTGTCTCCAACCTCTGTTGTCTTCTGACTGGTTTAATATTGGGGATATTTATACATTACCGGGACACCCCCATTGTTAAAGCTAATAACCGGAACCTGAGCTATCTTCTCCTGGTCTCCATCATGTTGAGCTTCCTCTGTGTCTTCTTGTTCCTCGGCCGTCCAGTAGATATAACCTGCATGCTGCGTGTAACCTCTTTTGGAGTCATCTTCTCAGTTGCTGTCTCTTCTCTACTTGCCAAAAGTATCATGGTGTGTATTGCTTTTAAAGCCACCAAACCTGGGAGTCCCTGGAGGAAATGGATGGGAGGCAAACTGCCGAATTGTATCATTTGTGTCTTCTCACTGGTTCAAGTCATAATCTGTGTCTCTTGGTTGTCTATTTCTCCCCCCTTCCAGGATCAGGACACTCATTCTTATCAGGGAAAGATCATCATTCAGTGTAATGAGGGTTCAGTTATCGGTTTCTACTCTGTCCTGGGATATATGGGGCTTCTGGCAGCTGTGAGCTTCATTATAGCTTTTTTAGCCAGGACATTACCGGACAGTTTTAATGAGGCCAAGTACATCACCTTCAGCATGCTGGTGTTCTGTAGTGTCTGAATTTCCATGATCCCGGCCTATCTGAGCACCAGAGGGAAATACATGGTGGCTGTGAAGGTTTTTGCTATAATGGCATCAAGTATTGGACTTCTTGGCTGTATATTTTTCCAAAAATGTTACATAATTCTGTTCAGACCTGACCTGAATACAAAAATAGTTATCCACTAATATTTATGGAGAAACACTGGGTTACCAGTAGTTATATCTTGATCTCTTATTATTGTTCATTTTAGTATTTTGTTAGCATATTGAGAATGAACATTGTTACATTTAATAATTACCTCTCCGGTAGATGGCGAGTCTCATTTTTGCTCTCTTGAAGAACTAAGGACTCTGCCGGTATCTGACACTTTGGGTTTGGTGGAAACCTTGTCCCCTGCTGGGTGTAGTGGTTCCTCCCACCGGCTGTTACATCACTACAGAACAAAGTAGTCACTTAGTGAGGAAGAACCACAGTGTCCAGAGGGGAACAAAACCATCCCAAAGTGTCAGATACCAGCACCACCCATCACTCTTCAAGATGGAAAACGTTTCACTCACCACCCTCCAGAAAGGTAAGTATTAAACTTGTTTTTTTATTAACTGCTTGTAATGTCATAATTAATTTTTATTATTGTATGCAGATGTATCCCGCTATATTAATAAAGTAATTTGGCTTGGTGTATTCTACAATAATTGGTATTATTAGTTGAAGTTGATGAACAGTAAGTTCACATTTTAAGTGATGAGTTGACCTCATTTTATTTCCAATAGTTTTTATTGACGTTATAAAACAATAGAGGGGTACAGAAGGATGAAGCCGTACAAATGACAGCAGAATGAATGACAAGAGCAGAATTATGAAGAAAAACAATCATTCAATCAGCAGGTGAGGTCAGATAGAATTAGTAGACTAAAAATAAGCTTACAGCCAGTAGTGTTGGTATACAAATGTCTTCATCCTGGGGATGTAGGAGGAAAGGGGGAAGGAGTATAGGGAGGGAGGATTAAGGATTGGGGGTAAGGCTGGGTAGAAGAGGGGGGCAGCAGGGGGAGGAAGGGGGAGGGGGTATAGGGAGGGAGCATTAAGGATGGGGGTAAGGCTGGGTAGAAGAGGGGGGCAATGGGGGGCGTGGGGTAATCAAATAAGGGAGTTAACTAATAAAACAAGGAAAACATTCCAGTCAGTAACAGAAGGCAATGTAAGTACATGGCATTACTCTTTAGCCTCGTACACACGACCGGTTTTCTCGGCAGGGTAACTGATGGGAGAACTTTTTGCCATGAAAACCGTTCGTGTGTATGGTTTCTCGCTCTCCTCTGAGTGCCTGTGTATGAAGCTCTGTAGCTCGCTTCTCATGTTGAGTTGAGAAGCGAGTTACAAACGCCGGGAACTCCTGAGAACGGCTCCTCTCGTTGTAATCTTGCGCGATGTAGCGGGATTACAGTATGAGGAAGTGTAAAATACAAAAGTTGAACACGAATCAGCACACACTATACACCACATATTAATAAAATAATAAAATTACATTCCCCCTTACACAATATACATTAACCTAATTATTAAAAAACATTGTTTTTTATCAATATTTATCAATATTTTAAGATCATACATGTGCCTATTTAAATGTGAATGGTGTACAGTAAATGAATGGAATCCACATATGTAATGCAGCTGCTGTACACCATTCATATAAATGAAAAATACATTTATAATCATTAAACATTTTTTTTGTAATAAAGTATACAAATATTGACCCCGTATAACTGTAATAGAACAGTCCATGGGTAAAACCATATTTTAGGGTTTACAATTTTTTTTACTAACAAATGAAAAATTATATAAAAATTACTTTAATAATAGCATTTTAATGCAGGTAGAATTTAAAAAAAAAAAAAATATATATATATATATATATATATATATATATATAAAGAGTTAATAACAGTGATTTCAGCTGCCATCATCACAGCATAACCACTTGCTGTACAGCGACTTACTGCTATGTCACTGGTCATCAAGTGGATATATTATTTAGATGTGTATGTGCATATATATACATAGATACACAGTATCTCACAAAAGTGTGTGCACCCCTAACATTTTTTTTATATTTTTTATTATATCTTTTCATGTAATAACACTGGAGAAATTATACTTTGCTATAATGTAAAGTAGTGAGTGTACAGCTTGTATAACAGTGTAAATTTGCTGTCCCCTCAAAATAACTCAACACACAGCCATTAATGTTTAAACTGCTGGCAACAAAAGTGAGTACACCCCTAAGTGAAAATGTCCAAATTGGGCCCAAAGTGTCAATATTTTGTGTGGCCACCATTATTTTCCAGCACTGCCTTAACCCTCTTAGGCATGGAGTTCACCAGAGCTTCACAGGTTGCCACTGGAGTCCTCTTCCCCTCCTCCATGACGTCATCACGGAGCTGGTAGATGTTAGAGACCTTGCGCTCCTCCACCTTCCGTTTGAGGATGTCCCACAGATGCTCAATGGGGTTTAGGTCTGGAGACATGCTTGGCCAGTCAATTACCTTTACCCTCAGCTTCTTCAGCAAGACAGTGGTCGTGTTGGAGGTGTGTTTGGGGTGGTTATCATGTTGGAATACTGCCCTGCGGTCCAGTCTCTGAAGGGAGGGTATCGTGCTCTGCTTCAGTATGTCACAGTACATGTTGGCATTCATGGTTCCCTCAATGATCTGTAGCTCCCCAGTGCCGGCAGCACTCATGCAGCCCCAGACCATGACACTCCCACCACCATAATTGACTGTAGGCAAGACACACTTGTCTTTGTCCTCCTCACCTGGTTGCCGCCACACACACTTGTCACCATCTGAACCAAATAAGTTTATATTGGTCTCATCAGACCACAGGACATGGTTCCAGTAATCCATGTCCTTAGTCTGCTTGTTTTCAGCAAACCGTTTTACGGACTTTCTTGTGCATCATCTTTAAAAGAGGCTTTGTTCTGGGACGACAGCCATGCAGACCAATTTGATGCAGTGTGCGGCGTATGGTCTGAGCACTGACAGGCTGACCCCCCACCCCTTCGACCTTTGCAGCAATGCTGGCAGCACTCATATGTCTATTTTCCAAAGACAACCTCGGGATATGACGCTGAGCACGTGCACTCAACTTCTTTGGTCAACCATATCGAGGCCTGCTCTGATTGAAACCAGTCCTGTTAAACTGCTGTATGGTCTTGGCCACCGTGCTGCAGCTCAGTTTTAGGGTGTTGGAAATCTTCTTATAGCCTCTGCCATCTTTATGTAGAGCAACAATTCCTTTTTCTCACATCCTCAGAGAGTTTGTTGCCATGAGGTGCCATGTTGAACTTCCAGTGAACAGCATGAAAGAGTGAGAGCGATAACACCAAATTTAACACACCTGCTCCCCATTCACACCTGAGACCTTGTAACACTAACAAGTCACATGACACCGGGGAGGGAAAATGGCTAATTGTGCCCATGTTGAACATTTTCACGTAGGGGTGTACTCACTTTTGTTGCCAGCGGTTTTGACATTAAAGCGGAGGTTCCCACAAAAAGTGAACCTCCGCTTTTTGGAACCCCCCCCTCCGGTGTCACATTTGGCACCTTTCAGGGGTGAGGGGGTGCAGATACCTGTCTAATACAGGTATTTGCACCACTTCCGGGTTCTGACTCCCGCGGGAGTCCCGCCCCTTCACGTCACTCCCCCTGTCTTCTGGGAAACACACTGTTCCCAGGAGAGAGCGGGGACCAGTGATGGCGCGCCGCGATATTTGTGCATGCGCAGTAGGGAACCGGGCAGTGAAGCCGCAAGGCTTCACTTCCTGATTCCCTCACCGAGGATGGCGGCGGAAGCATCTGAGGACCGAGTGATTGCTCAGCCTCGTATGCTGACATCGCGGGCGCGCTGGACAGGTTAAGTGTCCATTTTTTAAGTCAGCAGCTGCAGTATTTGTAGCTGCTGGCTTTTAAAAAAAAAAATCGGGTGGACCTCCTCTTTAAGGCTTTGTGTTGAGTTATTTTGAGGGGACAGCAAATTTACACTGTTATACAAGCTGTACACTCACTACTTTACATTGTAGCAAAGTGTCATTTCTTCAGTGTTGTCACATGAAAATATATATATTTACAAAACTGTGAAGGGTGTACCCACTTTTGTGAGGTACTGTAAAAAAGAGAGAGAAAGAGGCTGGCATCACAATTGTGCAATCACAGAAATTGCATGTGACGCATTGCTGTGCATATCACATGCAATGTTTGTGCGATATTAATTTAAAGCGGAGGTCCACCCAGAATTTTTTTTTTACATTAAAAATCCTATAAAAAAAAGAAAAAAATTAATAGAAAAAAAAAATTATACTCACCCGAAATGCCCGCTATGCGGAAGTCCCCTAATCTGCCTCTAATGTGCCTCTTCTAATCCGCGGTGGGTCTTCTTCCGCTTCCTCTTCTTGTGAATGGGGTGCGCTGCCTTCTGGGAACTGTGTGTATCCCAGGAGGCAAGTCGCCCATTCACAAAGCGCCGTGCGAGTGGCGCATGCGCAGTAGGAAACGGGCAGTGAAGCCGTAAGGCTTCACTGCCTGTTTCCCTTAGTCAGGATGGAGGAGCCGGGACCTGCCAGCAGCGATCGATCGCCGTGGCGGGACCGACATCGCGGGCGAGTAGGACAGGTAAGTGTCCTTATTAAAAGTCAGCAGCTACACTGTTAGTAGCTGCTGACTTTAAAAAAAAAATAAAAAAATCTGGCTGCGCCTCCGCTTTAAATCATATTGCATTTGCACCAAAATGGTACAGGACCCTTTATGTGGTCCGCACTGGAAACGGATCCCATGGGTGTTCACACCCATGCGATCCGATTCCTGCACCATTTTATAGTTCACACTGCGATCTGTGAAATGATCTGGGGGTGTCATTAACTTTACATTGACAGCCGCAGCGGTGCGCAGATGTCAATGCAGGTGCGATGTGGAAACCCGCACAGGGATCACACTGGTTCCCGCATCGCACAAGTGTGAACCCAGCCAGAGACGTGAACATGTAAATAAAAAATATATATATAGAATTTATCTATATATATATATATACACATACACATTGAAATAAACACACACACACACACATACCTGTATATATACATTATAGGTGGCTAACCTGCTCATTTTGGGGTGTGTAATAGTAGGGAAGATGTGCTCTGACTGTATGGCTGCTCGGGGGTGAAAGAAGGAAGTCAAAAGACTTCCTGCTTCCTCCAGAATACTCAGCCAGCTTTGCGCTTCTCTCTCTGATTCTCCACCTCTGAGATGGTGAATCAGAAAGTGAGAATTCTGTGAGAGATCGCCAGTGAGGTTCCGAGATCGCACCTTCATACATAGGGTGACCACATGTCCTGGATTGCCCCGGGCCAGTCCCGCATTTTGAAGGTCTGTCCCGGGCACATTCATTCCAGGACAATACAGTGTCCCGGAATGAAACTGACACAGCCACCCCCGGGCCAATTTGATGCCCCCCAAAAAAGGCCGCTACATCACCGCTTTACTCACTGACAGTACTTGTCCTGGCCGGGAATGCCAGGAGGAGCACAATCCCCGCCCCCTGCTTGTGATTGGAGAAATCATAAATCCCGCCTCTTGTGTCCAATCACTGTGCTGTGATTCGTTACAGCACAAGCTGATTTTTGGGAAGGGAGGGTGTCCCTGAATGGTAGTTTGAAAATGTGATCACCCTATTCATACACTGGCCGTTTCTGTGACAGTCAGTTACAGATTCTCACTGTGCTGAGATAATCAGGGGAGAACATGTTCTCCACTGATTACCTTATGCCGCGTACACACGGCCGTTTTTAATGTCATTGAAAAAAACAACGATTTTCTCGACGTAATTCTTCTCAAGCCTGCCTTGCCTACACACTATCGTGAAAAAAAAACGCTCAAGCAAAGCACGGTGACGTACAACACGTACGGGCGGCACTATAAAGGGGAAGTTCCATTCGGATGGCGCCACCCTTTGGGCTGCTTTTGCTGATCCTCGTGTTAGTAAAGTTTGGTGAGAGACGATTCGCGCTTTTCAGCCTCGTGCTTTTCAATCCGTTACAGCGTGACGAATGTGCTATCTCCATTACGAACGCTAGTTTTACCAGAACGAGCGCTCCCGTCTCATCACTTGCTTCTGAGCATGCGCATTTTTTTTCACGTCGTTAAAGCATACACACGGCCGTGTTTCATGATGAGAAAAACGACGACGTGAAAAAATAGAGCAGGTTCTAATTTTTTTCAGGCCATTTTTCACGTCGTTAAAAATGCTCTGGAGCCTACACACGATCGTTTTTAATGACCAATTTAAAAAATTGCATTTTTCACGTCATGAAATATGGTCGTGTGTACGCGGCAACAGATTCATACACTGGTAATGACCTGAGATCAGCGGTGAGACTCGGGATCGCTGCTGATCTCAGTTTCATAAAAGGACACCATAGTCGCCGACATATAGGAGATTGTGTCAAGTAGAATTTAGAAGAACTTGAAGGGGGTGGGGTACCAATGATGTTGTATTTTTGGCAAAGTTGCCAGTGGTTGAAACTGTGTGAGGCTTCGTATGTAGCGGAGGGTGCGATTTTCCAGCTGCCCTCTGTGAAGTGTGCACCTATTTCTGCTTCCCATCTGTGCATAGTATTGGTTTGAAAAAATTTATATTTTCGTTTTAATAGGCTTTAAAGAGCGCTATTTCCTTTTGTGTGGTGCTTATGATCAGAGAACAATAAATATACAGAGGAAGGAGGTTCAATTATATGAAGGGAAAGGGTTTTTATGGAAAAAATGAAAGATGTGTAAAGAGAAGTAGTCTGTTGTTAGTAAATTTAATTTGGTTCATAATGTTCTGAACGTGTTAAATGCTTGGTTAGAGAATAGTTGTCTTAATAATGTGAGGCCCTTGGTGTTCCGAAGGCAAATCTGCAGTTTAGGGATGAACTGATGCAGTAGGTCAGCAGGGAAGTGGTCTCCAAACTCCAGAAATGGGGCATAATTCTTGCCACTGGCACCAAAAATGGAGCACCATTCTGCCCACTGACACCAATAATGGAGTATTATTCCTCCAATTGACACCAATGATGGGACACTATTCCTCCCACTTGCACCAATAATGGAGCATTGTTCCTCCCATTGTCACCAATGATGGGACTCTATTCCTCCCTCTAACATCCAATACTGGGGCACTAGTTCTCCCACTGATACCAATAATGGGGAATTATTCCTTCCACTAAAGTTGGGTATTGTTTACACCCACTAACACCAGGACCATTTCTACTCCTCCTGGACACAGTGCTCCCCCCAAAAGTCTGAAGGACAGTAAAGCTGGCCCTTTGTTTAGAAAGTTTTTGGAAACGCATGCTCTGTAGTGATGAATATTCATTCAGGTTCAGTGCCGACCCTGACCTCCCTGGGGCCTTAAGCAAAATTCTGCTAAGGGGCCCTCTACGGCGGCAAAAAATGGGGGTGGTTTACGTGAAATAGTGGGTGTGGCTTACATGGGCGTGGCTCAGAGGGGGTGTGGTTAACGTCTGGAGGGAGAAAGAGGGAGAGAAAGAGGGAGAAAAAGAGGGAGGGAGAGAAAGAGGGAGAGAAAGAAAGAGGGAGAGATAGAAAGAAAAAGGGAGAGAAAGAGGGAGAGAAAGAGGGAGAGAAAGAGGGAGGGAGAGAAAGAAAGAAAGAGGGAGAGAGAGAAAGAAAGAGGGAGAAAAAGAGGGAGAGAAAGAGGGAGGGAGAAAAAGAGGGAGGGAGAGAAAGAGGGAGAGAGAGAAAGAAAGAGGGAGAGAAAGAAAGAGGGAGAGGGAGAGAAAGAGGGAGGGAGAGAAAGAGGGAGAGAGAGAAAGAAAGAGGGAGAGAGAGAAAGAAAGAGGGAGAGAGAGAAAGAAAGAGGGAGAGAAAGAGGGAAAGAAAGAGGGAGAGAAAGAGGGAGAGAGAGAAAGAAAGAGGGAGAGAAAGAGGGAAAGAAAGAGGGAGAGAAAGAGGGAGAGAAAGAGGGAGAGAGAGAAAGAGGGAGAGAGAGAAAGAAAAAGGGAGAGAAAGAGGGAGAGAAAGAGGGAGAGAAAGAGGGAGGGAGAGAAAGAAAGAAAGAGGGAGAGAGAGAAAGAAAGAGGGAGAAAAAGAGGGAGAGAAAGAGGGAGGGAGAAAAAGAGGGAGGGAGAGAAAGAGGGAGAGAGAGAAAGAAAGAGGGAGAGAAAGAGGGAGAGAAAGAAAGAGGGAGAGGGAGAGAAAGAGGGAGGGAGAGAAAGAGGGAGAGAGAGAAAGAAAGAGGGAGAGAGAGAAAGAAAGAGGGAGAGAGAGAAAGAAAGAGGGAGAGAAAGAGGGAAAGAAAGAGGGAGAGAAAGAGGGAGAGAGAGAAAGAAAGTGGGAGAGAAAGAGGGAGAGAAAGAGGGAGAGAGAGAAAGAAAGAGGGAGAGAAAGAGGGAGAGAAAGAGGGAGAGAGAGAAAGAAAGAGGGAGAGAAAGAGGGAGAGAAAGAGGGAAAGAAAGAGGGAGAGAAAGAGGGAGGGAGAGAAAGAAGGAGAGAAAGAGGGAGAGAAAGAGGGAGAGAAAGAAAGAGGGAGAGAGAGAAAGAAAGAGGGAGAGAAAGAGGGAGAGAAAGAGGGAGAGAAAGAAAGAAAGAGGGAGAGAAAGAGAGAAAGAAAGACGGAGAGAAAGAGAGAAAGAAAGACAGAGAGAAAGAAAGAGGGATGGAGGGACAGCAGGCCCAGATCCTACACCACAATAGAAATGTGTGTATTCCAAAAAGTTTAACAATCAGCGGATAAAGATACTCCAAACACCTGGTGTTAGCGCTTCAATCATCCCGGCACCATGGTTGTTATGGTGTCAGGATGATTGAAGCACATTTTTTATATTATTACATTGTAATATAGAATGAAATTATTCAACTCACCATAATGCCGAATCAGTGGAAGCCCTGAGCGTGTCACTTGTCACGTCGCCTGCCATCAGGTGTCCCCGGCAGAGTCCCTCCTTACATCAGGCATTCCCAGCAGAGCCCCTCCTTACATCACGTGTCCCCAGCGAAGTCCCTCCTTACATCAGGTGTACCCAGCGGAGCCCCTCCTTACATCAGGTGTACCCAGCGGAGTCCCTCCTTACATCAGGTATCCCCAGCGGAGTCCCTCCTTACACCAGGCACGACCAGCGGAGTCCCTCCTTACACCAGGCATGACCAGCGGAGTCCCTCCTTACACCAGGCATGACCAGCGGAGTCCCCCTTACACCAGACAATCCCCGTGGAGTCCCCTTACACCAGGCAATCCCAGCGGAGTCCCCCTTACACCAGGCAATCCCAGCGGAGTCCCCCCTTACACCAGGCATTCCCAGCGGAGTCTCTCCTTACACCAGGCATTCCCAGCGAAGTCC
Organism: Rana muscosa; assembly: GCA_029206835.1. Taxonomy (NCBI): domain Eukaryota; kingdom Metazoa; phylum Chordata; class Amphibia; order Anura; family Ranidae; genus Rana; species Rana muscosa. The sequence continues at coordinate 1,292,594,641 of CM055116.1, read as the reverse complement.
CTCCTTACACCAGGCATTCCCAGCGGAGTCCCTCCTTACACCAGGCATTCCCAGCGGAGTCCCCCTTACACCAGGCAATCCCAGCGGAGTCCCCCCTTACACCAGGCATTCCCAGCGGAGTCTCTCCTTACACCAGGCATTCCCAGCGAAGTCCCTCCTTACACCAGGCATTCCCAGCGAAGTCCCTCCTTACACCAGGCATTCCCAGCGGAGTCCCTCCTTACACCAGGCATTCCCAGCGGAGTCCCTCCTTACACCAGGCATTCCCAGCGGAGTCCCCCCTTACATCAAGCATTCCCAACGGAGTCCCTCCTTACATAAGGAATTCCCAGCGGAGTCCCTCCTTACACCAGGCATGACCAGCAGAGCCCCTCCTTACATCAGGTGTACCCAGCGGAGTCCCTCCTTACATCAGACATTCCCAGAGGAGCCCCTCCTTACATCAGGTATTCCCAGCGGATGCCCCTCTTACACCAGGCATGACCAGCGGAGTCCCCCCTTACACCAGGCATTCCCAGCGGAGGCCCTCCTTACACCAGGCATTCCCAGCGGAGCCCCTCCTTACATCAGGTATGAACAGCGGAGTCCCTCCTTACACCAGGCATGACCAGCAGAGTCCCCCCTTACATCAGGTATTCTGAGCGGAGTCCCCCCTTACATCAGGCATTCCCAGCAGAGCCCCTCCTTACATCAGGTGTCCCCAGCGAAGTCCCTCCTTACATCAGGTGTACCCAGCGGAGTCCCTCCTTACATCAGGTATTCCCAGCGGAGTCCCTCCTTACACCAGGCATGACCAGCGGAGTCCCCCTTACACCAGACAATCCCAGCGGAGTCCCTCCTTACACCAGGCAATCCCAGTGGAGTCCCCCCTTACACCAGGCATTCCCAGCGGAGTCCCTCCTTACACCAGGCAATCCCAGCAGAGTCCCCCCTTTCACCAGGCATTCCCAGCTGGGTCCCTCCTTACACCAGGCATTCCCAGCGAAGTCCCCCCTTACACCAGGCATTCCTAGCGGAGTCCCCCCTTACATCAGGCATTCCCAACGGAGTCCCTTCTTACACCAGGCATTCCCAGCGGAGTCCCTTCTTACACCAGGCATTCCCAACGGAGTCCCTCCTTACAAAAGGAATTCCCAGCGGAGTCCCTCCTTACACCAGGAATGACCAACGGAGTCCCTCCTTACACCAGGCATGACCAACGGAGTCCCTCCTTACATCAGGTATTCCCAGTGGAGTCCCTCCTTACATCAGACATTCCCAGCGGAGCCCCTCCTTACATCAGGTATGAACAGCGGAGTCCCTCCTTACACCAGGCATGACCAGTGGAGCCCCCCCTTACATCAGGTATTCTGAGCGGAGTCCCCCCTTACATCAGGTATTCCCAGCGGAGTCCCCCCTTACATCAGGTATTCCCAGCGGAGTCCCCCCTTACATCAGGTATTCCCAGCGGAGTCCCCCCTTACATCATGTATTCCCAGCGGAGTCCCCCCTTACACCAGGCATTCCCAGCGGAGTCCCCCCTTACATCAGGCATGACCAGCGGAGTCCCCCTTACACCAGGTATTCCCAGCGGAGTCCCCCCTTACATCAGGTATTCCCAGCGGAGTCCCTCCTTACATTAGGTATTCCCAGCGGAGTCCCCCCTTACATCAGGTATTCCCAGCGGAGTCCCCCCTTACATCAGGTATTCCCAGCGGAGTCCCTCCTTACATCAGGCATGACCAGCGGAGTCCCCCTTACACCAGGTATTCCCAGTGGAGTCCCCCCTTACATCAGGTATTCCCAGCGGAGTCCCTCCTTACATCAGGTATTCCCAGCGGAGTCCCCCCTTACATCAGGTATTCCCAGCGGAGTCCCTCCTTACATCAGGTATTCCCAGCGGAGTCCCTCCTTACATCAGGTGTACCCAGCAGAGTCCCTCCTTACATCAGACATTCCCAGCGGAGCCCCTCCTTACATCAGGTATTCCCAGCGGATGCCCCTCTTACACCAGGCATGACCAGCGGAGTCCCCCCTTACACCAGGCATTCCCAGCGGAGTCCCTCCTTACACCAGGCATTCCCAGCGGAGCCCCTCCTTACATCAGGTATGAACAGCGGAGTCCCTCCTTACACCAGGCATGACCAGCGGAGTCCCCCCTTACATCAGGTATTCTGAGCGGAGTCCCCCCTTACATCAGGCATTCCCAGCAGAGCCCCTCCTTACATCAGGTGTCCCCAGCGAAGTCCCTCCTTACATCAGGTGTACCCAGCGGAGTCCCTCCTTACATCAGGTATTCCCAGTGGAGTCCCCCCTTACATCAGGTATTCCCAGCGGAGTCGCCCCTTACATCAGGTATTCCCAGCGGAGTCCCCCCTTACATCAGGTATTCCCAGCGGAGTCCCCCCTTACATCATGTATTCCCAGCGGAGTCCCCCCTTACACCAGGCATTCCCAGCGGAGTCCCCCCTTACATCAGGCATGACCAGCGGAGTCCCCCTTACACCAGGTATTCCCAGCGGATTCCCCCCTTACATCAGGTATTCCCAGCGGAGTCCCTCCTTACATCAGGTATTCCCAGCGGATGCCCCTCTTACACCAGGCATGACCAGCGGAGTCCCCCCTTACACCAGGCATTCCCAGCGGAGTCCCTCCTTACACCAGGCATTCCCAGCGGAGCCCCTCCTTACATCAGGTATGAACAGCGGAGTCCCTCCTTACACCAGGCATGAACAGCGGAGTCCCCCCTTACATCAGGTATTCTGAGCGGAGTCCCCCCTTACATCAGGCATTCCCAGCAGAGCCCCTCCTTACATCAGGTGTCCCCAGCGAAGTCCCTCCTTACATCAGGTGTACCCAGCGGAGTCCCTCCTTACATCAGGTATTCCCAGTGGAGTCCCCCCTTACATCAGGTATTCCCAGCGGAGTCGCCCCTTACATCAGGTATTCCCAGCGGAGTCCCCCCTTACATCAGGTATTCCCAGCGGAGTCCCCCCTTACATCATGTATTCCCAGCGGAGTCCCCCCTTACACCAGGCATTCCCAGCGGAGTCCCCCCTTACATCAGGCATGACCAGCGGAGTCCCCCTTACACCAGGTATTCCCAGCGGATTCCCCCCTTACATCAGGTATTCCCAGCGGAGTCCCTCCTTACATCAGGTATTCCCAGCGGAGTCCCCCCTTACATCAGGTATTCCCAGCGGAGTCCCTCCTTACATCAGACATTCCCAGCGGAGCCCCTCCTTACATCAGGTATTCCCAGCGGATGCCCCTCTTACACCAGGCATGACCAGCGGAGTCCCCCCTTACACTAGGCATTCCCAGCGGAGGCCCTCCTTACACCAGGCATTCCCAGCGGAGCCCCTCCTTACATCAGGTATGAACAGCGGAGTCCCTCCTTACACCAGGCATGACCAGCGGAGTCCCCCCTTACATCAGGTATTCTGAGCGGAGTCCCCCCTTACATCAGGCATTCCCAGCAGAGCCCCTCCTTACATCAGGTGTCCCCAGCGAAGTCCCTCCTTACATCAGGTGTACCCAGCGGAGTCCCTCCTTACATCAGGTGTACCCAGCGGAGTCCCTCCTTACATCAGGTATTCCCAGCGGAGTCCCCCCTTACATCAGGTATTCCCAGCGGAGTCCCTCCTTACATCAGGCATGACCAGCGGAGCCCCTCCTTACATCAGGTGTACCCAGCGGAGTCCCTCCTTACATCAGACATTCCCAGTGGAGCCCCTCCTTACATCAGGTATTCCCAGCGGATGCCCCTCTTACACCAGGCATGACCAGCGGAGTCCCCCCTTACACCAGGCATTCCCAGCGGAGTCCCTCCTTACACCAGGCATTCCCAGCGGAGCCCCTCCTTACATCAGGTATGAACAGCGGAGTCCCTCCTTACACCAGGCATGACCAGCGGAGTCCCCCCTTACATCAGGTATTCTGAGCGGAGTCCCCCCTTACATCAGGCATTCCCAGCAGAGCCCCTCCTTACATCAGGTGTCCCCAGCGAAGTCCCTCCTTACATCAGGTGTACCCAGCGGAGTCCCTCCTTACATCAGGTATTCCCAGCGGAGTCCCTCCTTACATCAGGTGTACCCAGCGGAGTCCCTCCTTACATCAGGTGTACCCAGCGGAGTCCCTCTTTACATCAGGTATTCCCAGCGGAGTCCCTCCTTACACCAGGCATGACCAGCGGAGTCCCCCTTACACCAGACAATCCCAGTGGAGTCCCCCCTTACACCAGGCATTCCCAGCGGAGTCCCCCCTTACACCAGGCATTCCCAGCGGAGTCCCTCCTTACACCAGGCATTCCCAGCGAAGTCCCTCCTTACACCAGGCATTCCCAGCGGAGTCCCTCCTTACACCAGGCATTCCCAGCGGAGTCCCCCCTTACATCAGGCATTCCCAAAGGAGTCCCTCCTTACACCAGGCATTCCCAGTGGAGTCCCTTCTTACACCAGGCATTCCCAACGGAGTCCCTCCTTACATAAGGAATTCCCAGCGGAGTCCCTCCTTACACCAGGCATGACCAACGGAGTCCCTCCTTACACCAGGCATGACCAGCGGAGCCCCTCCTTACATCAGGTATTCCCAGCGGAGTCCCTCCTTACATCAGACATTCCCAGCGGAGCCCCTCCTTACATCAGGTATTCCCAGCGGATGCCCCTCTTACACCAGGCATGACCAGCGGAGTCCCCCCTTACACCAGGCATTCCCAGCGGAGTCCCTCCTTATACCAGGCATTCCCAGCGGAGCCCCTCCTTACATCAGGTATGAACAGCGGAGTCCCTCCTTACACCAGGCATGACCAGCGGAGCCCCCCTTTACATCAGGTATTCTGAGCGGAGTCCCCCCTTACATTAGGTATTCCCAGCGGAGTCCCCCCTTACATCAGGTATTCCCAGCGGAGTCCCCCCTTACACCAGGCATTCCCAGCGGAGTCCCTCCTTACATCAGGCATGACCAGCGGAGTCCCCCCTTACACCAGGCATTCCCAGCGGAGTCCCTCCTTACATCAGGCATGACCAGCGGAGTCCCCCCTTACATCAGGTATTCCCAGCGGAGTCCCCCCTTACATCAGGTATTCCCAGCGGAGTCCCCCCTTACACCAGGCATTCCCAGCGGAGTCCCCCCTTACATCAGGCATGACCAGCGGAGTCCCCCTTACACCAGGTATTCCCAGCGGAGTCCCCTCCTTACATCAGGTATTCCCAGTGGAGTCCCCCCTTACATCAGGTATTCCCAGCGGAGTCCCTCCTTACATCAGGTATTCCAAGCGGAGTCCCCCCTTACATCAGGTATTCCCAGCGGAGTCCCCCCTTACATCAGGTATTCCCAGCGGAGTCCCTCCTTACATCAGGTATTCTCAGCGGAGTCCCCCCTTACATCAGGTATTCCCAGCGGAGTCCCCACTTACATCAGGTATTCCCAGCAAAGTCCCTCCTTACCCAAGGTATGATCCCCCAGCAGCAGAGACTCTCTCCGCCGCCATTACAGAACACAGTGAGTGGACAGTGGAGGAGCCCGGCCGGGTGGCTGCCAATAGGTATTGAGCTGTGGCGCCACTCACCCCTGCCCCTTCCCACATCATTTCACAGACAGACGGCAGCGGGGCGGGAGGTGGGCGGTGCCGCAGCTCAATTCCTATTGGCAGCCACCCGGCCTCCTCTTGTTTGGTCTTCAACAAAATGGCGGCCGGCGGAGACATTCTCCCCACCCGGCTGCGGACCTCTAGCGGCGGCAGCGGTCTTCAAGAAAATGGCAGCCGCGGACCTCTAGCGGCGGCAAATCGGGGGCCCTACGCAGATTGCGTAGCATGCGTATAGGGCGGATCGGCTCTGATTAGGTTGTAATGCAGTTCGGGATCAAACTTTGTGTGATCTAATAACTGCTGGGTATTCTGACCTAGGAAGGAGGTAATCCTAGTTTTAATGCCAAGAGTTTGTCTAGGATGGTAGCTTTATAAAAAAAAGGGATATGTTTGGTAACCCCATGCCTCCATTGTCTAAGGATAATATTAGGCACACATCTTGGAGGTTTATTACACCATACATATTGTGTTATAACAGCCCTCAAAAATTCCACTTGCCTGCTCGCATTTTGCATGTAAAATTTGGGGGCTGGCAAGGCGGGGCTGCCTGGGAGCGGGGGAGCGAGCATCGCCGGCAGGTGGGCTGTATGGGAGTTGTTCTCCCAGCGATCGGAGCAGAGCGGAAGAGAGAGGAGAGCTGCCATCCGGATGATCAGAGCACGGGGAACATAACAGCTTTCATTTCAATAGCTGTGTGTTCCCCGCCATGTGCCATCTCATACAGCCCCTCCTCTTTGTCCTGGGAAATTAAAGCTGTTATGTTCCCCGCGCTCTGATAATCTGGGTGGCGGCTTTCCTCTCTCTTCCCCTGCACAGGTAGGCTGCGATGGTGGATACAGGCTGCATTGGTGGCACATGCTGCATTGATGGATACAGGCTGCATTGATGGATACAGGCTGCATTGATGGATACAGGCTGCATTGATGGACACAGCCTGCATTGATGGATACAGGCTGCATTGATGGATACAGGCTGCATTGATGGACACAGGCTGCATTGATGGATACAGGCTGCATTGATGGACACAGCCTGCATTGATGGATACAGGCTGCATTGATGGATACAGGCTGCATTGATGGACACAGGCTGCATTGATGGATACAGGCTGCATTGATGGATACAGGCTGCATTGATGGACACAGGCTGCATTGATGGATACAGGCTGCATTGATGGACACAGCCTGCATTGATGGATACAGGCTGCATTGATGGATACAGGCTGCATTGATGGACACAGGCTGCATTGATGGATACAGGCTGCATTGATGGATACAGGCTGCATTGATGGACACAACCTGCATTGATGGATACAGGCTGCATTGATGGACACAGGCTGCATTGATAGACACAGGCTGCATTGATGGATACAGGCTGCATTGGTGGACACAGACTGTATTGGTGGACATGGACAGGTTGCATTGTTGGGCACGGATAAAGTTGTTGTTAATATTTATTTTTATAACTTAATTCTGCATAAAACATGTAAGTGTCATTTTATAAGGGCGTGTTTAGGGGTGGAATTAGCGGCGGGTCAGGGTAGGGGTTGGGCGGGGCAACTGGTGGCGAGTAAAATATGATGGAGAGAGAGGGATAGTAATGGTTCTGAATACGTAGAGCAGTTTAGGGAGCAGTATAATTTTTTGAGCTGCTATTCTACCAGCTATAGAAAGATCATAGGATTGTATTAGCTCCCATGGTAAAGAGGATAAAATTTGGTTTGTAATTGAAAGGCTAAGTTTATCTTTAACCACTTCAGCCACAGAAGAATTTAACCCCTTCCTGACCAGAGACCTTTTTGCGATGCGGCACTGTGTCACTTTAACTGACAATTGCACGGTCGTGCGACGTGGTACCCAAACATAATTGACGTCCTTTTTTCCCACAAATAGAGATTTCTGTTGCTGGTATTTGATCACCTGTGCGGTTTTTATTTTTTGTGCTATAAACAAAAAAAGAGCGACAGTTTTGAAAAAAAAGCAATATTTTTTACTTTTTGCTATAATAAATATCTCCAAATAATATATACAAAAGCAAATTTCTTTCTTAGTTTAGGCCGATATACTGGTATATTCTTCTACATATTTTTGGTAAATAAAACGCAATAAGCGTATATTGATTGGTTTGCGCAAAAGTTAGAGTGTCTACAAAAAAGGGGATAGTTTTATGGCATTTTTATAGGTACTGCAACATTATGGCAGACACATTGGACACTTTTGACGCTATTTTGGGACCATTGTCATTTATACAGCGATCAGTGCTATAAAAATGCACTGATTATTGTGTAAATGACACTGGCAGGGAAGGGGCTAACCACTAGGGGCCGAGGAAGGGGTTAAGTGTGTCCTAGGGAGTAATTCTAATTGTGTGGGGGCTGGGCAACTAGGGATGAGCCGAACACCCCCAGTTTGGTTTGCATCCAGAACATGCGAACGGATCAAAAGTTTGCGCGAACTTTCGAACACTGTTAAAGTCTATGGGACTCGAACGTTAGAAATCAAAAGTGCAAATTTTAAAGGCTAATATGCAAGTTATTGTCCTAAAAAGGGTTTGGGGACCCGGGTTCTGCCCCAGGGGACATGTATCAATGCAAAAAAAGTTTTAAAAACGGCCGTTTTTTCGGGAGCAGTGATTTTAATGATGCTTAACCACTTGTCCCCCGCCCACTGTCAATAGACGGCGGGCGGAGGACACTCTCGTTCTGACAGGACGTCATATGACGTCCTGTCTTTAAAACGAGCTAGGGGGCCGCTGCGTTCCCAAGGAACCGATGCGCATGCCCGGCGGCCGCGATTGCCGCCGGGCACCCGCGATTGCCCGGGAACCGAGCAGGAAAGTGGATCTGTGTGTGTAAACACACAGATCCACATCCTGTGAGGGAGAGGGGACCGATGGTGTGTCCCTTGTACATAGGGACAACCATCGGTCACCTCCCCCAGTCAGTCTCCTCCCCCCACAGTTAGTACACATTGAGGGAACATATTTAACCCCTTCCCGCCCCCTAGAGGTTAACCCCTTCCCTGCCAGTCACATTTATACAGTAATCAATGCATTTTTATAGCAGGGATCGCTGTATAAATGTGAATGGTCCCAAAAATGTGTCAAAAGTGTCCGATGTGTCCGCCGCCATATTGCAGTCACAATAAAAATCGCAGATCGCCGCCATTACTAATAATTTTTTTTTTTTAAATGCTATAAATCTATCCCCTATTTTGTAGACGCTATAACTTTTGCGCAAACCAATCAATACACGCTTATTGCGATTTTTTTTTATACCAAAAATATGTAGAAGAATACGTATCGGCCTAAACTGAGGAAAATTTTAATTAAAAAAAAAATGGGTATTTATTATAGCAAAAAGTAAAAAAAATTGTGTTTTTTTTCCAAACTGGACGCTCTTCTTTTGTTTATAGCGCAAAAAATAAAAACCGCAGAGGTGATCAAATACAACCAAAAGAAAGCTCTATTTGTGGGAAAAAAAGGACGCAAATTTCGTTTGGGAGCCACGTCGCACGACCGCGCAATTGTCATTCAAAGTGTGACAGCGCTGAAAGCTGAAAAATGGCTTGGGCAGGAAGGGGGTTTTCGTGCACAGTAGGGAAGTGGTTAAAGTGAAAAAATAAAAGTGAAATATTCCTTTAAATATTGTACCCGGGGGGTGTCTATAGTATGCCTGTAAAGTGGCGCATGTTTCACGTGTTTAGAACAGTCCCTGCAAAAAATGACATTTCTAAAGGAATAAAAGTAATTTAAATCTGCTTGCGGCTTTAATGTAATGTCGGGTCCCGGCAATATGGATGAAAATAATTGAGAACCCCCCCCCCTCCCTCAGGCCATTACCAGGCCCTTTGGGTCTTGTATGGATATTAAGGGGAACCCCGCACCCAAATTAAAAAGAGAAAAGGCGTGGGGCCCCCAGGCCCCTATATACTCTGAACAGCAGTATACAGGCGGTCCAAACAAGACAGGGACTGTAGGTTTGTTCTTAAGTTGAATCTGTTTGTATTTGGAACAGGTACATTTTGTAAGTGTAGCTTCAGCCAAAAAATCTATTTTTAAGCTTTTTGGATAACATAGGGAAGGGTTATCACCCCTGTAGCATTTGTTTTTCTGTCTGTGCCCCTGTTCAGAAGATTTCACCTCACTTTCTGTCCCAATGATAATTGGATTTTGAAAATTTGGGGTTTTTAGGGAAACAAGGATTGGTGGTAAAACATCAGTGGAGGAGACACCTTTTTTCCCATATTAACTCTTATAGTAGAGAATTTCTCTTCCTAGGGGTAGATTTCCTCTCACTTCCTGTTGTCTTCCTCCGTTTGTAAGTAGGAGTCGTTTGTAAGTCGGATGTTTGAAAGTAGGGGACCGCCTGTATATACTATACGGCCTGCCCTATATACTCTTCAGAAAATTGGGCCTTAGGTGTTGGTGGTACCAGAACACTGTAAGCCCTCACAGTTACTCTTGGTGGGCACTGGAACGGGCCCTGCTGTGAAATATTATATCAAGAATTGTAATTACATGCCCCTGTTGAACAGGGGTAGAAAAATTGGGCCTTTGGTGGTGGTGGTGGTGGTGGTGCCACAACACTGTAAGCCCTCACGCTTACTCTTGGTGGGCGCAGGAACGGGCCCTGCTGTGAAATATTAGATCAAAAATTGTAATTACATGTCCCTGTTAAACAGTGGCAGAAAAATTGGGTCTTAGGCAGTGGTGGTGGTGCCACAACACTGCAACCCCTCACAGATACTCTAGTTGAGTGCAGGAACAAGCCCTGCTGCAAAATATTACAGCAAAAATTTTAATTACACGCCCCTGTTAAACAGGGGCAGAAAAATTGGGCCTTAGCCACTGGTGGTGGTGCCCAGAACCAAAAATGTTCTTAGAAGCTATCAACATGAACATTGAGGAGGAATAGGATAGTCACTCAGCATAACAGGATAATCACTCAGCATCAGCATAGTCAGTCTTGAAGGGATCTCACATTCATAAAAAAAAATATCGGTTACATCAGCATCAGGTGTTTGGTAGCTGGGGATCCATTTTTATAAAGGTGAGTCGATCAACCGAGTCGGTGGACAGGCGCACTCTGTGATCGGTTACAAAGCCTCCAGCAGCACTAAATGTGCGTTCCGAAAGAACGCTGGATGCAGGACAGGCCAGTAGCTCAATTGCATACTGTGCAAGCTCTGGCCAGTGATCCATCCTCAAGACCCAGTAACCCAGAGGATTTTCGGTTGGAAAGGTCTCCAAGATAGATCTTGTCACTAGGTATTCCTGCACCATGTGAATCAGACGCTGGCGATGGTTGCTGGAACCAATCAGACCTTGGGGCTGCGGACTAAAAAATTGTCTGAATGCATCGGTCAGACGACCACCTTTTCCACTGCTCCTTCTGTGACTGACCGAAGCCTCAGCAACACGTTGTCCAGGACCAGGAAATTGTAACCTCCCAAGCTCTGGAAACGCGTTGCACAGACCTTTCTGCAAGGCCTCCCGAAGATGTTTCATCCTCTGCTCCCTCTGCGACGGCTGGATAAGTTCCGCAACCTTACCCTTGTAACGTGGATCAAGAAGGGTTGCCAGCCAGTAATGATCCCTCTCCTTGATCACACAAATCCGAGTGTCCTTTCGCAGGCTTTGCAGGATCAGGGAGGCCACGCAGCGTAGGTTTGCTGAGGCATTCGGTCCGGAGTCCTCTGGGTCACTAAGAACGACATGATCCGCAGCCACCTACTTCCAGCCACGTACAAGTCCATGGGTTTTCTGGGGACTGTAAACAATCCCTTGAAGTCTGCTGCTGAGTGCTAGGCTCCACCTCCATGCTGACACAATCCTCCTCCTCCTTCTCCTCCTCCTCTTCCTGTGTAATCAGCGGGCCCGCAGGAACACTCTCTGGATAAAGGGGGCCTTGAGAGGTAATGAAGTCCTCCTTTTCCTCCCTCTGTTCTGCCTCAAGTGCCCTGTCCATTATTCCATGCAGCGTGTGCTCCAACAGGTAGACAAGAGGGACAGTATCACTGATGCATGCACTGTCACTGCTCACCATCCTCGTGGCCTCCTCAAATGGTGACAGGACAGTGCATGCATTCTTGATCATGAGCCACTGGCGTGACGAAAAAGGCCAAGCTCCCCTAACCCTGTCCTGGTGCCATAGTCGCACAGGTCCTGATTGATGACCCTCTGCTGCGTGTGCAGCCGCTGCAGCATGGCCAACGTTGAGTTCGATCTGGTGGGCATGTCACAGATTAGGCAGTTCTGGGGCAGGTTGTATTCCTTTTGGAGGTCAGCCAGCCGAGCACTGGCTTTATTTGACCGGCGTAAATGCACACAGACTTTCCTGGCCTGCCTCAGGAGATCCTGTAAGCCAGGGTACCTGCACAAGCACCGCTGCACCACCAAATTAAGGACGTGAGCCATACAGGGCACATGGGTCAGGTGTCCCTGTCGGAGGGCGAAGAGGAGGTTTGTGCCATTGTCACAAACCACCATTCCTGGCTGAAGCTGGCGTGGCGTCAACCACCTCTGAGCCTGCCCCTGCAGAGCTGACAGAATCTCTGCCCCAGTGTGGCTCCTGTCCCCCAAGCACACCAGCTCAAGCACTGCATGGCATCTTTTTCCCTGCGTACTTGCATAGCCCCTTGAACGCCTACGGAGCACCGCTGGTTCCGAGGACAAATCTATAGAGGAAGAGGCCATGGAGGAAGAAGAAGAGGAGGGGGTGGAGGAGAGAGGTGTGTCAGAATCACCACTAGTAGCATTTTGGAGGCATGGTGGTGGAACAACCTCCAACAATACTGCACCCTGTCCTGCATCCTTCCCAGCTGCCAGCAGAGTCACCCAGTGCGCCGTAAAAGATAAGTAACGTCATTGTCCATGCCTGCTGGACCATGAGTCAGCGGTAATATGCACCTTACCGCTGACCGCCCTGTCCAGCGAGGCCAAGGCCTTGATTTCCACATGCCGGTAAAGAGCCGGAATCGTCTTCCGTGAAAAAGTGGCATTTGGGAACCTGCCACTGAGGTACCGCACATTCCACAAATTCACGAAAGGGGGCAGAATCTACCAGCTGAAAAGGCAGCAGTTGGAGTGCTAGCAATTAGCCAAGCTAGCATTCAACCTCTTGGATGGCTGGGAGCAAATTTCTTTCGGTTTAGCAACTTGGGTAGGGAAATTTGCCTGGTACAATCGGACGCTGGTGTAGCGATAGCAGATTGCCCGCAAGTACTTGGCAATGGCACACCTAATTCTACACCTTTATTCCTCTCAGTGCAGGTTTCTGAGGTACTGAAGGCAGTGGCGGCTGGTGCTCAAATTTTTTTGGGGGGGGCGCAAACAAACTGAAAAAAAAAAACATCAATTGCCGCCACTGTGCCCATTAAATGCAGCCACTGTGCCCAAACGCCACTAGTTTGTCCCCCAATGCAGCCAGTTTGTCCCCAAATGCAGCCAGTTTCCCCCCATATACAGCCAGTTTGTCCCCATATGCAGCCAGTTTCCCCCCAAAATACAGCCAGTTTGTCCCCCATATACAGCCAGTTTGTCCCCAAAATACAGCCAGTTTGTCCCCAATATACAGCCAGTTTGTCCCCATTATACAGCCAGTTTGTCCCCATTATACAGCCAGTTTGTCCCCAAAATACAGCCAGTTTGTCCCCAATATACAGCCAGTTTGTCCCCCATATGCAGCAAGTTTGTCCCCCATATACAGCCAGTTTGTCCCCCAAAATACAGCCAGTTTGTCCCCCAAAATACAGCCAGTTTCCCCCCATAATACAGCCAGTTTGTCCCCCCATAATACAGCCAGTTTGTCCCCCATATACAGCCAGTTTGTCCCCCATATACAGCCAGTTTGTCCCCCATAAATACAGCCAGTTTGTCCCCCATATACAGCCAGTTTCCCCCATAATACAGCCAGTTTGTCCCCCCATAATACAGCCAGTTTGTCCCCAATATACAGCCAGTTTGTCCCCAATATACAGCCAGTTTGTCCCCCATATACAGCCAGTTTGTCCCCCATATACAGCCAGTTTGTCCCCCATATTACAGCCAGTTTGTCCCCATAATACAGCCAGTTTGTCCCCATAATACAGCCAGTTTGCCCCCAAAATCAGCCAGTTTGCCCCCAAAATACAGCCAGTTTGTCCTTATATACAGCCAGTTTGTCCCCAATATACAGCCAGTTTGTCCCCCATATACAGCCAGTTTGTCCCCAAAATACAGCCAGTTTCCCCCCAAAATACAGCCAGTTTCCCCCCAAAATACAGTCAGTTTCCCCCCAAAATACAGCCAGTTTGTCCCCCATGATACAGCCAGTTTGTCCACATATACAGCCAGTTTGTCCCCAAAATACAGCCAGTTTGTCCCCATATACAGCCAGTTTGTCCCCAATATACAGCCAGTTTGTCCCCCATAAATACAGCCAGTTTTTCCCCCATATACAGCTAGTTTCCCCCATAATACAGCCAGTTTCCCCCCAATATACAGCCAGTTTGTCCCCCAGTGCGCCGTAAAAGATAGGTAACGTCCCTGTCCATGCCTGCTGGACCATGAGTCAGCGGTAATATGCACCTTACCACTGACCGCCCTGTCCAGCGAGGCCAAGACATTGATTTCCACATGCCGGTAAAGAGCCGGAATCGTCTTCCATGAAAAAAGTGGCATTTGGGAACCTGCCACTGAGGTACCGCACATTCCACAAATTCACGAAAGGTGGCAGAATCTACCAGCTGAAAAGGCAGCAGTTGGAGTGCTAGCAATTAGCCAAGCTAGCATTCAACCTTTTGGATGGCTGGGAGCAAATTTCTTTCGGTTTAGCAACTGGGGTAGGGAAATTTGCCTGGTACAATTGGACGCTGGTGTAGCGATAGCAGATTGCCCGCAAGTACTTGGCAATGGCACACCTAATTCTACACCTTTATTCCTCTCAGTGCAGGTTTCTGAGGTACTGAAGGCAGTGGCGGCTGGTGCTCAAATTTTTTTGGGGGGGCGCAAACAAACTGAAAAAAAAAAAAACATCAATTGCCGCCACTGTGCCCATTAAATGCAGCCACTGTGCCCAAACGCCACTAGTTTGTCCCCCAATGCAGCCAGTTTGTCCCCAAATGCAGCCAGTTTCCCCCCATATACAGCCAGTTTGTCCCCATATGCAGCCAGTTTCCCCCCAAAATACAGCCAGTTTGTCCCCCATATACAGCCAGTTTGTCCCCAAAATACAGCCAGTTTGTCCCCAATATACAGCCAGTTTGTCTCCATTATACAGCCAGTTTGTCCCCATTATACAGCCAGTTTGTCCCCAAAATACAGCCAGTTTGTCCCCAATATACAGCCAGTTTGTCCCCAATATACAGCCAGTTTGTCCCCCATATACAGCAAGTTTGTCCCCCATATACAGCCAGTTTGTCCCCCAAAATACAGCCAGTTTGTCCCCCAAAATATAGCCAGTTTGTCCCCCATATTACAGCCAGTTTGTCCCCATAATACAGCCAGTTTGTCCCCATATACAGCCAGTTTGTCCCCAATATACAGCCAGTTTGTCCCCCATATACAGCCAGTTTGTCCCCAAAATACAGCCAGTTTCCCCCCAAAATACAGCTAGTTTGTCCCCAAAATACAGTCAGTTTCCCCCCAAAATACAGCCAGTTTGTCCCCCATAATACAGCCAGTTTGTCCCCATATACAGCCAGTTTGTCCCCATATACAGCCAGTTTGTCCCCAAAATACAGCCAGTTTGTCCCCATATACAGCCAGTTTGTCCCCCATATACAGCCAGTTTGTCCCCCATAAATACAGCCAGTTTGTCCCCCATATACAGCTAGTTTCCCCCATAATACAGCCAGTTTCCACCCAATATACAGCCAGTTTGTCCCCCATATACAGCCAGTTTGTCCCCCATATACAGCCAGTTTGACCCCAAAATACAGCCAGTTTGCCCCCAAAATACAGCCAGTTTGTCCCCATATACAGCCAGTTTGTCCCCAATATACAGCCAGTTTGTCCCCCATATACAGCCAGTTTGTCCCCAAAATACAGCCAGTTTCCCCCCAAAATACAGCCAGTTTGTCCCCAAAATACAGCCAGTTTGACCCCATATACAGCCAGTTTGTCCCCCATATACAGCCAGTTTGCCCCCAAAATACAGCCAGTTTGTCCCCATATACAGCCAGTTTGTCCCCCATATACAGCCAGTTTTTCCCCCAAATGCAGCCAGTTTGTCCCCCAAATGCAGCCAGTTTGTCCCCCCCAGCCCTGCACTTACCTTCCTCGGGTCAGCGCCGTCCTTCTTCCGTCCTCGATGTCTTCTCCCGCCCTCGATGTCGCTTCAGCCAATCAGGTTACCGGTAACCAGACCCGGTGAACCTGATTGGCCAGGGAACGCACCCCCCGTGCTCCCTCTCGTTAGGTATAGGGATGAGCCGAACACCCCCGGGTTCGGTTCGCACCAGAACCTTCGAACGGACCGAAAGTTCGCGCGAATTTTCGAACCCTATTCGTTATAATGGACGCGAACGTTCAAAATCAAAATTGCTAATTACAACGGCCAATATGCATGTTAATGTCATAAAACAGGTTTGGGGACCCGGGTCCTGCCCCAGGGGACATATATCAATGCAAAAAGAAATTTTAAAAACTAAAGTTTTTTCGGGAGCAGTCATTTTAATGATGCATAAAGTGAAAAAAAAAAAAGTGAAATTTTCCTTTAAATATGGTACCTGGGGGGTGTCTAAAGTATGCCTGTGAAGTGGCATGTGTTTCCCGTGTTTAGAACTGTCCTTGCACAAAATGACATTTGTAAAGGAAAAAAAGAAGCCATTTAAAACCACTTGCGGCTTTAATGTCATGTCTTGTCCTGGCCGCCATATGGCTGAAAATCCTTGAGAAAAATGGCATGGCTACCCCATCACCCCCCCCCCCCCACCCCAGCCCCTTTGGGTCTTGTATGGATACTAAGGGGGACCCCGCACCCAAAATAAAACCCTATACCTACAACCCTATATACTCTGAACAGCAGTATATAGGTGGTGCAAACAAGACATGGACTGTAGGTTTGTTCTTAAGTAGAATCTGAACAGGTACATTATGAAGTGTAGCTACATCCCAAAAAAATCAATTTTTAAGCTTTTTGGAGAACATAGGGAGGGGTTATCACCCCTGTAACATTTGCTGTCTTTGCACATCTGTTCAGAACATGTCACCTCACTTTCCGTCCCAATGACAAATGTTTTTGGAAAAGTGGGGTTTTAATTGAAACAAGGATTGGTGATAAAGCATCAGTAGAGAGGAGATACCTTTTTCCCAAATTAAATCTAACAGGATAGAATTTTCCTTCCTAGGGGTAGATTTCCTCTCACTTCCTGTTTTCTCTTGCCGTTTGCAAGTAGGAGTCGTTTGTAAGTTGGATGTTTGAAAGTAGGGGCCTGCCGTATATACTCTGCAGAAATTTGCCCTATTAGATGTTGGTGTAGCCACAAGACTGGTGGGCACAGGAATGGGCCCTGCTGTGAGTTAATAGATCAAGATTTGTACTTGCATGCACCTGTTGAACCGGGCAGAAAAATTGGGCCTTTGGTGGTGGTGGTGGTGGTGGTGGACGGTGTTGCCACAAGACTGTAGGCCCTCATAGTTACTCTTGGTGGGCGCAGGAATGGGCCCTGCTGTGAACTATTAGATCAAGATTTGTAATTACACGCCCCTGTTAAACAGGGGCTGAAAAATTGTGCCTTAGGCATTGGTGCTGGTGCCACAACACTGCAACCCCTCACAGATACTGTACTTGGAGCACAGCAGTCACACCTGTTGCGAAGCATCTTTTTAAAAAATTGTAATTACACGCCCCTGTTATACAGGGGCTGAAAAATTGTGCCTTAGGCACTGGTGCTGGTGCCACAACACTGCAACCCCTCACAGATACTGTACTCTGAGCACAGCAATGAGACCTGTTGCAAAGCATTGCCTAAAAATTGTAATTACACGCCCCAACAGGGGCTGAAAAATTGTGCCTTAGGCACTGGTGCTGGTGCCACAACACTGCAACCCCTCACAGATACTGTACTCTGAGCACAGCAGTCACACCTGTTGCGAAGCATCTTTTTAAAAAATTGTAATTACACGCCCCTGTTATACAGGGGCTGAAAAATTGTGCCTTAGGCACTGGTGTGGTGGCATGGATCATTGAGGAGGAGGAAGAGGATAGTCAGTGAACAGAACAGGACAGTCACTCAGCATCAGCATAGGCAGTCTTGAAGGGATGTGACATTATAAATTATTCCGTTATATCCGCTTCAGGTGTCTGGTAGCTGGTGGTGATCCAAGACTGATTCATTTTTATGAAGGTCAGTCGATCAACCGAGTCGGTGGACAGGCGCACCCTATGATCGGTGACAAATCCTCCAGCAGCACTGAATGTGCGTTCGGAAAGAACGCTGGATGCAGGACAGGCCAGTAGCTCAATTGCATACTGTGCAAGCTCTGGCCAGTGATCCATCCTCAGGACCCAGTAAGCCAGAGGATTTTCGGTGGAAAAGGTGTCCAAGTCTGACCTTGCCCCTAGGTATTCCTGCACCATGTATATCAGACGCTGGCGATGGTTGCTGGAACCGATCATACCTTGGGGCTGCGGACTAAAAAATTGTCTGAACGCATCGGTCAGACGTCCACCTTCCCCACCGCTCCTTCTGCTACTGACCGAAGCCTCAGCAACTCGTCGTCCAGGACCAGGAGTTTGTAACCTCCCAGTTTCTGGGAACGCGTTGCACAGACCTTCCTGCAAGGCCTCCCTGAGATGTCTCATCCTCTGCTCCCTCTGCGACGGCAAGATAAGGTCCGCAACCTTACCCTTGTACCGTGGATCAAGGAGAGTGGCCAGCCAGTAATGGTCACTCTCCTTGATCCGAAGAACACGAGGATCCTTCCGCAGGCTTTGCAGGATCAGGGAGGCCATGCAGCGTAGGTTAGCTGAGGCATTCGGTCCGGAGTCTTCTGGGTCACTGAGGATGACATGATCGCCAGCCACCTCCTCCCAGCCACGTACAAGTCCACTGGTTTGTTGGGACTGTACATCATCCCTAAAAGACTGCTGCTGCTGATGCTGAGTGCCAGGCTCCACCTCCATGCTCACACAATCCTCCTCCTCCTCCTCCTCCTCCTCCTCTTCCTGTGTGATGGGTGGGACAGAAGGAACATTGTCTGGATAAAGGGGGCCTTGAGAGACAAGGAAGTCCTCCTCTTCCTGCCTCTGTTCTGCCTCAAGTGCCCTGTCCATTATCCCACGCAGCGTATGCTCCAACAGGTGGACAAGAGGTACAGTGTCACTGATGCATGCACTGTCACTGCTCACCATCCTCGTGGCCTCCTCAAATGGTGAGAGGACAGTGCATGCATCCCTGATCATGCTCCACTGGCGTGGGGAAAAAAAGCCAAGCTCCCCTGACCCTGTCCTGGTGCCGTAGTCGCAAAGGTACTCATTGATGGCCCTCTGCTGCGTGTGCAGTCGCTGCAGCATGGCCAACGTTGAGTTCCACCTGGTGGGCATGTCACATATTAGGCGGTTCTTGGGCAGGTTCAGCTCCTTTTGCAGCTCAGTTAGCCGAGCACTGGCATTATAAGATCAGCGGAAATGCACACAGACTTTCCTGGCCTGCCTCAGGACATCCTGTAAGCCTGGGAACCTGCCCAAGAACCGCTGCACCACCAGGTTGAGGACGTGAGCCATACAGGGCACATGGGTGAGCTGCCCCTGTCGCAGGGCGGAGAGGAGGTTGGTGCCATTATCAGAAACGACCATTCCTGGCTTAAGCTGGCGTGGCGTCAACCACCTCTCGGCCTGCCCCTGCAGAGCTGCCAGAACCTCTGGCCCAGTGTGGCTCCTGTCCCCCAAACACACCAGCGCAAGCACGGCATGGCATCTTTTTGCCTGCGTACTCGCGTAGCCCCTTGTACGCCTATGGAGCACCGCTGGTTCCGAGGACAGAGCACTCGAAGAGGACATGGAGGAAGAAGAAGAGGAGGGGGTGGAGGAGAGAGGTGTGTCACAACCAGTAGTAGCATTTTGGAGGCGTGGTGGCGGAACAACCTCCAACACTACTGCACCTTGTCCTGCATCCCTCCCAGCTGCCAATAGAGTGACCCAATGGGCCGTGAAAGAAAGATAACGTCCCTGTCCATGCCTGCTGGACCATGAGTCAGCGGTAATATGCACCTTACCGCTGACCGCCCTGTCCAGCGAGGCATGGACATTGCCTTCCACATGCCAGTAGAGAGACGGAATCGCCTTCCGTGAGAAAAAGTGGCGTTTGGGAACCTGCCACTGAGGAACCGCACATTGAACAAACTCACGGAAGGGGGCCGAGTCTATCAACTGAAAAGGCAGCAGTTGAAGTGCTAGCAATTTAGCCAAGCTAGCATTCAACCGCTGGGCATGTGGATGGCTGGGAGTATACTTCTTTCGACGGTCCAGCAGCTGGGGCAGGGAAATTTGCCTGCTACAATCGGACGTCGGTGTACTGCAAGTACTTGGTTGTGACACACCTAATTCTACACCTTCAGTCCTCTCAGAGCAGCTTTCAGAGAGGACTGAAGATATAGTGGGGATGGAGATCCCAGCTGATGAGGAGCAAGGAGAGGTCCGCTTTGTTCTTTGGTGTGGGTCTTTTATGTGTGCTTGCCAACAAGCTGCATGGCAGGTCGACATATGTCTGCTCATGCTTGTGGTGCCCAAGCGGCTGATGTTTTGGCCACGCGAGATACGCTTGAGACAAATATTGCAAATAGCAGTGGTGCGATCTGATGCACTCGTCTCAAAAAAGGCCCACACCAAAGAACTTTTGTGATAACGTGCAGAGGCAGCGCCCTGCACAGGCGGAGCTCTGCGGTGTGGTACAGTTGCTGTGCTGGCCTCTAGCTGGCCTCCAGGGGGCATCCTGCCTCGTTGGACATGTGACGCTGCATCCTCCTCCTCCTCCTCCTCTCTCCCTTCAGGCACCCACGTGGAGTCAGTGACCTCATCATCCCCTCCCTCTTCACCACTAGAGCAAACCTGGCAGTAAGCTGCAGCTGGTGGAACACTACTGCCAGATTGCTGTCCTTCAGCATCCCCTCTCTCTGCGCGCACACTACTGACTTCCTCAAGCTGGGTATCATCATCCGAGCCTTCGAATCGTTGGGCATCCTCCTGGAGCATGTACCCAACACTGTGCTCAAACAGTTCGGGGGACTCCTCAGGAGGACATGGTGGGTCTAGGGAAGGGGTGGCTGATGATGCCATTGAGTACGCGTTGGCAGCTGCTCTGCCAGTACCCTGAGCCTGGGTGAGAGAGGATGAGGAGGATGAGGAGGGCTTGGTCATCCATTCTACCAAGCCTTCGGCATGATGCGGCTCCACATGTCCAGCTGCCGAAAACAAAGACAAGCGTGTCCCATGGCCACGTGCTGATGACGATGCACGACCACGTCCACGGCCAGCACTGTTGTCTCTAGAAACAGAGCCTGCCTGCCCTGTGTTCTTGCCTCGGCACGCTCTGCCTCTCCTTGGCGGTCTTCCAGCCATTGTAGTCGGTAGTGTATATAGTATAAAAAATAGAACTCCTATGTGTGCTCACAACACACTGTAGGTCCTATGGGTGCTGACACTAACACACTATAGGTACTATGTGTGCTGCTGACAAGAAAATATAGGAGCTCTGTTTGCTGCCACTAACACACTAGAAGTCCTATGGGTGCTGCTGAGAAGAAAATATAGGAGCTCTGTGTGATGCCACTAACACACTAGAAGTCCTATGGGTGCTTCTGAGATGAAAATATAGGAGCTCTGTGTGATGCCACTAACACATTAGAAGTCCTATGGGTGCTGCTGAGAAGAAAATATAGGAGCTCTGTTTGCTGCCACTAACACACTAGAAGTCCTATGGGTGCTTCTGAGATGAAAATATAGGAACTCTGTGTGATGCCACTAACACATTAGAAGTCCTATGGGTGCTGCTAAGAAGAAAATATAGGAGCTCTGTTTGCTGCCACTAACACACTAGAAGTCCTATGGGTGCTTCTGAGAAGAAAATATAGGAGCTCTGTTTGCTGCCACTAACACACTAGAAGTCCTATGGGTGCTGCTGAGAAGAAAATATAGGAGCTCTGTGTGATGCCACTAACACACTAGAAGTCCTATGGGTGCTTCTGAGATGAAAATATAGGAACTCTGTGTGATGCCACTAACACATTAGAAGTCCTATGGGTGCTGCTGAGAAGAAAATATAGGAGCTTGTGTGATGCCACTAACACACTAGAAGTCCTATGGGTGCTTCTGAGATGAAAATATAGGAACTCTGTGTGATGCCACTAACACACTAGAAGTCCTATGGGTGCTGCTGAGAAGAAAATATAGGAGCTCTGTGTGATGCCACTAACACACTAGAAGTCCTATGGGTGCTTCTGAGAAGAAAATATAGGAGCTCTGTGTGATGCCACTAACACACTAGAAGTCCTATGGGTGCTTCTGAGATGAAAATATAGGAACTCTGTGTGATGCCACTAACACATTAGAAGTCCTATGGGTGCTGCTGAGAAGAAAATATAGGAGCTCTGTTTGCTGCCACTAACACACTAGAAGTCCTATGGGTGCTGCTGAGAAGAAAATATAGGAGCTCTGTTTGCTGCCACTAACACACTAGAAGTCCTATGGGTGCTGCTGAGAAGAAAATATAGGAGCTCTGTGTGATGCCACTAACACACTAGAAGTCCTATGGGTGCTTCTGAGATGAAAATATAGGAACTCTGTGTGATGCCACTAACACATTAGAAGTCCTATGGGTGCTGCTAAGAAGAAAATATAGGAGCTCTGTTTGCTGCCACTAACACACTAGAAGTCCTATGGGTGCTTCTGAGAAGAAAATATAGGAGCTCTGTGTGATGCCACTAACACACTAGAAGTCCTATGGGTGCTTCTGAGATGAAAATATAGGAACTCTGTGTGATGCCACTAACACATTAGAAGTCCTATGGGTGCTGCTGAGAAGAAAATATAGGAGCTCTGTTTGCTGCCACTAACACACTAGAAGTCCTATGGGTGCTTCTGAGATGAAAATATAGGAACTCTGTGTGATGCCACTAACACATTAGAAGTCCTATGGGTGCTGCTAAGAAGAAAATATAGGAGCTCTGTTTGCTGCCACTAACACACTAGAAGTCCTATGGGTGCTTCTGAGAAGAAAATATAGGAGCTCTGTGTGATGCCACTAACACACTAGAAGTCCTATGGGTGCTTCTGAGATGAAAATATAGGAACTCTGTGTGATGCCACTAACACATTAGAAGTCCTATGGGTGCTGCTGAGAAGAAAATATAGGAGCTCTGTTTGCTGCCACTAACACACTAGAAGTCCTATGGGTGCTTCTGAGAAGAAAATATAGGAGCTCTGTGTGATGCCACTAACACACTAGAAGTCCTATGGGTGCTTCTGAGATGAAAATATAGGAACTCTGTGTGATGCCACTAACACATTAGAAGTCCTATGGGTGCTGCTAAGAAGAAAATATAGGAGCTCTGTTTGCTGCCACTAACACACTAGAAGTCCTATGGGTGCTTCTGAGAAGAAAATATAGGAGCTCTGTGTGATGCCACTAACACATTAGAAGTCCTATGGGTGCTGCTGAGAAGAAAATATAGGAGCTCTGTTTGCTGCCACTAACACACTAGAAGTCCTATGGGTGCTTCTGAGATGAAAATATAGGAACTCTGTGTGATGCCACTAACACATTAGAAGTCCTATGGCTGCTGCTGAGAAGAAAATATAGGAGCTCTGTTTGCTGCCACTAACACACTAGAAGTCCTATGGGTGCTGCTGAGAAGAAAATATAGGAGCTCTGTGTGATGCCACTAACACACTAGAAGTCCTATGGGTGCTTCTGAGATGAAAATATAGGAACTCTGTGTGATGTCACTAACACATTAGAAGTCCTATGGGTGCTGCTAAGAAGAAAATATAGGAGCTCTGTTTGCTGCCACTAACACACTAGAAGTCCTATGGGTGCTGCTGAGAAGAAAATATAGGAGCTCTGTGTGATGCCACTAACACACTAGAAGTCCTATGGGTGCTTCTGAGATGAAAATATAGGAGCTCTGTGTGATGCCACTAACACACTAGAAGTCCTATGGGTGCTGCTGAGAAGAAAATATAGGAGCTCTGTGTGATGCCACTAACACACTAGAAGTCCTATGGGTGCTGCTGAGAAGAAAATATAGGAGCTCTGTGTGATGCCACTAACACACTAGAAGTCCTATGGGTGCTTCTGAGATGAAAATATAGGAACTCTGTGTGATGCCACTAACACATTAGAAGTCCTATGGGTGCTGCTGAGAAGAAAATATAGGAGCTCTGTTTGCTGCCACTAACACACTAGAAGTCCTATGGGTGCTGCTGAGAAGAAAATATAGGAGCTCTGTGTGATGCCACTAACACACTAGAAGTCCTATGGGTGCTTCTGAGATGAAAATATAGGAGCTCTGTGTGATGCCACTAACACACTAGAAGTCCTATGGGTGCTGCTGAGAAGAAAATATAGGAGCTCTGTGTGATGCCACTAACACACTAGAAGTCCTATGGGTGCTTCTGAGATGAAAATATAGGAACTCTGTGTGATGCCACTAACACATTAGAAGTCCTATGGGTGCTGCTAAGAAGAAAATATAGGAGCTCTGTTTGCTGCCACTAACACACTAGAAGTCCTATGGGTGCTGCTGAGATGAAAATATAGGAGCTCTGTGTGATGCCACTAACACACTAGAAGTCCTATGGGTGCTTCTGAGATGAAAATATAGGAGCTCTGTGTGATGCCACTAACACACTAGAAGTCCTATGGGTGCTTCTGAGATGAAAATATAGGAACTCTGTGTGATGCCACTAACACATTAGAAGTCCTATGGGTGCTGCTGAGAAGAAAATATAGGAGCTCTGTTTGCTGCCACTAACACACTAGAAGTCCTATGGGTGCTGCTGAGAAGAAAATATAGGAGCTCTGTGTGATGCCACTAACACACTAGAAGTCCTATGGGTGCTGCTGAGAAGAAAATATAGGAGCTCTGTGTGATGCCACTAACACACTAGAAGTCCTATGGGTGCTGCTGAGAAGAAAATATAGGAGCTCTGTGTGATGCCACTAACACACTAGAAGTCCTATGGGTGCTGCTGAGAAGAAAATATAGGAGCTCTGTTTGCTGCCACTAACACACTAGAAGTCCTATGGGTGCTGCTGAGAAGAAAATATAGGAGCTCTGTTTGCTGCCACTAACACACTAGAAGTCCTATGGGTGCTTCTGAGAAGAAAATATAGGAGCTCTGTTTGCTGCCACTAACACAATAGAAGTCCTATGGGTGCTGCTGAGAAGAAAATATAGGAGCTCTGTGTGATGCCACTAACACACTAGAAGTCCTATGGGTGCTGCTGAGAAGAAAATATAGGAGCTCTGTTTGCTGCCACTAACACACTAGAAGTCCTATGGGTGCTGCTGAGAAGAAAATATAGGAGCTCTGTGTGATGCCACTAACACACTAGAAGTCCTATGGGTGCTGCTGAGAAGAAAATATAGGAGCTCTGTTTGCTGCCACTAACACACTAGAAGTCCTATGGGTGCTGTTGGGGTGCAATGCTGTGCTAACAGCACTGCGGTTGGTACTACTGCAATACTGTACTAACAGTAAGCACGCACCAGACTAATCCCCAGCAGCAGCTAATAACACACTAACTGTGCAATCAGCAGCAATGAACGATCAATGACTTAGGTAGCAATGGTTTAGCAAAGAAATAGCCAATGGTTTAGCAAAGAAGAGCAAATCTTTCAGTATCAAGCAAAGACAGAATCAGCAGACTAATCTCTCCTAAAGCCGGAACTCATGTGACCGGGGCCGATGGCGTGGCGGCCTTTTAAATGGTGGGGCGTGTACTAAAGCCCCTGAGCTGTAATTGGCTACAGGCGTCCTGCCTGTAGCCAATTATTGCTCTCTGAGTTTCGGGCGCTGTGATTGGCCAAGCATGCGGGGTCACAGTGCATGCTTGGCCAATCATCAGCCAGCAATGCACTGCGCCGGCCGCGCCGGCCGCAATGCATTGCGGGGCCGCTCGCATCACACGAATGTGATGCGAACGGCCCAAATAGTTCTGGGCTCGACGAGCGAGCGAACGCCCGGTGCTCGATTCGAACATGGGTTCGAATCGAGCACCGGGCCCATCCCTAGTTAGGTATTTAGAAGCCCATTACAGCCCGCTGGCTCTGATAGGCACTTCTAAAGGCCAACCAGACGCTGTTATTCAGATGGCCGGCGCTCAAGGAGCCGGCCATCTGAATAGTGGGCGGCAGTGGCAGCGACAATACATAGGTTCATGCAATGCATGAACCTATGTATTGTTGTGAGTGACGGCCGGGCGCAGAAGCGAGCGGGGGCGGCGCTTCTGCGCCCACTATGGACGCACCGCCACTGAGTGTAAAAAAAAGGACATTTAAAAAAAAAAAACTCTTAAAGGGCCCGTTTTTTTTTTGTGGTGACCACAGGAGGGGGGGGGGGGGGGCGGCGCCTGGGCGCCCCCTATGGATGGGCCGCCTTTGACTGAAGGTATAGTGGGGTTGGAGATCCCAGCTGATGAGGAGCAAGGAGAGGTCCGCCTTATAGTCAGTCCCCTTCCCCCCACAGTTAGAACACAAAATAGGGAACACGGTTAACCCCTTGATCGCCCCCTAGTGTTAACCCCTTTCCTGCCAGTGACATTTACATTGTAATCAGTGCATATGTATAGAACTGATCGCTCTGTAAATGTCAATGGTCCCAAAAATGTGTCAAGAGTGTCCGACCTGTCCGCCGCAGCGTCACAATACCGCAAAAAATTGCAGCTCACCGCAATTACTAGTAAAAAAAAAATGCCATATAAATGCCATAAATCTTTCCCATAGACATGTGCAAAAGGAAAAAAATTGTTTTGTTTCGTTTCGTTTTAATTCGTTAATAATTAATTTCGTTTAGTTAGATTCGTTAAATTCATTAAATTCGTTTTCGGATTTTGTTTCGTTTTCGACTGAATTCGAAAATCGTCGCATTCGAAAATATTTCAACCGAATTCGAAAATATTTCTACCGGATTCGAAATTATTTCAACATGATTCGAAATTATTTCAACCGCATTTGAAACTATTTCAACCGGATTCGAAAATATTTTGCGACCCGAATTTGGGTCCACGTATCTCAGGGTCACTTAGTGATAGAAGCCCCAAATTTGGAGATGTTGTAGTGCTAGTTCTACTCTGTTTGCATACCAAATGTGGGGTTTCTAACTACAAGTGGTCCCAAGATATGTGGCCCCAAATTCGGGTCGCAAAATCTCATTCTCTGCTGCAGAAAAGTGCTTGACATTTTGCGACCCGACTTTGGGTCCACGTATCTCGGGGTCACTTAGTGATAGAAACCCCAAAATTGGTATGCAAACACAGGAGAACTAGCACTACAACATCTCCCAATTTTTTCACCAAGTAACCCCGAGATACGTGGACCCAATTTCGGGTCGCAAAATATTTTCGAATCCGGTTGAAATAGTTTCAAATGCGGTTGAAATAGTTTCAAATGCGGTTGAAATAATTTCGAATCATGTTGATACTATTTAAAGCGTATTCAAAAATATTTTGCGACCTAACTTTGAAAAAAAAAATGAAATTGATTCTAACAGTCTGCAGGAGACAAATGTACAATTGCAGCGTCGTACAATTAAGCCGCTTCGTCGAATCTTCTTACAACTTTCGACAGACACCATAAGCCTTCAATGACAGATTCGACATAGTTTCAAATGCAGTTGAAATAACTTCGAATCATGTTGATACTATTTCAACCGGATTCGAAAACATTTTGTGACCCGAATTGGGTCCATGTATCTCGGGGTTACTTGGTGATAGAAACCCAAAATTTGGAGATGTTGTAGTGCTAGTTCAACTGTGTTTCCATACCAAATTTGGGGTTTCTAGGTATAAGTGGAACCAAGATACGTGGCCCCAAATTCGGGTCACAAAATGTAATTCTCTGCTGCAGAAAAGTACTTGACATATCGCCCATATCTGGGGGTCACTTGGGGTTAGGAACCTCATAACTTGTGGCAGGTGACGTGGCAAGTGGACAAGTAACCATCTTCCAAAATGTATAATTCAAATAGAAAAGATTAGAACAGAATAGAAAAAATATATAATTTAATAGAATAAAATAGAAAGAACATACAACCATCTTCTGAAATTCGAATATAATAAATTCGAATTTCAAATAGTATGAATTCAAATTTTTTAATTAATTAATTTTAACTTTGAAAAGAAAAGATTATAATAAAATAGAAAATAGACTAGAAAAACAATAACCCCAAATTTGGGGTTTCTATCACCAATTAACCATGAGATACGTGGACCCAAATTCGGGTCGCAAAATATTTTCGAATCCGGTTGAAATAGTTTCAAATGCAGGTGAAATAATTTCGAATCATGTTGATACTATTTCAACTGGATTCGAAAATATTTTGCGACCCGACTTTGGGTCCATGTATCTCAGGGTTACTTGCTGATAGAAACCCCAAATTTGAAGATGTTGTAGTGCTAGTTCTACTATGTTTGCATACCAAATTTGGGGTTTCTAGCTATAAGTGGACCCAAGATACATGGCCCCAAATTCGGGTCACAAAATGTAATTCTCTGCTGCAGAAAAGTACTTGACATATCGGCCATATCTGGGGGTCACTTGGGGTTAGGAACCCCATAACTTGTGGCAGGTGATGTGGCAAGTGGACAAATAACCATCTTCCAAAATGTATAATTCAAATAAAAAAGATTAGAACAGAATAGAAAAAATATATAATTTAATAGAATAAAATAGAAAGAATATACAACCATCTTCTGAAATTCGAATTTAGTATAGAATAAATTCAAATCTGAATAGAAAAGATTAGAATTAGTGTTGAGCGGACCCGAACTTTACAGTTCGGGTCCGTACCGAATTTTGGCTTTTTCCCGACCCCGGACCCGGACCCGGATTTTGTGCTAAAGTCCGGGTTCGGGTCCGGATTCGGGAATTTAATGGCGCAGTTAGAAATGCTTCAGGGGCCAGCCAATCACCATTTGATTAGCTGGTGTGCCCTTAGAAGCCATCATAGCCATGCCTACTAATGGCATGGCTGTGATTGGTCAGTGCAACATGTGACCCAGCATGTGACCAGCTTCTATATAAGCAAGAGGCACACAGCACAGATCGTCACTCTGCTTTTAGACAGTGTAGGGAAAGGATCCTGGCTGCTGTTGCTGTGAGGGAGAGAATTATATGATAGGAGTTAGTCCTGATTCTGCAATCTACTGATAGAAAAGATAGAGAGACAGTGTAGTGTAGTGTAGTGTAGGGGCAGGATCCTGTTTGTGCTTTCAGGGAGAGAGATTTAGATAGGAGTCCAGATTAAGAGATATAATAGCTCAGCGATCTGCATAGGTTTATCTGTTTGTGTTGCAAGCTCAGTGCACCAGCACTGCATTACGTTGAGTGATACACCTATTCCATTTAGTGGCTGTATTGTGCTCTTGCTAAAAGACCCATTTCGGGCAGAAAAAAAAACAAAAAAAAAACAAAAAAAAAAAAAGGCACTTTATTGTGCTTTTGCTAAAAAGACCCATTTTTGGGCCCCAAAAAAAAAAAAGGCACTTTATTGTGCTGTTGCAAAAAAAAAAAAGGCACTTTGTTGTGCGCAAAAAATACCTATTTTTGGGCAAAAAAAATATTTTGCAGTGTATATCTCTAGTTGTGTGAAATAACCAATTTCTATATATTTTTCTTGTACTATGCTATACTAAAAAAAAAAAAAAAACTTTTTTTTGAATAGCATTCTCTGCAGCTGTGCGATTCAGCGGTTATATACTGTGGGTGTGTTGTGCTCTTCCAAAAAACGCCATTTAGGGCCACAGAAAATATTTTGCAGTGTGAAATACACATCTGGAGGTGTGTGAAAAAACAACATTATTTTTGAATAGCATTCTCTGGCCTCTGCAGCTGTGCGATTCAGCGGTTATATACTGTTGGGGTTGTTGTGCTCTTCAAAAAAACGCCATTTAGGGCCACAGAAAATAAATTGCAGTGTGAAATACACATGTGGAGGTGTGTAAAATAAACAATTTCTATATATTGTACAGTGCTATACTAAAAAAAACAACATTTTTTTTGAATAGCATTCTCTGCACTTCTATAGCTGTGTGATTCAGTGGTTAAATACTGTGGTTGTGTTGTGCTCTTCCAAAAAACGCCATTTAGGGCCACAGAAAATATTTTGCAGTGTGAAATACACATCTGGAGGTGTGTGAAATAAACAATTTCTATATATTGTACAGTGCTATACTAAAAAAAACAACATTTTTTTTGAATAGCATTCTCTGCACTTCTATAGCTGTGCGATTCAGTGGTTAAATACTGTGGTTGTGTTGTGCTCTTCCAAAAAACGCCATTTAGGGCCACAGAAAATATTTTGCAGTGTGAAATACACATCTGGAGGTGTGTGAAAAAACAACATTATTTTTAAAAAGCATTCTCTGGCCTCTGCAGCTGTGCGATTCAGCGGTTATATACTGTTGGGGTTGTTGTGCTCTTGCAAAAAACGCCATTTAGGGCCACAGAAAATATTTTGCAGTGTGAAATACACATCTGGAGGTGTGTGAAATAAACAATTTCTATATATTGTACAGTGCTATACTAAAAAAAAAACATTTTTTTTGAATAGCATTCTCTGCACTTCTATAGCTGTGCGATTCAGTGGTTAAATACTGTGGTTGTGTTGTGCTCTTCCAAAAAACGCCATTTAGGGCCACAGAAAATATTTTGCAGTGTGAAATACACATCTGGAGGTGTGTCAAATAAACAATTTCTATATATTGTACAGTGCTATACTAAAAAAAAAAACATTTTTTTTGAATAGCATTCTCTGCACTTCTATAGCTGTGCGATTCAGTGGTTAAATACTGTGGTTGTGTTGTGCTCTTCCAAAAAACGCCATTTAGGGCCACAGAAAATATTTTGCAGTGTGAAATACACATCTGGAGGTGTGTGAAATAAACAATTTCTATATATTGTACAGTGCTATACTAAAAAAAAAACATTTTTTTTGAATAGCATTCTCTGCACTTCTATAGCTGTGCGATTCAGTGGTTAAATACTGTGGTTGTGTTGTGCTCTTCCAAAAAACGCCATTTAGGGCCACAGAAAATATTTTGCAGTGTGAAATACACATCTGGAGGTGTGTCAAATAAACAATTTCTATATATTGTACAGTGCTATACTAAAAAAAAAAACATTTTTTTTGAATAGCATTCTCTGCACTTCTATAGCTGTGCGATTCAGTGGTTAAATACTGTGGTTGTGTTGTGCTCTTCCAAAAAACGCCATTTAGGGCCACAGAAAATATTTTGCAGTGTGAAATACACATCTGGAGGTGTGTAAAATAAACAATTTCTATATATTGTACAGTGCTATACTAAAAAAAACAACATTTTTTTTGAATAGCATTCTCTGCACTTCTATAGCTGTGCGATTCAGTGGTTAAATACTGTGGTTGTGTTGTGCTCTTCCAAAAAACGCCATTTAGGGCCACAGAAAATATTTTGCAGTGTGAAATACACATCTTGGAGGTGTGTAAAATATACAATTTCTATATATTCTTCTTGTACAGTGCTATACTAAAAAAAACAACCTTTTTTTTTTAATAGCATTTTCTGTAGCTGTGCGATTCAGCGGTTACGTGCTGTGGGTGTGTTGTGGTCTGGCAAAAAACGCCATTTAGGGTCACAGAAAATATTTTGCAGTGTGAAATACACATCTGGAGGTGTGTGAAAAAACAACATTATTTTTAAAAAGCATTCTCTGGCCTCTGCAGCTGTGCGATTCAGCGGTTATATACTGTTGGGGTTGTTGTGCTCTTGCAAAAAACGCCATTTAGGGCCACAGAAAATATTTTGCAGTGTGAAATACACATCTGGAGGTGTGTGAAATAAACAATTTCTATATATTGTACAGTGCTATACTAAAAAAACCAACATTTTTTTTGAATAGCATTCTCTGCACTTCTATAGCTGTGCGATTCAGTGGTTAAATACTGTGGTTGTGTTGTGCTCTTCCAAAAAACGCCATTTAGGGCCACAGAAAATATTTTGCAGTGTGAAATACACATCTGGAGGTGTGTGAAAAAACAACATTATTTTTAAAAAGCATTCTCTGGCCTCTGCAGCTGTGCGATTCAGCGGTTATATACTGTTGGGGTTGTTGTGCTCTTGCAAAAAACGCCATTTAGGGCCACAGAAAATATTTTGCAGTGTGAAATACACATCTGGAGGTGTGTGAAATAAACAATTTCTATATATTGTACAGTGCTATACTAAAAAAAACAATTTTTTTTTTTAATAGCATTCTCTGCACTTCTATAGCTGTGCGATTCAGTGGTTAAATACTGTGGTTGTGTTGTGCTCTTCCAAAAAACGCCATTTAGGGCCACAGAAAATATTTTGCAGTGTGAAATACACATCTGGAGGTGTGTGAAATAAACAATTTCTATATATTGTACAGTGCTATACTAAAAAAAACAACATTTTTTTTGAATAGCATTCTCTGCACTTCTATAGCTGTGCGATTCAGTGGTTAAATACTGTGGTTGTGTTGTGCTCTTCCAAAAACGCCATTTAGGGCCACAGAAAATATTTTGCAGTGTGAAATACACATCTTGGAGGTGTGTAAAATAAACAATTTCTATATATTCTTCTTGTACAGTGCTATACTAAAAAAAACAACCTTTTTTTTTTAATAGCATTTTCTGTAGCTGTGCGATTCAGCGGTTACGTGCTGTGGGTGTGTTGTGGTCTGGCAAAAAACGCCATTTAGGGCCACAGAAAATATTTTGCAGTGTGAAATACACATCTGGAGGTGTGTGAAATAAACAATTTCTATATATTGTACAGTGCTATACTAAAAAAAAAAACATTTTTTTTGAATAGCATTCTCTGCACTTCTATAGCTGTGCGATTCAGTGGTTAAATACTGTGGTTGTGTTGTGCTCTTCCAAAAAACGCCATTTAGGGCCACAGAAAATATTTTGCAGTGTGAAATACACATCTGGAGGTGTGTGAAATAAACAATTTCTATATATTGTACAGTGCTATACTAAAAAAAACAACATTTTTTTTGAATAGCATTCTCTGCACTTCTATAGCTGTGCGATTCAGTGGTTAAATACTGTGGTTGTGTTGTGCTCTTCCAAAAACGCCATTTAGGGCCACAGAAAATATTTTGCAGTGTGAAATACACATCTTGGAGGTGTGTAAAATAAACAATTTCTATATATTCTTCTTGTACAGTGCTATACTAAAAAAAACAACCTTTTTTTTTAATAGCATTTTCTGTAGCTGTGCGATTCAGCGGTTACGTGCTGTGGGTGTGTTGTGGTCTGGCAAAAAACGCCATTTAGGGCCACAGAAAATATTTTGCAGTGTGAAATACACATCTGGAGGTGTGTGAAATAAACAATTTCTATATATTTTCCTTGTACTGTGCTATACTAATGTAGCGGGGTGTTCCCCTTTAATGCAGAGAGACAAGAAGTTCCAGGTGAGAGGTGAGTCGGGAGGAAGTAAAGAGACATTATGGAAGTGAAAGCAGAGGAGAGAGAGACTACATCTCCCAGTACATCTTGCAGCACCCAGGGTGCATTGCTCCAGAACAGAGACTGCTGGGGCAGACTTTATAAAGGGGAGGCGGAGTTTTGGTCGGCCTCTTTGGACACCCCTCTCCTAGCAAGAGGATCTCTGTGCTGAACTGCTGTGTGCACAAGGCCTGAAGCCTGGGCCGTATGCTCCTTTCCAAAGAGCCCTCTGCCAGCCTAGCAGAGCCTTAGAGACATCTAATCCTCCTTGCTGCAGTACACCAGAAGGATTGAAGACTTGGATGTCGGTGGATTCCTGTTCCTAGACGAATCGATGGAGGAAAGGGACTTGGACTTGTCCAGGTGGTGAGAGCTGTTTAAAGACAGATACTTTATCTTTACTATTCGTTGGGATTACAAAGTTGTTCTTCAAGTGCACCACCGAGAGATTGCTAGCAAATATTGTTTCACTGAACTTCCATTTAGATCAGTCAGGCCTGACTGCATAGGTAGACATTGCTGGGTGTTAGTCTACCCATGAGGGGAAGTAGCTGTAAAAGGGCAGCGCTAGAGTTGCATAGCAATACTTTATTATTCTGATTACTCTGTTTATCTTTATTACTGTTTGTTGCAGGGATCTGCAACTTGTTATACTGTTGTTTATTACTTGCCCATTAGCCTCAGTAAAATATCTGGGTAAAGTACATTTGGTGTCAGTTCCGCTTACTTTAATAGGAGTTTTAAAGTATATTCTGTGTATGTTTGTTATAGGACTGCGTCACCAACAGTTGCGATCACGCGGTCCTATCTCTCTATCACCAGCTGTGCCACGGGAGGTTAGAGCCGATTGCCGGGGGTTGACAGCGGTGCACTGCAGGGCCCAAATCAATATCAGCGGCTCTCTTAACTGGGGGTAGCGCTACACGTGGGGGCTCGAGTCCGGGATCCTTGTACGTTGCACGCTGCAATCAAGCCGGTCAGAAGTACCAGCATGGACCCGCTGGCAATGTCACAGTGGTGCGCAGCGATTGGCGCCGATCCAACCGCGGCGGTAGTCATTGTACTCCCGGGGGAAAGATGGAAGGAAGAGGAGATAAAACAGCTCGTATTGTTACTGTCTCCGAGCCACAAAGCATGGGTGATGGATTTTAGGCCAGATCCAGTGATCTCGTTTACATACGCACTGGTAGAATGGAAAAACGAAATCCCAGAGCATTTTAAAAGTCAGAGTATATAAGCCATAGATAATCAGATCTATCACTTGATACATACGCTGCCAGTGAAGGAAGAATGGTTTCAGACACCAAAGCCATCACTCCCACAATTATCTCCACCACTATCCCCTAAAGCAGAAAAGCTTAAGGAACTATTAAGCCCGGGATCACCGCTGGCCGCTATAGGGCCTGAATTGTTGAATGCTCTAGGAGACCTTGTAATTAAGTGCCAGAAAAGCAGTACGGTGCATGTGGAGGCCAGTTACCGGAAGCTTAGCACCTTCTCAGGGAAGCTCCCCGTCCCTGCGGGGGAGGAAGATTTTGACACTTGGGTGGAACAGGCATTGCAGGCAGTAGAAGCATGGGAGATGCCTGAGGCACAGAAGAGACAGCGAGTCTTAGAAAGTCTGAAAGGTGCCGCGGCAGAAGCGGTGAAGAGCTTCCGGTTTGGAAATGAAAACTGTACAGCTCAAGATTGCCTGGCCATGCTGCAGGAAGAGTTTGGTCAGCTGGAGAAGGTGTCAGAGATGATTTATCAAATTGAACACACTCTCCAGCAGCCGAATGAGAAACTGTCAGAATATGTTAGAAGGCTGAACAGGCAGTTATGCAAGATTGTACTGAAGAAGGGAATGCTGCCCAAAGATGCAGATGAAGCACGCATGAAGCAGATCATGAGGGGAGCGCGGCGCTCAGACCCGGTTTGGCTGCACCTGAAAACCTCAGGAGGAGGAATGTCACTAACCTACTCTGATCTAATAAAAATTATTAGGGACGAAGAGGCGCTGGAGGAAGATCAGCAGGTGGCCAAGGCGAATGTCACACCTGTACCAGTGTTGGTCCATTCGGTCAAGAGCCCAGAAAGAGATGCGGAGGTTGACACTCTGAAATCGCAAATGGCCCAAGTGTTGGAGATGCTGACCTCTTTGATGGAGAAAGATCAGAGAAGACGAGAGAAACCAAGCCCAAGAAAGGAGTTGTTCCCGAACACCTCAGCACCGGCCTCCCTACAGGACCGAGAAGAGGTGATTTGCTATAACTGCGGAGGGAGTGGCCACTTTGCTAACGTATGCTCCAGCCCAAAGAAGAAGAGAACAGATAATTGCAAGCCGGCGGGAAACTCCAAAGGGCCCCGGTGAAGGAGTCAACCGGGTGCCCATCATCTTCAGTGTGCTCCAAACTAAAAAAAAAGGCCAAGAATGGAGGAGACAAAACTCCTAGGAGGAGGTATAGTACACCCCCACCAAGATGTACCCCAGAGGGAGGGGGCAAGACCCCTCAGTGGAAGTACAGCACCCCAAAGAAGGAACATCCACCTAAAAGGAACAATAACATCCCTCAGCGGGTTTGTGCCCCCATTGAGAGGGAGAAAGTCAATGCATGCCAGGCTCAGGAAAAATTAAAGTCCAAAAGGAGCAGGGCAAGGGTTGAAAGCCAAAAAAAAGAGGTGACCCCAGTCCGGCCATACCCAAAGGAACTGGTGGGCCCGTCTCCTACTGTGCCCATTCAAGTGGAAGGAGTCTATACTAAAGCTCTTTTGGACACCGGAGCACAGGTGACTTTACTATACCGGGACTTCTATGATAGGCACTTGAGTCATCTGCCTATCCAGAAGATAGAAGAGCTGGAGATATGGGGACTTGGAACCCAGAGTTTCCCTTATGATGGGTACCTGCCCATAAAGATGACTTTCGACCCATCCGTGGCTGGGAAGGCTGAAGTGTTTGACACCCTGGCAGTTGTGTGTCCCCGGCCGCCTGGAGCCAGCAAGATTTCCCTGATCATTGGGACAAACACGGATCTAGTCAGGAGACTCCTGACCCCTCTCGTGAAAGAGAGAAACCATTCAGCCACCAAAATCCATCCCATGCTAAAGACGGCCTACCAACGACTGGTCTTAGAGCAGAAGACCCCGGGAGAGGGGATAGGGAAGGTGTGGAGACTTGGCAGAGAAGGAGTAGTACTACAGCCCGGAGAAGTAACCTGTCTTAGGGCCACTGTGAAGCTTTCGTGGGAACAACCTGGCCCCTTTGTCATGCTGGAATCAGACCCAAGGGAAGAGTCCTCAGGCCTGGAAGTGATACCAGAAGTGATTCCGTTCAAGGCCCTGAAGAAGGCCCATGGCAGAGTTCCGGTGAGTGTTAGGAACACTACGGGAGGACCCATGGAGATCCCTGCCAGAGTGTTGCTTGGTCAGGTGAGCCCTGCTGCCCCGGTCACTTGGTCCGAAGTCAAGGGGACGGGTGACGGAGGAGATGTTTGGGAGAAACTGTCCGTGGAAAACCCGAACCTACCCAGGGCTTGGAAAGAAGGAGCCAAGGCCCAGCTGACCAGGTGGGAGAAGATCTTTTCCGAAGATGAATTCGATGTGGGGTGTGCAAGAAGTGCCACCCATCGGATCCGCCTCCAAGAAGATAAGCCCTTCCGAGAGAGGGTCAGGCGGGTCCCCCTGGCAGATCTGGAGGATCTGAGGGAACAACTTGTAGAACTAAAGAAGACTGGTGTGATCCGGGAGTCTAGAAGTCCCTATGCCTCCCCAATCGTGGTGGTCAGAAAGAAGAATGGGTCGTTGAGGCTTTGTATCGATTACAGGACTCTCAACAGGAGAACCATCCCTGACCAATACACCACGCCAAGGATAGAAGATGCCCTACAAAGTTTGTCTGGAGCCAAATGGTTCAGTGTGATGGACCTCAAGAGTGGGTACTATCAAATCCCTATGCACCCAGAAGACAGGGAGAAGACAGCCTTCATAACCCCGGTGGGATTCTTCGAATTCAATAGGATGCCTCAGGGTCTGTCTGGAGCTCCTGCTACCTTTCAACGCCTTATGGAGAAGACTGTTGGAGACATGAATCTTATAGAAGTCCTTGTGTACTTGGACGATGTCATTGTCTTTGGAAGAACCTTGGAAGAACATGAAGCCAGGTTGGAGAAAGTATTGAGAAGACTCAGCGAAGAGGGACTTAAGCTTTCCCCCGAGAAGTGTCGGTTCTACCAGTCTTCTGTGAACTATCTGGGGCACATAGTGTCTGAAGAAGGGGTGGCCACAGATCCTGAGAAGTTGGAAGCAGTCACTTCCTGGCCACGACCCACCACAGTAACAGAGCTCAGATCCTTCCTGGGGTTCTGCTCCTATTATAGGAGGTTTGTGGAGGGGTTTGCTCGGATTGCCCGCCCGTTGAATGAATTGCTAAAGGCAGAAGGGGAAGAGGATGACTCAGGGCCCAGGAGGCCTGGTGAGTCAGTTCAAGATCAGTGGAACCCAAGGTGTGAAGAGGCCTTTCATGCTCTGAAGAGGAGCTTAACCACTGCCCCAGTCCTGGCCTACGCCGACCCTACCAGACCTTATGAATTACATGTGGATGCCAGCCATGAGGGTCTAGGTGGTGTACTCTACCAAGAACATGAAGGACAACTGCGACCAGTGGCCTATGTGAGCAGGAGCCTGACCCCCTCAGAAAGAATTACCCCACTCATAAGCTGGAATTCCTGGCCCTCAAATGGGCGGTAGTAGACAAGCTAAAAGACTACTTGTATGGGGCAGAGTTTACTGTGAAGACAGACAACAACCCCCTGACCTACCTCTTCACCACCGCGAAACTAGATGCCACCGGACACAGGTGGTTGGCCGCATTGTCTGGATTCAACTTCAGTCTGAAGTACAGACCAGGAGCCGGAAATAGGGATGCAGATGCCCTGTCCCGGAGGTCTCATGCCACGACAAATGACTGGGAAGATTGGACCCAAGTGGCACCGGACGGGGTGCGGGCCCTTTGTCAA
Organism: Rana muscosa; assembly: GCA_029206835.1. Taxonomy (NCBI): domain Eukaryota; kingdom Metazoa; phylum Chordata; class Amphibia; order Anura; family Ranidae; genus Rana; species Rana muscosa. The sequence continues at coordinate 1,292,556,420 of CM055116.1, read as the reverse complement.
GGGGCTGAATTCCAAGCCAGAGGAGGCTCCAGAGCAGAAGAAATAGGGGTTACCATGGTAGGAGTCCCCAAACACTATTGTGGGGTAACTCAACTGGAGGAAGACAACCTACCGAGACTGTCCAAGAAGGAGTTGAGGTGTGACCAATTGGAAGACCCCATGGGGAGATTGGTCCTCGAAGCCCTGGAGAATCAGGATCCCAACAAATTCCTACATCACCCCTCAAAGGAGGCTCGCCTGTTGAGGAAGGAATTGGACAGGCTACAGGTACATCAGGGAGTGGTCTACCGAAGGGGCCCCTCTGATGACTCAGAAGATAAGTGGCAGTTATTTCTTCCAGAGAAGCACCGAGAGACTGTACTAATTGCCCTGCATGACCATCATGGTCACCTAGGGGCAGAAAGGACCTTCCAGCTTGTCAGAAATCGGTTCTATTGGCCCTGCATGAGGGCAGAAGTAGAGGAGTATTGCCATTCCTGTGCACGATGCATTCAGAGAAAGACCCTACCCCATCAAGCTGCCCCAATGGGCCACTTACAGAGTCAAGGCCCAATGGATCTGGTATGCATTGACTTTCTCTGCCTTGAACCCGACCTGAGTGGATTGGGGAATGTTCTGGTAATAACCGACCATTTCACCCGCTATGCTCAAGCTTTCCCAACCAAAGACCAGAAGGCATCCACCGTGGCCAAGATACTTATGGAGAAGTATTTTGTCCATTACGGACTACCACAGAGACTCCACTCAGATCAAGGAAGGGACTTTGAGAGTCGGTTGATCCGAAGACTTTTGGATTCATTAGGAATAAAGAAGACCAGAACCACGCCTTACCACCCACAAGGAGATGCTCAGCCGGAGAGATTTAACCGGACCCTGCTCAACATGTTGGGAACCTTAGAAACAGAGAAGAAGCAACACTGGAGTCAGCACATATCAGCCCTAGTACATGCCTATAACTGTACCACAAGTGACGCCACTGGCTACTCCCCTTATCGACTTATGTTTGGGAGAGAAGCAAGGCTACCTGTGGACCTGGCCTTTGGCACTTCTATAGACAATACCTCAGCTACATCCCACAAGGGATACGTGGACAGACTTAGACGTAGCTTGCAGGTGGCCTATGAACAAGCCCAGGCGGCTTCGGATCAAAGGGGGGCCCGCAACAAGAGAAATTTTGATCTGAAGGTTCGAGTGCAAGATCTGCAGCCCGGGGACCGAGTACTGCTACGCAATCTGGGGGTCCCTGGAAAACACAAGCTTGCCGACAGGTGGAGATCTGAGCCCTATGTTGTCTGTAGGAAGTTGCCCGGTTTGCCTGTCTACAAACTAAAGCCAGAAGGAAAGGTGGGTCCACTGAAGATGTGGCATCGGAACCACCTGCTCCCACTTGCTGAGGCAGTCAGAATACCTCCCGTGAGAGACTCCCCTGAACCGGCCTCTATCCTGGATATTCCTAGGCCGAACACTCGGTCCCAGACCTCTCGAGCCAAAGATGGGGAGGCCTCCCAATTGAGTACAGAAGAAGGTGGAGAACTGGACTGGCTGTGGCCTCCCTCGACTCTGGGAACGTCCGCCATAGATCTCCCAAATGGAGGGGATACCCCAGATGCAACGCTGAATCCGGAGGCTACTGAATTCATACCCTTCAGTCCCTCAGCTGATTACTGGGAAGATGTTCCTGACACTTGCGCTGAGGAGGACTCTAGAGATTCCATACATCAGTCGACTTCTGAATCAGAGGTTCCAGAACCAGCAATGTTACCTGAACTTACTCCTGAAGAAGAGCCTGTGGTGCTAGAGTCAGAAGCACCAAGAGAGCAGAGGGCTCGCAGAGTCATCAGGCCTCCCAAGAAACTAACTTACCCCCAAATGGGGACGAGCTCAGAGGACTCTGTTGTAACGGCTAGGAGAAGTGTTGAACAACCTGATCCTTCCACCGTCCATTTGGTGGAGGGCAACCCCAGCTCACTCTCTGGCACAGTTAGGCAGGCCACTCATGGTAGTGTGACCTGTGGGCAAGAGAGTTCCATCCCAAAGTTTTGGTGGGAATTCCCTATGCCAACATCATGCTCGACATTGTCCAAAATGGTAAACAGTATTTGTTGAAGTTTATCTTTGGGGACCAAAGAGTTCAAGTGAGGGGAGTGTGTAGCGGGGTGTTCCCCTTTAATGCAGAGAGACAAGAAGTTCCAGGTGAGAGGTGAGTCGGGAGGAAGTAAAGAGACATTATGGAAGTGAAAGCAGAGGAGAGAGAGACTACATCTCCCAGTACATCTTGCAGCACCCAGGGTGCATTGCTCCAGAACAGAGACTGCTGGGGCAGACTTTATAAAGGGGAGGCAGAGTTTTGGTCGGCCTCTTTGGACACCCCTCTCCTAGCAAGAGGATCTCTGTGCTGAACTGCTGTGTGCACAAGGCCTGAAGCCTGGGCCGTGTGCTCCTTTCCAAAGAGCCCTCTGCCAGCCTAGCAGAGCCTTAGAGACATCTAATCCTCCTTGCTGCAGTACACCAGAAGGATTGAAGACTTGGATGTCGGTGGATTCCTGTTCCTAGACGAATCGATGGAGGAAAGGGACTTGGACTTGTCCAGGTGGTGAGAGCTGTTTAAAGACAGATACTTTATCTTTACTATTCGTTGGGATTACAAAGCTGTTCTTCAAGTGCACCACCGAGAGATTGCTAGCAAATATTGTTTCACTGAACTTCCATTTAGATCAGTCAGGCCTGACTGCATAGGTAGACATTGCTGGGTGTTAGTCTACCCATGAGGGGAAGTAGCTGTAAAAGGGCAGCGCTAGAGTTGCATAGCAATACTTTATTATTCTGATTACTCTGTTTATCTTTATTACTGTTTGTTGCAGGGATCTGCAACTTGTTATACTGTTGTTTATTACTTGCCCATTAGCCTCAGTAAAATATCTGGGTAAAGTACATTTGGTGTCAGTTCCGCTTACTTTAATAGGAGTTTTAAAGTATATTCTGTGTATGTTTGTTATAGGACTGCGTCACCAACAGTTGCGATCACGCGGTCCTATCTCTCTATCACCAGCTGTGCCACGGGAGGTTAGAGCCGATTGCCGGGGGTTGACAGCGGTGCACTGCAGGGCCCAAATCAATATCAGCGGCTCTCTTAACTGGGGGTAGCGCTACACTAAAAAAAACAACCTTTTTTTTTTTGAATAGCATTTTCTGCAGTTCTGTAGCTGTGCGTTTCAGCGGTTAAATACTGTGGGTGTGTTGTGGTCTTCCAAAAAACGCCATTTAGGGCAAGATCCTAAATTTGGAAAATATGAGGGGAAGGTCAAAGGGACGTGGTGGCCCCGGTCGTGGTGCTGCTGGTGGAGCTCCTGTTGCAGGGAGAGGACGTGGTGGATCTGTGCCAGCTACACGCACAAGTGAAACACCTTCCTCAGGTGCGAGTAGGCGACCGAGCCTGCGGCGGTATTTTGTCGCGCCTAATGAGGCTGTACCAATGTTTAGGCCAGGACAAGTACAGGCGATAGTAGATTGGGTTGCTGACAGTGCCTCGGGTTCCTTCACATTGTCTCCCACCCACTCTTCTGATGAAAGATCAGAGTTGGCACCTGAAGCCCATGTCCATCAGTCTTTCACCTCACCCCCTTGCAAATCAGCCAAGCAGTCTGAGCCCCAAATCATGCAGCAGTCTCTTCTGCTTTTCGATGACTCTGTTAGCAGGGTTTCCCAGGGCCATCCACCTAGCCCTGCCCCAGAAGTGGAAGAGATTGAGTGCACCGATGCCCAACCACTTATGTTTCATGATGGGTACATGGGAGGACCATCGCAGCACGTCTCGGATGATGACGAAACACAGGTGCCAACTGCTGCTGCTTTCGCAATTGTGCAGACAGACAAGGAGGGCAGGGGTGAAGACTGGGTGGAAGATGATGTGGAGGACGATGAGGTCCTCGACCCCACATGGAATCAACGTTATGCAGGTGACCAGTGTAGTTCGGAGGAAGAGGCGGTGGTCGCACAGAGCCACCAGCACAGCAGAAGAGGGAGCAGGGTGCAAAAACGGAGCATTCGTCCCCTAGACAGTACATCTGCTACTGCCCAACGCAGCAAGGGACCGAGCACACCAAAGCCAGGTCCAAGGACTTCCCTAGCGTGGCAGTTCTTCACACAGTGTGTTGATGACAAGACACGAGTGGTTTGCACGCTGTGCAATCAGAGCCTGAAGCGAGGCATAAACGTTCTCAACCTGAGCACAAGCTGCATGACCAGGCATCTAAGTGCAAAGCACGAGCTGCAGTGGAGTAGACACCTCAAAAACCAAGAAAGGTCTCTGGCTCCTCCTGCTTCCTCTTCTGCTGCAGTCTCGGCCTCTTCATCCACCTCTGTAGTGACAGTGGCACCTGTCACCCCGCAAACAGAGGATCTGCCAGCAACACTACCACCTGGGTCACCAACCATCTCCACAATGTCCCATGGAAGCGTTCAGCTCTCTATCTCCCAAACATTGGAGCGGAAGAGGAAGTACCCCCCTAGCCACCCGCGATCCCTGGCCCTGAATGCCAGCATTTCAAAATTCCTGGCCTTTGAAATGCTGTCATTCCGTCTGGTGGAGACGCAGAGTTTTAAAAGCCTGATGGCATTGGCTGTCCCGCAGTACATCGTGCCCAGCCGCCACTACTTTTCCAGGCGAGCCATCCCTTCCCTGCACAACCAGGTGGGGGACAAAATCAGGTGTGCACTGCGCAACGCCATCTGTGGCAAGGTCCACCTAACTACGGATGCGTGGACCAGTAAGCACGGTTAGGGACGTTATATCTCCCTAACAGCACACTGGGTAAATGCAGTGGCGGCTGGGCCTGAGGCAGATAGCGGTTTGGCGCATGTCCTTCCACCACCGAGGATTGCAGGGCGCTTCAGTTTGCCTCCTGTTGCTAACTCCTCCTTCTCCGCTTCCTCATCCTCTACCGCCTCCTCATCCATTCAGCGTAACACCTTCACCACCAACTTCAGCACAGCCAGGGGTAAACGACAGCAGGCAGTTTTAAAACTTTCCTGTTTGGGGGAAAATCCCCACACCGCGCAGGAGTTGTGGAGGGACATGGAACAACAGACCGATGAGTGGTTGCTGTCAGTGAGCCTCAAGCCCGGCCTGGTGGTGTGCGATAATGGGCGAAATCTCGTAGCAGCTCTGGGTCTAGCCGGTTTGACGCACATCCCTTGCCTGGCGCATGTGCTGAACTTGGTGGTCCAGAGGTTCCTTAAAAATTACCCCAATATGCCAGAGCTGCTGCAGAAAGTGCGGGCTGTCTGTGCGCACTTTCGGCGTTCTCACCCTGCTGCTGCTCGCCTGTCAGCGCTGCAGCGTAACTTCGGCCTTCCCGCTCACCGCCTCATATGTGACGTGCCCACAAGGTGGAACTCCACCTTGCACATGCTGGCCAGACTGTGCGAGCAGCAGCAGGCAATAGTGGAGTTTCAGCTGCATCAATCACGCGTGAGTCGCTCTGCGGAACAGCACCACTTCACCACCAATAACTGGGCCTCCATGCGAGACCTGTGTGCCTTGTTGCGCTGTTTCGAGTACTCCACCAACATGGCCAGTGCCAATGACGCCGTTCTCAGCGTTACTATCCCAGTTCTATGCCTCCTTGAAAAAACGCTTCGTGCGATGATGGAAGAGGATGTGGCACAGGAGGATGAGGAGGAGGAGGAGGAAGCGGGATCATTTCAAAGGCTTTCAGGGCAGTCTTTCACAAGTGGCTACGAGGGTGGGTTCCTGCACCAACAAACGCCAGGTACACAATTGTCCGGCAGAAAGGGCACAGTTCTGGAGGATGACGAGGTGGAGGAGGAGATGGAGGAGGAGGAGGAGGAGGAGGAGCCATGTTCACAGCAGGGTGGCACTCAGACCAGCTCGTGGCCATTACTGGTGCGTGGCTGGGGGGATACAGAGGACACAGACGATACACCTCCCACAGAGGACAGCTTTTCTTTGCCTCTGGGCAGCCTGGCACACATGAGCGATTACATGCTGCAGTGTTTCCGCAACGACAGCCGAGTTGCCCACATTTTAACTGGTGCTGATTACTGGGTGGCCACCCTGCTGGATCCCCGTTACAAGGACAACGTACCGTCCTTAATTCCCTCACTGGAGCGGGATCGTAAGATGCGCGAGTACAAGCGCACGCTGGTAGACGCGCTGCTGGTGGCATTCCCACCTGACAGCGGGCGTACGGTGGAAGCACAAGGCGAAGGCAGAGGAGGAGGAAGAGGTCGCCAACGCAGCCGGGGCACCGGCAGCACCTCAGAAGGCAGGGTTAGCATGGCCGAAATGTGGAAAAGCTTTGTCAGCACGCCACAACAACCAGCACCACCAGCTGAGATGGAACGTCTTAGCAGGAGGCAGCATTTCACCAACATGGTTGAGCAGTATGTGTCCACAGGCCTACACGTACTGGATGACGGGTCTGCCCCCTTTAACTTCTGGGTCTCCAAATTGGGCACATGGCCTGAGCTTGCCGTTTATGCCTTGGAGGTGCTGGCCTGCCCTGCAGCCAGTGTATTATCTGAACGTGTATTTAGCACGGCAGGGGTCGTTATCACAGACAAGCGCAGCCGCCTGTCCAGAGCCAATGTGGACAAGCTCACGTTCATTAAAATGAACCAGGCATGGATCCCACAGGACTTGTCCGTACCTTGTGCAGAATAGACATGTATACCGGTGTTGTGACAAACTGTCCGGCCATCGGATTGTGCCTGGCCCGTACTGCGCAGGCGCAGCGCTTGCGCAGTACAGAGGACAAGGAGATTCACAAAATCTCCGAAGATGAACGGCGCCTGCGCTGTGAGTGCAGGTTCAAGCCCCACCATCCAAGAGGACATACGGTAGCACATAGTAACAGGGCCCCTCACGGGCTCGCTTCGATCGCGGCCTTGCTTGGCTCGGCTTGAACCACGGATGGTGTGGCCTTCACCTGAACTCAACACGCAGGCGCCGTTAGTCTTGGGAGATTTTTGAAATCCCCTTGTCCTACATACTCAGCAAGCGCAGTACAGGGCGGACACTATTCGACAGGGGACAGAATTCGACACATCACCGGCCTTACCCAGCCATTGTTGTATTTTTGAACCAGTGTTGGCTACCTCGTCCTCCTCCACCGCCGCTTCCACCTACACAGCCACATCCACCGCCACCTCAACCTCCTACTCCATATGGACCTCGTCCTGCTAGGCCAAGATTACAATTTTTATTTTATTTTTTTGTAGCACACAGATCCTTTCCCCCTTACCTGCCTTTATGTTGTTGGCTCTTCGCAGGAGGGAGAAAGGCACACCGCACTACCAGCCCGTATCCTCCTATATAAAGAGGTTGAGCGGTGTACTTGACGGGCCGTGTCCACAGCCGGAGTCAAAACTCCTCCAGAGGATGATTCTCACCTCTACTGTAGGTAGAGGCAAGTCCTTTAATTGCCAGTAAAGTCAATGTCCACACCAGCTGAAACTCCAACTCTTATTCTCTCGTGGCAAAATAAACTGTACTCAGATAGAAAAGGTTAGAGCAAAGAAACAGGACAGCTTAAGGTGTGGAGGAGATCCAGGCACAAACGTAGCACATTCACCTCACTGCTTAGGTTTCTCAAACAGTTTTTGGCGCACGGTCTCTGCCACAGACATTGAGGTTGGTCTCTGCCACAGACCGGGTGTACAAGGCCCCTGCCACAGACCTGGAGAACTTTGGTCTCTGCCACAGACTAGGGTGTATAAGGCCCCTGCCACGGGCCTGGAGAACTTTGGTCTCAGCCACAGACCAGGGTGTATAAGGCCCCTGCCACGGGCCGGTTGAATAAGGCCTCTGATACAGTCAAGGTGACCTTGAGCTTCTCCTTCTACGAACCTAGCCCATATCAAGGGGAAGACATCTCTCCAGGGAGTCAACAGACCATTCCTTCACCGTGACTCCCGCATCGGTCCATCAGAATGATCCTCCCTTCCCTGGAACAGGGTCCCCTACACGAGGCGGCTCTGGACTCCAGGCTTTACTCCCGCCCCTAGGCCTCCATACCCAGGGCAGCAAGAACTCCAGGATAGTACCTCACCCCGGGCTAAAGGTGCCCGAGATGGAACAGGAACACATGCACCCAGGCCGAAGGCACCTGGGCGCGGACCCCACTGGACATCAGCCCCCAGGCCAAAGGTCTGCCCCTTTTATATGCTCTCCTGGCATGCACAGCAGGTTCCCCGCCCCGCTGTACTACTGCCAAGAGGGGACACAAAAGGCGCCACCTGTAGGCCGCAGGCAACTGCACACCAATACTGTCCCCCGAGGACAAAATGGTCCATGAATCCTACAGAATTAGGGTGTTTGAGCCTATTTACCACTCAAACACTTTCCTTAAATTTAGCACCCCGCTACATTTTTATTTCAAAGTATTTTATTTTCCCACTAGCTTATCCATTAAATTAAATAATTTATTCCAGAAAGGGCGTATTCTGGGGCATTCCCACCATATGTGTCGCATCGTGCCGTTGAGTTTCTGAGGTTCTTAATGACTTCCTGTACCTCTTCTGCTGAAAATCGGGCCTCCAGCATATTTTTTTATTTTTTATTTTTTTTTATGTTCTTTTAAGTTATTTCCTATCCACATTTGTTTGCAGAGCACTTGCCATGTTCTTAACAACATTTTGCTGCCATTTGCAGCCCTCTAGCCCTTTCCATTACTTTTTTAGAGCCTTTTTAGTCGTCAGAAGTCCGGGTCCCCATTGACTTCAATGGGGTCCGGGTCCGGGTTCGGGTTAAAGTTCGGTCCCGAATCCGAACTTTTTTCCGAAGTTCGGCCGAACCCGCCGGACCCCGAATATCCAGCTACCCGCTCAACTCTAATTAGAATATAATAAAATATAATATATATATATATATATATATATATATATATATATATATTATTTTATTCTATTCTGTTCTATTGTTTTTCTAGTCTATTTTCTATTTCTATTCTAATCTTTTCTATTCGAATTCGAATTCATTCTATCCACTTAAGCCCCGGACCATTTGGTAGCTAAAGGACCAGAGGTGAATTTAGAATTTTGCACTGCGCTGCTTTAACTGTAAATTGTGCGGACATGCAATGTTGTACCCAAACGAAATTTGCGTCCTTTTCTTCCCACAAATAGACCTTTCTTTTAATGGTATTTGATTGCCTCTGCGATTTTTATTTTTTGCGATATAAGACCGAAAATTTTGAAAAAAAAAATGATATTTTCTACTTTTTGTTATAAGAAAAATCGAATAAACTCAATTTTAGTCATACATTTAGGCCAAAATGTATTCAGCCACATGTCTTTAGTAAAAAAAATGTCAATAAGCGTATATTTATTGGTTTGCGCAAAAGTTATAGCGTCTACAAACTAGGGTACATTTTCTGGAATTTACACAGCTTTAAATTTATGACTGCCTATCTCATTTCTTGAGGTGCTAAAATGACAGGGCAGTACAAAACCCCCCCAAATGACCCCATTTTGGAAAGTAGACACCCCAAGGAAATTGCTGAGTGGCATGTTGAGCCCATTGAATTTTTTTTTTGTCCCAAGTGATTGAATAATGACAAAAAAAAAAAAATTACAAAAAGTTGTCACTAAATGATATATTGCTCACACATGCCATGGTTATATGTGGAATTTCACCCCAAAATACATTTTGCTGCTTCTCCTGAGTACGGGGATACCACATGTGTGGGACTTTTTAGGAGCCTAGCCACGTACGGGACCCCGGAAACCAAGCACCGCCTTCAGGATTTCTAAGGGCGCAAATTTTGGATTTCACTCCTCACTACCTATCACAGTTTCGAAGGCCATAAAATGCCAAAATAGCACAAAACCCCCCCAAATGACCCATTTTGGAATATAGACACCCCAAGCTGTTTGCTGAGAGGCATGGTGAGTATTTTACAGCTCTCATTTGTTTTTGAAAATGAAGAAAGACATTTTTTTTTCTTTTTCAAATTTTAAAACTTTGTGACAAAAAGCGAGATCTGCAAAATGCTCACCATACCTCTCAGCAAATAGCTTGGGGTGTCTACTTTCCAAAATGGGGTCATTTGGGGGGGTTTTGTGCCATCTGGGCATTCCATGGCCTCCGAAACTGTGATAGGCAGTGAGAAGTGAAATCAAAAATTTACACCCTTAGAAAGCCTGAAGGCGGTGCTTGGTTTTTGGGGTCCCGTACGCGGCTAGGCTCCCAAAAAGTCTCACACATGTGGTATCCCTGTACTCAGGAGAAGCAGCAGAATGTATTTTGGGGTGTAATTCCACATATGTCCATGGCATGTTTGAGCAATATATCATTTAGTGACAACTTTGTGCAAAAAAAAAAAAAATTGTTGTTTTTCCGCAACTTGTGTCAACATATAAAATATTCCATGGACTCGACATGCCTCTCAGTATATAGCTTGGGGTGTCTACTTTCCAAAATGGGGACATTTGGGGGGGTTTTGAACTGTTCTGGCATTTTATACACAACATTAGGAAGCTTACATCCACTCTTCTAACCACTTGAAGACAAAGCCCTTTTTGACACTTTTTGTTTACATGAAAACATTTTTTTTTTTGCAAGAAAATTATGTTGAACCCCCAAACATTATATATATTTTTAAAGCAAAGGCCCTACAGATTAAAATGGTGGGTGTTGCATTTTTTTTTTCTACACAGTATTTGCGCAGCGATTTTTCAAACGCATTTTTTGGGTTAAAAAATACACTTTTTTTAATTTTAATGCACTAAAACACACTATATTGCCCAAATGTTTGATTAAATAAAAAAGATGATCTTAGGCCGAGTACATAGATACCAAACACGACATGCTTTAAAATTTCGCACAAACGCGCATTGGCGACAAACTACATACATTTTTAAAAGCCTTTAAAAGCCTTTACAGGTTACCCCAGTAGATTTACAGAGGAGGTCTACTGCTAAAATGATTGCCCTCGATCTGACCTTCGCGGTGATACCTCACATGCATGGTGCAATTGCTGTTTACATATGACGCCAGACCGACGCTTGCGTTCGCCATTGGGCAAGAGCAGGGCAGGACAGGGGTGCTTTTTTTTTTTCTTTTTTTTATTATTAATTTTGCTTTTTTATTTTATTTTTAAATTGTTCCTTCCAAGTATTTTTTTTTTAATCATTTTTATTGTTATCTCAGGGAATGTAAATATCCCCTATGATAGCAATAGGTAGTGACAGGTACTCTTTTTTTGAAAAAACTGGGGTCTTCTAGACCCTAGATTTTTCCTCTGCCCTCAAAGCATCTGACCACACCAATATCGGTGTGATAAAATGCTTTCCCAATTTCCCAATGGCGCTTTTTATATCCAGGGGGGGCATTCCCTCCCACTGCTTGTAAAAGCAGTCCAGAGGCTAATTAGCCACTAGGATTGCTTTTACATGAAAGCCGGCCGCAGGCTGAAAAGAATGATACCAAGATAATACCTAAACCCGCAGGCATCATTCTGGTATAAACATTCAAAGTCCAGCAACATACCAGTACGTTGCTGGTCCTTGTTGGACATGTATTGTAATCTTTTTTTTTCATGCAGCCAGTTGGCTGAACGAAAAAAGAGATTGATCGGTGGGTATGCCCACCATTAGAATACCGCCCTTCATCCACCCACTTCCAATGATGGGCATACACGCACCATTTATATATGCCGAAGCATGGGGGCATCCTCCCGCAAAAAAGTTATGCCGCACACACATGGTCGGACTTTTCCACGGGCAAGCCTCCGTCGGAATTTCGACCGTATGTACGCGGCATTAGGAGCAAAATCGCTCCTCCGCCCCTGCTGCCCCAATGCTTCGGCATATTTGCTTTTTTTTTTTAACTGTGGTGGTGAAATCACCTCCTACAGCACTGGAGTCACAGGGATCAGGCCTGTCTCTGCGAACGCTGCAGTTATGTGTGTTTTTGTTTTGTAAGTGACAGTGATCGATCGATACTGCACTTGGGTGGCCTGGGCTGGACGGAGGGGCAAAACGCAGGTGCCAGCAGGTATCTGGGCTGATCCGGCTAACACTGCGTTTTTGGGAACCCTAAACTGCTGGGGACGCTAGTATAGATCTGATCAGATCAGATATTGATCTGTTCAGATACTATACCACTAAGGGGGGTGTATGCTTCACGCGTGGGTGTTAGCGTTACTGGCACTAACCTGATGCTGCCTGGGGTGTGACTCAGACCCTCTCTGACGCTAAAACCTAATTGATATCACCCGCCGGGCGATCAGGGGGTTAAACCTTTATTGGGTTATATACACGGCGGGTGCCCTGACACTATAAAAAGCAAACTAACTAACCAGCGTCACCCATAACACTTATATGGTGATCACTGGTGAAAGGGTTAACTAGGGGCAATCAGGGGGTTAAAACCTTTATTAGATAATATATGGGGGTACCTGACACTATAAAAACCTGCGGCGAACCTAAAAAAAATTACCAGCTACCGATCTGCATCACCGACACTAAGACAGCGTTTAGAAAAACGATCGCTTAGCGACAGTGGTGATGGGGGTGAAAGGGTTACCTGGGGGGCGATCAAGGGGGTTAAACCTTTATTAGATAATATATTGGGGTACCTGACGCTATAAAAACATGCGGCGAACCTAAAAAAAATTACTGGCTACCGATCTGCATCACCGACACTAAGACAGCGTTTAGAAAAACAATTGCTTAGCGACAGTGGTGATAGGGGGTGAAAGGGTTACCTGGGGGGCGATCAAGGGGGTTAAACCTTTATTAGATAATATATTGGGGTACCTGACGCTATAAAAACCTGCGGCGAACCTAAAAAAAATTACCGGCTACCGATCTGCATCACAGACACTAAGACAGCGTTTAGAAAAACGATCGCTTAGTGACAGTGGTGATAGGGGGTGAAAGGGTTACCTGGGGGGCGATCAAGGGGGTTAAACCTTTATTAGATAATATATTGGGGTACCTGACGCTATAAAAACCTGCGGCGAACCTAAAAAAAAATACTAGCTGCCGATTGGCATCACTGACGCTAAGACAGCGATCAGAAAAATGATCGCTTAGCGACAGTGGTGATAGGCGGTGAAAGGGTTATCTGGGGGGTGATCAGGGGGTTAAACCTTTATTAGGGGGGGTTAGGGGGCTACACTGGACCTAAGACTAAACTTTGGTGACACTTTTACAGTCACAAATGTCACTGATTGCAGTGATCACTAAATAAATGGTCACTGCAATCAGTGACACTGTGACTGGGGGCTGGGGGGGTGATCTAGGGGGTGATCTGGGGTGTCTGGGGGGGCCTGGGGGGGCGATTTATGTCCCTATGTGTCCTGGTGTCAGTGTAGTGTTGTGTGCACTGACCTGATGTCTTCTCTTGTACGGCGCTCGGTATATGTGAGCGCCGCACCAGAGATGACATCACTTCCTCCTGCTCCCTCTGTCTGACACAGACAGAGGGGGCATTTCCATTTGCCGGGAGCGATCGCGAGGGGGTGGCCGGAAACGAATGGCTGCCCCCTCATCCCGGAACGCTCCCGGACACTTAGCCACCGCTCACTGTATAGGAGGGGGGTCCGATTGGACCCCCCAACTATACAAAGGCAATCACGTACACTCTACGTGATTGTGCCTGTCGGTGCCATTCTGCCGACGTATATATACAGTGAGCGGTCGTTAAGTGGCTATACAAAATATTTATACATATAACTATCTTCTGAAATTCGAAATTCATACAGAATAAGAATATACCGTATTTATCGGCGTATAACACGCACTTTTTTCCCCTTAAAATCAGGGGAAATCGTGGGTGCGTGTTATACGCCGATACTCCGTCGAATTCCCCTGCTGAAAACGAGCGAGAGGAGCGTGCGGAGCCGAAGCCGAAGTACACTCGGCTTTACTCGGCTCCTCTCGCAGTCCCGCCCATCTCTGACTGCGCCGCTGACATAGAGAAAGCCGAGTGTACTTCGGCTAGTCTCGGCTCCTCTCGCAGTCCTGCCCCTGACTGTGAGCAGAGCCGAGTCTAGCCGAAGTACACTCGGCTTTCTCCGTCAGCGGCGCAGTCAGTGGAGATGGGCGGGACTGCGAGAGGAGCCGAGTCTAGCCGAAGTACACTCGGCCCCGCTCGCTCCTCTCCACAGAAATCGGCGCCAAATTTAAAAAAAGCCGAGACTGACACGATCGCAAAGGCACTGGGCAAGGCTGCAGATGGACACTGGGCAAGGCTGCAGATGGACAGATGGACACTGGGCAAGGCTGCAGATGGACAGATGGACACTGGGCAAGGCTGCAGATGGACAGATGGACACTGGGCAAGGCTGCAGATGGACACTGGGCAAGGCTGCATGCTGCATTTAAATGTAAGTTTTTTTTCCTTGAATTTCCCCCCTAAAAGTTTTTTTCCTTAAAATTCCCTCCTAAACTTGGGGTGCGTGTTATACGCCGGTGCGTGTTATACGCCGATAAATACGGTAATAACTATAGAAAAGAATAGAATAAAAAAAATATAGAGGGTCATATTCTATTGTATTTTATTACATTCTATTCAATTCTATTCTATTCTCTACTATTCTTTTATTTCTATTCTATTGTCTTTTTTTATATGTTCTATTTTATTGTATTCTTTTTTTAAAAACGATTTATATTTTTTCTAATTCGATTTGAATTTATTTTCGAATTCGAGTCGAAAATATTTCGAATTCGAGTCGAAAATATTTCGAATTCGATTCGAATTTCGTCCGCGATTTTTTGATTCGAAAAAATTCGGATTCGGTTAAATTCGTTAGTATTGTAATTCGGTAATTCGGATGCATCCGAATGTCTGAATAATGAAAAATGTGTCCGAATTTCGATTCGGAACAAAACAAAATGCACATGTCTACTTTCCCATAGTTTGTAGACGCTATAACTTTTGCGCAAACCAATCAATATACGTTTATTGCGTTTTTTTATTGGCTTAAACTGAGGATTTTTTAAAAGATATTGTGTTTTTTTTTCAAAATTTACGCTCTTTTTTGTTTATAGCGCAAAAAATTAAAACTGCAGAGGTAATCAAATACCACCAAAAGAAAGCTCTATTTGTGGGGAAAAAAGGACGTCAATTTTGTTTGGGTACAACATCGCACGACCGCCCAATTGTCAGTTTAAACAACGCAGTGCCGTATCGCAAAAAATGGTCTGGTAATTGGGCAGCCAAATCTTCCGGGGCTGAAGCGGTAAAGTTGAACAGTTGAGTGTACAGGATTTTTAATGACAAATCATTTCTCAATTTTACTGCCCAGAAAGGAGGTCACATTTTTTTTATTTTTATTAATCATAATGCCGTGTACACACGGTCGGAATTTCCGATGGAAAAAGTCAGACGGAATTTTTTCATCGGATATTCCGACCGTGTGTATGCCCCATCGGACTTTTTCCGTTGGAAATTCCGACGGACTTAGAAAGAGAACGTGTTCTTTTTTTTTCCGACGGAAAAAATTTTCTATCGCAAATTCCATTCATCTGTATGGAATTCCGACGGAGAAAAAAACACGTATGCTCGGAAACAATTTGATGCATGGTCGGAAGCATTGAACTTCATTTTTCTCAGCTCGTCGTAGTGTTGTACGTCACCGCGTTTTTGACGATCGGAAATTGGTGTGTCCGTGTGTATGCAAGACAGCTTGAGCGGGATTCCGTCAGAAAAACCCGTCGGAGTTTATTCCGACGGAAAAAACGGTTGTGTGTACGCGGCATAAGTTAAGTACTGATCTGCTTTATATACTGCACTTTATAGGGGAAAAGGCATACCAGCAGCAATGTTTGGATGTTCAACACCAATAGCAAACTAAGGTCAAAATGTACACATTGAAAATCACTTTACAATTGTTTTAAATATTTTCAAAATGGTCGTTTTTTTTTTTTTATAAATTCTTTATTTAAGAGAGAAGAACATGCGGAAATACAGAGAACACACTGATGTATATCACAGTAAATTAGTCGTTCCCCAAAATCCCATACATAGATCACACTGTAAAGAGGTGGAGTCTGCTGTCAGAGGGGGATTGCAACGCGTACCGAGGGAACAGGAGTCCTCCGTACTCCGCATGACCATTTTTTGTGGGAATTGCCATATTTTGTTTGAAATAGAAATTCAAACCCGTTGGTGACCGGCTCTAAAAGGCACAGCACACTTGTACTAACAATAAAGACAGATCAGGGAAAGAAAAACAAAATTAAACAGGGAGTACAGAGAAGGGGAGAAAGAGAACAAACAAAAAAAAAAGGGGGGATTAGTACCACCCTCGAGTCACGACTACCCCGCCTGGGGAGCATTCAGAGTCAATCCTCTTGAGGGGGACCGAGCCACTAGCTCAGACTAGTAGAATTTGTGCCAGTAGAACCATGTTTTGGAAAAAATTTCATTTAGGCCTTTCTTCGTGGCTATCAAGTCCTCCATGTCATGTATATCCTCCACCCTTTTCAACCAACCGGCCACCGACGGAGGCTGAGTCTGTTTCCAGTTCAGAGGAATGCCCTAATGGTAGTTTTAAAATAATAATATGTAGCGGGGGTGTTGCTTTAGGGCTCAGAGACTTCCGTACCCAGAATACCACGGGACTCCCAGGGTGCATTGCCCCGTGCAAAGACTGCTGGGGTGAGCTATTTAACTGGAGGGCGGGGCTGAAATCGGTCTCTTTGGATACCGCCCGCCCAGCAAGTGGAACTCTGTGCTGAGTCTGTTGTTTTACACAGGGCCTGAAGCCTGGGCCCTGTGTTCTTCCAAAGAGCCTTCAATTTCCACTAAGGAGCCTGAGGGGAGTCTCATCCTACTGCCGCTTTGCTGTTGCCAGGAAGACCGAAGACCCGGGTGTCGTGGAATCTGTGTACCGAGACACAGCAACGGAAGATACGGACACGGACTGGTCCGGTTGGGTGAGAGAGCACCTGCTCAGAGAATATACAGGATCTCTAGGCCCAGTAACTGTTGTTCGAAGCTATCGTTAGTGTTGCAGCTGCACGCCAGAGACAGTGCATTGAATAGCGCTAGAGACTTTTTCTGTGTTCATCAAGTTATCAAACCCTTTTTTTATTCTTGTGGATTCCAAATCGTTCCAGAAGTGCACCACTGTTTGCTAGTGAAGATCTTTCTCTGCAGAACTTTTACATAGTACAGTCAGGCCTGACTTAGCGGTATAGACATTGCTGGGAGCCATTTTTCCACGAGGGAGAAGAGCTGCAGTGGGGCCCATTAGCTTTGTTACAGGATTGTATATCTGTCTGTTTGCTAAAATACTCTTTTATTGCAGGGCTCTGCATATGTGTATGTATACTGTTTTACCTGCTTAACCATTATTCACAGTAAAGTGCCAGGGTTAAGTATACCAGTCGTTTGTGTCATTTACTGGGCTGGAGGGACGGTTAATGCTCGCTATATCATACTGCTGTGTATCCTTATTGCAGGATTGTGTTACTAAGAGTCACAGGGTACGCAATTCTATCATCCCCTACTAACTGTGCCAAGGGAGGTTAGAGCCAATTGCTGGGGGTTGACAGTGAGTGTTACAGGGCCCGAAAATCATACCAGCGGCTCTCTTAGTTGGGGGTATCGATACAAATATATTATAATATATAATAATAATAATGATATTTGTAATATTATTATTTTATTAATTAATTTTTTGTATGCACCTTTTTACTATTCACCTAAACTGGATTGCTCAATGAATAGTTAAAGTGAAGAAACATAATATAAGACTTGTATGATGAGAGTTTGTATTGGAGAGCAGATGGTGATCAGTAAATTCAGCGTCTGTTTCCTGGGGGAATCCGGCAGAAACTTTTATCCAATAAAATCTCAGGTTTGTTCTTTGGTGGCTTAGTTGTTCTATTCTGAATGGAGTGGTCCCACCCCTGTAATCATGTGTCGTCTTGTGGACGTCTCTAGTGATCGCTCAGCTTGGGTGTCAGTGGTCCCGGGAGAACCGCACACAGAAGGTTTAGAATCCTCTAAAAATGAAGAATGATGTCACTGGCTTTACTATTCTCTACAATCTGATGCAATGTGTGAGATATTGTTTTCTCTCAGTCCTCATATGGTGATCAGCCTCCAGAATACGACCTATCAGGGGAATCCAACACAACAGTGATAGTAAAAGATTTTACTGTATAAGACACAAGAAATACAAAATTCTAAATGTGTCTCTAAACTTTCATCCAATAGAATAAACTCCGGCTGTTAGATGTACCGTATTTATCGGCGTATAACACGCACCGGCGTATAACACGCACCCCAAGTTTAGGAGGGAATTTTAAGGAAAAAAACTTTTAGGAGGGAAATTCAAGGAAAAAAAACTTACATTTAAATGCAGCATGCAGCCTTGCCCAGTGTCCATCTGCAGCCTTGCCCAGTGTCCATCTGTCCATCTGCAGCCTTGCCCAGTGTCCATCTGTCCATCTGCAGCCTTGCCCAGTGTCCATCTGTCCATCTGCAGCCGTGCCCAGTGTCCATCTGTCCATCTGCAGCCGTGCCCAGTGTCCATCTGTCCATCTGCAGCCTTGCCCAGTGCCTTTGCGATCGTGTCAGTCCCGGCGTTTTTTAAAATTTGGCGCCGATTTCTGTGGAGAGGAGCGAGCGGGGCCGAGTGTACTTCGGCTAGACTCGGCTCCTCTCGCAGTCCCGCCCATCTCCACTGACTGCGCCGCTGACGGAGAAAGCCGAGTGTACTTCGGCTAGACTCGGCTCTGCTCACAGTCACAGGCAGGACTGCGAGAGGAGCCGAGACTAGCCGAAGTACACTCGGCTTTCTCTATGTCAGCGGCGCAGTCAGAGACGGGCGGGACTGCGAGAGGAGCTGAGTAAAGCCGATTGTACTTCGGATTCGGCTCCGCTCGCTCCTCTCGCTCGTTTTCAGCAGGGGAATTCGACGGAGTATCGGCGTATAACACGCACCCACGATTTCCCCTGATTTTAAGGGGAAAAAAGTGCGTGTTATACGCCGATAAATACGGTAGATGTTTAATAATGTTTTACTAAAGAAATACTTTCCTCCTGTATGAGCATCTGAGCATCTGTATCTGAGAGAAATAAAAGTTATGCAATTTAGTAATTTCTTATGCTAGATATTCAGTTTATATTACATTTAAAATTCAGATGCAAGTGTACAAATTAACCCCTTAACAACCGCTCACTGTAAATATACGTCGGCAGAATGGCTCGTACAGGGACAATCACGTACCTGTACGTCCCCTTTAACTGCCCCCGTGAGTCAGACCGCGGGTCCCCCGGACTCGATCGCCGCAGGCATCCCCGCGATCGTCTCATGGAGGTATGGAGCAATGTATGTGTAAACAAGCATTTCCCTGCTCTGCCTAGTGAGAATGACACTGATCTCGGCTCCGTGTACACGGAGCCGAGATCGGTGTCATGTGACACAGAGCCCGACCCCCCTCAGTAAGAATCACAATGCAGGGAACATTTAACCCCTACAGCGCCACCTAGAGGTTAACCCCTTCACTGCCAGTGTCATTTTCACAGTAACCAGTGCAATTTTTTAGCACTGATCGCTGTGAAAATGACAATGGTCCCAAAAATGTGTCAAAAGTGTCCGATGTGTCCGCCATAATGTCGCAGTCACGATAAAAATCGCTGATCGCCGCTTTTACTAGTAAAAAAAAAAATTATTAATAAAAATGCCATAAAACCATACCCTATTTTGTAAACGCTATAACTTTTGCGCAAACCAATCAATAAAAGCTGATTGTGATTTTTTTTTTACCAAATATATGTAGTAGAATACGTATCGGCCTAAACTGAGGAAAAAAAATGCTTTTTATATATTTTTGGGGAGTATTTATTATAGCAAAAAGTAAAACATATTGAATTTTTTTCAAAATTGTCGCTGTATTTTTGTTTATAGCGCAAAAAATAAAAACCGCAGAGGTGATCAAATACCACCAAAAGAAAGCTCTATTTGTGGGAAAAAAAGGACATCAATTTTGTTTGGAAGCCACGTCGCACGACCGCGCAATTGTCAGTTAAAGCGACGCAGTGCCGAATCGCAAAAAGGGGCCTGGTCTTTATGCTGCGTATTGGTCCGGGGCTTAAGTGGTTAATGTAATTGTTATTACCATGTAAAATATTAGGAAAATGTATATGATAATTAACCACTTCCCGACCGCGCCATGTACAAAAGACGTCCACAGCGCGGTCGAGTTATCCTGAGTGGACGTCCCAGGGACGTCCTCGCAGAATCTTGCTCCCGCGCGCCCCCAGGGGCGCGCTCCAGGATATGTCCGTGACCGCCGGGTCCGGAAGACCCGGCGCATCATGGATCACGGTAGATGGCCGCTAATCGCGGCCGTTTACCACGTGATCGCTCCGTCAAATGACGGAGCGATCACTTGTAAACAGACCGGCGTCATTTGATGACGCCGGTTCCTCCCTCCCCTCTCTGTACCGATCGGTACAGTGTGAGAGGAGAGGGGAGGGAGCGGATCATGTCCGCTCCCTCCCCCATGTCAGCTGTGGGCTGGATCTGTGACAATTGCAGTCACAGATCCAGCAATCCATCCATCCCTGCTCAGCCATCCCTGTGCTATACCCTGCCAATACTCTGCAATACACCCTGTGCAATACTCTGCAATACACCCTGTGCAATACTCTGCAATACACCCTGTGCAATACTCTGCAATACCCTGTGCAATACTCTGCAATACACCCTGCCAATACTCTGCAATACCCTGTGCAATACTCTGCAATACACCCTGCCAATACTCTGCAATACCCTGTGCAATACTCTGCAATACACCCTGCCAATACTCTGCAATACCCTGTGCAATACTCTGCAATACACCCTGCCAATACTCTGCAATACACCCTGTGCAATACTCTGCAATACACCCTGTGCAATACTCTGCAATACACCCTGTGCAATACCCTGCCCATACTCTGCAATACCCTGTGCAATACCCTGCCCATACTGTGCAATACCCTGCCCATACCCTGCCATACTCCGCAATACTCCACAATACCCAGCAATACTCCACAATACCCGGCAATACTCCACAATACCCAGCAATACTCCACAATACCCGGCAATACTCCACAATACCCAGCAATACTCCACAATACCCGGCAATACTCCACAATACCCGGCAATACTCCACAATACCCGGCAATACTCCACAATACCCGGCAATACTCCACAATACCCGGCAATACTCCACAATACCCTGCAATACTCCACAATACCCTGCAATACTCCACAATACCCTGCAATACTCCTCAATACCCCGCAATACTCCTCAATACCCCGCAATACTCGTCAATACCCGGCAATACTCGTCAATACTCCTCAATACCCGGCAATACTCCTCAATACCCGGCAATACTCTGCAATAACCACTTCCCGCCCGCCCGCCGGCCGTCATATGACGTCCTTGACTTTGTGCGGAGATATCTGAATGATGGGAGCAGCTACAGGCATCATTCAGATATTCGCTTTTTCAGCTGGCGATTCCCTACACCATAAGAACAATCATAGCGGCTGTTCCACCGCTTGATCGCTCTTACGGAAGGTGAGAGGGGATGCCCCCCCCTCCCGCTGCCCTCCGGTGCTTCTACCGACTCACCGCTACGATCAAAGCCAAGATTGTTTTTTTTTTTGTTTTTTTTTTCAGGCTTCCCAGCCTAGAGGTGAGATGTGGGGTCTTATTGACCTCATATCTCACTGTAAAGAGGACCTGTCATGCCATATTCCTATTACAAGGGATGTTTACATTCCTTGTAATAGGAATAAAAGTGCTAAAAAAAAAAATTTGGGGCGGAAAAACATGTCAAACTAAAATAAATAAAGTAAAATGAACAATAAAATATATATTTTTTTTTTAAAGCGCCCCTGCCCCCGCGAGCTCGCATGCAGAAGTGAACGCATACGTAAGCCCCGCCCACATATGAAAACGGTGTTCAAGCCACACATGTGAGGTATCGTTGCGAACGTTAGAGCGAGAGCAATAATTTTGGCCCTAGACCTCCTCTGTAACTCAAAACATATAACCAGTAAAAATATTTAAAGCATCGCCTATGGGGATTTTTAAGTAGCGAAGTTTGGCGCCATTCCACGAGCGTGTGCAATTTTGAAGGGTGACATGTTAGGTATCTATTTACTCGGCGTAACTTCATCTTTCACATTATGCAAAAACACTGGGCTAACTTTACTGTTTTTTTTTTCTTTTAGGCACAAAACAGTTTTTTTCCGTAAAAAACGCGTTAGAAAAATTTCTGCGCAAATACCGTGCAAGATAAAAAGTTGCAATGACCACCATTATATTCTTTAAGGTCTTTGCTAAAAAAACATATATAATGTTTTGGGGTTCTATGTAATTTTATAGCAAATAAATGATGATTTTTACATGTAGGAGAGAAATGTCAGAATTGGCCTGGGTGCTCCAGAACGCCTGAAGGTGCTCCCTGCATGTTGGGCCTCTGTATGTGGCCACGCTGTGTAAAAGTCTCACACATGTGGTATCGCCATACTCGGGAGGAATAGCAGAATGTGTTTTGGGGTGTAATTTGTGGTATGCATATGCTGTGTGTGAGAAATAACCTGCTAATATGACAATTTTGTGGAAAAAAAAAAAAAAGAAAAAAAAATCTTGATTTTTGCAAAGAATTGTGGGAAAAAATGACAACTTCAAAAAACTCACAATGACTCTTTCTAAATACCTTGGAATGTCTTCTTTCCAAAAAGGGGTCATTTGGGGGGTATTTGTACTTTTCTGGCATGTTAGGGTCTCAAGAATTGAGATAGGCCGTCAGTACTTCAGGTGTGATCAATTTTCAGATATTGGCACCATAGCTTGTGGACTCTATAACTTTCACAAAGACCAAAAAATATCCACCAATTTGTACTTATTTTTACCAAAGATATGTAGCAGTATAAATTTTGGCCAAAATGTATGAAGAAAAAATACTAATTTGCAAAATTTTATAACGGAAACAAAGAAAAATTCATTTTTTTACAAAATTTTCAGTCTTTTTTCTCTTATAGCGCAAAAAATAAAAAACCCAACAGTGATTAAATACCACCAAAAGAAAGCTCTATTTGTGTGAAAAAAAGGACAAAAATTTCATATGGGTACACTGTTGTATGACTGAGTAATTGTCATTCAAAATGTGAGAGCATGGTTAGGAAGGGGGTTTAAGTGCCCAGTTGTCAAGTGGTTAAAGATGAATTCTACTGTTCAATAAAATATCAATAATAATTATAATAAATTATTTAAATAATGGACTTATGATTTGTGAAGAAAGGTTATATAATACATATGGGTGTTTTTTTTTTTCTTGAAATGCACCTACAGGGCCAAATATCATGGTTTTGTATTTTAACCACTTCAGCTCGTACACCTGTACACCACCTATGAACCATTTACATTTCACTATGAGCCTAGTGATGCAGCAATAACTTTAGTAATAGTGAAGTAATACATATATAATTTTTCTTAGGACAAAAAAAAAGAATTTTATTTCTGATGCTGCTTTTTTTTTTTTTTTTTTACGCAATCCATAGACAAAACAATAGCCAAACTTAAAGCTCAACTCCAGGAAAAATAGAAGCGATAGAAATACCAATTGTATATATGATGATCGACTCCCAACAAACAGGTGGCTAAATGAGCAAAAGTGTGGGCATTTAGATGAACACCTGAACAGGCAAAGTTTGGTCTGAACCTCAGTTTGGACCAAAACATTCCTGTCCCCCACCATCATGTGGAAGGTAAGTCGCTTTACCATGCACTCAGCAGGAGGGTTCAACCTGATCACTAAGGATGAGCTCCGGCGTGTTTGCATAGTACACGTGCAGAGTAGTATTGTGTATACGTGTATTGAATTTTATCCTTTAAGCTATATTTCTTGTGTTGTATTCATGTATTGGATTGTATGGGACATCTTGTTAGAGGGACGCCCTTATATGGACATTTCCTGTGTGAAGAGGAGATCCTGTGATGACCACCCCAATGGAGGTCAGATGCTGTGTCCTCACTTCCAATGGAGGAGGTCACATCCTGTGATGACCACTCCCATGGAGGTCACATGCTTTTGAGATAATAAAAAGGAGCCATGAGGCTCTGGGAGAGCAGTGTTTTGCTGTGATGCCGAGATGAACCTAGCTGTGTGATGATGTCTCTTGACTTGAATGAATGGCAAATCGATGAATGGTGAGTGAATTTTAGCTTAAGAAGCATTATTACATTAAGATGAAGTGCGTGCTAATGAGCACAAGGCAAGATGGCTGTGTGCTCTGCATACAACCAATCTTGCTACCACAGATGGCGACTCTGGAGGGACTAGATGGGACCCCCTTTAGGCATCAGGTCGAGATGAGGGAGAGTGGATCTACGTTCCGATGCGTGGGGGGGCTCTGCTCTGTAAAAGAACAAATTTTTCATCTTTTTTAAATAATGTGGGCTGTATGAGAGATGTCTGTGGGTGGATGTCTGTGAATCCGATCGTATGTGTATGTGTGATTTTGATCATGTGCCTGCGTGTGCCTGTGTGCCTGTGTGGATGCATATGGAAACTGTATATTGTGTATGAAATGAAGGTCTAGATGTGGGATTTAGTGCAGCCTGCAATATATGTGGGCAGCTGAGCCGTTTGTATTTTTTCAAAGTCTGGTCCCTGTGTGCCATGTGCTTTAGTGGGGGCAGGGGGGCAGCCAGCATCTATCAGTTACAATGGTGAAAGTTGGTGACTCTCTGTAAATAGCATGCAGGAGTTTTATGTTGTAGGGGCTACGCCCTGAGGGATGAAAATCTGATGTACAAGCAACAATATACTGTATGTGTGTAGTGTTTGTGATTTCTATGAAAAATAGAAATGGATAGATTGTGATTTTTGCCTTTGTATGGGACCAAGACACATGTCCCCATAAGTGGAAAAATATTTTAAGTAAAGGGTTTGGTTTTTGAGTTGAAAGTTCCTGCCGCATATTCAAATGGCCAGGCATTGCTAGAAGCCAAATGCACAAAGGGATTGGGACAGACAACAAACAGTGAAAAAAGTATACAGCCCACAGAGAGGCCAAGAATAATAAATTCCAACTGTGCTTCACTCCAGATAATACCTACACATATATATAAAAACTCATATGTAGTTGTGTACAGTAAACTAATATAAAAGTCCAATGAGAGTGACAATGTGTGGACTGGAAACGGATGACAGAAATGTTACATGAATGTTGAAACATTAGAACATTGTCCCCATATTAGAAATCCAACGAGACTTCGAGATCATAGGACACGTATGTTCATAAATCCATAGCACCCGGGGACGTGACTCCAACACCAGGGATGGGGGAAAGAAATGGATACTCTTACCCCTATATGTGGACGCACACACCAGCGGTGGTGAGTCAAACAGGCAGAAGATATAAGTGTAGACCACACTGGATCTGTCCTCCTGGAGCAGCAGCAGATGAAGCAAACTCAGGGAATCCAATCCTCTCCAGGATACAGGCACGAAATTTCCAAGACGTCAGTATATCAAAGATCATATAAAAAAAATGGAACAGAGGAGGCTCCTCATAGTGCAGGATCAGATGGCAAGATAAAAATCACATTTATTCAGAAACAAGTCACAAAACACACATGGTGTAAAAAATAAAACAAGAAAACATGCAGGCTTCCATGCAGAGACTTGCAAATATGGTGATCACAAAAGTGGTTTCAAATAACGGCGTAGCAGCAAAGCAGGTTCATGTACCCGACATGTTTCGCATAAGGAATGCATCAACTGGGGCATGAACCTGCAGGAAAATACCACGCCATAATATACATGTAACATAATTGCTTGGACTCATCACAGCTGATGTGTGACCTCCCCATAAGAGAGGCTATCCAATCGCAAACAAGAGTTACCCACCTATGTATTCGTCATTCAACACAGACTGACCAAGCGAAAGGGGCCGCGCACGGAGATGAGACATGACGTCTCAGCTGGCATGCGTCATCACGCCGCCAATCCGAGGAGTGAATGCGTTCCTTGTCCCACGTGCGTCGTATCATGTAAGCGACGCACGTAATGACGTCATCATACTGACGCTGGGGAACGTCATCACGCAACTCCTCCAGGAAATGCTTGCGTTCCATATCTCCGTCGTGAGGTCCATATCATGAACCGCAACAGGAAGTGCGTCCAGAGACAGACAGCCAAGTAACAGCACCGATAACAGCCCCTCAGCGCTTTCAAAGTCAGCACAACCGCAAGCAGAGCTTGGCTAGTAGAAATGACGGACATAAAAGGGGGCAGACATAATTGATATACACTGAAAAGTATTGGTCTATAGCACCAGTACAATGCAGGGATCACTCATAGCACAAATGAGATCTGTACAAATAAATGTAAAAACATTCTGAAGAGTGAAAATAAAAAGAATGTACTTAAAAAAGGGTACAATATTGGCAATATATGACAGCTATACAGAAATGTAAAAAAAAGTCATTAATACCAAAGAAATGTGGATCAATATACTATTGTACCACTAGGTGCAAATAACCCACTACAGATAATCATCCACATCGTATAAATAGACATGAGATGTGTAGCAGGAATGAAAAACATAAAATGTTAAAAATAACCATACATAATATATATGAATAATAATATAAAAATCATGTATCTATATGAGGATATATGAGCCAGAAGTATACTCTAGCTAGCAGTGGTAAATGGAATATTGAAATAATGAATCCTAAAATGAGATGATCTATAACATAAACGGAACCAGGAAAGTAGACGGTAAATTACAAGTAGAAGAAAGGCATGGATGAACGCCCCCACATTAATATAAAAATAAGACATGGAGATAGATTAATCTAAATTAGGCCTTATTAATAAAGGAATTAATGTCCCAATCGATGTTAATGTGTAGTAGAAGTGTCGTCAATATACCTTGCCCACAGAACTAGTTCTGGGCGTTGCAAGGCATAGACGACATCCTCCTCCCACAGGGCCATAAAAAGGTTCGCAAGACTAGGGGCGAACTTGGCGCCCATTGCGACACCTTTGGTTTGTAAAAAAAACTGGCCATGATACCAGAAATAATTGGACTGAGTGGCAAATGTTAACAAATCCATAATATAGCATTGTTGGACCTGAGGTATCAGACCAGACATGGCCATGAAATGTTTCACCGCGTGCAATCCTAGTCTGTGCGGTATGCACGTATATAGTGATGTTACATCTGCAGTAACAAGAATGCAATCTCCACTAAAATCAACATCTTCTAAAAGACGTATAGTGGCTCCCGTGTCTTTTAGAAAAGATGGAGTGGATTGAACAAGCGGTTGTAGATGGAAGTCAATGTAACGACCAATGCGGGACATCACAGAGTCAATCCCAATTATTATGGGTCTGCCAGGAGGGTGTAAAATGTTTTTATGGACTTTCGGGAGATAATACATAATGGAAATTCTAGGTGCGATCGGCACCAAGAAGTCTCTCTCCTTTTTGTCCAGAATTCCTAACTGGAATCCCTTATCTAGCAAATTATTCAGATCTTTCTTCAATACTTTAGTGGGATCTCTATTCAGGGGCATGTAAGTGCTAGTGTCATCAAGGATTCTGCACATTTCGGTGTGATAGTCTAATTTATCCAACACAACTAGACCACCCCCCTTATCGGCAGGGCGGATTATGATGTCCTTGCGTTCACATAAGGTTTTTAAACCTGCCTTAATGTCTGGATGATCATAGATTTTGGCCTTAGGTAATGCCTCAAGGTCTCTAAGGACCAAATCTCTAAACACCCTAATAGATGGAGCAGAGACATTAGGAGGGTTAAATAAGGAGGGATTAGACAAGCCAGTATGAATGACACAATCAGTCCCTCCACTAATATCTCTGGGTAGGGATGGGTTAGCAATGAAGTGCCTCTGTATATTCAATTTGCGGACATATTTATGTACGTCCACAAATGTATTAAATTTATTCAAAGTCTTAGAGGGTGCGTATTTTAAGCCTTTGTCCAAGATACGCATCTCAGCTTCTGAAAACGTGGCTTTACTCAAATTGAAAATACCACTCATATTGGATATTAGACTTTCCTTCTTTTTCCTGGCCCGCCTCCCACCTCGGCTGCCTCGTCTGGTTCTCCTCTTCGTTTGGGACCCGCAAGAGCTCTGGGAAAATCCGAGGGGGAGCAGTGTATGTATCATTGTAGGTATATGGTGATCTAACATATTGATCATATTCTCTTTGCATATAAGAATGATAAGGTTCTTGGTTGTTCCGTAATGGACCCTCTCTAAGGGGTGAGAACCTATTATGAGTACGAATAGGGGTGTGTTGTGAATAATAAGGTTCCTGATATTGGTCACCATAATTAGCATTATGGCTATAAGATGACCTATCATGGTAATCAAAATGCCTCGAGCCATCGTTCCTCCCGTGTTGGGTCCCTCTTCCCCTACTTCTCATATTGCTACCTCTCCCACGAGGAGGATTATTACCTCCATTGCCCCTATTAGGGACATGGTCATTAGCTCTCCGACCATTAGGAACATTAGGAGTGCGTGGATGTTCAATCCTATTCACCACAGGAGCTTGGGTGGGTTAGTAATATAAATGTAGATGGTCCAGCCATTACTGGTGGAAGTGACATATCCATCTGCACAGTAGCAGAGGAATCGGACTGAGAGATAATGTCTTTTTTTTGCCAATTGAAAACAAAATTGGTTTTGTAATCATTGACATCACGAGTATATTTCTTTTGTTTTTTGGTACGTTGGTCTCTTTCTTCCTTTTCAAGAAGTGTTTTGAGACTCGATGAAAGAGAAATATACTCGGATGTGGTTTTATGCGGGAGAAGTGAATCTCTTAGTTCCCTGATCTCCTTATCAATGATAGACATTTTAGGTTTTTTTTCTGTCAACGAGAAAACTTAGGAAATTAATACCCGCCTCATTGAAATAACGAAACCAAACATCTATGTCGGGATCGCCCTGTTGGGGATGTACATCCCAACGTAACCCTTTGGGTACCATGTGTTCCTTTGTATATTGTTCAAGGAACGCAATGTCCCATTCCAAATGAATCTCTGAGACCATAAGATTTTTAAGCCTCATAAAGAGACCACTGACCTCTGAATTGGCATTCAAAGGGACAAAAACCCCTTCCGTATTAAAGGAACGAGCTGTTCTATAATCAAACACATCCATTTCCAAAAAATGTGTGAAAGAAGCTGCAACAATAAATTAGTCTGAAGGGAAAATGCAAAAAAGAAAAAAGTTGCGCTACTGTGTGAATAAAGTGTAATCGTGGCTGCCAGCATCAGCAAATAGACATATTGCAAAAATAACATATAAAAACAAAAAATGCAGCGCCCAAAAAGTGTATGAAGGCCCAAACACACAAAGGGATTGGGACAGACAACAAACAGTGAAAAAAGTATACAGCCCACAGAGAGGCCAAGAATAATAAATTCCAACTGTGCTTCACTCCAGATAATACCTACACATATATATAAAAACTCATATGTAGTTGTGTACAGTAAACTAATATAAAAGTCCAATGAGAGTGACAATGTGTGGACTGGAAACGGATGACAGAAATGTTACATGAATGTTGAAACATTAGAACATTGTCCCCATATAAGAAATCCAACGAGACTTCGAGATCATAGGACACGTATGTTCATAAATCCATAGCACCCGGGGACGTGACTCCAACACCAGGGATGGGGGAAAGAAATGGATACTCTTACCCCTATATGTGGACGCACACACCAGCGGTGGTGAGTCAAACAGGCAGAAGATATAAGTGTAGACCACACTGGATCTGTCCTCCTGGAGCAGCAGCAGATGAAGCAAACTCAGGGAATCCAATCCTCTCCAGGATACAGGCACGAAATTTCCAAGACGTCAGTATATCAAAGATCATATAAAAAAAATGGAACAGAGGAGGCTCCTCATAGTGCAGGATCAGATGGCAAGATAAAAATCACATTTATTCAGGAACAAGTCACAAAACACACATGGTGTAAAAAATAAAACAAGAAAACATGCAGGCTTCCATGCAGAGACTTGCAAATATGGTGATCACAAAAGTGGTTTCAAATAACGGCGTAGCAGCAAAGCAGGTTCATGTACCCGACATGTTTCGCATAAGGAATGCATCAACTGGGGCATGAACCTGCAGGAAAATACCACGCCATAATATACATGTAACATAATTGCTTGGACTCATCACAGCTGATGTGTGACCTCCCCATAAGAGAGGCTATCCAATCGCAAACAAGAGTTACCCACCTATGTATTCGTCATTCAACACAGACTGACCAAGCGAAAGGGGCCGCGCACGGAGATGAGACATGACGTCTCAGCTGGCATGCGTCATCACGCCGCCAATCCGAGGAGTGAATGCGTTCCTTGTCCCACGTGCGTCGTATCATGTAAGCGACGCACGTAATGACGTCATCATACTGACGCTGGGGTACGTCATCACGCAACTCCTCCAGGAAATGCTTGTGTTCCATATCTCCGTTGTGAGGTCCATATCATGAACCGCAACAGGAAGTGCGTCCAGAGACAGACAGCCAAGTAACAGCACCGATAACAGCCCCTCAGCACTGAGATGCGTATCTTGGACAAAGGCTTAAAATACGCACCCTCTAAGACTTTGAATAAATTTAATACATTTGTGGACGTACATAAATATGTCCGCAAATTGAATATACAGAGGCACTTCATTGCTAACCCATCCCTACCCAGAGATATTAGTGGAGGGACTGATTGTGTCATTCATACTGGCTTGTCTAATCCCTCCTTATTTAACCCTCCTAATGTCTCTGCTCCATCTATTAGGGTGTTTAGAGATTTGGTCCTTAGAGACCTTGAGGCATTACCTAAGGCCAAAATCTATGATCATCCAGACATTAAGGCAGGTTTAAAAATCTTATGTGAACGCAAGGACATCATAATCCGCCCTGCCGATAAGGGGGGTGGTCTAGTTGTGTTGGATGAATTAGACTATCACACCGAAATGTGCAGAATCCTTGATGACACTAGCACTTACATGCCCCTGAATAGAGATCCCACTAAAGTATTGAAGAAAGATCTGAATAATTTGCTAGATAAGGGATTCCAGTTAGGAATTCTGGACAAAAAGGAGAGAGACTTCTTGGTGCCGATCGCACCTAGAATTCCCATTATGTATTATCTCCCGAAAGTCCAAAAAAACATTTTACACCCTCCTGGCAGACCCATAATAATTGGGATTGACTCTGTGACGTCCCGCATTGGTCGTTACATTGACTTCCATCTACAACCGCTTGTTCAATCCACTCCATCTTTTCTAAAAGACACGGGAGCCACTATAAGTCTTTTAGAAGATGTTGATTTTAGTGGAGATTGCATTCTTGTTACTGCAGATGTAACATCACTATATACGTGCATACCGCACAGACTAGGATTGCACGCGGTGAAACATTTCATGGCCATGTCTGGTCTGATACCTCAGGTCCAACAATGCTATATTATGGATTTGTTAGCATTTGCCACTCAGTCCAATTATTTCTGGTATCATGGCCAGTTTTTTTTACAAACCAAAGGTGTCGCAATGGGCGCCAAGTTCGCCCCTAGTCTTGCGAACCTTTTTATGGCCCTGTGGGAGGAGGATGTCGTCTATGCCTTGCAACGCCCAGAACTAGTTCTGTGGGCAAGGTATATTGACGACATCCTCCTCCTATGGAAGGGTGATGAGGAGTCTTTACATGACTTCATGGTCACCCTGAATGATAATGATATGGGCATTGTGCTTACCTATGAGATGAGTCGTAACACTATCCATTTTTTGGATTTAGAGATTTCAGTTGTGGACCAAAGATTGGTGACAAAAACTTTTTTTAAGCCAACAGATCGTAATGGGTATATCCCAATCGACAGCTGTCATTACAGCTCTTGGCTCAAATCTGTACCATTTAGTCAACTACTTAGAGTCAGGAGAAACTGTACACACCTTGACGATTTCTACATACAAGCAGACACCCTCAAGTCAAGATTTGTTGAGAAAGGATATCTTCCGTCTGCTATTGATACAGAAATCGCAAAGGTGTCTTTGCTAGACAGACAGTCTCTAGTTGTTGAACGTCCTAAACGTCCACCGGATCCACGATTTAGGTGGTCCTTTGTGACCCAATTCTCTATACAGCATAGACGGATCAAGCATATTCTGAACCGACACTGGGGAGTTCTTAAGAACGATTCCCTGCTGGGCCCAGTGCTCCCAGATCGGGCAGGTGTTGTTTATAGAGGAGCTCCATCTCTCCGCAACCAGATTGCTTCTAATGTAGTCGACCCTCCGGACAAATCATGTCCGTCTCTTTTTCCTGATATGAAGGGCTACTATCCGTGTAGACGCTGTAATGTGTGTATTCACAATGTCATTGGGCGTAGTAGAAGTGCCAGTTTTACATCCTCTACTACCTCCACCATATATCATATGAAACAGTTTACCACATGCACTACAAGTTTTATTGTATACCTTATTACATGTCCATGTAATAAGCAGTATGTGGGACGCACTATTCGTAACTTCTCTATTCGTGTTAATGAACACATTACCGGCATCAAAAAAGGTCGCACCAACCATAGTGTACCTAGACATTACCTTCATGTTCATAATAAGAAGGTTATAGGTACCAAATTCCAGGTGATTGACCACTTTGTCCCTCACTGGAGAGGGGAGTCTCGCCTCAGGGGTGTTTCCCAATTGGAAACTTTCTGGATTTACCAACTTCGATGCTATTCTCCGTTTGGGCTTAACATCGATTGGGACATTAATTCCTTTATTAATAATGCCTAATTTAGATTAATCTATCTCCATGTCTTATTTTTATATTGATGTGGGGGCGTTCATCCATGCCTTTCTTCTACTTGTAATTTACCGTCTACTTTCCTGGTTCCGTTTATGTTATAGATCATCTCATTTTAGGATTCATTATTTCAATATTCCATTTACCACTGCTAGCTAGAGTATACTTCTGGCTCATATATCCTCATATAGATACATGATTTTTATATTATTATTCATATATATTATGTATGGTTATTTTTAACATTTTATGTTTTTCATTCCTGCTACACATCTCATGTCTATTTATACGATGTGGATGATTATCTGTAGTGGGTTATTTGCACCTAGTGGTACAATAGTATATTGATCCACATTTCTTTGGTATTAATGACTTTTTTTTTACATTTCTGTATAGCTGTCATATATTGCCAATATTGTACCCTTTTTTAAGTACATTCTTTTTATTTTCACTCTTCAGAATGTTTTTACATTTATTTGTACACATCTCATTTGTGCTATGAGTGATCCCTGCATTGTACTGGTGCTATAGACCAATACTTTTCAGTGTATATCAATTATGTCTGCCCCCTTTTATGTCCGTCATTTCTACTAGCCAAGCTCTGCTTGCGGTTGTGCTGACTTTGAAAGCGCTGAGGGGCTGTTATCGGTGCTGTTACTTGGCTGTCTGTCTCTGGACGCACTTCCTGTTGCGGTTCATGATATGGACCTCACGACGGAGATATGGAACGCAAGCATTTCCTGGAGGAGTTGCGTGATGACGTTCCCCAGCGTCAGTATGATGACGTCATTACGTGCGTCGCTTACATGATACGACGCACGTGGGACAAGGAACGCATTCACTCCTCGGATTGGCGGCGTGATGACGCATGCCAGCTGAGACGTCATGTCTCATCTCCGTGCGCGGCCCCTTTCGCTTGGTCAGTCTGTGTTGAATGACGAATACATAGGTGGGTAACTCTTGTTTGCGATTGGATAGCCTCTCTTATGGGGAGGTCACACATCAGCTGTGATGAGTCCAAGCAATTATGTTACATGTATATTATGGCGTGGTATTTTCCTGCAGGTTCATGCCCCAGTTGATGCATTCCTTATGCGAAACATGTCGGGTACATGAACCTGCTTTGCTGCTACGCCGTTATTTGAAACCATTTTTGTGATCACCATATTTGCAAGTCTCTGCATGGAAGCCTGCATGTTTTCTTGTTTTATTTTTTACACCATGTGTGTTTTGTGACTTGTTCCTGAATATTCGTGCCTGTATCCTGGAGAGGATTGGATTCCCTGAGTTTGCTTCATCTGCTGCTGCTCCAGGAGGACAGATCCAGTGTGGTCTACACTTATATCTTCTGCCTGTTTGACTCACCACCGCTGGTGTGTGCGTCCACATATAGGGGTAAGAGTATCCATTTCTTTCCCCCATCCCTGGTGTTGGAGTCACGTCCCCGGGTGCTATGGATTTATGAACATACGTGTCCTATGATCTCGAAGTCTCGTTGGATTTCTTATATGGGGACAATGTTCTAATGTTTCAACATTCATGTAACATTTCTGTCATCCGTTTCCAGTCCACACATTGTCACTCTCATTGGACTTTTATATTAATTTACTGTACACAACTACATATGAGTTTTTATATATATGTGTAGGTATTATCTGGAGTGAAGCACAGTTGGAATTTATTATTCTTGGCCTCTCTGTGGGCTGTATACTTTTTTCACTGTTTGTTGTCTGTCCCAATCCCTTTGTGTGTTTGGGCCTTCATACACTTTTTGGGCGCTGCATTTTTTGTTTTTATATGTTATTTTTGCAATATGTCTATTTGCTGATGCTGGCAGCCACGATTACACTTTATTCACCCAGTAGCGCAACTTTTTTCTTTTTTGCATTGCTAGAAGCCAGACAATAGTATGTCTGTGCAATGGCTTGTTATGGAAGCTGATGCCACTGTGTGTGTGTGAAC
The DNA here is from genome assembly GCA_029206835.1 of Rana muscosa. Taxonomy (NCBI): domain Eukaryota; kingdom Metazoa; phylum Chordata; class Amphibia; order Anura; family Ranidae; genus Rana; species Rana muscosa. Next base: position 1,292,521,609 of record CM055116.1, on the reverse strand, counting down.
TTGGGTAGGGACAGGAGTGTATGTTTTGAGTTGTGTTTCATATAACTAACATTTCTTAAATGTGCTTTATAGTTGGCCAAAGGGTCTGAGTTGAAGTAGCATAAAGTGTGTGTCTATGGTTGAGTGTGAATCTCAATTGTGTAGTCTCTTTGTGGAGAAAAACATTTTTGATTTTCTGGTGAAGAGATCCTGGTTTTGGCGGGAAAAACTGCATTTGGTGGCCATGTTGTCCATGCGGCTTGTTGGCCATCTTGAGACGCAGTTTCTCTTTAGCCTGTGGGTCATCCTATAAGAGAAGGTGCAGCCACCTTTCCTTTGGGTGTGATACCATGTGACCGTACTGTGGCATTCGTCGGCTATCTTGCTGGTGGAATTTCGCAGCCTTTGGGGCAGATTTTGATGTTTGGTGCGAATTGAGTAGTGCGGTCTTTTCTGTATTGGAATCTGGTGGAGACCATTTTTCCTTTGTGTGTGGGAACCCATGTGGTCTTGTGTTTTATATTTAAGTGTTCATTTGATGTCCCATGTTTGTCCGTTTTGGCTGGTAGGGAAGTTTGTGCTGGTTTTAAAAAGGTGATTTAGAGGCGCAGTTCTTGTTAACGTTTTTATCCGGGAGAACCCACATTTTGAGGGATTTTTCGCTTTATACAGTTTGGCCTGTGAGTCGTCCCAGAGTGGTGAGACACCGGGGTGACATACTGACAGGCTGTTTTTGTTTAATGTTAAATTTGCTAGTTTGAAGGGTTTTTCTGAGCATCGCCTCTTGAGTTGAGTAGAGTGGTATCTTGATATAGCGCGGTCTTACCCCGAGGGGTCCCGACGCGCTTACGGGCGCATGCACATGCTGGGGCCTATTTATGGACAGGATCTGACTAGCCTACCAGCATGTCTTTGGAGTGTGGGAGGAAACCGACGCAGGCGCAGGGAGAGCATGCAAACTCCAGGCAGATGGTGTTAGGATGGGGATTTCTCTGTTTTCATTTAAGTGAATGTAAGCTATTACAGGTTTAGTGAGTGAGTGACTTATATAGCGCTACAAATGCGAACTAAATCTCCTCAAAGTCAGTTTAGCTGACTTTGCAGTATATGAGCGGTGATTTTTGTATTGGATTTTGTTTTTAAGTGAAAACTCTACTTTACACTGAATTTTGATAGATTGTAAAGACTAACTTGAACTGAGTTTTTGTACAGTGGTGTGTGTTTTTATGTTTAAATATTTGGGAGTTTCCCAAAAGGCAATTCATTGTTTTTGAAGCTTGTACTGTATAGCCACTTTTTGACAGGAGTTTGTATTTGAGTCTCAACTTGTGGTTTGACTTCCAGGGGATGTTTGGGTCAGGGGGGATTCCCTCCCATTTGCAAAAGGGGGGTTTATTCCATCATTTCCTTGACAAGGTTTTTTTAAATTGTTGAAATATGATGTTTAGATTTTTTGTGTGTTGATAGACAAGGCGATGGGGCTAGGCTCCCCCCTCCCTCTCCCTCTTCCTGTACATTTACCATGCCACAGGAAGTTATTTTCAGCATTTATGTATCAGCAGAAAGTTGGTGGGAGGAGCTTGGGGTTTTCTGAAAAGTGGGCAATGAGATTTGTGCTTGGAAGGAAAATGGAAAGCAGTTTGAAAAACGGTGTTTTATATTTTGTTCCAGTTTTGTGAAGTTTTGTACTGTAAAACAGTTTTGGGTAGAGGGCAAACAGTGGGGCATCACCATTATTGTAACATCTAGATGCAGGTAGAAAGAAGCCACATTGTTCTGTAGGTGGTAAATGGACGTAAGTGTTCTGTGTGGTTTAGTCAGCGACACAGTGTATGGGTTTATAGCGGAAAACGCTTGTGTATGCATACACTGTGAGGGGTAGAGGCCTAATTCGGGGGGTGATAACGCCTCGGTTAGGGTTTCTAGTTGGGGGACTTGACCAGATATAGTGGTTGTAGTCCATCAATCCACCGTAGAAGAAGACACCAGGCGGTGCTCTCCGAAATGGGTGCAATGGTTTTCCTGGACGCAGGTTTAAGCCAATAAGCCGATTCGAATTGCCATGGACACAAGCAGGTCTGTGAAAAGGGAAGGAATGGAGGCTTCCCACAGTCAGACAGTCACACAGTGCACGAAGCCTATTTTTGGGGCAAAGGCCTTTGAACCCCAAAAAGATTAACATAGGTGGTCCAAGGATACTATTTTGGGTATCCCTCTGGAGTGGAAGTAGTTCAGCTGTGGCTTCAGAAATCTGTAATGATGAGTGTGTTGATGGAGGTGTAGTACACGCTATTGTGATTCTCAGAGGAGGAACGTGGTTAAAATTCTCATGCCCGTTTGTTTGAACTTTGTATGGCTGGTCCATGCAAGGTTCTAGAGCTGCTCTCATGTTTTTACCATTGTATTTTTTTCTATTACTGAAAGAGTGAAGGGAGAATTCTGCCTGTTTTTGCTTTTTTAATTTTGGTTTTGGAAACTATGAATTATCTCCCCCACATTTGTATCGGAATGTTTGTATGTAGTAACGTGAATATGTTCGAACTAACCGCAGCGATCCTCCGATGCGTCGCGGCTGTTGTATTTTTGTAGGAACGGGAAAAGTAAAGGTTACAGAGGGTTTTGTTTGAATCGGTTTTAAAAAATGTCATTGACAATTTACCAATGTCCAGGAATGTCATTATTGTTTGCCATTCTTTGCAGGTTAAATATGAAGGATAGATTAATAATTTTTGCTTAAGTATTTTTCAGGTCCAAGGATTATCTGAAAGTGTATGTACACAGAGAGCAGGTGTATGTAGGCAGATGTACATATGGATGAATACTGAGTCTAAGGAGGCAAAAGTATCATAAGCTATTTTATTGTTTCTTTTTTCATGGACCACGCATTTCTTCCTTCAGCCTGTAATGAGGAAGGAAATGGGGGGAGAAGTGATAAATGTAAGAATGACAGTTTTTTTCAAACAAATAATGTTAACCTCTGTAATTCTAACCAAGTTTGTGCCAAGACTGTCTTTCTTTGACAGAATTTGAATCGGCAAGCAGCAGTCTGGTGAAGTAGGTTCCCATCCCAGATGCTAAGAACCTTTTGTCAGTGGTTCCAGGTATTGTAAAGCCACGCACAGTTTATGCAGTGACCACAGTCCCGATGTCTGGGTTATTGTCATATGAGGGTCGTTTGGAGGTCAATCAAAACCAGGGCCATACTTTCCTCATTAGCTGTCACTTCTATTCTTGGCTGATGGGTTGGGTGCGATCACTGTGACATGAACTTCAAAATGTCTACCACAGGGTTCACGAGTCCCTCCTGGACCCTGACACAATAACTGGTTTACATTCTTTCTAACCAGGTGACTGGATCGTTGTAAAGAAGCTTGAGGGATGAGACCACGCCAGCCACTGCAAGAAGCGGCTCAACCACCCCAAAGAACTGAGTAGTATCATTGTTTATTTTTTTGTTTAGGAAATTTTAGCAAGGGTAACGATGAAAAGCATCCCAAGTTATTCTTTGAAGTGTATTTCCTGACTAGCTCAGAAAGCGAACAGGACAAATTGCTAGGTCTGTTCTGAGTCTCCACCGAGTTTTAATACCCAGCGATGACAGTGGTACATGCCATTTATGATGTTCTTATGGGTATGAGGAGTTTTGACAAACTGGTGAAGACTCCAAACAGACACTTGTCAATGGAATCTAACGATGCATTTTTAGAGGGTAAAATTGGTTAGTTTTAATAGCTCTGTCTCTTGTCGGTTTGGGTATCTAGGTAGCCCACAAGTGTGTTTGAACTTTAGTTTGGTGCTTATGCGGATTTGCAGCTTATAAGGTAATTCCCCCAATGCAAGAGGTTCATGCGTGATGGTGAAGCTGTCCCAGCATCTTATGTCGCGGCCGATCGCGAGGATCTGATGGCGCGAGAGAAATTAAGAATGGCAGGGACAGCTAGAAGGGAATAGTTCACCAACCCCGACCAGGTCTGGGCATGGTTTCCTGCATGTACAAAGTGGGGGGGGGGGGGCTTGAGCTTAAGATACGATTGAACAATTCTAATCCATTGAGGATGGGATTCTTCATGTAACTGTTGAAGCCAGAGCTGTAGCTAAGTGAAGATTGGGAGTCCTTTTAAGGGTCTGGGAATCTTTGGGGATCTAATTTTTATTTTACAGCGGATCGTGGTTAAAGGAAGTGGGAATATATATACTCATGCCGTTTTTATTTCTATTCTTTTTATGTCGTAACGAGGTGTTCCTGTTGCCTGATTGGACGCATGACCAGAGCCCGAACAGATGACCACATCTTCCTTAATGAGACGCCCCGAAGCCGGACCCATGTACAAGACAGAGGATCACAGACCGATCGACGATTACTACAGCTCACCATGTCGTGTCCTCCTTTATAAGTCATGCTCCTGAAGAACAGTCTACATGTCAAGCGGTGTTTTCCTTTTTATGGACTCGTATGGACTGTAAGGACTGATTCATTTCCAGGTGTAAGAAGGAGATCAAGTTTCATCGATGGACATGGGGAGCATATGGCAAAAAAGGGAGGCCTGTTGTGGAAATTTTTATGAAGATGTATTTAATATGTATTGTCATAGTGTCACCCAGTGTTAGTACTTCTGCAACCCACTCTAAAGAGCTGACTTGGGCAGTCTGAGGCTGGTTGAGATAAACTTCCTGATTTGGAGAAGGGTGTTTGCGGAGTGAGGCCTCTCTGCAAACGCATTATCGGTTTAGCGGATATATGCTCTTGTCGCCTCTGTGTCTGATCAGCATTGAGGTGGTGACGTGAGCATACACCTGCAGATAAGCTCCCCTCATCAGGAACTGTGTTCATTGGTTATTGTATTTTTATTGTATTGAATTGTATCCTTTAAGCTATATTTCTTGTGTTGTATTCATGTATTGGATTGTATGGGACATCTTGTTAGAGGGACGCCCTTATATGGACATTTCCTGTGTTAAGAGGAGATCCTGTGATGACCACCCCCGTGGAGGTCATATGCTGTGTCCTCACTTCCTATGGAGGAGGTCACATCCTGTGATGACTACTCCCATGGAGGTCACATCCTTTTGAGATAATAAAAAGGAGCCATGAGGCTTTGGGAGAGCAGTGTTTTGCTGTGATGCCGAGATGAACCTAGCTGTGTGATGATGTCTCCTGAATTGAATGAATGGCAAATCGAATGAATGGTGAGTGAATTTTAGCTTAAGAAGCAATATTACATTAAGATGAAGTGTGTGCTAATGAGCACAAGGCAAGATGGCTGTGTGCTCTGCATACAACCAATCTTGCCACCACAAGCAACAGCCTTGGACCCAGCACCTTTAGCTGGGGCCCGTGTCCTGGAAGGAGAAATCCCAGGGTGCCTCTGGCATAAGGACCCGTTCTGAGATGAGAAAACCAGGGGAGGACCCTTCTGAAGGACCGGTGAAAAGTTCACGGAGAAAGAAGGGCCCGGTAACTCTCTGGAGGGATTGGATCCATCCAACATCAGAGGATTGGGATTAACAGTTCTGTGGCAGAGAAACTCCTAGTCGCATCTAAAAGGGAAAACAAAAGAAACGTCCGAGCATCACTTCAGCTGCTAGGATCCGCTTTCATAGGGAACTATCCGGGTGAGCTAAGCCTACTTGAGGAACGAGTAGTGAATTCATAATTTGTCTTGTGCCTGGACTCATATCCAAACTCTTGCTGTCCTGTCTTCTATCCACCCTTTTCTATCCATTGACTTTGCATATAAAGAAATAAACTCTACGTTGGAGTTTACTACTGGTGTGGACCTTGGAGCTACTTGGGGATATAAAGACTTGTCCTTACATTCTAAGAGACGGGAACCAACTCAAGGAGAACCTAGCTGCAGGACCCTAGTTTATGACACCGCTCAACCTCTTCACACAAGAGGGTACGGGCACATAGCATGGTGTGCCTTTCCTGCAAGTGAGCCAAAGGCAGGTAAAGGATCCGTGTGCTACACGTATAAAGGAGACAGGCTGGGATATACAGAGAGGCTAGGGTATACAGACATAATAGGGTATACAGAAGACAGGCAGGGGTATACAGAGAGGCTAGGGTATACAAAAGACAGGCTGGGGTATACATTGAGACTAGTGTATGCATAAGACAGACTGGGGTATACATAGAGGCTAGGGTATACAGAGAGGCTAGTGTATACAGAAGACAGGCTGGGGTATACAGAGAAGCCAGTGTATACAGAAGACATTCTAGGGTATACAGAGAGGCCAGTGCATACAGAAGACCGGTTGGGGTATACAGAGTTGCCTGTGTATACAAAAGACAGGCTGGGGTATACAGAGAGGCTAGTGTATACAGGAGACAGGCTGGGGTATACAGAGAGGAGAGTGTATACAGAAGACAGGCTGGGGTATACAGAAGATAGGCTGGGGTATACAGAGAGGCTAGTGTATACAGAGAGGCTAGTGTATACAGGAGACAGGCTGGAGTATACAGAGAGGCTAATGTATACAGAAGACAGGCTGGGGTATACAGAGAGGACAGTGTATACAGAAGACAGGATGAGGTATACAGAAGATAGGCTGGGGTATACAGAGAGGCTAGTGTATACAGAGAGGCTAGTGTATACAGGAGACAGGCTGGAGTATACAGAGAGGCTAATGTATACAGGAGACAGGCTGGGGTATACAGAGAGGACAGTGTATACAGAAGACAGGATGAGGTATACAGAAGATAGGCTGGGGTATACAGAGAGGCTAGTGTATACAGAGAGGCTAGTGTATACAGAAGACAGACGGGGGTATACAGAAGACAGGCTGGGGTATACAGAGAGGTTAGGGTATACAGAAGACATGCTGGGGTATACAGAAGATAGGCTGGGGTATACAGATAGGCTAGTGTATACAGAGAGGCTAGTGTATAGAGAAGACAGGCTGGGGTATACAGAAGACAAACTGGGGTATACAGAGAGGCTAGGTTATATAGAAGACAGGCTTGGGTATACAGAGAGGCTAGTGTATATAGAAGAAAGGCTGGGGTATACAGAGAAGCTAGTGCATACAGAGAGACTAGTGTGTACAGAATATAGGCTGGGGTATACAGAGAGGCAAGTGTATACAGGGAGGCTAGTGTATACAGAAGACAGGCTGGGGCATACAGAGAGGCTAGGTTATACAGAAGACAGGCTGGGGTATACAGAGAGGCTAGGGTTTACAGAAGACAGGCTGAGGTATACAGAGAGGACAGTGTATACAGAAGACAGTCTGGAGTATACAGAGAGGCTAGTGTATACAGAGAGGCTTGTGTATACAGAAGACAGACGGGGGTATACAGAAGACAGTCTGGGGAATACAGAGAGGTTAGGGTATACAGAAGACAGGCTGGGGTATACAGATAGGCTAGTGTATACAGAGAGGCTAGTGTATAGAGAAGACAGGCTGGGGTATACAGAAGACAGGCTGGGGTATACAGAGAGGCTAGTGTATACAGAGAGACTAGTGTGTACAGAATATAGGCTGGGGTATACAGAGAGGCAAGTGTATACAGGGAGGCTAGTGTATACAGAAGACAGGCTGGGGTATACAGAGAGGCTAGGTTATACAGAAGACATGCTGGGGTATACAGAAGACAGGCTGGGGTATACAGAGAGGCTAGGGTTTACAGAAGACAGGCTCAGGTATACAGAGAGGACAGTGTATGCAGAAGACAAGCTGGGGTATACAGAAGATAGGCTGGAGTATACAGAGAGGCTAGGGTATACAGAAGACAGGCTGGGGTATACAGATAGGCTAGTTTATACAGAGAGGCTAGTGTATGCAGAAGACATGCTGTGGTATACAGAAGACAGGTGGGGGTATACAGAAGACAGGCTGGGGTATACAGAGAGGCTAGGGTATACAGAAGACAGGTGGGGGTATACAGATAGGCTAGTGTATTCAGAGAGGCTAGTGTATACAGAAGACAGGCTAGGGTATACAAAAGACAGGCTGGGGTATACAGAGAGGCTCGTGTATACAGAAGAAAGGCTGGGGTATACAGAGAGACTAGTGTGTACAGAATATAGGCTGGGGTATACAGAGAGGCAAGTGTATACAGGGAGGCTAGTGTGTACAGAAGACAGGCTGGGGTATATAGAGAGGCTAGTGTATACAGAGACTAGTGATGAGCCGAACACCCCCGGGTTCGGTTCGCACCAGAACCCGCGAACGGACCGGAAGTTCGAACGAACATTAGAACCCTATTAAATACAATGGATGCGAACGTTCGAATTCTAAAGTGCTAATTATAACAACTATTATGCATGTTATTGTCCTAAAAAGGGTTTGGGAACCCGGGTTCTGCACCAGGGGACATGTATCAATGCAAAAAGAAGTTTTAAAAACGGTCGTTTTTCGGGAGCAGTCATTTTAATGATGCATAAAGTGAAAAAAAAAAAGTCAAATATTCCTTTAAATATCGTACCTGGGGGGTGTCTAAAGTATGCCTGTGAAGTGCCACGTGTTTCCCGTGTTTAGAACTGTCCCTGCACAAAATGACACTTCTAAAGGAAAAAAAAGCCATTTAAAACTGCTTGCGGCTTTAATGTAATGTCTGGTCCCGGTAATATGGATGAAATTCTTTAAGAAAAATGGCATAGCTACCCCATGACCCCCCCCCCCCCCTACCCCAGCCCATTACCAGCCCCTTTGGGTCTTGTATGGATATTAAGGGGAACCCCGCACATAAAATAAAAAAGGCCCTATATACTCTGAACAGCCGTATACAGGCGGTGCATACAAGACAGGGACTGTAGGTTTGTTCTTATGTAGAATCTGTTTGTAATTTTGAACAGGTACATTGTTGAAGTGTAGCTCCAGCCCAAAAATCTATTTTTAAACTTTTTGGAAAACATAGGTAAGGGTTATCACCCCTGTAACATTTGTTTTGCTGTCTGTGCCCCTGTTCAGAACATTTCACCTCACTTTCCGTCCCAATGACAACTGTTTTTGAAATGTGGTGTTTTTCTTGAAACAAGGATTGCTGATAAAGCATCAGTACAGAGGAGACACCTTTCTCCCATATTTATTCTTACAGGAGAGAATTTTCCTTCCTAGTGGTAGATTTCCTCTCACTTCCTGTTGTCTTCTTGCGTTTGCAAGTAGGAGTCGTTTGTAAGTTGGATGTTTGAAAGTAGGGACCTGCCGTATATACTCTGCAGAAATAGGCCCCTTAGTTGTTGGTGTTGGCACAACACTGTAAGCACTCACAGTTACTCTTGGTTGGTGCTGGAACGCCCTGCTGTCAACTATTATATCAGGAATTTTAATTACATATAATTGTTGAACAGTGGTAGTAAAAATTGGGCCTTTGATGGTGGTGCTGGTGCCACAACACTGTAAGCCCTGACAGTTACTCTTGGTGGGTGCAGCAATGGGCCCTGCTGTGAATTATTAGATCAAGAATTGTAATTACATGCCCCTGTTGAACAGGGGCTGAAAAATTGGGCCTTAGGCACTGGTGGCACAACACTGCAACCCCTCACAGATACTGTACTTGGAGCACAGCAATGAGCCCTGTTGCAAAGTATTGCTTCAAAAATTGTAATGACACGCCCCTGTTAAACAGGGGCTGAAAAATTGGGCCTTAGGCACTGGTGGCACAACACTGCAACTCCTCACAGATACTGTACTTGGAGCACAGCAATGAGCCCTGTTGCAAAGTATTGCTTCAAAAATTGTAATTACACGCCCCTGTTAAACAGGGGCTGAAAAATTGGGCGTTAGGCACTGGTGGCGGCACCCATAAACAAAAATGATCTTCCAAGCTATCATCATCAATCGTATCATTGAGGACTCGGAGGAGGAGGATAGCCAGTCAACATAACAGCACAGGCACTCAGCATCAGCATCAGTCTTGAAGGGATGTGACATTTTAAAATCAATTAGTCTGTTATATCAGCATCAGGTGTGTGGTAGCTGGTGGTGATCCAAGACTGGTTCATCTTGATGAAAGTCAGTCGATCAACCGAGTCGGTGGACAGGCGCACCCTGTGATCCGTGACAAATCCTCCAGCAGCACTGAATGTGCGTTCCGAAAGAACGCTGGATGCAGGACAGGCCAGTAGCTCAATTGCATACTGTGCAAGCTCTGGCCAGTGATCCATCCTCAAGACCCAGTAAGCCAGAGGATTTTCGGTGGGGAAGGTGTCCAAGTCTGACCTTGCCCCTAGATATTCCTGCACCATGTTTATCAGACGCTGGCGATGGTTGCTGGAACCAATCATACTTTGGGGCTGCGGACTAAAGAATTGTCTGAACGCATCGGTCAGACGGCCACCTTCCCCACCGCTCCTTCTTTGACTGGCCGAAGCCTCAGCAACTCGTTGTCCAGGACCAGGAGTTTGCAACCTCCCAGTCTCTGGGAACGCGTTGCACAGACCTTTCTGCAAGGCCTCCCGGAGTTGTCTCATCCTCTGCTCCCTCTGCGATGGTAACATAAGGTCCGCAACCTTACCCTTGTACCGTGGATCAAGGAGAGTGGCCAGCCAGTAATGGTCCCTCTCCTTGATCCGAAGAATACGAGGATCCTTCCGCAGACTTTGCAGGATCAGGGAGGCCATGCAGCGTAGGTTTGCTGAGGCATTCGCTCCGGAGTCCTCTGGGTCACTAAGGACGACATGATCCGCAGCCACCTCCTCCCAGCCACGTACAAGTCCACTGGTTTCTTGGGACTGTAAATCATCCCTAAAAGACTGCTGCTGATGATGCTGAGTGCCAGCCTCCACCTCCATGCTGACACAATCCTCCTCCTCCTCCTCCTCCTCCTCCTCTTCCTGTGCGATGGGTGGGACAGAAGGAACACTGTCTGGGTAAAGGGGGCCTTGAGAGGCAAGGAAGTCCTCCTCTTCCTGCCTCTGTTCTGCCTCAAGTGCCCTGTCCATTATTCCACGCAGCGTGTGCTCCAACAGGTGGACAAGAGGTACAGTGTCACTGATGCATGCACTGTCACTGCTCACCATCCTCGTGGCCTCCTCAAATGGTGCCAGGACAGTGCATGCATCCCTGATCATGCCCCACTGGCGTGGAGAAAAAAAACCAAGCTCCCCTGACCCTGTCCTGGTGCCGTAGTCGCACAGGTACTCATTGATGGCCCTCTGCTGCGTGTGCAGCCGCTGCAGCATGGCCAACGTTGAGTTCCACCTGGTGGGCATGTCACATATAAGGCGGTTCTTGGGCAGGTTCAACTCCTTTTGCAGCTCAGCCAGGCGAGCACTGGCATTATAAGATCTGCGGAAATGCACACAGACTTTCCTGGCCTGCCTCAGGACATCCTGTAAGCCCGGGTACCTGCCCAAGAACCGCTGCACCACCAGGTTAAGGACGTGAGCCACACAGGGCACATGGGTCAGTTGTCCCTGTCGGAGGGCGGAGAGGAGGTTGGTGCCATTGTCGCAAACCACCATTCCTGGCTTAAGCTGGCGTGGCGTCAACCACCTCTCGGCCTGGCCCTGCAGAGCAGACAGGACCTCTGCCCCAGTGTGGCTTCTGTCCCCCAAACACACCAGCGCAAGCACGGCATGGCATCTTTTTGCCTGCGTACTTGCGTAGCCCCGTGAACGGCTACGGAGCACCGCTGGTTCATAGGACAAACCACAGGAAGAGGCCATGGAGGAAGAAGAAGAGGAGGGGGTGGAGGAGAGAGGTGTGTCACAACCAGTAGTAGCATTTTGGAGGCGTGGCGGTGGGACAACCTCCAACACTACTGCACCTTGTCCTGAATCCTTCCCAGCTGCCAAAAGAGTGACCCAATGGGCCGTGAAAGAAAGGTAACGTCCCTGTCCATGCCTGCTGGACCATGAGTCAGCGGTAATATGCACCTTACCGCTGACCGCCCTGTCCAGCGAGGCCAAGACATTGCCTTCCACATGCCGGTAGAGAGCCGGAATAGCCTTCCGTGAGAAAAAGTGGCGTTTGGGAACCTGCCACTGAGGAACCGCACATTGCACAAACTCACGGAAGGGGGCCGAGTCTACCAACTGAAAAGGCAGCAGTTGAAGCGCTAGCAATTTAGCCAAGCTAGCATTCAACCGCTGGGCATGTGGATGGCTGGGAGTGAACTTCTTTCGACGGTCCAGCAGCTGGGGCAGGGAAATTTGCCTGCTAGAATCGGACGTCGGTGTACTGCTAGCAGAGTGGGCGCAAGTACTTGGCTGTGACACACCTAATTCTACACCTTCATTCCTCTCAGTGCATGTTTCAGAGAGGACTGAAGTTATAGTGGGGTTGGAGATCCCAGCTGATGCGGTGCAAGGAGAGGTCCGCTTTGTTCTTTGGTGTGGGTCTTTGAGGTAGGCTTGCCAACGAGCTGCATGGCAGGTCAACATATGTCTGGTCAGGCATGTGGTACCCAAGCGGCTGATGTTTTGGCCACGCGATATACGCTTGAGACATATGTTGCAAACAGCAGCTGTGCGATCTGATGCACTAGCCTCAAAAAAGGCCCACACCAAAGAACTTTTTGAATGACGGGCAGAGGCAGCGCCCTGCACAGGCGGAGCTCTGCGGTGTGATTCCGTCGGTGTACTGCCCTTACGCTGGCCACCAAAGGGCATCCTGCCTCGTTGGAGATGTGCCTCCTCCTCATCCTCCTCCTCCTCCTCTCTCCTATTAGGCACCCACGTGGAGTCATTGACCTCATCATCCCCTCCCTCCTCATCACTGGAGCCAATCTGGCAGTATGCTGCAGCTGCTGGAACATGACTGCCAGATTGGTGTCCTTCTTGAGCATCCCCTCTGTCTGCTCTCACGCTACTGCCTTCCTCTAGCTGGGTTTCATCATCAGACCCTTCGAAACGCTGGGCATCCTCCTGGAGCATGTACCCAACACTGTGCTGAAACAGTTCGGGGGACTCCTCAGGAGGAGGACATGGTGGGTCTAGGGAAGGAGTGACTGATGATTTGTCTGACATTGATACCAGGGAAGACGACGCTTTGGCAGCTGCTTTTCCAGTACCCTGAGCCTGGGTGAGAGAGGATGAGGAGGAGGAGGAGGGCTTGGTCATCCACTCTACCAAGTCTTCGGCATGATGTGGCTCAACATGTCCAGCTGCCGAAAAGAAGGACAAGCGTGTCCCATGGCCATGTGCTGATGACAATGCACCGCGTCCACGACCAGCACTGTTGCCCCCAGACACAGAGCCTGCTTGCCCTCTTTTATTGCCTCCTGACTGTCTGCCTCTCCTTGTTTGCCTTCCAGACATTCTAATAGATGGCCTGCAGGGAGATGGGAAAAAAGCAATAAGGGCTACCTTCAGGTGTCCTTCTCTGTCCCTGGAAACAAGGACTTGCAGAGTGAAAGAAAAAAAACACTCTCCCTACCTACAGTTTTCTGTCCCTAGAAAAAATGTTTTTTTTAATCACAATATAGCACAAGGAAAATTAACTCACTGTCCTTACAGGTCCCTGGAAACAAGGACTTGCAGAGTGAAAGAAAAAAAACACTCTCCCTACCTACAGTTTTCTGTCCCTAGAAAAAAATGTTTTTTTTAATCACAATATAGCAAAAGGACAATTCACTCACTGTCCTTCCAGGTCCCTGGAAACAAGGACTTGCAGAGTGAAAGAAACTGACACTGTCCCTACCTAGAGTTTTCTGTCCCTAGAATAAATGTTTTTTTTAATCACAATATAGCAAAAGGACAATTCACTCACTGTCCTTCCAGGTCCCTGGAAACAAGGACTTGCAGAGTGAAAGAAACTGACACTGTCCCTACCTAGAGTTTTCTGTCCCTAGAATAAATGTTTTTTTTAATCACAATATAGCACAAGGAAAATTAACTCACTGTCCTTACAGGTCCCTGGAAACAAGGACTTGCAGAGTGAAAGAAAAAAAACACTCTCCCTACCTACAGTTTTCTGTCCCTAGAAAAAAATGTTTTTTTTAATCACAATATAGCAAAAGGACAATTCACTCACTGTCCTTCCAGGTCCCTGGAAACAAGGACTTGCAGAGTGAAAGAAACTGACACTGTCCCTACCTAGAGTTTTCTGTCCCTAGAATAAATGTTTTTTTTAATCACAATATAGCACAAGGAAAATTAACTCACTGTCCTTACAGGTCCCTGGAAACAAGGACTTGCAGAGTGAAAGAAAAAAAACACTCTCCCTACCTACAGTTTTCTGTCCCTAGAAAAAAATGTTTTTTTTAATCACAATATAGCAAAAGGACAATTCACTCACTGTCCTTCCAGGTCCCTGGAAACAAGGACTTGCAGAGTGAAAGAAACTGACACTGTCCCTACCTAGAGTTTTCTGTCCCTGGAATAAATGTTTTTTTCAGCACAATATAGCACAAGGACAATTAACTCACTGTCCTTACAGGTCCCTGGAAACAAGGACTTGCAGAGTGAAAGAAAAAAAATACTCTCCCTACCTACAGTTTTCTGTCCCTAGAAAAAAATGTTTTTTTTAATCACAATATAGCAAAAGGACAATTCACTCACTGTCCTTCCAGGTCCCTGGAAACAAGGACTTGCAGAGTGAAAGAAACTGACACTGTCCCTACCTAGAGTTTTCTGTCCCTGGAATAAATGTTTTTTTCAGCACAATATAGCACAAGGACAATTAACTCACTGTCCTTACAGGTCCCTGGAAACAAGGACTTGCAGAGTGAAAGAAAAAAAATACTCTCCCTACCTACAGTTTTCTGTCCCTAGAAAAAAATGTTTTTTTTAATCACAATATAGCAAAAGGACAATTCACTCACTGTCCTTCCAGGTCCCTGGAAACAAGGACTTGCAGAGTGAAAGAAACTGACACTGTCCCTACCTAGAGTTTTCTGTCCCTAGAATAAATGTTTTTTTTAATCACAATATAGCAAAAGGACAATTCACTCACTGTCCTTCCAGGTCCCTGGAAACAAGGACTTGCAGAGTGAAAGAAACTGACACTGTCCCTACCTAGAGTTTTCTGTCCCTAGAATAAATGTTTTTTTTAATCACAATATAGCAAAAGGACAATTCACTCACTGTCCTTCCAGGTCCCTGGAAACAAGGACTTGCAGAGTGAAAGAAACTGACACTGTCCCTACCTAGAGTTTTCTGTCCCTAGAATAAATGTTTTTTTTAATCACAATATAGCAAAAGGACAATTCACTCACTGTCCTTCCAGGTCCCTGGAAACAAGGACTTGCAGAGTGAAAGAAACTGACACTGTCCCTACCTAGAGTTTTCTGTCCCTAGAATAAATGTTTTTTTTAATCACAATATAGCAAAAGGACAATTCACTCACTGTCCTTCCAGGTCCCTGGAAACAAGGACTTGCAGAGTGAAAGAAACTGACACTGTCCCTACCTAGAGTTTTCTGTCCCTAGAATAAATGTTTTTTTTAATCACAATATAGCACAAGGAAAATTAACTCACTGTCCTTACAGGTCCCTGGAAACAAGGACTTGCAGAGTGAAAGAAAAAAAACACTCTCCCTACCTACAGTTTTCTGTCCCTAGAAAAAAATGTTTTTTTTAATCACAATATAGCAAAAGGACAATTCACTCACTGTCCTTCCAGGTCCCTGGAAACAAGGACTTGCAGAGTGAAAGAAACTGACACTGTCCCTACCTAGAGTTTTCTGTCCCTAGAATAAATGTTTTTTTTAATCACAATATAGCACAAGGAAAATTAACTCACTGTCCTTACAGGTCCCTGGAAACAAGGACTTGCAGAGTGAAAGAAAAAAAACACTCTCCCTACCTACAGTTTTCTGTCCCTAGAAAAAAATGTTTTTTTTAATCACAATATAGCAAAAGGACAATTCACTCACTGTCCTTCCAGGTCCCTGGAAACAAGGACTTGCAGAGTGAAAGAAACTGACACTGTCCCTACCTAGAGTTTTCTGCCCCTGGAATAAATGTTTTTTTCAGCACAATATAGCACAAGGACAATTAACTCACTGTCCTTACAGGTCCCTGGAAACAAGGACTTGCAGAGTGAAAGAAAAAAAATACTCTCCCTACCTACAGTTTTCTGTCCCTAGAAAAAAATGTTTTTTTTAATCACAATATAGCAAAAGGACAATTCACTCACTGTCCTTCCAGGTCCCTGGAAACAAGGACTTGCAGAGTGAAAGAAACTGACACTGTCCCTACCTAGAGTTTTCTGTCCCTGGAATAAATGTTTTTTTCAGCACAATATAGCACAAGGACAATTAACTCACTGTCCTTACAGGTCCCTGGAAACAAGGACTTGCAGAGTGAAAGAAAAAAAATACTCTCCCTACCTACAGTTTTCTGTCCCTAGAAAAAAATGTTTTTTTTAATCACAATATAGCAAAAGGACAATTCACTCACTGTCCTTCCAGGTCCCTGGAAACAAGGACTTGCAGAGTGAAAGAAACTGACACTGTCCCTACCTAGAGTTTTCTGTCCCTGGAATAAATGTTTTTTTCAGCACAATATAGCACAAGGACAATTAACTCACTGTCCTTACAGGTCCCTGGAAACAAGGACTTGCAGAGTGAAAGAAAAAAAATACTCTCCCTACCTACAGTTTTCTGTCCCTAGAAAAAAATGTTTTTTTTAATCACAATATAGCAAAAGGACAATTCACTCACTGTCCTTCCAGGTCCCTGGAAACAAGGACTTGCAGAGTGAAAGAAACTGACACTGTCCCTACCTAGAGTTTTCTGTCCCTAGAATAAATGTTTTTTTTAATCACAATATAGCAAAAGGACAATTCACTCACTGTCCTTCCAGGTCCCTGGAAACAAGGACTTGCAGAGTGAAAGAAACTGACACTGTCCCTACCTAGAGTTTTCTGTCCCTAGAATAAATGTTTTTTTTAATCACAATATAGCAAAAGGACAATTCACTCACTGTCCTTCCAGGTCCCTGGAAACAAGGACTTGCAGAGTGAAAGAAACTGACACTGTCCCTACCTAGAGTTTTCTGTCCCTAGAATAAATGTTTTTTTTAATCACAATATAGCAAAAGGACAATTCACTCACTGTCCTTCCAGGTCCCTGGAAACAAGGACTTGCAGAGTGAAAGAAACTGACACTGTCCCTACCTAGAGTTTTCTGTCCCTAGAATAAATGTTTTTTTTAATCACAATATAGCAAAAGGACAATTCACTCACTGTCCTTCCAGGTCCCTGGAAACAAGGACTTGCAGAGTGAAAGAAACTGACACTGTCCCTACCTAGAGTTTTCTGTCCCTAGAATAAATGTTTTTTTTAATCACAATATAGCACAAGGAAAATTAACTCACTGTCCTTACAGGTCCCTGGAAACAAGGACTTGCAGAGTGAAAGAAAAAAAACACTCTCCCTACCTACAGTTTTCTGTCCCTAGAAAAAAATGTTTTTTTTAATCACAATATAGCAAAAGGACAATTCACTCACTGTCCTTCCAGGTCCCTGGAAACAAGGACTTGCAGAGTGAAAGAAACTGACACTGTCCCTACCTAGAGTTTTCTGTCCCTGGAATAAATGTTTTTTTCAGCACAATATAGCACAAGGACAATTAACTCACTGTCCTTACAGGTCCCTGGAAACAAGGACTTGCAGAGTGAAAGAAAAAAAATACTCTCCCTACCTACAGTTTTCTGTCCCTAGAAAAAAATGTTTTTTTTAATCACAATATAGCAAAAGGACAATTCACTCACTGTCCTTCCAGGTCCCTGGAAACAAGGACTTGCAGAGTGAAAGAAACTGACACTGTCCCTACCTAGAGTTTTCTGTCCCTAGAATAAATGTTTTTTTTAATCACAATATAGCAAAAGGACAATTCACTCACTGTCCTTCCAGGTCCCTGGAAACAAGGACTTGCAGAGTGAAAGAAACTGACACTGTCCCTACCTAGAGTTTTCTGTCCCTAGAATAAATGTTTTTTTTAATCACAATATAGCAAAAGGACAATTCACTCACTGTCCTTCCAGGTCCCTGGAAACAAGGACTTGCAGAGTGAAAGAAACTGACACTGTCCCTACCTAGAGTTTTCTGTCCCTAGAATAAATGTTTTTTTTAATCACAATATAGCAAAAGGACAATTCACTCACTGTCCTTCCAGGTCCCTGGAAACAAGGACTTGCAGAGTGAAAGAAACTGACACTGTCCCTACCTAGAGTTTTCTGTCCCTAGAATAAATGTTTTTTTTTAAGCACACTATAGCAGAAGCACAAAACACACTGACACTCTCCCTACCTATCCTTCTCTTTCCCTAAACTAAAGGAATCCAGGTTAAGCAAGAAAGAAATAACAGTCACTGTCCCTGCCTATGCTACTCTATCCCTGCTCCGGAACACACTACACTAGGCCGCCGTGCTGGCGGCCTTTTATAGTGTGGGGCGTGTACTAAACACCCTCAGCAATAATTGGCCACAGGCATCCTGCCTGTGGCCAATCATTGCTCTCCTCGCTGCCGGCGCTGTGATTGGCCAAGCATGCGGGGTCACAGTGCATGCTTGGCCAATCACAGCGCCTGGATGACACTGCGATGGCGTAGTGCATTGTGGGCCGTTCGCGTCACTCGAATTTGGCGCGAACGGCCCAAATCGTTCGATCTTCGTCGAACGATCGAACAGCCAATGTTCGAGTCGAACGTATGTTCGACTCGAACACGAAGCTCATCCCTAACAGAGACTAGTGTGTACAGAAGACCGGCTGGGGTATACAGAGAGGCTAGATTATACAGAAGACAGTCTGGGGTATACATAAGACAGGCTGGGGTATACAGAGAGGCCAGTGTATACAGAAAACAGGCTGGGGAATACAGTTAGACTGGTGTATACAGAAGACAGGCTGGGGTATACAGATAGGCTAGTGTATACAGAGAGGCTAGTGTATACAGAAGACAGGCTGGGGTATACAAAAGACAGGCTTGGGTATACAGAGAGGCTTGTGTATACAGAAGAAAGGCTGGGGTATACAGAGAGACTAGTGTGTACAGAATATAGGCTGGGGTATACAGAGAGGCAAGTGTATACAGGGAGGCTAGATTATACAGAAGATAGGCTGGGGTATACAGAGAGGCCAGTGTATACAGAAAACAGGCTGGGGTATACAGTGAGACTGGTGTATACAGAAGACAGGCTGGGGTATACAGAGAGGCTAGTGTATACAGAAGACAGGCTGGGGTATACAGAGAGGCCAGTGTATACAGGAGACAGGCTGGGGTATACAGAGAGGCTAGTGTATACAGAAGACAGGCTGGGGTATACAGAGAGGCCAGTGTATACAGGAGACAGGCTGGGGTATACAGAGAGGCTAGTGTATACAGAAGACCGGCTGGGGTATACAGACATGCTAGTGTAGCACCCTCCTCACTCCCCTCTCCTCTTCTGCTCGTCTGTCTCTTGTCTAGGGGTACCTTAGAGGGGAGGGAGCGGAGACACCACGCCAGGCCTCCACCACATGTGTCAGTGTGGTATAAGCAACGGTCTTGTTTTACCTTCGGGTCAGTGCTGTATACCTGGATCCTCCCTCCGAGAGTCACCTTGAACAATGTCTGTCAGGAAATGAGCCCCACACCATTAAAGTCCAACACTCCTTTATTCTAATGCGAGTGAACACTAACAGTTGAACTCCCTTGAAGAATAGCACAGGAAAGGAGGCGTGGATGCAAATAGGCCCAGACACAATTGTTCTCCACTTTCCTTCCTGAAAGTGGGTTGCGGTCTCCACACGAGGGTGGAATTTCCTTCCAGGCGGTCTCCAATGAGAGGCTCACCTGTCACCGGCAATATGCTGCACCGGGTCTTCAAGCGAGGAGCTCCCCCCGGTCCATTACGCCTTCCGGATTCGGGTACTCACTCCTGGGGTTCCCTAGGATCTCCTTCCCTCGTGGAACTCAGTGTTGGGCACTGAGCTCCGGACCTTCATCCAAGTACCTCACCCCAGGCTAAAGGTGCCTGGGATGGAACGCGATCTCCGGCTGCCCTCTAGGCCTAGGCCGCCTAGAGGACCGACACGAACCACCGCCCACAGGCTGAAGGTGCCTGGGACTATGAACCCCGTGACAAAGATGGCTGGCCCCTTTATACCCTCTCCCAGCAAGCAAGGCGGGTTCCCCGCCCCACCATACCGCTGCCGAGAGAGGACAAAAAGGAGGCTCGGCACACAGCGATGATTCATCCACCAGCCCGTGGCGACAGCGCCACCTGCTGGGCCGCAGGGAATCACATACCACTGGTGTCACCGCCAGATTCAAAATTACACCTGGGAAAGTACATACCCGCTACACTCTCCCCCCGGTCATTTGACACTGGTCCCCAGTGTCTGGAGTAAATCATGCCCTCAACGGCTGACATAATCCAATCCAGAAACCCACTAACAATTATGTAAAAATAACACAACGCTTTGAAAAAAGAACTGGATCAACTGGAGCAATTGTGTCTGAGCCCTGAAAATAAAAGGGAAAGAGAAACAACAGCATTTAACCATAACTTTTGAATCACATGTGCACATTATACTTTTCCCACCCATCCTGACTAAGATTCACCCCATTCTCAGTGATCTTGATGGGATGCTCTCCTGCAGAGGGAAAAGAAAAAGATCAACACACATAAACCCTGACGCATGTATTCGTGTGGGAGAAAAGAAACTTCTCCGGGAAGAAATCCCTTTTCTCCAAGAGTGGGTGCATTAAAAAGGGATTTTTATAACAGCTTACCTGTAAAATCCTTTTCTTGGAGTACATCACGGGACACAGAGCGACTTAGTCATTACTAATGGGTTATAGAGATACCTTCAGGTGCTGGCACAGGCAACTTCCAAAACCGGAAGTACCCTCCCCTATATAAGCCCCTCCCATCCGGGAGTACCTCAGTTTTGTAGCAAAGCAATAAGTGTCGCCAAAAAAGAGGGGTGGGAGCTCTGTGTCCCGTGATGTACTCCAAGAAAAGGATTTTACAGGTAAGCTGTTATAAAAATCCCTTTTTCTTTTTCGTACATCACGGGACACAGAGCGACTTAGTCATTACTAATGGGACGTCCCAAAGCAATGCCAAATGAGGGGGGGGGAACACTATACATAAGCTGGGCGCCATCAGGCATGAGGATCTTTTGCGGCCTGCAACACACTGCGCCCAAAGGCGACATCCTCCTGACTTCTAACGTCCACCTGGTAGAACCTAGTAAACGTGTGTACTGAAGACCATGTTGCGGCCTTACAGATTTGAGCCAGGGAGGCCTGGTGATGCACTGCCCATGAAGTTCCAACTGCTCTTGTGGAGTGCGCCCTAACTTTGAACGGAGGCGGTCTCCTTCTCAAGCCATAGGCTTGTATTATGACCTGTAGAATCCACCTGGCTAAAGTAGATTTTGATGCTGCCTGACCCTTTCTGGGGCCTTCCGGCAGAACAAACAAAGTATCCGTTCTACGAATCTGAGCAGTGGCTTTTAGATAAGCTTTAACTGCTCTTACTACATCCAAAGAATGCAATAACTTTTCCTCTACCGAGGTAGGTTTGGGAAAAAAAGAAGGAAGAACCACATCTTGGTTCAAATGAAACCTCAATACCACCTTAGGAAGAAAGGCTGGGTGAGGACGTAATACTACTCTGTCCTTATGGACAACCAGATATGGCTCCTTACAGGACATGGCGGCTAATTCCGATACTCTTTTAGCCAAACACATGGCTACTAAGATAATCAATTTCCTGGTGAGAAGAACCAAGGAAATGTGCTGCAATGGTTCAAACGGTTGTTTCTGTAGAACCGACAGAACCAGGTTTAAGTCCCATGGACATATGGGAATACTAACCGGAGGGCTAATACGCATCACTCCTTGTATGAAAGCTTTGACTAATGAATGCAAAGCCAAGGGCCTTTGAAAAAATATTGACAAGGCCGAAATCTGACCCTTGATAGTACTCAAGGCAAGCTTCCTATCAACAGCCCACTGTAGGAAGTCCAGAATCCTGCCTATTACGTACTTACGCGGATGCCATTTCTTGGCCTCACACCACGCGATGTACGCCTTCCAGATTCTATAGTAGATCTGCCTGGATACCGGCTTCCTGGCATTGATCATGGTAGATACCACCGGATTAGAGAGACCTCTCTTTTTTAGAATGTGGGCTTCAATAGCCAGGCCGTCAAACCTAGGGCTTGTAAGGAAGGGTGGTATATCGGTCCCTGCGAAAGCAGGTCCGGACGATGTGGGAGGGTCCAAGGACTCCCCACTGACATCTTTACGATCTCCGCGTACCACGCTCTTCGGGGCCACGCTGGAGCCACCAGAATCACCGGTTT
This sequence comes from Rana muscosa, assembly GCA_029206835.1. Taxonomy (NCBI): domain Eukaryota; kingdom Metazoa; phylum Chordata; class Amphibia; order Anura; family Ranidae; genus Rana; species Rana muscosa. The sequence continues at coordinate 1,292,499,437 of CM055116.1, read as the reverse complement.
CTTTTCTACCCGGATTCTGCGGATTAATCGCGGTAACAATTGTGGCGGTGGGAATGCATATATCAGCTTGAACTGATCCCAAGGGAACACTAGGGCATCCGAGCCGCAAGCTAGGGGATCCCTTGTGCGAGACACAAATCTGTCTACCTTTGCGTTGAATCTGGATGCTAGCAGATCTACATCCGGTGTTCCCCACCGCTGGCATATTGCCTGGAAAACCTTGGGGTGAAGAGACCATTCCCCCGGGCATAATTGCTGGCGACTTAGAAAGTCCGCTCTCCAATTTTCCACTCCTGGGATGAAAACCGCGGATATGGCTGGGACATATCTTTCTGCCCATTTCAGGATGCAATTCGCTTCCCTCTGGGCTGCACGACTCCTGGTGCCACCCTGGTGATTGATATATGCCACTGCTGTGGCATTGTCTGATTGAATTCTGACAGGGGACCCTTGGAGTTTGGATGTCCATGCTACTAGGGCATACCGGGCTGCTCCTATCTCTAAGAGATTGATGGGCAGGGCCCTCTCTGCTTCTGACCACTTGCCCTGGAGAGACCATTGCTCCAGTACTGCCCCCCAGCCTATGAGGCTGGCATCTGCAGTGACCACCTTCCAAGAAACCGGACTGAAGGGTTTCCCTTTTTCCAGATTCTGGGGCACCAACCACCAATGGAGGCTCTTGCGAACGGAAGGGGACAGGGACATTGGTAAGTCTAAAGCCTGAACTTTTTTGTTCCAGGCTGATAGTATGGCCCTCTGCAAGTTCCTTGAATGGAATTGACCGTAGGGTACTGCTTCGAATGAAGCCACCATTTTTCCCAGCAGCCTCATGCACAGGCGTATGGATGGTTTTCTTTTTGTACCCACTAAGTGGGTCAAATCTTTCAAAGACGACACCTTCTCTGGAGGTAAGAAAATCTTTCTCTGATTTGAATCCAGCCTTAGCCCCAAGTATTCCAGACTTTTGACTGGTCTTAGAGCTGACTTGTCTCGGTTGATAATCCAACCGTGATATCCCAGATACTTGATTGTCTCGTGAATAGCTACTTCCAGTTTTTCCACTGAGTGGTCTATTAGTAGCAGGTCGTCTAAATATGCCATTATCGTTACACCCCGTGTTCTTAGATTGGCCAATAGTGGGGCCAGAATTTTTGTGAACACTCGTGGTGCTGTGGCCAGACCGAAAGGTAAGGCTCTGAACTGAAAATTGCGCCCTTCTACTGCAAAGCGTAGAAATTTCTGATGGGCCGGAAAGATGGGAATATGCAGATAAGCATCCTTTATGTCGATCAAGGCTAACCATTCCTGCCCTTGTAGGGCGGTGGCCACCGATCGGATCGACTCCATCTGAAAAGTCCTGATATGTAGGAATTTGTTTAGCCCTTTTAGATTTAATATGGGCCTCACGTCCCCGTTTGGCTTCGGGACTGTGAAGAGGTTTGAGTAAAACCCGAACCCGCATTCTTCCAAGGGAACCTTCATGATTACACCTTGGAGCAATAGTTGTTCTAGTGCCAGAAGGAGGGATCCTCTCTTCTGGGGATCGCTTGGTACGTTTGACCTCATAAAATGGGCAGGAGGAGTGTCTTTTAACTCCAGCTTGTATCCCAGACTTACTGCGGAGATCACCCATCTGTCTCTGATGGTGTCCCGCCAGGTCTCTGTGAACAACTGAAGTCTTCCCCCCACCCGATTGAGTGGGGGCAACCCTTCATGACTTGGGGGGAGGTTTCGTACCTCTCTTGACCCAGGGTTTCTTGTTACCCTGTGATTGTCCCTGATTTCTGCCCCCTGGATTTGACCGGATGTGCCAGGGACTGGAGAAGTAGGCTTCCTTAAAGAAGGACTTCTAGCTTTGTTCTTAACCGGCAAGAGTGTACTTTTACCGGCAGAAATTTTCTGGATATACTTGTCCAGATCTTCCCCAAATAAGCGTTCTCCATGAAATGGGAAGCTAATCAGCAATTTCTTACAGGGAGCCTCAGCAGACCAGTTTTTGAGCCACAAAAGCCTACGCATATGTACTACAGACAGCGTAAAGCAGGAGGCCTGTTGGATTGTATCCTTTATGGCGTCCACCGCAAAACATAAGGCTCTGGGTAGGTCAGCTAGGGCAAGAGCCTGCTGATCTGGTAAGTCCCTTAAGACTTGTTTCAACTGATCCTTCACTGCTTGGCAGACTCCAATAGCTGCTACTGCAGGTTGTGTCACCATGCTTGCTGTAGAGAAAGCAGATTTTAGTAAAGACTCCAATTTTTTATCTATTGGGTCTTTGAACATTGGAACATTATCTACTGGACATGTCAGTGATTTATTCACAAAAGAGATGGCTGCGTCCACTGTGGGCACCTTCCATTTTTGTATGAACTTATCCTCCATGGGATAGATCACCGGAAATCTCTTGGGGGGAGTAAATATTTTATCAGGATGCTCCCAATCCTGGTAAATAAGCCCTTCCAATAAGGGGTGGATTGGGAAGGAACAGACAGTCTGGGGAGCTTTTAGCGACCCCAGCGAGGAGACAGTAGTGGTTGATGGCTCCGCAAGAGGCATTTTAAATGCTGATCGGACCATGTTAGTCAGAGACTGAACCCATAATCTTTCATCCTGAGATGCTGAGAAAGGTTCTTCCACTGTTGATTCCTCTATAACCGAATCAACCTCATCCTGATCCCCTTCAGGTAGGTCGATCTCTGTGTGGGGCTGTTTCTCCACTAACAGGCACTCTGAAGGAGGAGACGGAGATCGGACGCGCTTTCCCTGTGACAGGGAAGCAGCGATCAATGCTGTTAATCTCTCTTCCAATCCTCCCAGAGTTGAGGAAAAAACCTCCTCTGTTATATATACAGGAGCAGGTGGACTGGGGGCAGCCACAGCACCAGGTACTCCTGCAGGGTTCCTACGGCTACTAACCTCTGAAATTTCAGGGGAGATTGGTGCAGTACAAGCATGCCCAAAATCCTCAGAGCCCGATGGAGACCCCTTTCGCTTCTTGGAAGATTTATTTCCAGAGCGTCTGGACGACATATCCTTCAAGCACAGAGCTGAGGTATTCCCGTCGTCATACACCACTTTTACTGGTAATAGTCTAGCACAGTTGCTGCTATATACCAGCTGGTGTCCACTAAAGTGCCTTTCTATGGGGATGCCTGCATCAACCGCCTCTGTGTGCCACCGTTTTGTTGCTAGCTCTGTTTGCATCCAGCTGACACTTGTACTGTGTCTTTTATCCATGCTGGGACGCCTGCACATGCGCAGAAGCGCCGCGGCGCGCATCGAGCGTCATCCACCAGCCCCGCCCCTTTTTTTCGCTCATCTCTACATAAGAGGCGCGTACACGCGCGCGCGCCCGTGCGCCTTTGGCGCTTTTTTTGAAAAATAAGCAGGGACTAGGAGCCAGGGCCCTTTTTGCCGGAGGGCCTGTGCGGTGGATGAGTGCAGCAACAGGGCAGAGGAAGTGGATTCCCAGAGAGAACTTACCAACTGCCTGGATCTTTTGACTTGAAAAGAAAAAGATCCACATGACAAGAAAAATGGACCACAGCGGCCTCTAGTGGTTTAACACCGGTACCGCGGTCTCCTTTTTTATTTTTTTCTTGACTACTATTAAAATTTAAATTTTCCAGTAGTTACAGGCATGCACAGATATTTAGCGGGAATACCGTTAGGTAACAGACAGAAAGACAAATTAGGCTTGGGGGTCCCCCAATAGAACCAAGTTCCTGGGGGCCCCCACTTACCTCTTCCCCGCCGCAGGACTCTGTTTGGTCCACAGAAGCCCAAACTTCACCTATCACGGCAGGCATTGTAATTAAACCTTCAGGGACCGGGTTCCCAAGGATTCCACTCCCCTGGACCTGTATAGCACCCTGCACAGAAAACATCTTGGTCGTGGGTATGACCAGAGCTCTGGATCCCAGGGTCCAGCCCTCCTAAGAGAAGCATTACAGGCAAAACCTTGCTCTTCTCTTGCAAGGCCCGGGTACCGACCGTTTAGCTATGAAGCTTTTTTGGTCGGATCCGGAATAGCTTACTGAGGCCCAAAAGAACCTGTACGCAAGCTCAGTGAAAAACACATGTTACTTCTTGGCCAACACCTTAGACACTGGCAAAAAACTGAGGTACTCCCGGATGGGAGGGGCTTATATAGGGGAGGGTACTTCCGGTTTTGGAAGTTGCCAGTGCCAGCACCTGAAGGTATCTATATAACCCATTAGTAATGACTAAGTCGCTCTGTGTCCCGTGATGTACGAAAAAGAAAAGTGTTTAACGTTGCACAACACTGCCACCTGGTGACAGCATCGCAGTGACTGCACTCGTGGAACTTTTTCCTCTTCTCTTTGGGCCCTATCTACCCCAGAGTCTGTGATCTTTTGTTGGAAAATGAAGAACAAACCAGGAACAGTTCTTCATTCCTCTAGGCACCAAAGAAACGGGCCCCAGAAAGTTCAGCAGCACAGCAAAAATTGAGTCTTTTCTCTCCTACAAGTAAAAGCGGGGGTGCAGCAGAACAAGTGGCTTCAAGTGCTTGTCCATGGTCTCTAGACGATACACCACATCTTCTCCTTCCTTACGCCGGATCAGCACTTTGTCTGCATGGATGTGTCGTCCCAACATCCACTCTGCCTTACAGTCTATAAAACGCTGAGAAGCCTTGGGAGAGCATGCAAGGTACCTGCGGGCGTGTGGAACTTTTAGGAGAGTCCACACAAAGTCATCGTACCAGCGCTCCCGGCACACTTCCACTTCGTAAAGCAACTCCTTGGACAAGTATGGATACTCCCATCCGTACTCTGCAGCAACCTTCTGGCCAAATAGGCGTTGTAGTCTCGCCAAAGGAGGCATGGTAGCTTTGTACCCTTCGCCGGGTAACACTATTGAGTCCGGGTGACGAGGCGCTCTGACCACCTCCAGTCTGGGCATAGGCGCCCGCAGCAACAGTCTCTTTTTCCCAACATCAGGTGCAGGTGGCACCGGGGATGTAGGGACAAGCTGAGGACGGGATCCCTCTTCAGGCGCTGGTGCCTCCACCCGGGGTGTACTTTCCCCTATTGACATGGGTGGATCCCTGACTCTGCAGGATGAAGCGAGAGGTACTTTGTCCCAGCCCTTCTCTGCAAACAGTTCATCTATTGCAGTGTCGTCTCCCATGTCCGAGAGCGACTCTAGGTCGGAGGTGTCACACTCCTCCACGGGTATGTAGCCGGTTGTAGAAACGGAGCCACCACCTCCCGCGGACTTACTGGGCCATGACTTCCCGAAACCTCCGCCCACACACCAAATCTCTCCGCCTGGCTTACCTCGGCCTTTACTTGAAGTGGGACGTCCGGAACCCTGGTCAACGGATCCATCCAGGCCGAGCGTAAGTGGGCGAGACGGTCCACCACAACCGCTGGTCGGGGCTACCATACCGGTCTTCCTCTTCGGTGGCGGACGCTGTGAGATAGTGGTGACCGAGTCAGCATCCTCGGATTTCTCCCGTTGAGTTTTTATGACCTCCTCCGCAGTCGATGTAGTGTGCGCAGGGATGGCTGTCCAAGCAGTGATTCCTCCTCTCTGAGTGGTGTTGCCTGCAGCCCTGCCAGGGTAAATGGTTCTCGGCCTCTCCACCGCTGGATCCACTTCAAAAAGGAACTCCCCGCAGGCTTCACATCGCCCGAATGGCTTCAGCTGGCACACCAGTCCTGAACAGCCGGGACAAATCACACCCAGGGCCTCAACGTCCATGCAAGAGTACAGGGCGAATCGACCCCTTGGCTTTAGCCGGATCCCCGTGTCTGTTACCGGAGCAGCAGCAGTCAATGTCGTGGTGGAAGGGTGAACCGGAATCCACGATGCATGTCCGAACATGGCGACCTGTTGCTGATCCATGAGCACACTACAAAGTTTTTGCGCCAATGTCCCACGTGTAGTCCTTCACACGTATTGGACTCCTCCCCTTTGCTCCAGTTCGCGGGCTTTTCTTCTCTTTTCCTTTTTGGTAACGCCCACGAACTAAGCGATGGGGATGTGCCTGGTGGCACAGTGCAATTAGAAACCCCCACGTGTAGTACTTCACACGGCTGTGTTTCCCCCTCTCCTCGCTCTTCTGCGCGGGCCTTTCCCTTCAATGGGTCATGTCCACGACTTTGAGCACCGGAATGCACTTCGGCCAATGAAGGCCTGCCTATTCGCGTAGCTCCTCCAACAGACACGTTCAATTCCGTGGTGCACAAACACTATCCCGGACGAGCCCCCACGTGTAGCACCCTCCTCACTCCCCTCTCTTCTTCTGCTCGTCTGTCTCTTGTCTAGGGGTACCTTAGAGGGGAGGGAGCGGGGACACCACGCCAGGCCTCCACCACATGTGTCAGTGTGGTATAAGCAATGGTCTTGTTTTACCTTCGGGTCAGTGCTGTATACCTGGATCCTCCCTCCAAGAGTCACCTTGAACAATGTCTGTCAGGAAATGAGCCCCACACCATTAAAGTCCAACACTCCTTTATTCTAATGTGAGTGAACATTAACAGTTGAACTCCCTTGAAGAATAGCACAGGAAAGGAGGTGTGGATGCGAATAGGCCCAGACACAATTGTTCTCCACTTTCCTTCCTGAAAGTGGGTTTGCGGTCTCCGCACGAGGGTGGAATTTCCTTCCAGGCGATCTCTGATGAGAGGCTCACCTGTCACCGGCATTATGCTGCACCGGGTCTTCAAGTGAGGAGCTCCTCCCGGTCCATTACGCCTTCCGGATTCGGGTACCCACTCCCGGGGTTCCCTAGGATCTCCTTCCCTCGCGGAACTCAGTGTTGGGCACTGAGCTCCGGACCTTCGTCCAAGTACCTCACCCCAGGCTAAAGGTGCCTGGGATGGAACACGATCTCCGGCTGCCCTCTAGGCCTAGGCCGCCTAGAGGACCGACACGAACCACCGCCCACAGGCTGAAGGTGCCTGGGACTACGAACCCCGTGACAAAGATGGCCGGCCCCTTTATACCCTCTCCCAGCAAGCACGGCGGGTTCCCTGCCCCACCATACCGCTGCCGAGAGAGGACAAAAAGGAGGCTCGGCACACAGCGATGATTCATCCCCCAGCCCGTGGCGACAGCGCCACCTGCTGGGCCGCAGGGAATCACACACCACTGGTGTCACCGCCAGATTCAAAATTACACCCGGGAAAGTACATACCCGCTACACTAGTGTATACAGAAGACAGGCAGGGGTATACAGAGATGCTAGGGTATACAGAAGACAGCCTGGGGTATACAGTGAAACTAGTGTATACAGAACACAGGCTGGGGTATACATAGAGGCTAGGGTATACAGAAGACAGGCTGGGGTATACAGTGAGACTAGTGTATACAGAACACAGGCTGTGGTATACATAGAAGCTAGTGTATACAGAAGACAGGCTGGGGTATACAGAAAAGCTAGTGTATACAGAAGACAGGCTGGGGTATACAGAGAGGCCAGTGTATACAGAAGAAAGGCTGGGGACTACAGAGAGGCCAGTGTATACAAAAGACAGGCTGGGGTATACAGAGTGGTTAGGGTATACAGAGAGTCTATTGTATACAGAAGACAGACTTGTGTATACAGAGAGTCTAGGGTATACAGAAGACAGGCTGGGGTATACAGAGAGGCTAGTGTATACAGAGAGGCTAGTGTATACAGAAAACAGGCTCGGGTATACAGAAGACAGGCTGAGGTTTACAGAGGGGCTAGTATACAGAGAGGCTAGTGTAGACAGAAGACAGGCTGGGGTATACAGAGAGGCTAGGGTATACGAAACAGGCTAGTGCATATAGAAGACAGGCTAGTGCATATAGAAGACAGGCTAGTGTATATAGAAGACAGACAAGTGCATATAGAAGACTAGTGATGAGCCGAACACCCCCGGGTTCGGTTCGCACCAGAACCCGCGAACGGACCGAAAGTTTGCACGAACATTAGACCCCTATTAAATACAATGGATGCGAACGTTCGGATTCTAAAGTGCTAATTATAACGACTATTATCCATGTTATTGTCCTAAACCGAGTTTGGGAACCCGGGTTCTGCACCAGGGGGCATGTATCAATGCAAAAAGAAGTTTTAAAAACGGACGTTTTCCGGGAGCAGTCATTTTAATGATGCATAAAGTGAAAAAAAAAAGTCAAATATTCCTTTAAATATTGTACCTGGGGGGTGTCTAAAGTATGCCTGTGAAGTGCCACGTGTTTCCCGTGTTTAGAACTGTCCCTGCACAAAATAACATTTCTAAAGGAAAAAAAAGCCATTTAAAACTGCTTGCGGCTTTAATGTAATGTCTGGTCCCGGTAATATGGATGAAAATCTTTAAGAAAAATGGCATAGCTACCCCATCAACCCCCCCCCCCCCCCTACCCCAGCCCATTACCAGCCCCTTTGGGTCTTGTATGGATATTAAGGGGAACCCCGCACACAAAATAAAAAAGGCCCTATATACTCTGAACAGCAGTATACAGGCGGTGCATACAAGACAGGGACTGTAGGTTTGTTCTTATGTAGAATCTGTTTGTAATTTTGAACAGCTACATTGTTTAAGTGTAGCTCCAGCCCAAATACCTATTTTTAAGCTTTTTGGAAAACATAGGGAAGGGTTATCACCCCTGTAACATTTGTTTTGCTGTCTGTGCCCCTGTTCAGAACATTTCACCTCACTTTGCGTCCCAATGACAACTGATTTTGAAATGTGGTGTTTTTATTGAAACAAGGATTGGTGATAAAGCATCAGTAGAGAGGAGACACCTTTCTCCCATATTAATTCTTACAGGAGAGAATTTTCCTTCCAAGGGGTAGATTTCCTCTCACTTCCTGTTGTCTTCTTCCGTTTGAAAGTAGTAGTCGTTTGTAAGTTGGATGTTTGAAAGTAGGGACCTGCCGTATATACTCTGCAGAAATTGGCCCCTTAGGTGTTGGTGTTGGCACAACACTGTAAGCACTCACAGTTACTCTTGGTGGGTGCTGGAACGCCCTGCTGTCAACTATTATATCAGGAATTGTAATAACATATAATTGTTGAACAGTGGTAGTAAAAATTGGGCCTTTGATGGTGGTGCTGGTGCCACAACACTGTAAGGCCTGACAGTTACTCTTGGTGGGCGCAGCAATGGGCCCTGCTGTGAATTATTAGATCAATAATTATAATTGCATGCCCCTGTTGAACAGGGGCTGAAAAATTGGGCCTTTGGTGGTGGTGGTGTTGACACAACACTGTAAGGCCTGACAGTTACTCTTGGTGGGCGCAGCAATGGGCCATGCTGTGAATTATTAGATCAATAATTATAATTGCATGCCCCTGTTGAACAGGGGCTGAAAAATTTGGCCTTTGGTGGTGGTGGTGGTGTTGACACAACACTGTAAGGCCTGACAGTTACTCTTGGTGGGCGCAGCAATGGGCCCTGCTGTGAATTATTAGATCAATAATTATAATTGCATGCCCCTGTTGAACAGGGGCTGAAAAATTGGGCCTTTGGTGGTGGTGGTGGTGGTGTTGACACAACACTGTAAGGCCTGACAGTTACTCTTGGTGGGCGCAGCAATGGGCCCTGCTGTGAATTATTAGATCAATAATTATAATTGCATGCCCCTGTTGAACAGGGGCTGAAAAATTGGGCCTTAGGCACTGGTGGCACAACACTGCAACCCCTCACAGATACTGTACTTGGAGCACAGCAATGAGGCCTGTTGCAAAGTATTGCATCAAAAATTGTAATTACACGCCCCTGTTAAACAGGGGCTGAAAAATTGGGCCTTAGCCACTGGTGGCGGCACCCATAAACCAAAATGATCTTCCAAGCTATCATCATTAATCGGATCATTGAGGAGGAGGAGGAGGATAGCTAGTCAACATAACAGCACAGGAACTCAGCATCAGCATCAGTCTTGAAGGGATGTGACATTTTAAAATCAATTAGTCTGTTATATCAGCATCAGGTGTGTGGTAGCTGGTGGTGATCCAAGACTGGTTCATCTTGATGAAAGTCAGTCGATCAACCGAGTCGGTGGACAGGCGCACCCTGTGATCCGTGACAAATCCTCCAGCAGCACTGAATGTGCGTTCTGAAAGAACGCTGGATGCAGGACAGGCCAGTAGCTCAATTGCATACTGTGCAAGCTCTGGCCAGTGATCCATCCTCAAGACCCAGTAAGCCAGAGGATTTTCGGTGGGGAAGGTGTCCAAGTCTGACCTTGCCCCTAGGTATTCCTGCACCATGTATATCAGACGCTGGCGATGGTTGTTGGAAACGATCATAGTTTGGGGCTGCGGACTAAAGAATTGTCTGAACGCATCGGTCAGACAGCCACCTTCCCCACCGCTCCTTCTTTGACTGCCCGAAGCCTCAGCAACTCGTTGTCCAGGACCAGGAGTTTGTAACCTCCCAGTCTCTGGGAACGCGTTGCACAGACCTTTCTGCAAGGCCTCCCGGAGTTGTCTCATCCTCTGCTCCCTCTGCGACGGTAACATAAGGTCCGCAACCTTACCCTTGTACCGTGGATCAAGGAGAGTGGCCAGCCAGTAATGGTCCCTCTCCTTGATCCGAAGAATACGAGGATCCTTCCGCAGACTTTGCAGGATCAGGGAGGCCATGCAGCGTAGGTTAGCTGAGGCATTCAGTCCGGAGTCCTCTGGGTCACTAAGGACGACATGATCCGCAGCCACCTCCTCCCAGCCACGTACAAGTCCACTGGTTTCTTGGGACTGTAAATCATCCCTAAAAGACTGCTGCTGATGATGCTGAGTGCCAGCCTCCACCTCCATGCTGACACAATCCTCCTCCTCCTCCTCCTCCTCCTCTTCCTGTGCGATGGGTGGGACAGAAGGAACACTGTCTGGGTAAAGGGGGCCTTGAGAGGCAAGGAAGTCCTCCTCTTCCTGCCTCTGTTTTGCCTCAAGTGCCCTGTCCATTATTCCACGCAGCGTGTGCTCCAACAGGTGGACAAGAGGTACAGTGTCACTGATGCATGCACTGTCACTGCTCACCATCCTCGTGGCCTCCTCAAATGGTGCCAGGACAGTGCATGCATCCCTGATCATGCCCCACTGGCGTGGTGAAAAAAACCCGAGCTCCCCTGACCCTGTCCTGGTGCCGTAGTCGCACAGGTACTCATTGATGGCCCTCTGCTGCGTGTGCAGCCGCTGCAGCATGGCCAACGTTGAGTTCCACCTGGTGGGCATGTCACATATAAGGCGGTTCTTGGGCAGGTTCAACTCCTTTTGCAGCTCAGCCAGGCGAGCACTGGCATTATAAGATCTGCGGAAATGAACACAGACTTTCCTGGCCTGCCTCAGGACATCCTGTAAGCCCGGGTACCTGCCCAAGAACCGCTGCACCACCAGGTTAAGGACGTGAGCCATACAGGGCACATGGGTCAGTTATCCCTGTCGGAGGGCGGAGAGGAGGTTGGTGCCATTGTCGCAAACCACTATTCCTGGCTTAAGCTGGCGTGGCGTCAACCACCTCTCGGGCTGCCCCTGCAGAGCAGACAGGACCTCTGCCCCAGTGTGGCTCCTGTCCCCCAAACACACCAGCGCAAGCACGGCATGGCATCTTTTTGCCTGCGTACTTGCGTAGCCCCTTGAACGCCTACAGAGCACCGCTGGTTCCGAGGACAAACCACAGGAAGAGGCCATGGAGGAAGAAGAAGAGGAGGGGGTGGAGGAGAGAGGTGTGTCACAACCAGTAGTAGCATTTTGGAGGCGTGGCGGTGGAACAACCTCCAACACTACTGCACCTTGTCCTGCATCCTTCCCAGCTGCCAAAAGAGTGACCCAATGGGCCGTGAAAGAAAGGTAACGTCCCTGTCCATGCCTGCTGGACCATGAGTCAGCGGTAATATGCACCTTACCGCTGACCGCCCTGTCCAGCGAGGCCAAGACATTGCCTTCCACATGCCTGTAGAGAGCCGGAATCGCCTTCCGTGAGAAAAAGTGGCGTTTGGGAACCTGCCACTGAGGAACCGCACATTGCACAAACTCACGGAAGGGGGCCGAGTCTACCAACTGAAAAGGCAGCAGTTGAAGCGCTAGCAATTTAGCCAAGCTAGCATTCAACCGCTGGGCATGTGGATGGCTGGGAGTGAACTTCTTTCGACGGTCCAGCAGCTGGGGCAGGGAAATTTGCCTGCTAGAATCGGACGTCGGTGTACTGCTAGCAGAGTGGCCGCAAGTACTGGGCTGTGACACACCTAATTCTACACCTTCATTCCTCTCAGTGCAGGTTTCAGAGAGGACTGAAGGTATAGTGGGTTTTGAGATCCCAGCTGATGCGGTGCAAGGAGAGGTCCGCTTTGTTCTTTGGTGTGGGTCTTTAAGGTAGGCTTGCCAACGAGCTGCATGGCAGGTCAACATATGTCTGATCAAGCATGTGGTGCCCAAGCGGCTGATGTTTTGGCCACGCGATATACGCTTGAGACATATGTTGCAAACAGCAGCTGTGCGATCTGATGCACTCGCCTCAAAAAAGGCCCACACCAAAGAACTTTTTGAATGACGGGCAGAGGCAGCGCCCTGCACAGGCGGAGCTCTGCGGTGTGATTCCGTCGGTGTGCTGCCCATACGCTGGCCACTCAAGGGCATCCTGCCTCGTTGGAGATGTGCCTCCTCCTCATCCTCCTCCTCCTCCTCTCTCCTATTAGGCACCCACGTGGAGTCAGTGACCTCATCATCCCCTCCCTCCTCATCACTGGAGCCAATCTGGCAGTATGCTGCAGCTGCTGGAGCATGACTGCCAGATTGGTGTCCTTCTTGAGCATCCCCTCTCTCTGCTCTCACGCTACTGCCTTCCTCTAGCTGGGTATCATCATCAGATCCATCGAAACGCTGGGCATCCTCCTGGAGCATGTACCCAACACTGTGCTCAAACAGTTCGGGGGACTCCTCAGGAGGAGGACATGGTGGGTCTAGGGAAGGAGTGACTGATGATGACATTGATACCAGGGAAGAGGATGCTTTGGCAGCTGCTTTGCCAGTACCCTGAGCCTGGGTGAGAGAGCCTCCTGACTGTCTGCCTCTCCTTGTTTGCCTTCCAGACATTTTAATGGATGGCCTGCAGGGAGATGGGAAAAACAGCAATAAGGGCTACCTTCAGGTGTATACTGTGCAGGAGGCTTAGCAACAATGACACTGACACTGTCCCCTGCCTATCCTTCTCTGTCCCTAAACACAAGGATTTGCAATATGCTTCAGCAAGATTGGTTTAGCACAGAATAGCACACTGACAGTTTCCCTCACTGTCCTTCTCTGTCCCTACAAACAAGATTTAGCACAGAATAGCACACTGATAGTTTCCACGAGTGTCCTTCTCTGTCCCTAAACTCAAGGATTTCAAATATGGTTCAGCAAGATTGGTTTAGAACAGAATAGCACACTGACACTTTCCCTCACTGTACCTCTCTGTCCCTAAACTCAAGGATTTCAAATATGGTTCAGCAAGATTGGTTTAGAACAGAATAGCACACTGTCAGTTTCACTCACTGTACCTCTCTGTCCCTACAAACAAGATTTAGCACAGAATAGCACACTGATAGTTTCCACGAGTGTCCTTCTCTGTCCCTAAACTCAAGGATTTCAAATATGGTTCAGCAAGATTGGTTTAGAACAGAATAGCACACTGACACTTTCCCTCACTGTACCTCTCTGTCCCTAAACTCAAGGATTTCAAATATGGTTCAGCAAGATTGGTTTAGAACAGAATAGCACACTGTCAGTTTCACTCACTGTACCTCTCTGTCCCTACAAACAAGATTTAGCACAGAATAGCACACTGATAGTTTCCACGAGTGTCCTTCTCTGTCCCTAAACTCAAGAATTTCAAATATGGTTCAGCAAGATTGGTTTAGAACAGAATAGCACACTGACACTTTCCCTCACTGTACCTCTCTGTCTCTAAACTCAAGGATTTCAAATATGGTTCAGCAAGATTGGTTTAGAACAGAATAGCACACTGTCAGTTTCACTCACTGTACCTCTCTGTCCCTACAAACAAGATTTAGCACAGAATAGCACACTGATAGTTTCCACGAGTGTCCTTCTCTATCCCTAAACTCAAGGATTTCAAATATGGTTCATCAAGATTGGTTTAGAACAGAATAGTACACTGACACTTTCCCTCACTGTACCTCTCTGTCCCTAAACTCAAGGATTTCAAATATGGTTCAGCAAGATTGGTTTAGAACAGAATAGCACACTGTCAGTTTCACTCACTGTACCTCTCTGTCCCTACAAACAAGATTTAGCACAGAATAGCACACTGATAGTTTTCACGAGTGTCCTTCTCTGTCCCTAAACTCAAGGATTTCAAATATGGTTCAGCAAGATTGGTTTAGAACAGAATAGCACACTGACACTTAACCCTCACTGTACCTCTCTGTCCCTAAACTCAAGGATTTCAAATATGGTTCAGCAAGATTGGTTTAGAACAGAATAGCACACTGTCAGTTTCACTCACTGTACCTCTCTGTCCCTACAAACAAGATTTAGCACAGAATAGCACACTGATAGTTTCCACGAGTGTCCTTCTCTGTCCCTAAACTCAAGGATTTCAAATATGGTTCAGCAAGATTGGTTTAGAACAGAATAGCACACTGACACTTTCCCTCACTGTACCTCTCTGTCCCTAAACTCAAGGATTTCAAATATGGTTCAGCAAGATTGGTTTAGAACAGAATAGCACACTGTCAGTTTCACTCACTGTACCTCTCTGTCCCTACAAACAAGATTTAGCACAGAATAGCACACTGATAGTTTCCACGAGTGTCCTTCTCTGTCCCTAAACTCAAGGATTTCAAATATGGTTCAGCAAGATTGGTTTAGAACAGAATAGCACACTGACACTTTCCCTCACTGTACCTCTCTGTCCCTAAACTCAAGGATTTCAAATATGGTTCAGCAAGATTGGTTTAGAACAGAATAGCACACTGTCAGTTTCACTCACTGTCCTTCTCTGTCCCTACAAACAAGATTTAGCACAGAATAGCACACTGATAGTTTCCACGAGTGTCCTTCTCTGTCCCTAAACTCAAGGATTTCAAATATGGTTCAGCAAGATTGGTTTAGAACAGAATAGCTCACTGACACTTTCCCTCACTGTACCTCGCTGTCCCTAAACTCAAGGATTTCAAATATGGTTTAGCAAGATTGGTTTAGAACAGAATAGCACACTGACACTTTCCCTCACTGTACCTCTCTGTCCCTAAACTCAAGGATTTCAAATATGGTTCAGCAAGATTGGTTTAGAACAGAATAGCACACTGTCAGTTTCACTCACTGTACCTCTCTGTCCCTACAAACAAGATTTAGCACAGAATAGCACACTGATAGTTTCCACGAGTGTCCTTCTCTGTCCCTAAACTCAAGGATTTCAAATATGGTTCAGCAAGATTGGTTTAGAACAGAATAGCACACTGACACTTTCCCTCACTGTACCTCTCTGTCCCTAAACTCAAGGATTTCAAATATGGTTCAGCAAGATTGGTTTAGAACAGAATAGCACACTGTCAGTTTCACTCACTGTACCTCTCTGTCCCTACAAACAAGATTTAGCACAGAATAGCACACTGATAGTTTCCACGAGTGTCCTTCTCTGTCCCTAAACTCAAGGATTTTAAATATGGTTCAGCAAGATTGGTTTAGAACAGAATAGCACACTGACAATTTCCCTCACTGTACCTCTCTGTCCCTAAACTCAAGGATTTCAAATATGGTTCAGCAAGATTGGTTTAGAACAGAATAGCTCACTGACACTTTCCCTCACTGTACCTCTCTGTCCCTAAACTCAAGGATTTCAAATATGGTTCAGCAAGATTGGTTTAGAACAGAATAGCACACTGACACTTTCCCTCACTGTACCTCTCTGTCCCTAAACTCAAGGATTTCAAATATGGTTCAGCAAGATTGGTTTAGAACAGAATAGCACACTGTCAGTTTCACTCTCTGTACCTCTCTGTCCCTACAAACAAGATTTAGCACAGAATAGCACACTGATAGTTTCCACGAGTGTCCTTCTCTGTCCCTAAACTCAAGGATTTCAAATATGGTTCAGCAAGATTGGTTTAGAACAGAATAGCACACTGACACTTTCCCTCACTGTACCTCTCTGTCCCTAAACTCAAGGATTTCAAATATGGTTCAGCAAGATTGGTTTAGAACAGAATAGCACACTGTCAGTTTCACTCACTGTACCTCTCTGTCCCTACAAACAAGATTTAGCACAGAATAGCACACTGATAGTTTCCACGAGTGTCCTTCTCTGTCCCTAAACTCAAGGATTTCAAATATGGTTCAGCAAGATTGGTTTAGAACAGAATAGCACACTGACACTTTCCCTCACTGTACCTCTCTGTCCCTAAACTCAAGGATTTCAAATATGGTTCAGCAAGATTGGTTTAGAACAGAATAGCACACTGTCAGTTTCACTCACTGTCCTACTCTGTCCCTACAAACAAGATTTAGCACAGAATAGCACACTGACACTTTCCCTCACTGTACCTCTCTGTCCCTAAACTCAAGGATTTCAAATATGGTTCAGCAAGATTGGTTTAGAACAGAATAGCACACTGACACTTTCCCTCACTGTACCTCTCTGTCCCTACAAACAAGGTTTAGCACAGAATAACACACTGACACTCTCCCTACCTATCCTTATTTGTCCCTAAACACAAGGAATCCAGGATTAGTAAAGGAAAAAAATGACACTGTCCCTGCCTATGCTTCTCTTTCCCTGCTCCGGAACACACTACACAAGGCTGCCGCGCTGGCGGCCTTTTATAGTGTGGGGCGTGTACTAAACCCCCTCAAGAATAATTGGCCACAGGCATCCTGCCTGTGGCCAATCATTGCTCTCCTCGCTGCCGGCGCTGTGATTGGCCAAGCATGCGGGGTCACAGTGCATGCTTGGCCAATCACAGCGCCTGGATGACACTGCGATGGCGTAGTGCATTGTGGGCCGTTCGCGTCACTCGAATTTGGCGCGAACGGCCCAAATCGTTCGATCTTCGTCGAACGATCGAACAGCCGATGTTCGAGTCGAACGTATGTTCGACTCGAACACGAAGCTCATCCCTATAGAAGACAGGCTAGTGTATATAGAAGACAGGCTAGTGTATATAGAAGACAGGCTAGTTCATATAGAAGACAGGCTAGTGTATATAGAAGACAGGCTAGTGTATGTAGAAGACAGGCTAGTGCATATAGAAGACAGGCTAGTGTATGTAGAAGACAGGCTAGTGTTTGTAGAAGACAGATTATACAGTAGACAGGCTGGGGTAGTGGGGCTGTAGCCTCAATAGCCACCCCCTAGTGACGCCAGCTTTTGTCTGCATGTCTCCTCATATGTCGGGTGGTGGGGGACGTGTGGGGAGTGGAGGGGAAGCTGAACAAATACAGATGCTTAATTTGCTAACTCCTTTAACTCCAAAGTAACTAATTTTATTGATTTACCAATTTTTTGTTGAGCATCTTCCCTAGCAGAGTGAGTTTGGTGGTCAAAACAAATCTCTCAATGCAGAGTGAATGTTAAATGACTCATTTACCTCTATTTGACATTCACTTTCCATCCTGTGATGTAAAAAATATAATTTTACCAGAAAAAAACATAAATATATATTTTGGGAAGATATCCTGAAAATGAATTAATAAAATTCTGAAATACTGAAACTGTACTGAATATGAACTAAAATAATAAACCAACTTTATTCGATCAGTTACACTGTCTGACATAGAATTCATATTTTCAGATTGATGTTACTATTATTCTGTTCTTTGTTCTGTAGTGTAAGTCGGTCTCAGCCGATGTGTATAAAGTTCCGGGGATTGCTTCTACTTCTGAGCAGAGCTGCCGGTGACTGAGAGGATCTGCTGTGTGACATGAAATGTTCTCCGGTCTTCTGTGTCTTTTACCTGCCGATACTCATCATTCCCATCACATCCTATGGAGAAGTACTGACCCGGAGATCAGCGTCTGCTTGTAGACTTAATATGATAAAGCCAATGTTTGAGTATGAATATTACCAGGAAGGAGATGTCATCATTGGAGGATTAATCTCTGCTCACTTGCTCAGCATAGTCGATACACATTTAGATGTTGGAACTACTGTGGCTGGTTCTTTATGCTTTTCCATGTGTTTAGAGTAAGTTTCTATTTCTCATCTTTGCTTTCTCTGTATAACTCAGCAAAGAGAAAATATAATGGTTTGTCTTCATTTTCACTGTATCGTTTTCTGAAAATACACAAATTTTACAATTTACAAATGTATCTGCTGATGAGGGTGTACAGTCTTTGTTTCTCCAATATACATTTAATACACGCAGCTTCCATAATATTGTGTCTTCAGGTCATGCTGGGTTTTCTGATAAATAGTCATGTCATGTCCTTATAGACGACTCCTGCAGATGGTTCCATCTCTTCCAGGAGAGAGGGCATGGGGGGGGGGGGGTGCTGACTTTCTATAACTTGTGTGTATGATCTCCTACTATTCAGGGATGTTCACAATAAAGGCTATTCACAGCATAGCAGTAAGTCAGCCTGGTGAAAACTTAGGGGTATATGTAGAAATCAATGAATACAGTATGACATTTAACAAATATTCACTGTATGCGATTCTCCCAGTTAAATGTGTTTTATATGACAATGATTGATTTTTCAGCAGTAAAGGTTTGGGGAAAATCACATGTACTGCTTAATAAATATGGTCCTTAGTGTTTTCTCATGCTCACCATTTGCTGGTCACTAAGGCTAAGCTAACTGTTTGGACTGAATTTTAAGACCCGGTTCACACCAGGGCGGCGAGACGCGGCACGACATGTGGGGGCGACCTCGGTGGCGCGATCTCAAGACGACTTGAGACGCCCGCAGAGCCGTACAGGAACCTTTTTCTAAGTCGGAGTGTTGTGGAGATTTTTATGGAAATGTATTTAATATGTATTGTCATAGTGTCACCCAGTGTTAGTACCGTATATACTCGAGTATAAGCCGACCCGAGTATAAGCCGAGGCACCTAATTTTACCACAAAAAAATGGGAAAACTTATTGACTCGAGTATAAGCCTAGGGGGGAAATGCAGCAGCTACTGGTACGGTAAATTTCAAAACTAAAAATAGTTACCAATAAAATTACGATAATTGAGGCATCAGTAGATTAAATGTTGCTGAAATATTTATTTCAAAGACAAACAGTAAACTAGCTCTGTAAGTGCAAAAGAGGGTCAACAAAAAACAATAAAACAATATGGTAGCTCAATCAGCAACCAAGCTAAAAGCTAAAACACAAGTTAAATCCTTCAAAACTGGATTCCTCATCATCTGTATGTCCAAAGAGAGCTTCAGCGTTAGCTGGTGTGAGGTTATCAGCGTAGACATTGTCATCATCACTGAGTTCACAGTCATCACCATCACTGCTGTCGTTCTCATACAAAGCGTTGTCTTCACTGCCATCCATAGCATTACTAATGCCACATTTCTTGAAGGCGCGTTGCACCATGTCCTCTGGAATCTCTTCCCATGCATCACGAACCCACTTCGCTATCAATTCTATGTCGGGCTTCACCAGATTTCGAACTTTTGTCAGTCGGGCTTGGCCAGATGACATCCATTCATGCCACATCTTTCGCACACGGTCTTTGAAAGGTTTATTTAAACACACATCTAGGGGCTGCAATACATATGTAAGCCCACCTGGAATAACGGCCAAAGTAACTTGAGAAGACTTTGCCAATTTTTTTATGGCATCAGATGTGTGGGCTCTGAACATATCCCAAACTAGCAATGATGTTTTTTTCTTTAAGGCTGTTCCTGGTCGTTAGTGATGAGCCGAACACCCCCGGGTTCGGTTCGCACCAGAACCCGCGAACGGACCGAAAGTTTGCACGAACATTAGAACCCTATTAAATACAATGGATGCGAACGTTCGAATTCTAAAGTGCTAATTATAACGACTATTATGCATGTTATTGTCCTAAAAAGGGTTTGGGAACCCGGGTTCTGCACCAGGGGACATGTATCAATGCAAAAAGAAGTTTTAAAAACGGACGTTTCTCGGGAGCAGTCATTTTAATGATGCATAAAGTGAAAAAAAAAAAGTCAAATATTCCTTTAAATATCGTACCTGGGGGGTGTCTAAAGTATGCCTGCGAAGTACCACGTGTTTCCCGTGTTTAGAAGTGTCCCTGCACAAAATGACATTTCTAAAGGAAAAAAAAGCCATTTAAAACTGCTTGCGGCTTTAATGTAATGTCTGGTCCCGGTAATATGGATGAAAATCTTTAAGAAAAATGGCATAGCTACCCCATCACCCCCCCTACCCCAGCCCATTACCAGCCCCTTTGGGTCTTGTTTGGATATTAAGGGGAACCCCGCACACAAAATAAAAAAGGCCCTACATACTCTGAACAGCAGTATACAGGCGGTGTAAACAAGACCGGTGTAAACAAGACAGGGACTGTAGGTTTGTTCTTAAGTAGAATCTGTTTGTAATTTTGAACACGTACATTGTTTAAGTGTAGCTCCAGCCAAAAAATCTATTTTTAAGCTTTTTGGAAAACATAGGGAAGGGTTATCACCCCTGTAACATTTGTTTTGCTGTCTGTGCCCCTTTTCAGAACATTTCACCTCACTTTCCGTCCCAATGACAACTGTTTTTGAAATGTGGTGTTTTTATTGAAACAAGGATTGGTGATAAAGCATCAGTAGAGAGGAGACACCTTTCTCCCATATTAATTCTTACAGGAGAGAATTTTCCTTCCTAGGGGTAGATTTCCTCTCACTTCCTGTTGTCTTCTTCCGTTTGCAAGTAGGAGTCGTTTGTAAGTTGGATGTTTGAAAGTAGGGACCTGCCGTATATACTCTGCAGAAATTGGCCCCTTAGTTGTTGGTGTTGGCACAACACTGTAAGCACTCACAGTTACTCTTGGTGGGTGCTGGAACGCCCTGCTGTCAACTATTATATCAGGAATTGTAATTACATATAATTGTTGAACAGTGGTAGTAAAAATTGGGCCTTTGATGGTGGTGCTGGTGCCACAACACTGTAAGCCCTCACAGTTACTCTTGGTGGGTGCAGCAATGGGCCCTGCTGTGAATTATTAGATCAATAATTATAATTGCATGGCCCTGTTGAACAGGTGCTGAAAAATTGGGCCTTTGGTGGTGGTGGTGGTGGTGTTGACACAACACTGTAAGGCCTGACAGTTACTCTTGGTGGGCGCAGCAATGGGCCCTGCTGTGAATTATTAGATCAATAATTATAATTGCATGCCCCTGTTGAACAGGGGCTGAAAAATTGGGCCTTTGGTGGTGGTGGTGGTGGTGTTGACACAACACTGTAAGGCCTGACAGTTACTCTTGGTGGGCGCAGCAATGGGCCCTGCTGTGAATTATTAGATCAATAATTATAATTGCATGCCCCTGTTGAACAGGGGCTGAAAAATTTGGCATTTGGTGGTGGTGGTGGTGGTGGTGGTGTTGACACAACACTGTAAGGCCTGACAGTTACTCTTTGTGGGCGCAGCAATGGGCCCTGCTGTGAATTATTAGATCAATAATTATAATTGCATGCCCCTGTTGAACAGGGGCTGAAAAATTGGGCCTTTGGTGGTGGTGGTGGTGGTGTTGACACAACACTGTAAGGCCTGACAGTTACTCTTGGTGGGCGCAGCAATGGGCCCTGCTGTGAATTATTAGATCAATAATTATAATTGCATGCCCCTGTTGAACAGGGGCTGAAAAATTGGGCCTTTGGTGGTGGTGGTGGTGGTGGTGGTGTTGACACAACACTGTAAGGCCTGACAGTTACTCTTGGTGGGCGCAGCAATGGGCCCTGCTGTGAATTATTAGATCAATAATTATAATTGCATGCCCCTGTTGAACAGGGGCTGAAAAATTGGGCCTTTGGTGGTGGTGGTGGTGGTGTTGACACAACACTGTAAGGCCTGACAGTTACTCTTGGTGGGCGCAGCAATGGGCCCTGCTGTGAATTATTAGATCAATAATTATAATTGCATGCCCCTGTTGAACAGGGGCTGAAAAATTGGGCATTTGGTGGTGGTGGTGGTGGTGGTGGTGTTGACACAACACTGTAAGGCCTGACAGTTACTCTTGGTGGGCGCAGCAATGGGCCCTGCTGTGATTTATTAGATCAATAATTATAATTGCATGCCCCTGTTGAACAGGGGCTGAAAAATTGGGCCTTTGGTGGTGGTGGTGTTGACACAACACTGTAAGGCCTGACAGTTACTCTTGGTGGGCGCAGCAATGGGCCCTGCTGTGAATTATTAGATCAATAATCATAATTGCATGCCCCTGTTGAACAGGGGCTGAAAAATTGGGCCTTTGGTGGTGGTGGTGGTGGTGGTGGTGGTGGTGACACAACACTGTAAGGCCTGACAGTTACTCTTGGTGGGTGCAGCAATGGGCCCTGCTGTGAATTATTAGATCAATAATTATAATTGCATGCCCCTGTTGAACAGGGGCTGAAAAATTGGGCCTTTGGTGGTGGTGGTGTTGACACAACACTGTAAGGCCTGACAGTTACTCTTGGTGGGCGCAGCAATGGGCCCTGCTGTGAATTATTAGATAAATAATTATAATTGCATGCCCCTGTTGAACAGGGGCTGAAAAATTGGGCCTTTGGTGGTGGTGGTGGTGGTGTTGACACAACACTGTAAGGCCTGACAGTTACTCTTGGTGGGCGCAGCAATGGGCCCTGCTGTGAATTATTAGATCAATAATTATAATTGCATGCCCCTGTTGAACAGGGGCTGAAAAATTGGGCCTTAGGCACTGGTGGCACAACACTGCAACCCCTCACAGATACTGTACTTGGAGCACAGCAATGAGCCCTGTTGCAAAGTATTGCATCAAAAATTGTAATTACACGCCCCTGTTAAACAGGGGCTGAAAAATTGGGCCTTAGGCACTGGTGGCGGCACCCATAAACAAAAATGATCTTCCAAGCTATCATCATCAATCGGATCATTGAGGAGGAGGAGGATAGCCAGTCAACATAACAGCACAGGCACTCAGCATCAGCATCAGTCTTGAAGGGATGTGACATTTTAAAATCAGTCTGTTATATCAGCATCAGGTGTGTGGTAGCTGGTGGTGATCCAAGACTGGTTCATCTTGATGAAAGTCAGTCGATCAACCGAGTCGGTGGACAGGCGCACCCTGTGATCCGTGAAAAAATCCTCCAGCAGCACTGAATGTGCGTTCTGAAAGAACGCTGGATGCAGGACAGGCCAGTAGCTCAATTGCATACTGTGCAAGCTCTGGCCAGTGATCCATCCTCAATACCCAGTAAGCCAGAGGATTTTCGGTGGGGAAGGTGTCCAAGTCTGACCTTGCCCCTAGGTATTCCTGCACCATGTATATCAGACGCTGGCGATGGTTGCTGGAACCGATCATACTTTGGGGCTGCGGACTAAAGAATTGTCTGAACGCATCGGTCAGACGGCCACCTTCCCCACCGCTCCTTCTTTGACTGACCGAAGCCTCAGCAACTCGTTGTCCAGGACCAGGAGTTTGTAACCTCCCAGTCTCTGGGAACACGTTGCACAGACCTTTCTGCAAGGCCTCCCGGAGTTGTCTCATCCTCTGCTCCCTCTGCGACGGTAACATAAGGTCCGCAACCTTACCCTTGTACCGTGGATCAAGGAGAGTGGCCAGCCAGTAATGGTCCCTCTCCTTGATCCGAAGAATACGAGGATCCTTCCGCAGACTTTGCAGGATCAGGGAGGCCATGCAGCGTAGGTTAGCTGAGGCATGCAGTCCGGAGTCCTCTGGGTCACTAAGGACGACATGATCCGCAGCCACCTCCTCCCAGCCATGTACAAGTCTGCTGGTTTCTTGGGACTGTAAATCATCCCTAAAAGACTGCTGCTGATGATGCTGAGTGCCAGGCTCCACCTCCATGCTGACACAATCCTCCTCCTCCTCCTCCTCTTCCTGTGCGATGGGTGGGACAGAAGGAACACTGTCTGGGTAAAGGGGGCCTTGAGAGGCAAGGAAGTCCTCCTCTTCCTGCCTCTGTTCTGCCTCAAGTGCCCTGTCCATTATTCCACGCAGCGTGTGCTCCAACAGGTGGACAAGAGGTACAGTGTCACTGATGCATGCACTGTCACTGCTCACCATCCTCGTGGCCTCCTCAAATGGTGCCAGGACAGTGCATGCATCCCTGATCATGCCCCACTGGCGTGGTGAAAAAAAACCAAGCTCCCCTGACCCTGTCCTGGTGCCGTAGTCGCACAGGTACTCATTGATGGCCCTCTGCTGCGTGTGCAGCCGCTGCAGCATGGCCAACATTGAGTTCCACCTGGTGGGCATGTCACATATAAGGCGGTTCTTGGGCAGGTTCAACTCCTTTTGCAGCTCAGCCAGGCGAGCACTGGCATTATAAGATCTGCGGAAATGCACACAGACTTTCCTGGCCTGCCTCAGGACATCCTGTAAGCCCGGGTACCTGCCCAAGAACCGCTGCACCACCAGGTTAAGGACGTGAGCCACACAGGGCACATGGGTCAGTTGTCCCTGTCGGAGGGCGGAGAGGAGGTTGGTGCCATTGTCGCAAACCACCATTCCTGGCTTAAGCTGGCGTGGCGTCAACCACCTCTCGGCCTGCCCCTGCAGAGCAGACAGGACCTCTGCCCCAGTGTGGCTCCTGTCCCCCAAACACACCAGCGCAAGCACGGCATGGCATCTTTTTGCCTGCGTACTTGCGTAGCCCCTTGAACGCCTACGGAGCACCGCTGGTTCCAAGGACAAAGCACAGGAAGAGGCCATGGAGGAAGAAGAAGAGGAGGGGGTGGAGGAGAGAGGTGTGTCACAACCAGTAGTAGCATTTTGGAGGCGTGGCGGTGGAACAACCTCCAACACTACTGCACCTTGTCCTGCATCCTTCCCAGCTGCCAA
The DNA here is from genome assembly GCA_029206835.1 of Rana muscosa. Lineage (NCBI taxonomy): Eukaryota > Metazoa > Chordata > Amphibia > Anura > Ranidae > Rana > Rana muscosa. The sequence goes on along the minus strand of CM055116.1, from coordinate 1,292,474,538 downwards.
AAGAGTGACCCAATGGGCCGTAAAAGAAAGGTAACGTCCCTGTCCATGCCTGCTGGACCATGAGTCAGCGGTAATATGCACCTTACCGCTGACCGCCCTGTCCAGCGAGGCCAAGACATTGCCTTCCACATGCCGGTAGAAAGCCGGAATCGCCTTCCGTGAGAAAAAGTGGCGTTTGGGAACCTGCCACTGAGGAACCGCACATTGCACAAACTCACGGAAGGGGGCCGAGTCTACCAACTGAAAAGGCAGCAGTTGAAGCGCTAGCAATTTAGCCAAGCTAGCATTCAACCGCTGGGCATGTGGATGGCTGGGAGTGAACTTCTTTCGACGGTCCAGCAGCTGGGGCAGGGAAATTTGCCTGCTAGAATCGGACGTCGGTGTACTGCTAGCAGAGTGGCCGCAAGTACTTGGCTGTGACACACCTAATTCTACACCTTCATTCCTCTCAGTGCAGGTTTCAGAGAGGACTGAAGGTATAGTGGGGTTGGAGATCCCAGCTGATGCGGTGCAAGGAGAGGTCCGCTTTGTTCTTTGGTGTGGGTCTTTAAGGTAGGCTTGCCGACGAGCTGCATGGCAGGTCAACATATGTCTGGTCAAGCATGTGGTGCCCAAGCGGCTGATGTTTTGGCCAAGCAATATACGCTTGAGACATATGTTGCAAACAGCAGCTGTGCGATCTGATGCACTCGCCTCAAAAAAGGCCCACACCAAAGAACTTTTTGAATGACTGGCAGAGGCAGCGCCCTGCACAGGCGGAGCTCTGCGGTGTGATTCCGTCAGTGTGCTGCCCTTACGCTGGCCACCCAAGGGCATCCTGCCTCATTGGAGATGTGCCTCCTCCTCATCCTCCTCCTCCTCCTCCTCTCTCCTATTAGGCACCCACGTGGAGTCAGTGACCTCATCATCCCCTCCCTCCTCATCACTGGAGCCAATCTGGCAGTATGCTGCAGCTGCTGGAGCATGACTGCCAGATTGGTGTCCTTCTTGAGCATCCCCTCTCTCTGCTCTCACGCTACTGCCTTCCTCTAGCTGGGTATCATCATCAGATCCTTTGAAACGCTGGGCATCCTCCTGGAGCATGTACCCAACACTGTGCTCAAACAGTTCGGGGGACTCCTCAGGAGGAGGACATGGTGGGTCTAGGGTAGGAGTGACTGATGATGACATTGATACCAGGGAAGAGGATGCTTTGGCAGCTGCTTTGCCAGTACCCTGAGCCTGGGTGAGAGAGGATGAGGAGGATGAGGTGGGCTTGGTCATCCACTCTACCAAGTCTTCGGCATGATGTGGCTCAACATGTCCAGCTGCCGAAAAGAAGGACAAGCGTGTCCCATGGCCATGTGCTGATGACAATGCACCGCGTCCACGACCAGCACTGTTGCCCCCAGACACAGAGCCTGCTTGCCCTCTTTTATTGCCTCCTGACTGTCTGCCTCTCCTTGTTTGCCTTCCAGACATTTTAATGGATGGCCTGCAGGGAGATGGGAAAAACAGCAATAAGGGCTACCTTCAGGTGTATACTGTGCAGGAGGCTTAGCAACAATGACACTGACACTGTCCCCTGCCTATCCTTCTCTGTCCCTAAACACAAGGATTTTCAATATGCTTCAGCAAGATTGGTTTAGCACAGAACAGCACACTGACACTTTCCCTGACCCTGAGTGTCCTTCTCTGTCCCTAAACTCAAGGATTTGAAATATGGTTCAGCAAGATTGGTTTAGCACAGAATAGCACACTGACACTTTCCCTGAGTGTCCTTCTCTGTCCCTAAACTCAAGGATTTGAAATATGGTTCAGCAAGATTGGTTTAGCACAGAATAGCACACTGACACTTTCCCCGAGTGTCCTTCTCTGTCCCTAAACTCAAGGATTTGCAATATGCTTCAGCAAGATTGGTTTAGCACAGAATAGCAAACTGACACTTTCCCCGAGTGTCCTTCTCTGTCCCTAAACTCAAGGATTTGCAATATGCTTCAGCAAGATTGGTTTAGCACAGAATAGCACACTGACACTTTCCCCGAGTGTCCTTCTCTGTCCCTAAACTCAAGGATTTGAAATATGCTTCAGCAAGATTGGTTTAGCACAGAATAGCACACTGACACTTTTCCCGAGTGTCCTTCTCTGTCCCTAAACTCAAGGATTTGCAATATGCTTCAGCAAGATTGGTTTAGCACAGAATAGCACACTGACACTTTCCCTGAGTGTCCTTCTCTGTCCCTAAACTCAAGGATTTGAAATATGGTTCAGCAAGATTGGTTTAGCACAGAATAGCACACTGACACTTTCCCCGAGTGTCCTTCTCTGTCCCTAAACTCAAGGATTTGAAATATGGTTCAGCAAGATTGGTTTAGCACAGAATAGCACACTGACACTTTCCCTGAGTGTCCTTCTCTGTCCCTAAACTCAAGGATTTGAAATATGGTTCAGCAAGATTGGTTTAGCACAGAATAGCACACTGACACTTTCCCCGAGTGTCCTTCTCTGTCCCTAAACACAAGGATTTGCAATATGCTTCAGCAAGATTGGTTTAGCACAGAATAGCACACTGACACTTTCCCTGACCCTGAGCGTCCTTCTCTGTCCCTAAACTCAAGGATTTGAAATATGGTTCAGCAAGATTGGTTTAGCACAGAATAGCACACTGACACTTTCCCCGAGTGTCCTTCTCTGTCCCTAAACACAAGGATTTGCAATATGCTTCAGCAAGATTGGTTTAGCACAGAATAGCACACTGACACTTTCCCTGACCCTGAGTGTCCTTCTCTGTCCCTAAACTCAAGGATTTGAAATATGGTTCAGCAAGATTGGCTTAGCACAGAATAGCACACTGACACTTTCACCGAGTGTCCTTCTCTGTCCCTAAACTCAAGGATTTGAAATATGGTTCAGCAAGATTGGTTTAGCACAGAATAGCACACTGACACTTTCCCTGAGTGTCCTTCTCTGTCCCTAAACTCAAGGATTTGAAATATGGTTCAGCAAGATTGGTTTAGCACAGAATAGCACACTGACACTTTCCCCGAGTGTCCTTCTCTGTCCCTAAACACAAGGATTTGCAATATGCTTCAGCAAGATTGGTTTAGCACAGAATAGCACACTGACACTTTCCCTGACCCTGAGTGTCCTTCTCTGTCCCTAAACTCAAGGATTTGAAATATGGTTCAGCAAGATTGGTTTAGCACAGAATAACACACTGACACTTTCCCCGAGTGTCCTTCTCTGTCCCTAAACACAAGGATTTGCAATATGCTTCAGCAAGATTGGTTTAGCACAGAATAGCACACTGACACTTTCCCTGACCCTGAGTGTCCTTCTTTGTCCCTAAACTCAAGGATTTGAAATATGGTTCAGCAAGATTGGTTTAGCACAGAATAGCACACTGACACTTTCCCCGAGTGTCCTTCTCTGTCCCTAAACACAAGGATTTGCAATATGCTTCAGCAAGATTAGTTTAGCACAGAATAGCACACTGACACTTTCCCTGACCCTGAGTGTCCTTCTCTGTCCCTAAACTCAAGGATTTGAAATATGGTTCAGCAAGATTGGTTTAGCACAGAATAGCACACTGACACTTTCCCCGAGTGTCCTTCTCTGTCCCTAAACACAAGGATTTGCAATATGCTTCAGCAAGATTGGTTTAGCACAGAATAGCACACTGACACTTTCCCTGACCCTGAGTGTCCTTCTTTGTCTCTAAACTCAAGGATTTGAAATATGGTTCAGCAAGATTGGTTTAGCACAGAATAGCACACTGATACTTTCCCCGAGTGTCCTTCTCTGTCCCTAAACTCAAGGATTTGCAATATGTTTCAGCAAGATTGGTTTAGCACAGAATAGCACACTGACACTTTCCCCGAGTGTCCTTCTCTGTCCCTAAACTCAAGGATTTGCAATATGCTTCAGCAAGATTGGTTTAGCACAGAATAGCACACTGACACTTTCCCTCACTGTCCTTCTCTGTCCCTAAACTCAAGGATTTGAAATAAGGTTCAGCAAGATTGGTTTAGCACAGAATAGCACACTGACACTTTCCCCGAGAGTCCTTCTCTGTCCCTAAACTCAAGGATTTGAAATATGGTTCAGCAAGATTGGTTTAGCACAGAATAGCACACTGACACTTTCCCTCACTGTCCTTCTCTGCCCCTAAACTCAAGGATTTTAAATATGGTTCAGCAAGATTGGTTTAGCACAGAATAGCACACTGACACTTTCCCTCACTGTCCTTCTCTGTCCCTAAACTCAAGGATTTGAAATATGGTTCAGCAAGATTGGTTTAGCACAGAATAGCACACTGACACTTTCCCTCACTGTCCTTCTCTGTCCCTACAAACAAGGTTTAGCACAGAATGACACACTGACACTCTCCCTACCTATCCTTCTCTGTCCCTAAACACAAGGAATCCAGGATTAGTAAAGAAAAAAATGACACTGTCCCTGCCTATGCTTCTCTTTCCCTGCTCCGGAACACACTACACAAGGCCGCTGCGCTGGTGGCCTTTTATAGTGTGGGGCGTGTACTAAACCCCCTCAGCAATAATTGGCCACAGGCATCCTGCCTGTGGCCAATCATTGCTCTCCTCGCTGCCGGCGCTGTGATTGGCCAAGCATGCGGGGTCACAGTGCATGCTTGGCCAATCACAGCGCCTGGATGACACTGCGATGGCGTAGTGCATTGTGGGCCGTTCGCATCACTCGAATTTGGCGCGATCGGCCCAAATCGTTCGATATTCGACGAACGATCGAACAGCCGATGTTCGAGTCGAACCTATGTTCGACTCGAACACCGAGCTCATCCCTACTGGTCGTCCGTTCCAAATTCCTTCCAGCCATTTTTTTGTTCCGTCTTCATCCATCCAGCCCTTAATATGTGCGCACACTGTAATTCGCGGTGGGAATTTGACCTTTTTAGGCAAGGTCTTTCTTTTAAAAATAATGACAGGTCACAGCTTAGTTCCATTAGCCAAACATGACAGAACGACTGTGAAATGTTTTTTTTCATTTCCTGTGGTTCTGAGAAAAATTGTTTTTTCTCCCAAACTTGCCACGGTTCTGTTGCTTGGAAGATCAAAGGTCATAGGTGTTTCATCCATATTCTCAATATCTCCCGGGTCATAGTTATGGATCCTTCTTTGTTTTATGATGAATGAATGGAATGACATCACTTTCTCATCAAGGTCTTTTGGCAACTTCTGCGAAATCTTTGTTCTTTGCTGCAAACATAAGGCAAACCTATTCATAAAGCGGGTACACCATCCTGCTGACGCAACAAGATTTTCAATGCCTGGTGCTTTGAATTTGTCATCTTTAGCCATTTGAAGGGCACGTAAGCGAATACCCATGCGTGTTACGCAGTAACCATTTTGACGACACTCCATAACCCATTCATGCAATTTAGTCTCTAGAGCTTCATATGAAGTCGTCAAACCACGTCAAGCTTTTTTTGCCTTTGGAATCTTTTCCAAGTCGGCTTTCATTTTCCGCCACTCCCTCACTTGTTTTTCGTCAACACAAAATTCCCTACTTGCAATACTGTTATTGCTTTCTTCTGCTCTGGACACAACCTTAAGTTTGAAACCAGCTTCATATGACCTCCGTTTTTGTTTTGGTTCAGGACTAGAAGTACCGGCATTGGAATCCATGTCTAACAGGATAAAAAAAAGTATTTGTCCCCATCAGAGCCTTTGCACACTCTCCCACAATCTCCCCATCAGTGTTTTATCAGCGTGTCCCCATCAGTGTCTTATCAGCGTGTCCCCATCAGTGTTTTATCAGCGTGTCCCCATCAGTGTTTTATCAGCGTGTCCCCATCAGTGTTTTATCAGCGTGTCCCCATCAGTGTTTTATCAGAGTGCCCCAATCAGTGTTTTATCAGAGTGCCCCAATCAGTGTTTTATCAGAGTGCCCCAATCAGTGTTTTATCAGGAGTGTCCCCATCAGTGTTTTATCAGTGTCCCCATCAGTGTTTTATCAGCGTGTCCCCATCAGTGTTTTATCAGAGTGTCCCCATCAGTATTTTATCAGAATGTCCCCATCAGTGTTTTATCAGAGTGTCCCCATCAGTGTTTTATCAGAGTGTCCCCATCAGTGTTTTATCAGAGTGTCCCCATCAGTGTTTTGTCAGAGTGTCCCCATCAGTGTTTTGTCAGAGTGTCCACATCAGTGTTTTGTCAGAGTGTCCCCATCAGTGTTTTATCAGAGTGTCCCCATCAGTGTTTTATCAGAGTGTCCCCATCAGTGTTTTGTCAGAGTGTCCCCATCAGTGTTTTGTCAGAGTGTCCACATCAGTGTTTTGTCAGAGTGTCCCCATCAGTGTTTTGTCAGAGTGTCCCCATCAGTGTTTTGTCAGAGTGTCCCCATCAGTGTTTTATCAGAGTGTCCCCATCAGTGAAAAATCAGATTTTTCACTGATGGGGTCACGCTGATTTTACACTGATGGGGAGACTCTGATTTTTCACTGATGGGGACACTCTGATTTTTCACTGATGGGGACACTCTGATTTTTCACTGATGGGGACACTCTGATTTTTCACTGATGGGGACAATTAGTGAAAAATAATTGTGTCCCCATCAGTGAAAAATAAGAGTGTCCCCATCAGTGAAAAATAAGAGTGTCCCCATCAGTGAAAAATAAGAGTGTCCCCATCAGTGAAAAATAAGAGTGTCCCCATCAGTGAAAAATAAGAGTGTCCCCATCAGTTTTTTGTCAGAGTGTCCCCATCAGTGTTTTGTCAGAGTGTCCCCATCAGTGTTTTGTCAGAGTGTCCCCATCAGTGAAAAATCAGATTTTTCACTGATGGGGACACGCTGATTTTTTCACTGCTGGGGACACTCTGATTTTTTCACTGATGGGGACATGCTGATTTTTCACTGATGGGGACACTCTGATTTTTCACTGATGGGGACACTCTGATTTTTCACTGATGGGGGCACTCTGGTTTTTCACTGATGGGGACACTCTGATTTTACACTGATGGGGAGACTCTGATTTTTCACTGATGGGGACACTCTGATTTTTCACTGATGGGGACACTCTGATTTTTCACTGATGGGGACACTCTGATTTTTCACTGATGGGGACAATTAGTGAAAAATAATTGTGTCCCCATCAGTGAAAAATAAGAGTGTCCCCATCAGTGAAAAATAAGAGTGTCCCCATCAGTTTTTTGTCAGAGTGTCCCCATCAGTGTTTTGTCAGAGTGTCCCCATCAGTGTTTTGTCAGAGTGTCCCCATCAGTGTTTTGTCAGAGTGTCCCCATCAGTGAAAAATCAGATTTTTCACTGATGGGGACACGCTGATTTTTTCACTGCTGGGGACACTCTGATTTTTTCACTGATGGGGACATGCTGATTTTTCACTGATGGGGACACTCTGATTTTTCACTGATGGGGACACTCTGATTTTTCACTGATGGGGACACTCTGATTTTTCACTGATGGGGACACTCTGATTTTTCACTGATGGGGACACTCTGATTTTTCACTGATAAGGACACTCAGTGAAAAATAATTGTGTCCCCATCAGTGAAAAATAAGAGTGTCCCCATCAGTGAAAAATAAGAGTGTCCCCATCAGTGAAAAATAAGAGTGTCCCCATCAGTGAAAAATAAGAGTGTCCCCATCAGTGTGCAAACATCATTTGTGTATTACTGTTGCATTTCCTTGCCTTATTAGAGCGGACTTCCGCTCTCTTTCATCTCCTGGCTCCCGCCCACTGCAGGAGGATCTGTAATACATACAGCGGGCGGGAACCAGTAATTCAAAGCTCTGTTGAGGGGGGGACATTTCTCGGCCGGACACCTGGAGGCTGCTAGGACATGGCAGTCCCAGCAGCCAATCGTAGCGCACGGCGTCAGCGTCATGGGCGGGAGTAACGGCAGCGCCTCTGCTAGCAAGATTTCAAACAAGCGCAGGAGCGCGAATAATACACGGACGGGCGGGCGGGCGAGTGCTAGCTGCGGGCCGAGATACGGAGACCCCACACACACCGGACTTACAAGTAAGTGACATGACAAGCAGCATGACTCGAGTATAAGCCGAGGGGTGCATTTTCAGCCCCAAAAAAAGGGCTGAAAAACTCGGCTTATACTCGAGTACATACGGTACTTCCGCAACCCGCTCTAAAAGAGCTGATTGGGGTAGTCTGAGGCTGGTTGAATCCCGTCTGATAGGGGAAAACGTCTTGAGGTTGGAGTGTGATGTTTGCAGGGTGCGGATATGTCCACCGACGGGGGGCCCTCTGTGCATTAGCACGGACGTTCGTTGAGGAGGGGATGTCCTCGCTCTGCAACAACAACATCATTGGTTATGAGCAGATGCGTACTCTTGTCTCGGCTGTGTCTGATCAACATTGATTGGGATTCGTAGTGCGCGTCTGCAGATAGCCTCCCTCCCCCATTCAATAATAGTATAATCTGAATATGCGTTATTCTATGGAATGGCGCAGAATGAGGATTCCTGTCAATGGTAACTTTAGCCATCATACGTTATTGTATTCATTGTATGTATTATTGTATTAAATCCTTTCTTGAGTGGGATTCATATACAGCATTGCCTGTTGGAAGGCATGTCCTTGTATGGTCATTCTCCTGTGTGGAAGGGACATCCTGTGATGTCCCCGCCCATGGGGGGAGGTGATTGGTTGCTGCAGCCAATCACCTCCTGTCCTGAGATCTTTTGAGGTTAATAAAAGCCTATGATTAGGCGTCGGCCAGGCAGTCTATGCTGGGAAGCTGAGATGAGAACATAAGCTGTGTTGGTGCTTTCCTTGAATGAGTGATGGGATGAATGGTGAGTGGATTTTAGCAACCTTAACTAAAGATAGCATTATTGCAAAAAGATGAATCTAAAGTGTGTGCTTATAGAACACAGGAAATATGGGCTGTGTGCTCTGCAAACAACCAATAATTCCACGACAGAATGGCGACTCTGATTGGACCAATTGCGGCCTCTTTGAGCATCACATCAGCAGAGGGGGGAGAGTGGACCTGCGATGTGATGCGTGAAGAGGCTGTGCTTTGTAAAAGAACAAACATTTTTCATCTTTTTGAAATAATGCTGTTTGCAGTACGAGAGATGTGTGTGTGATTTTGTCATGGATCGTATGCCTGTGAATTTGATTGTGTGTGCCTGTGCGGGTATGCCTGGGTGTGCCTGGATGTTTGTGTGAGAGAAGCTGAAAATGGCTGCCCACATGAGGTTTAGCGGGGGAGGGGCAGGCAGCATGGCTATCACTGCCAACATGTTTGAAAGTTGTGTATATCTGACTTTCCAATTTTCAGAACAAAGTTGTGTGTAGTGTTTGAGCCTGTGTGAATGCTGATGGAAACTGTATATTGTGTATGAAATGAAGGTATAGCTGTGATTATTTAGTGCAGCCTGCACTAAGAAGTTTGTAAATGGATGATTATTTGTGAGCCATGTGCTTGAATGGGGGAAGGGCTTGCCCACTGCTTTGTATTGCTGGGGCTATGCCCTGAGGAAAGGAATCTCTGAGCAGACATGTAGGACAACAATATACTGTATGTGTGTAGTGTTTGTGATTTCTATGAAAAATAGAAATGGATAGATTGTGATTTTTGCCTTTATAGGAGACGAAGACACATGTCCCCATAAGTGTAAAAATATTTTAAGTAAAGAGTTTGGTTTTTGAGTTGAAAGTTCCCGCCGCATATCCAAGTGGCCAGGCATTGCTAGAAGGCAGACAATAGTATGTCTCTGCAATGGCTTGTTATGGAAGCTGAGGCCACTGTGTGTGTGAACTTTAGGTAGAGAAAAGTGGTGAATATCTCAGAGTATATTAACTTAGAGAAATTAATATGTTTTTAATATTGTCATGTAACTAACATTTATTGAATGTGCTTTTTAGTTGGCCAAAGGGTTTAAGTTTGTAAGTGTACATGTGGTCCTTGTAGAGTGTAGCTGACACCTTTTTCAGTGGATTTTGATGATAATTTAGAAAAATCTCAATGGTGTAGTCTGTCTTTGTGGAGAAAAACATTTTTGATTTTCTTTTGATGTCCCATGCTGGTTTTGGCGGGAAAAAGTAATGGCGCCATTCTTGGCTTTTGTTAGTCTTGCAGGTTTGTCTGTCATTTTGAGGCACAGTTTTTCCTTAGCCTGTGGGTATTCTATAAGGGAAGGTGCAGCCACCTTTCCTTTGGGTATGATATCATGTGACCGTGCTGTGGCATTCGTCAGCTATGTTGCTGGTGGAATTTCTCAGCTTTTGGGGCAGATTTTGATGTTTGGTGCGAATTGGGTAGTGCGGTCTTTTCTGCGTTAGAACCTGGTGGAGGCCATTTGTGTTTTTCTTTGTGTGGGGGAACCCATGTGGTGTTCATTGTGACGTCCCATGCTGGTTTTGGCGGGAAAAATTGCATGACGCAATTGTTGTTGTTGTCCATGAGGCTTGCAATGGTTCATCCACCATTCATGGGCTTGCCTCTGGTAGGCTGTTGCCTTACCTTTGTTTGCTGATGTCACTGTGTGTTGCATGGTCATCTGCTGATCTCAGCTTGTGATTTTGCAGGATTTATGCCTTTGCAGTGGGACTATTAATCCATCATTTTTAGCTCTATGATTCAGTATTGTGGTTTAATTTTTGGGGTTTTACTGCATCATCTGGGCATTCATCTGGACTTTTGTCATATGTTTTATAATCATTGGCCATTGGTTTTTTTGGTATCTAGTGGTTGGTGCACATCAGCCCCTGAATACTGTGTTGGCATTTGTTGATTGCCGCAGTTTTGTCCTGTTTTATGCGTTTGCTAGATTAAATAGTTTTTCTAAGCATCGCCTTTTGAGTTGAGTAGTGGTATCTTGAGATAGCGCGGTCTTACCCCGAGGGGCCACAACGTGCTTGCAGACACACGCACATGCTGGGGCCTATTTATGGATGGGATCTGGCCGACCTACCAGCATTTGGAGTGTGGGGGGAGGCCAACGCAGACACAGGGAGGACATGCAAACTCCATGCACATGATGTTAGGAGGGGGATTTCTCCGTTTTCATTTAAGTGAATGTAAGCTATTGCAGGGTCAGCTGACTTTGCAGTATATGAGCGGTGGTTTTTGTATTGGATTTCGTTTTTAAGTAAAAACTCCACTTTGCACTGAATTTTGCACAATGGTGTGTTTTTATGTTTAAATTGGAGTCTTGATAGACACAGCAATGTGGCTGGGCTCCCCCTCCCCTCCCTCTTCCTGAACAATTGATATGTAAATAAACCAGTTTGGTTTTTTTAAGTAGCTGAGCATAACCGGAAGTTTCTTTTCAGCATTTATATATCAGCAGAAAGTTGGTGGGAGGAGCTTGGGGTTTTTAAAGGTGAGCAATGAGATTTGTGTTTGGAAGGAAAATGGAAAGCATTTTTGCGTTTAAAAGTCTTTTATATTTTGTTCCAGTTTTGTGAAGTTTTGTACTGTAATACAGTTTTGGGTAGAGAGAAAAACAGGGGGGCATCACCATTGTTTTATCATCTAGATACAGAGAGAAGCCACATTGTTCTGCAGGTGGTAAACTGGCGTAATTGTTCTGTGTGATTTAGTCTGACAACGCAGTGTATGGGTGTATAGCGGAAAATGCTTGTGTATGCATACACTGTGAGGGGTAGAGGCCTAATTCCGGGGTTGATCTGTGGTTGTTGCTGTAGTTCCAAAAGTGTTGGGACAACAAGCCATAGAGTTGACGCCTCGGTTAGGGTTTCTAGTTGGAGGACTTGACCATATAGTGGTTGTAGTTCTTCAATTCACCGTATAAGAAGACACCGGGCGGTGATCTCCGAAAATGGGTGCAGCGGTTTAACCTGGACGCAGGTTTAAGATGATAAGCCGATTCGAATCGCCATAGACACAAGGAGGTCTGTGCAAAGGGAAGGGATGGAGGCTTCCCATAGTCAGACAGTCACACAGTGCACGAAGCCTAGTTTTGGGGCAAAGGCCTTTGAACCCCAAAAAGATTAACATAGGTGGTCCAAGGATACTATTTTGGGTATCCCTCTGGAATGGATGTAGTTGAGCTGCGGCTTCAGAAATCTGTAATGATGAGGAACGGTGGCTCATGCCGGTTTGTTTGAACTTTGTATGGCTGGTCCATGAAGGTTCTCGAGCTGTTGTATGTTTGTAGGAACGGGAAAAGTAAGGGTTACAGAGGGTTTTGTTTGAATCGGTTTTGAAAGAATGTCATTGACAATTTACCATTCTTTGCAGGTTAAATATGAAGGATAGAGTAATGATTTTGCTTATAAGTATTTTTCAGGTCCAAGGAGTTTGTACATAGAGAACAGGTGTATGTAGACAGCTGTACATATGGATAAATATGAGTCTAAGGGAGGTAAAAGTATCATAGGCTATTTCATTGTTTCTTTTTTCCTGCACCACGCATTTATTCCTTCAGTCTGTAATGAGGAAGAAAAGGGGGGAGAAGTGATAAATGTAAGAGTGATAGTTTTTGTTTTGTCAATGTTAACCTCTGTAATTCTAACCAAGTTTGTGCCAAGACTGTCTTTCTTTGATAGAATTTGAATCGGCAAGCAGCAGTCTGGTGAAGTAGGTTCCCATCCCAGAGGCTAAGAACCTTTTGTCAATGGTTCCAGGTGACTGGGTCATTGTAAAGAAGCTTGAGGGATGAGACCACGCCAGCCACTGCAAGAAGCGGCTCAACCACACCAAAGAATGAGGAGTATCTTTGTTTATTTATATTTTTGTTGTTTAGTAAATTTTAGCAAGGGTAACGGTGAAAAGCATCCCAAGTTATTATTTAAAGTGTATGTCCTGACTAGCTCAGAAAGCGAACAGGACCGATTGCTGGGTCTGTTCTGAGTCTTCACCGAGTTTTAGTCCCCAGCGATGACAGAGGTACATGCCATTTATGATGTTATTATGGGTATGAGGAGTTTTGACAAACTAGTGAAGACTCCAAACAGACACTTGTCAATGGAATCTAACGATGCATTTTTAGAGGGTAAAATTGGTTAGTTTTAATGGCTCTGCCTCTTGTCGGTTTGGGTATCTAGGCAGCCCACAAGTGTGTTTGAACTTTAGTTTGGTGTTTATGTGGATCTGCAGCTTATAAAAGTAATTCCCCCAAAGCAAGAGGTTCATGCGTGATGGTGAAGCTGTTCCAACATCTTAGGCCGCGGCTGATCGCGAGGATCTGATGGCGCGAGAAATTAAGAATGGCAGGGACAGCTAGAAGGGATTTGTTCACCAACCCCGACCAGGTCTGGGCATGGTTTCCTGCATGTACAAGGTGGGGGGGCTCGGGCTTGGGATACGATTGAACAATTCTCATCCGTTAAGGATAGGGTTCTTCATGTAATTGTTGAAGCCAGAGCTGTAGCTATGTGAAGGTTGGGAGTCTATTTTAAGGGTCTGGGAATCTTTGGGGATCTAATTTTTATTTTACAGCGGATCGTGGTTAAAGGAAGTGGGAATATATATACTCATGTCGTTTTTATTTCTATTCTTTCTATGTCATGACGAGGTGCTCCTGTTGCCTGATTTGACGCGTGACCAGAGTTTCCTTGATGAGACGCCCGAAGCCGGACCCACATACAAGACACAGAGGATCACAGATGGATCGGCAATTACTACAGCTCACCATGTCGTGTCCTCCTTTATAAGTCATGCCCCTGAAGAGTAGAGTCTACATGTCAAGCCGTGTTTTCCTTTTTATGGACTAAGGACTAATTCATTTCCAGGTGTAAGAAGCAGATCAACTTTCATCGATGGACACATGGGGTGCATATGACAAAAAAGGGAGGACTGTTGTGGAGATTTTTATGGAGATGTATTTAATATGTATTGTCATAGTGTCACCCAGTGTTAGTACTTCCGCAACCAGCTCTAAAAGAGCTGATTGGGGTAGTCTGAGGCTGGTTGAATCCCGTCTGATAGGGGAAAACGTCTTGAGGTTGGAGTGTCATGTTTGCAGGGTGCGGATATGTCCACCGACGGGGGGCCCTCTGTGCATTAGCACGGACGATCGTTGAGGAGGGGATGTCCTCGCTCTGCAACAACAACGTCATTGGTTATGAGCAGATGCGTACTCTTGTCTCGGCTGTGTCTGATCAACATTGATTGGGATTCGTAGTGCGCGTCTGCAGATAGCCTCCCTCCCCCATTCAATAATAGTATAATCTGAATGTGCGTTATTCTATGGAATGGCGCAGAATGAGGATTCCTGTCAACAGTAACTTTAGCCATCATACGTTATTGTATTCATTGTATGTATTAAATCCTTTCTTGAGTGGGATTCATATACAGCATTGCCTGTTGGAAGGCATGTCCTTGTATGGTCATTCTCCTGTGTGGAAGGGACATCCTGTGATGTCCCCGCCCATGGGGGGAGGTGATTGGTTGCTGCAGCCAATCACCTCCTGTCCTGAGATCTTTTGAGGTTAATAAAAGCCAATGATTAGGCGTCGGCCAGGCAGTCTATGCTGGGAAGCTGAGATGAGAACATAAGCTGTGTTGGTGCTTTCCTTGAATGAGTGATGGGATGAACGGTGAGTGGATTTTAGCAACCTTAACTAAAGATAGCATTATTGCAAAAAGATGAATCTAAAGTGTGTGCTTATAGAACACAGGAAATATGGGCTGTGTGCCCTGCAAACAACCAATAATTCCACGACAGGAGCGTCCTGAGTCGCTCTTACTTAGAACGGTTCCATTGAAAAGCATGGGACGTGACTTGTCAGGCGACTGAGTCGCCTGACGAGTCGCCCTGGTGTGAACCGGCTCTAACTGTTCAAGTTTTTTTTACTTTTGCCTGGTCAGCCTCCTGTTTGGGAGGAGACAAGCATCATAAATTGAAGTCGTATTTCTACTGCTTATATACTGTATATATGACAGCTTACCTCTATCATTGGTTTGTATGGAAGCAGCTGGAACTGCCAACCTTATTGGAACATTGCCTTACATGTCCATGACCATCTTTGGCCAATGATGTAGCTACTATCACTGACCCTTCCCATATATAGCTGATGGGAGCTCAGGAAGCTGTTATTAAGTGGGGATCACCATCGGGATCCGTCAGGTCCATCAAGCTTTTTTTTCAGCTGAAGGGCTGCAGACATCTTGATCGATGATGGATTTATGAAAGACATTTTTGGGGGTTTTTGTTTTCGTTTTTTCTAATAAAAAAACTTGTAAAGTTTGAGTATTTTTATTTCTAGGTTACTTCTTCTTTTTGTTGTGAATGATGATACCCCATACTCATTCATATAGAGGGAAGTATCTAGGGCCCCCTTATTTGTAAAGGAAACTTCCAGATTCTGATAAGCCCCCTGCCTGAAGAATCCCACAACCACAGGGACAGGGTTGTAGAGAAGAGGTCCATGCCCTCATAAACTTCAGGACAAGATGCTTTGCCAGAGAAATGACCCAGGCAAAGTACCCCCAATATTGTTGGCGTGTGACCTGGTATGGTTTGGGGGTTAGCACGCACTTACCCCTAGGCAGCCCGGACCTCCGCATTTTTTTTTTTTGTGGGTCCCCTTTCAAAAAGCATGCCATACCCTTTGAGCATTGTATGAATTTGGAGGGCTCTACATACCTTTTTTAAATTCTTGCTGTAGGATGTGCTACGGTGACATTTACAAGAAAAATAATGATATGGCTTAAATTGCTGGCAAATCACAGGAAAGGTAATTTGCTGTCAATTTTGGACACTTTTTTCCTTGTGATGTGCATTAAGTGCTGCAGCAGCACTGACATTTACAGAGATGCACTCCTTCAAAGGCAGGATTAGGGCACCCCCAGGCATCATATTTAAAGGAATTGGGTGTTTTAAATGTTTTACTAAAAGCAAATAAAAAAATCCCTGCTCCTGGCCGAATGGAAATTTAATTTGTTTGTTTTACATTGATACATGTTCCCCGATACATGTTCCCCGATGCAGTGCCCATTCCCGTATACTATTTTTTTACACCCCATTGCCTATTAACGCAAAAAATTGGCATTTTAATTTGATACAATCAGCTCCCATTGATTTGAATGGGATTCAGGCTTGGCATTAGACATGTGCATGATGATAAAATTTGTTTTGTTTCACTTCATTTCGATTCGTTAACCACTTAACGACCGCTCACTGTATATATACGTCGGCAGAATGGCACCGACAGGCACAATCACGTAGAGTGTACATGATCGCCTTTGTACAGTTGGGGGGTCCGATCCGAACAACAAAACGACAACTATTTTTGGTTTTTTTATTTTATATTTTTTTTGTGTTTTTTGTTTTTTACGTTTTTTTTTTCTTTTTTACACTTTTTTTTTTAAACTTTAACAACTGTAATGGTTCGGGTCTCTCAAAATGTAATGGCATCTTGGGAGACCCTGTGTAAGTGTGTCCTAGTCTGTGAAATGCTGTACCCTACGCTAAAACTTCACTTTTGAGTGGTAGCGTTCAAAACATTCACCAAGGCAAAGACCAGGTTTGTCAGGACAGAGTGGACAATAATAACGGGTGTCACGCCTAAATCCGCGCTTGCTACAGACACGACATCTTTTTTGGGGGGCTCGTTGGGTAGGGGTACTCGGGAGGACATACGAATAATGCCTCTCATGCAGCCGACTTACTGCATTTGGTAGGAGATGGTGAGGTGCAGAACCACCTGGATACAGGAGTTCTGTGACTATCTCATTCTGGAATTTTAGAAGAGATAACGTCCCGCCTGAAGCTCTGTATAGCACATGAGCATTCAGCAAAGCCAATTGGAATAAGGATAGAGACACTTTTTTGTACCAGCGTCTCGCCTTACGGTCAATTAGATACGGCGCCATCAACTGGTCGTTGAGGTCCACCCCTCCCATATTTTGGTTATATTCGTGGACACAGAGGGGTTTCTCCACAACACCAGTCGCCGTAGGAATTTGGACTGTCGTGTCTGCATGAAGGGAGGTAAGAAGGAAAACATTCTTATTGTCCTTCCACTTCATAGCGAGCAAGTTATTACACTTTACGCAGGCTCTCTCCCCCAGCCTAAGACGGGCATCTACAAGCCGCTGGGGAAAGCCCCGGCGATTAGGTCGCACGGTGCCACATGCTCCAATCTGATGATCAAACAAGTGACTAAACAGTGGCACGCTCGTGTAATAATTGTCCACATACAAGTGGTACCCCTTTCCGAATAAGGGTGACACCAAGTTCCACACTATCTTGCCAGCGCTCCCTATGTAATCCGGGCAGTTGGCCGGCTCAACCTGACTATCTTTTCCCTCATAAACCATAAAGCTCCATACATAGCCTGTTGCCCTGTCACAGTACTTATAGAGCTTGACCCCGTATCTGGCACGCTTGCTGGGAAGGTACTGCTTGAAAGCCAAGCGGCCAGAAAATTTAATCAGGGACTCATCAACGCAGACAGCTTGATCGGGAATAAACAAGGCTGCAAAATGTTCATTGAAGTGGTTCATGAGGGGCCGAATTTTATAGAGCCGGTCGTATTCAGGGTCCCCACGTGGACGACAAAGTTCATTGTCGTTGAAGTGCATGAACCGCAAAATCTGCTCGTATCGTTTCCTGGGCATGGAGGCAGAGAACACGGGCATGTGGTCAATTGGGTGCGTGGACCAATAAGCACGCAATGACGGGAATTTATGTGTGCCCATGTTGAGGGAAAGGCCCAGAAAGGTCTTAAATTCGGAAACCGTAATTGGTTTCCAATCTTTGGCAATGGAAGGCAACTGGGGATTAGCGGCGATGAATTGACCAGCATATAAATTACTCTGGTCCACAATAGATCTATAGAGATCTTCCGTGAAAAACAGCGAATAATAATCGATTGGCATAAAATCAGCTGTTTCCACCTGAATACCGGGTTGGGCAGTGAATGGGGGAAGTACGGGTTCTGCAGAAGTGGTGGGGACCCAATCAGGATAGGCGAATTCTGCAGGAAGAGCACTATGGGTACGACGGGCCTGCCTTTGTCTTCTTATTGGTGGCAGCGGGACACTACTGGTGCTTGCCACCTCGCCAGCTTGAACTGCACTTATGGGACTCGCCACTTCACCACGTGATACTGCAGTGCTGGATGTACGCCCAGGCTGTACTAGGCCGCTGGTGCTTGCCAATTCACCAGAAGGAATAGCGGCGCTAGTACTCCTCTGCTCCATGATACGAGAGCCCTGCGGTTCTTGCTCCTCGACAACCTCAGAAGATCAGGATCGGGTACGCCTGACCTTAGCAGGGACCTCAACTTCGTCGTCAGAGCTATCTGACGTGGGGCCGCTGACGTCACTGTCTTCTACGGGAAGATATTCTGAGCCTGAATCTGACAGATACGTGACCTCCTCTTCACTATCTGTCATGCTCAGAATCTCGTAGGCCTCTTTACTAGTGTACCTTCGACTTGCCATTTTGGGCTCTAAATTTAGGGGTACACTAGTAAGATTCACAGGAAAAAAAGCACCTGACTGTCGTCAGCAAATATATCAAACGCTACCAAAAAAAACTGTTAGCGGTCGCAGGGATCAGGACTGTCTCTGCGAACGCTGCAGTTATGTGTTTTGTGTTTGACAAGTGACAGTGATCGATCGATACTGCACTTGGGTGGGCTGGGCTGGGCTGGGCTGGGCGGAGGGGCTAAACGCAGGTGCTAGCAGGTATCTGGGCTGATCCCGCTAACACTGCGTTTTTGGGAACCCTAAACCGCTGGGGACGCTAGTATAGATCTGATCAGATACTATACCACTAAGGGAGGTGTATGCTTTGCGCGTGAGTGTTAGCGTTACTGGCAGTAACCTAACGCTGCCTGGGGCGACGCAGACCCTCTCTGGCGCTAAAACCTAATTGATCTCACCCGCCGGGCGATCAGGGGGTTAAACCTTTATTGGGTTATATACGGCGGGTGCCCTGATGCTATAAAAAGCAAACTAACCAACCAGCGTCACCCGTAACCTTTATATGGTGATCACTGGTGAAAGGGTTAACTAGGGGCAATCAGGGGGTTAAAACCTTTATTAGGTTATATATGGGGGTACCCGACGCTATATAAAAACCTGACGGGTTACCTAAATAACTAAATAACTAACTGGGTAACCAGTGTCACCAGTGACGCTTATACGGTGATCACTGGTGAAAGGGTTAACTCTAGGGGCAATCAGGGGGTTAAAATAATATATGGGGGTACCTGAGGCTCTAAAAACCTGCGGCGAAACTAAAAATAAATAACTGGCTATCTAGGGCACCACCGGCACTAAATACAGCGATCGAAAATATGATCGCTTAGTGACGCTGGCGTTAGGGGGTGAAAGGGTTACCTGGGGGGCGATCAAGGGGTTAAACCTTTATTAGGGGGGGTTAGGGGGCTACCCTGGACCTAAAGGGGCCTAATCCTAACTGCCCTGCAACTTTTTACTATCACAGATGACACTAAATGCAGTGATCAGTAAAGTTATTTATCTTGACAGCAACAGCGTTTGCTCCCACGATACATAAAGCCGTGACTCCAGTGCTGTAGGAGGTGATTTCACCACCACAGTTAAAAAAAAAGAGCATATATGCCGAAGCATGGGGGCAGCAGGGGCGGAGGAGCGATTTTGCTCCTAATGCCGCGTATATACGGTCGAAATTCCGACGGAGGCTTGCCCGTGGAAAAGTTCGACCGTGTGTATGCGGCATAACCTTTTATGCCGCGTACATACGGTCGAAATTCCGACGAAGGCTTGCCCGTGGAAAAGTCCGACCGTGTGTACGCGGCATAACTTTTTTGCGGGAGGATGCCCCCATGCTTCGGCATATATGCCCATCATTAGAAGTGGGTGGATGAAGGGAGGTATTCTAATGGTGGGCATACCCACCGATCAATCTCTTTTTTTCGTTCAGCCAACAGGCTGCATGAAAAAAAAGATTACAATACATGTCCAACAAGGACCAGCAACGTACTGGTATGTTGCTGAACTTTGAATGTTTATACCAGAATGATGCCTGCAGGTTTAGGTATCATCTTGGTACCATTCTTTTCAGCCAGTGGCCGGCTTTCATGTAAAAGCAATTCTAGCAGATAATTAGCTTCTAGACTGCTTTTACAAGCAGTGGGAGGGAATGCCCCCCCCCCCGGATATAAACAGCGCCATTGGGAAAGCATTTTATCACACCGATCTTGGTGTGGTCAGATGCTTTGAGGGCAGAGGAAAGATCTAGGGTCTAACCCCCCATTTTTTTCCAAAAAAGAGTACCTGTCACTACTTATTGCTATCATAGGGGATATTTACATTCCCTGAGATAACAATAAAAATGATAAAAAAAAAAAAATATGGAAGGAACAGTTTAAAAATAAAATAAAAAAGCAAAATAAATAATAAAAAAAAAAAAAAAAAAAGCACCGCTGTCCCCCCCCCCCTGCTCTTGCGCAAGGCGAACGCAAGCGTCGGTCTAGCGTCATATGTAAACAGCAATTGCATCATGTATGTGAGGTATCACCGCGAAGGTCAGATCGAGGGCAGTAATTTTAGCAGTAGACCTCCTCTGTAAATCTAACGTGGTAACCTGTAAAGGCTTTTAAATGCTTTTAAAAATGAATGTAGTTTCTCGCCGCTGCGCGTTTGCGCGCAATTTTAAAGCATGTCGTGTTTGGTATCCATGTACTCGGCCTAAGATCATCTTTTTTTATTTCATCAAACATTTGGGCAATATAGTGTTTTTTAGTGCATTAAAAATAAAAAAAGTGTGTTTTTCCCCCAAAAAATGCGTTTGAAAAATCGCTGCGCAAATACTGTGTGGAAAAAAAAAATGCAACACCCACTATTTTAATCTGTAGGGCCTTTTCTTTAAAAATATATATAATGTTTGGGGGTTCAACATAATTTTCTTGCAAAAAAAAATGTTTTCATGTAAACAAAAAGTGTCAGAAAGGGCTTTGTCTTCAAGTGGTTAGAAGAGTGGATGATGTGTGACATAAGCCTCCTAATGTTGTGCATAAAATGCCAGGACAGTTCAAACCCCCCCCCAAATGACCCCATTTTGGAAAGTAGACACCTCAAGCTATTTGCTGAGAGGCATGTTGAGCCCATTGAATATTTTTTTTTTTGTCCCAAGTGATTGAATAAGGACAAAAAGAAAAAAAAAATGTACAAAAAGTTGTCACTAAATGATATATTGCTCAAACATGCCATGGGCATATGTGGAATTGCACCCAAAAATACATTCTGCTGCTTCTCCTGAGTACGGGGATACCACATGTGTGAGACATTTTGGGAGCCTAGCCGCGTACGGGACCCCAAAAACCAAGCACCGCCTTCAGGATTTCTATGGGTGTAAATTTTTGATTTCACTCCTCACTGCCTATCACAGTTTCGGAGGCCATGGAATGCCCAGATGGCACAAAACCCCCCCAAATGACCCCATTTTGGAAAGTAGACACCCCAAGCTATTTGCTGAGAGGTATGTTGAGTATTTTGCAGATCTCGCTTTTTGTCACAAAGTTTTAAAAATTTAAAAAAGAGAAAAAAAAAATATGCCTTTCTTCATTTTCAAAAACAAATGAGAGCTGTAAAATACTCACCATGCCTCTCGGCAAATAGCTTGGGGTGTCTACTTTCCAAAATGGGGTCATTTGTGGGAGTTTTGGGCTATCTTGGCATTTTATGGCCTTCAAAACTGTGATAGGTAGTGAGGAGTGAAATCAAAAATTTGTGCCCTTAGAAATCCTGAAGGCGGTGCTTGGTTTTCGGGGGCCCGTACGCGGCTAGGCTCTCAAAAAGTCTCACACATGTGGTATCCCCGTACTCAGGAGAAGCAGCCAAATGTATTTTGGGGTGCAATTCCGCATATAACCATGGCATGTTTGAGCAATATATCATTTAGTGACAACTTTTTGTACATTTTTTTTTTCTTTTTGACATTATTCAATCACTTGGGACAAAAAAATAAATATTCAATGGGCTTAACATGCCTCTCAGCAATTTCCTTGGGGTGTCTACTTTCCAAAATGGGGTCATATTGGGGGGTTTTGCGCTATCTTGGCATTTTATGGCCTTCAAAACTGTGATAGGTAGTGAGGAGTGAAATCAAAAATTTATGCCCTTAGAAACCTTGAAGGCGGTGCTTGATTTTTGGGGTCCCGTACGCGGCTAGGCTCCCAAAAAGTCCCACACATGTGGTATCCCCGTACTCAGGAGAAGCAGCAGAATGTATTTTGGGGTGTAATTTCACATATGCCCATGGCATGTGTGAGCAATATATCATTTAGTGACAACTTTGTGCAAAAAAAACAAAGTTTGTCATATTCCCGCAACTTGTGGCAAAATATAAAATATTCCATGGACTGAACATGCCTCTCAGTAAATAGCTTGGGGTGTCTACTTTCCAAAATTGGGTCATTTGGGGGGGTTTTGTGCTATTTTGGCATTTTATGGCCTTCGAAACTGTGATAGGTAGTGATAGGTAGTGAGGAGTGAAATAAAAAATTTACTCCCTTAGAAATCCTGAAGGCGGTGCTTGGTTTTTGGGGCCCCGTACCCGGCTAGGCTCCCAAAAAGTCCCACACATGTGGTATCCCCGTACTCAGGAGAAGCAGCAGAATGTATTTTGGGGTGCAATTCCACATATAACCATGGCATGTGTGAGCAATATATCATTTAGTGACAACTTTTTGTACATTTTTTCTTTTTTTTTTCTTTTTGTCATTATTCAATCATTTGGGACAAAAAAAAAAAATATTCAATGGGCATAACATGCCTTTCAGCAAATAGCTTGGGGTGTCTACTTTCCAAAATGGGGTTATTTGGGGGGGTTTTGTGCCATCTTGGCATTTTATGGCCTTCAAAACTGTGATAGGTAGTGATAGGTAGTGAGGAGTGAAATCAAAAATTTATGCCCTTAGAAACCTTGAAGGCGGTGCTTGGTTTTTGGGGTCCCGTACGCGACTAGGCTTCCAAAAAGTCCCACACATGTGGTATCACCGTACGCAGGAGAAGCAGCAGAATGTATTTTGGGGTGTAATTTCACATATGCCCATGGCATGTGTGAGCAATATATCATTTAGTGACAACTTTGTGCAAAAAAAATAAAGTTTGTCATATTCCCGCAACTTGTGGCAAAATATAAAATATTCCATGGACTAATCATGCCTCTCAGTAAATAGCTTGGGGTGTCTACTTTCCAAAATGGGGTCATTTGGGGGTTTTGTGCTATTTTGGCATTTTATGGCCTTCGAAACTGTGATAGGTAGTGAGGAGTGAAATCAAAAATTTGCGCCCTTAGAAATCCTGAAGGCGGTGCTTGGTTTCCGGGGTCCCGTACGCGGCTAGGCTCCTAAAAAGTCCCACACATGTGGTATCCCCGTACTCAGGAGAAGCAGCAGAATGTATTTTGGGGTGCAATTCCACATATAATTATGGCATGTGTGAGCAATATATCATTTAGTGACAACTTTTTGTAATTTTTTTTTTTGTCATTATTCAATCACTTGCAATACAAAAGTTTCCCCTCACAGGGCGGGACTTTATAGGCATGAATTTACATAACCACTAGGGTAGAGTATAAAAATAATTTATTACAAAAGTAGAAAGTATGATTACATAAAATTGTAGGCCAATAAAAAAGACTTGATATATGCAGAAAATACAATCAATGAATCAATAGAATAGATGTTGAATTATGCCCAATGCATCGCATGCCCAGGGGAAAGGATTATACCCTAGACTGCAATGCTAGTGCACAATTATATGAAAATTGGAATAGTAATTATATAGGTCAGATCCTACGCGTTACGGAGATAACTCCTTCTTCAGGGATAATCCGACATATAATTCAGAATTGAAATCTAAAACAGAGAAGAATACAGTTGTCTCATATGATGGCATTCATTAAACATAAAACACAAAACAAAACATAAACAATAAATATGCAAATGAGGGTGAGCATGGAAAACACCCAATTGGCAGAGTACTCACCTCTGCAGCCATATATCAAGCTTATATATCAGTCATCATAGAACCACAACACCCAGAAAACACAAGGGTTATGGTTTGAAAACAAGTGGTGAAAAAAATCCCCTATATGGGGAAATGGGTGGAAACTGCGCACATGCGATGTCCAGACAGCGACCCGGGACCGCAAACGTCTCCAAAGGGAAGCATAGAAAAATCAATATACCTGAGGTAAAAAGAAAAATTCTCAAATTAATTATGGATTAATGCACATAAATGCGTCAAAGAAGCATATTGTACACTATATGGTATTGTCTCAAAATTTATACCCTTTTCCCCAAGGGGAGGGATTCAAGGGTTAATAGTATAAAAAATATAAATATATTGTTGACACAAGATGGAAATCAAGTGGAATTCACATGGATATTGGATAGATTATTCTTACCTCTTCCCAAAATACTGTATAATTATGGGAAATGGGGAGATGAGGGAAGGGGCATGCAGATAGACAATATGGAGAACTTTTGATGTAGTATGCACAGCTCCCACAAGAAGGAAAAAACAAGATACAGGTGGAGTCCTCACAGATCCAGCATACACGGAAAACGGAGGAAAGGGAGACCAACTCCCTATCTTGTATTGCAAGTCCACTCATCAAGCAAAATTGCCTATGGAGTCTATATGAGAGGAGAGACAAAAGAAAAGACACAAGATTGCATCATTACTTGATGCATTTGTAGTATCACCCTACATTTGTGGTCTCAAATGGACCCAGAGTGGGGGATGATAGTCATCTGCTAATATTGCCAAAAAGTCACCGCCACGAGTTGAAGATCAAAAAATCACATCTCACCTGGTTATTGTCCTGCCCCACGTGCTCTCTCCCTATCCGCCACAGCACTATTGAAGGACTGACTTTGTCGCTTTTAAAGAGCATCAAGGCACAGTGATTGGCTTCCTCAGCGATACACGTGGGTGTCAAACACCACGTGTGCCCTGTCATTAGAATGCTGCGGTCCCCCGGGCGCTCGGCGCACCACCAAGTCCTCCCCCCAAAGGCGAGATAGCCAGTGAGTGAGAGCCACGTCATGCGCCACGCCCCCACCGACACATGAGTGCGGCACAAGGGATTCACACATGATCCCAGTGGACGAATGGAAACGGAGAGGCCGTCAGACGTCAGATGGTCCCGGGTTGCATGAGTGGCAGTGCCGCAAAAAATAGGCCAAACCGACGCAAAAAGCCGGCTCATACAGATGGCCACAAAATGTATCCAAACGGAATAGAGATAAATAGGCAGCTGCAGAAGTGAGTAAATATCACCAAATCATAAATTGCATAAAATTAAAAATAAAAACAAACATATAAATCTGAGAATACAAAAAATTGATTACTACATACATAAAATATGAAGCGGGCATCCCTGTGAGAACACATGGGACATACCTCCAAATCCTGATTAACAGAAATAGGCATTGTTTGCAAACACAGAAATTGTTTTGATTGCAAGAAACTCCATAGGATTAAATCAAATTATAACATACAATGAAATAAGTATTCCAACATGTGCAACACAAAATCCCAACTGATTGTTGGACAGATCTTATTTCTCCATGCCTCCCGATACAAAACCCTCCAAGAAGGGCCTGTAATTGACAGCCTCATTGAGGCCGGGGAAGGTGGTGGCATGGAGGAGAAAGATCCATCTCAACTCTCTCTGTAACAGTAGCTTGTTCCAGTCACCTCCTCGTGCATTTGGATGCACTCTGCCCGCTTCACATTTTATGTATGTAGTAATCAATTTTTTGTATTCTCAGATTTATATGTTTGTTTTTATTTTTAATTTTATGCAATTTATGATTTGGTGATATTTACTCACTTCTGCAGCTGCCTATTTATCTCTATTCCGTTTGGATACATTTTGTGGCTATTGGCCCTTAATACAAATACTTTTCAGTAGTTTATGAAATCTGTATTGGCCTGTTCAAGATTGAACAGCAGTGGTGGCAATTATGGGGCCTTTTGCTGCGCACGTTTCCCTGTCTGGATTCGATCCCGGCACACGTAGGCCTCTCCGGCTGCTGGCCGGATCTCTTATGGATGCTGCCATCTGTATGAGCCGGCTTTTTGCGTTGGTTTGGCCTATTTTTTGCGGCACTGCCACTCATGCAACCCGGGACCATCTGACGTCTGACGGCCTCTCCGTTTCCATTCGTCCACTGGGATCATGTGTGAATCCCTTGTGCCGCACTCATGTGTCGGTGGGGGCGTGGCGCATGACGTGGCTCTCACTCACTGGCTATCTCGCCTTTGGGGGGAGGACTTGGTGGTGCGCCGCGCGCCCGGGGGACCGCAGCATTCTAATGACAGGGCACACGTGGTGTTTGACACCCACGTGTATCGCTGAGGAAGCCAATCACTGTGCCTTGATGCTCTTTAAAAGCGACAAAGTCAGTCCTTGAATAGTGCTGTGGCTGATGGGGAGAGAGCACGTGGGGCAGGACAATAACCAGGTGAGATGTGATTTTTTGATCTTCAACTCGTGGCGGTGACTTTTTGGCAATATTAGCAGATGACTATCATCCCCCACTCTGGGTCCATTTGAGACCACAAATGTAGGGTGATACTACAAATGCATCAAGTAATGATGCAATCTTGTGTCTTTTCTTTTGTCTCTCCTCTCATATAGACTCCATAGGCAATTTTGCTTGATGAGTGGACTTGCAATACAAGATAGGGAGTTGGTCTCCCTTTCCTCCGTTTTCCGTGTATGCTGGATCTGTGAGGACTCCACCTGTATCTTGTTTTTTCCTTCTTGTGGGAGCTGTGCATACTACATCAAAAGTTCTCCATATTGTCTATCTGCATGCCCCTTCCCTCATCTCCCCATTTCCCATAATTATACAGTATTTTGGGAAGAGGTAAGAATAATCTATCCAATATCCATGTGAATTCCACTTGATTTCCATCTTGTGTCAACAATATATTTATATGTTTTATACTATTAACCCTTGAATCCCTCCCCTTGGGGAAAAGGGTATAAATTTTGGGACAATACCATATAGTGTACAATATGCTTCTTTGACGCATTTATGTGCATTAATCCATAATTAATTTGAGAATTTTTCTTTTTACCTCAGGTATATTGATTTTTCTATGCTTCCCTTTGGAGACGTTTGCGGTCCCGGGTCGCTGTCTGGACATCGCATGTGCGCAGTTTCCACCCATTTCCCCATATAGGGGATTTTTTTCACCACTTGTTTTCAAACCATAACCCTTGTGTTTTCTGGGTGTTGTGGTTCTATGATGACTGATATATAAGCTTGATATATGGCTGCAGAGGTGAGTACTCTGCCAATTGGGTGTTTTCCATGCTCACCCTCATTTGCATATTTATTGTTTATGTTTTGTTTTGTGTTTTATGTTTAATGAATGCCATCATATGAGACAACTGTATTCTTCTCTGTTTTAGATTTCAATTCTGAATTATATGTCGGATTATCCCTGAAGAAGGAGTTATCTCCGTAACGCGTAGGATCTGACCTATATAATTACTATTCCAATTTTCATATAATTGTGCACTAGCATTGCAGTCTAGGGTATAATCCTTTCCCCTGGGCATGCAATGCATTGGGCATAATTCAATATCTATTCTATTGATTCATTGATTGTATTTTCTGCATATATCAAGTCTTTTTTATTGGCCTACAATTTTATGTAATCATACTTTCTACTTTTGTAATAAATTATTTTTATACTCTACCCTAGTGGTTATGTAAATTCATGCCTATAAAGTCCCGGCCTGTGAGGGGAAACTTTTGTATTGTATCAGTTAGGGATGTTGGCTACATCACACCAGACCTGTTTTCTACAACCTCCTATTTCCTTGATAATTATTCAATCACTTGGGACAAAAAAAAAGTATTCAATGGGCTCAACATGCCTCTCAGCAATTTCCTTGGGGTGTCTACTTTCCAAAATGGGGTCATTTGGGGGGGTTTTGTACTGCCCTGCCATTTTAGCACCTCAAGAAATGAGATAGGCAGTCATAAATTAAAAGCTGTGTAAATTCCAGAAAATGTACCCTAGTTTGTAGACGCTATAACTTTTGCGCAAACCAAAAAATATACGCTTATTGACATTTTTTTTACTAAAGACATGTGGATGAATACATTTTGGCCTAAATGTATGACTACAATTGAGTTTATTCGATTTTTCTTATAACAAAAATTAGAAAATATCATTTTTTTTCATAATATTCGGTCTTTTTCCGTTTATATCGCAAAAAATAAAAATCGCAGAGGCAATCAAATACCATTAAAAGAAAGCTCTATTTGTGGGAAGAAAAGGACGCAAATTTCGTTTGGGTACAACATTGCATGTCCGCACAATTTACAGTTAAAGCAGCGCAGTGCAAAATTCTGATTCACCTCTGGTCCTTTAGCTACCAAATGGTCCGGGGCTTAAGTGGTTAATCTAGTTATTCCGTTTCATTAAATTCAGTTGATTCATTCAATTCCTATTCGGGATTCTTATTCGGAATTTGTATTTGAAATTGTTTGAATTTTCTTTGAATTTACCAATTTTTGTTTTCGATTCAAAACATTTAAATCGATAAATTCTGAATCGCCGAACCAAAATGTATTTATTTTTTCGATTCGAATGTGGAAAAGTGAATAAACAAAATAAATATCTTCATAAAATGATTTCAACGACTCTTTAATTCCCCATTGGCTTAACTAAAACAGCATTATTTCGAAATGGTACTCTAATAACACACACAGCCTTTGATTTTGACTGGAGTTTGATGTAAAATTAGATTTGAATTTCAATGGCCATATGCAGTATTTCATATTTTTCTGGAATTTTTGTTTTTTAAACAACAGCCATGCTGTCATGGCCCCGTATGCAAAAAGTTTCATGTAAAATGAACCTATCAAGGAAAAGGGTCTCTTTGAATGTTACATAGTTACATAGTTACATAGTAGGTAGGGATGAGTCGAACACCACCCCGGTTCGGTTTGCACCAGAACCTGCGAACAGAACAGCAAACCCTATTAAAGTCTATGGGACTCGAACGTTCAAAATCAAAAGTGCTAATTATGAAGGATAATATGTAAGTTATTGTCCTAAAAAGGGTTTGGGGACCTGGGTCCTGCCCCAGGGGACATGTATCAATGCAAAAAAAAGTTTTAGAAATGGCCGTTTTTTCGGGAGCAGTGATTTTAATGATGCTTAAAGTGAAAAAAAATGTGAAATATTCCTTTAAATATCACACCTGGGTGGTGTCTATAGTATGCCTGTGAAGTGGCACGTGTTTCCCGTGTTTAGAACTGTCCCTGCACAAAATGACATTTCTAAAGGTCATCTCTCGCCTCGACTACTGCAACTCCCTCCTCATTGGATTACCTTTATATAGACTAACCCCCCTTCGGTCCATCATGAATGCTGCTGCAAGACTCATACACCTTACCACCCATTCAGTGTCCCCCACCCCTCTCTGCCAATCCCTCTACTGGCTCCCACTCACCCAATGAATAAAATTCAAAGTACTAACAATAATTTACAAAGCCATCCACAACTCGGCCCCCAGCTACATCACTAACCTAGTCCCAAAATACCAACCGAGCCGCTCTCTTCGGTCCTCCCAAGACCTTCTGCTCTCTAGCTCCCTTGTCACCTCCTCCCATGCTCGCCTCCAGGATTTCTCCAGAGCTTCTCCCATCCTTTGGAACTCCCTACCCCAATCTGTCCGACTGTCCCCTAATCTATCCATATTTAGACGATCCCTGAAAACTTTACTCTTTAAAGAAGCCTATCCTGCTTCTAACTAACTTGTACTTCCTCCATCAGGTCATCCCCCCACAGCTATTACCTTTTGTATCAATTGACCCTCCCTTTTTAGATTGTAAGCTCTAATGAGCAGGGCCCTCTGATTCCTCTTGTACCAAATTGTAATGTAACTGTAATGTCTGCCTTTATTTTTTAAAGCGCTGCGCAAACTGTTGGGGCTATATAAACCCTGTATAATAATAATAATAAGAAGAAGAAGAAGAATAATAAAGGAAAAAAAGTCATTTATAACTGCTTGCGGCTTTAACCACTTGACCACTGGGCACTTAAACCCCCTTAATAACCAGACCAATTTTCAGCTTTCGGTGCTCTCACATTTTGAATGACAATTACTCAGTCATACAACACTGTACCCATATGAAATTTTTGTCCTTTTTTTCACACAAATAGAGCTTTCTTTTGGTGGTATTTAATCACTGTTGGGTTTTTTATTTTTTGCGCTATAAGAGAAAAAAGACTGAAAATTTTGTAAAAAAATGATTTTTTTTTCGTTTCTGTTATAAAATTTTGCAAATTACTATTTTTTCTTCATAAATTTTGGCCAAAATTTATACTGCTACATATCTTTGGTAAAAATAAGTACAAATTGGTGTATATTATTTGGTCTTTGTGAAAGTTATAGAGTCCACAAGCTATGGTGCCAATATCTGAAAATTGATCACACCTGAAGTACTGACGGCCTATCTCAATTCTTGAGACCCTAACATGCCAGAAAAGTACAAATACCCCCCAAATGACCCCTTTTTGGAAAGAAGACATTCCAAGGTATTCAGAAAGAGGCATTGTGAGTTTTTTGAAGTTGTCATTTTTTCCCACAATTCTTTGCAAAATCAAGATTTTTTTTTTCTCTTTTTTTTTTTTTCACAAAATTGTCATATTAGCAGGTTATTTCTCACACACAGCATATGCATTCCACAAATTACACCCCAAAACACATTCTGCTATTACTCCCGAGTATGGCGATACCACATGTGTGAGACTTTTACACAGCGTGGCCACATACAGAGGCCCAACATGCAGGGAGCACCTTCAGGCGTTCTGGAGCACCAAGGCCAATTCTGACATTTCTCTCCTACATGTAAAAATCATCATTTATTTGCTAGAAAATTACATAGAACCCCAAAACATTATATATGTTTTTTTAGCAAAGACCTTAGAGAATATAATGGTGGTTGTTGCAACTTTTTATCTCGCACGATATTTGCGCAGCAATTTTTTTAACGCGTTTTTTACGGAAAAAAAATGTTTTGTGCTTAAAAAAAAAAAAAACAGTAAAGTTAGCCCAATGTTTTTGCATAATGTGAAAGATGAAGTTACGCCGAGTAAATAGATACCTAACATGTCGCCCTTAAAAATTGCACACACTCGTGGAATGGCGCCAAACTTCGCTACTTAAAAAATCCCCATAGGTGACGCTTTAAATATTTTTACTGGTTAAATGTTTTGAGTTACAGAGGAGGTCTAGGGCCAAAATGATTGCTCTCGCTCTAACGTTCGCAGAGATACCTCACATGTGTGGTTTGAAAACCGTTTTCATATGTGGGCGGGACTTACGTATGCGTTCGCTTCTGTATGCGAGCTCACGGGGACAGGGGCGCTTTAAAAAAAAAAAAAAAAATTTATTCTTCATTTTACTTTATTTATTTTAGTTTGACATGTTTTTCCGCCCTAAACATTTTTTTGATCACTTTTATACCTATTACAAGGAACGTAAACATCCCTTGTAATAGGAATATGGCATGACAGGTCCTCTTTACAGTGAGATATGAGGGGGGGGGGGGGTGTCAATAAGACCCCACATCTCACCTCTAGGCTGGGAAGCCTGAAAAAAATACAAAAAAAAAAAACAACAATCCTGGCTTTGATCGTAGCGGTGAGTCGGTAGAAGCACCGGAGGGCGGCGGGGGGGGGGGGGACATCCCCTCTTGCCTCCCGTAAGAATGATCAAGCGGCGGAACAGCCGCTATGATTGTTCTTATGGTGTAGGGAATCGCCGGCTGAAAAAGCCGATATCTGAATGATGCCTGTAGCTGCAGGCATCATTCAGATATCCCCGCACAAAGTCAAGGACGTCATATGACGGCCGGAGGGCGGGAAGTGGTTATTGCAGAGTATTGCCGGGCATTGCGGAGTATTGCCGGGCATTGCGGAGTATTGCCGGGCATTGCGGAGTATTGCAGGGCATTGCGGAGTATTGCGGTGTATGGCAGGGTATTGCGGTGTATGGCAGGGTATTGCACGGGTATTGCACAGGGTATTGTGGAGGGTATTGCACAGGGTATTGTGGAGGGTATTGCAGAGTATTGTGGAGGGTATTGCAGAGTATTGTGCAGGGTATTGCAGAGTATTGTGCAGGGTATTGCAGAGTATTGTGCAGGGTATTGCAGAGTATTGTGCAGGGTATTGCAGAGTGTTGTGCAGAGTATTGCAGAGTATTGTGCAGGGTATTGCAGAGTATTGTGCAGGGTATTGCAGAGTATTGTGGCGGGTATTGCAGAGTATTGTGCAGGGTATTGCAGAGTATTGTGCAGGGTATTGCAGAGTATTGTGCAGGGTATTGCAGAGTATTGTGCAGGGTATTGCAGAGTATTTTGCAGAGTATTGCGCAGGGTATTGCAGAGTATTTTGCAGGGTATTGCAGAGTATTTTGCAGGGTATTGCAGAGTATTGTGCAGGGTATTGCAGAGTATTGTGCAGGGTATTGCAGAGTATTGCACCAGGGTATTGCAGAGTATTGCACCAGGGTATTGCAGAGTATTGCACCAGGGTATTGCAGAGTATTGCACCAGGGTATTGCAGAGTATTTCGCAGGGTATTGCAGAGTATTTCGCAGGGTATTGCAGAGTATTTCGCAGGGTATTGCAGAGTATTGCACCAGGGTATTGCAGAGTATTGCACCAGGGTATTGCAGAGTATTGCACCAGGGTATTGCAGAGTATTGCACCAGGGTATTTTGCAGAGTATTGGCAGGGTGTATTGCAGAGTATTGGCAGGGTATAGCACAGGGATGGCTGAGCAGGGATGGATGGATGGATGGATCTGTGACTGCAATTGTCACAGATCCAGCCCACAGTGCTGCTGCTGCCATCCGCTCCCTCCCCCTCCCCTCTCACACTGTACCGATCGGTACAGAGAGGGGAGGGAGGAACCGGCGTCATCAAATGACGCCGGTCTGTTTACAAGTGATTGCTCCGTCATTTGACGGAGCGATCACGTGGTAAACGGCCGCTATCAGCGGCGATTTACCGCGATTCGTGATCCGCCGGGTCCTCTGGACCCGGCGGTCACGGAGTTTCCCGTGTGCGCGCCCCAGGGGGCGCGCGGGAGCGCGATTCTGGGAGGACGTTATATAACGTCCTCCCAGAGTTAAGCAACCACCCTGCCGCCGTTATTTGTCGGCAGGTGGTTGTTAAGTGGTTAATGTAATGTCTGGTCCCGGCAATATGGATGAAAATCATTAAGAAAAATGGCATGGGTCCCCCCCCCCCAGCTCATTACCAGCCCCTTTGGGTCTTTTATAGATATTAAGGGGAACCCCGCACCCAAATTAAAAAAAGGCCCTATATACTCTGAACAGCAGTATACAGGTGGTGCAAACAAGACGGGGACTGTAGGTTTGTTCTTAAAGGAACACTAAAGGTTCCCGTTTTTTTTTTAAAATAACAAACATGTTATAATTACCTCCACTGTGCAGCTCGTTTTGCACACAGTGGCCCCGATCCTGGTCTTCTGGGGTCCCTCGGCGGCTGTCTCGGCTCCTCCCCGCAAGGACTCCACACCATAATGCGAGCGAGCTCGCATGGTGTGGAGTTACTGTATCACTCAGCCCCGCCCCCCCGGCGCGCCGCGTCATGGGATGTGATTGACAGCAGCGCCAGCCAATGGCTGCGCTGCTTTCAATCCATCCACAGTAGCCAATCAACGGCCAGGCTCAGGAACTCGGAGGATGACGGGAGCGAGCGGGGGACTTTCGAGGGGCAAAGGTAAGTAAAACGGGGGCTCGGGGGGGGGGGGGTATTGTCGAATGTTTTTTTTACCTTAATGCATAGGATGCATTAAGGTGAAAAAACATGTACCTTTACAACCCCTTTAAGTAGAATCTGTTAGTAATTTGGAACAAGTACATTTTTTAAGTGTAGCTCCAGCCAAAAAATCTATTTTTAAGCTTTTTGGAAAACATGGGGAAGGGTTATCACCCCTGTAACATTTGTTTTGCTGTCTGTGCCCCTGTTCAGAACATTTCACCTCACTTTCCGTCCCAATGACAAATGTTTTTTGAAAATTTGGGGTTTTTATTGAAACAAGGATTGGTGATAAAGCATCAGTGGAGAGGAGACACCTTTTTCCCATATTAACTCTTACAGGAGAGAATTTCCATTCCTAGGGGTAGATTTCCTCTCACTTGCTGTTGTCTCCTTCCGTTTGCAGGTAGGAGTCGTTTGTAAGTTGGATGTTTGAAAGTAGAGGCCTGCCGTATATACTCTGCAGAAATTTGGCCCTTAGGTGTTGGTGTTGCCAAAACACTGTAAGCCCTCACAGTTACTCTTGGTGGGTGCTGGAACGCCCTGCTTTGAACTATTATATCAAGAATTGTAATTACATGCCATTGTTGAACAGTGGTAGGAAAAATTGGGCCTTTGGTGGTGGTGCTGGTGCCACAACACTGTAA
Source organism: Rana muscosa (assembly GCA_029206835.1). Lineage (NCBI taxonomy): Eukaryota > Metazoa > Chordata > Amphibia > Anura > Ranidae > Rana > Rana muscosa. Next base: position 1,292,440,140 of record CM055116.1, on the reverse strand, counting down.
GTCCTCACAGTTCCTCTTGGTGGGCGCAGGAATGGGCCCAGCTGTGAAATATTAGATCAACAATTGTAATTACATGTCCCTGTTGAACAGGGGCATAAAAATTGTGCCTTTGGTGGTGGTGGTGGTGTTGCCACAACACTGTAAGCCCTCGCAGTTACTCTTGGTGGGCGCAGGAATGGGCCCTGCTGTGAATTATTAGATCAAGAATTGTAATTACATGCCCCTGTTGAACAGGGGCATAACAATTGGGCCTTAGGCACTGGTGCCACAACACTGAAACCCCTCACAGATACTGTAGTTGGAGCGCAGGAATGAGCCCTGCTGCAAAGTATTGCATCAAAAATTGTAATTACACGCACCTGTTAAACAGGGGCAAAAAAATTGGGCCTTAGGCACTGGTGCTGGTGCCACAACACTGCAACCCCTCACAGATACTCTAGTTGGAGCGCAGAAATGAGCCCTGCTACAAATTATTGCATTAAAAATTGTAATTACACGCCCCTGTTAAACACTTGCCCAGAAACAAAAATGTTCTTACATGCTATCAGCATGATCATTGAGGAGGAAGAGGATAGTCACTTGGCATAACAGGCTTGTCACTCTGCATCAGCATAGGCAGTCTTGAAGGGATCTGACATTTCAAAGAAAATTATTGTCAGGTCACCTGTGGCCAGGTGACAGATGCACACCGTAGGGGGACGGGAGTGCACCGCAAGGTAGTGAACCCTATGGCTGACTGCTGCGGATAGGAAACTGGGTGGTTGTGGAAAGCGGGACCAGAGGAGCACAACCGGGATCCTGTAGGGAGCTAGAGCCAAGATTCCCCAGGGCGCGGGGTCTAAGACCCAGCAGGTCTTCTCCAGAGCCTCTAGTGGTGAGGATGTTATGCTGCAGGCTGGGTCCAGGTCGCGGCCCCTAGAGTTTCCTAGCTCATGCCCCGTAGGATAAGGGGAAAAGAGGGGAAGCAGCAGCACAAGATATAGAGTAACGAATAACAAGCTGAAGGTCAAGGGCCACGAGCAGACAAGGATAACGAAGGACAAGCCGAAGGTCAAGGGACACGAGCAGACAGGGATAGTCGGGGACAAGCCAAATATGTAACGGAGAGACAGACGTAGCACACGGCAGGCAGGAACCCAAACACACAATGCCTAACAAACACGTTGATCAGCAAAGCAGGCTTGCAGTGCACAGGTTAATATAGTGTACTGTGATAGGGCCTGGGGTGGAGTCAGGCTGGGATTAGATTATAAAGGAAGCCAGGTGAAAGGGTTCTGGCCTCTAAGATGAACACATGGGAAGGAAGGTAAGCTGACAGACAAACACTACTGTATATCCATGACAATTATTCTGTTACATCAACATCAGGTGCTTGGTAGCTGGTGGTGATCCAAGACTGATTCATTTTTATGAAGGTAAGTCGATAGAACGAGTCGGTGGACAGGCGCACCCTGTGATCAGTTACAAAGCCTCCAGCAGCACTGAATGTGCGTTCCGAAAGAACGCTGGGTGCAGGACAGGCCAGTAGCTCAATTGCATACTGTGTAAGCTCTGGCCAGTGATCCATCCTCAAGACCCAGTAACCCAGAGGATTTTTGGTGGGAAAGGTGTCCAAGTCTGATCTTGCCCCTAGGTATTCCTGCACCATGTGAACCAGATGCTGACGATGGTTGCTAGAACCGATCATACCTTGGGGCTGCGGACTAAAAAATTGTCTGGGAGGTTTCTAAACTATTTAACGTGTATCTTCCCACAGGATGACACTGTGGATACACAGATACAAGTATGCCACCGTCCCGATATATATGAATTGCAAGGCTAGAGACTAATGTTTGGACTTTGAAGGCATACAAGGTACATATGAGTAAAAAAGTAGGATTTTTATAACAGCTTACCTGTAAAATCCTTTTCTTGGAGTACACCACGGGACACAGAGCTAGTCATTACATAATGGGTTAAGGGTCACCAGCGGTGATTGGACACTGGCACAACCAATGGAAGACAGTTCCCCTCCATATAACCCCTCCCATCAGGGAAGTACCTCAGTTTTGTAGCAAAGCAGTAAGGTTCCCATAAGAAGGGGGGGACCTCTGTGTCCCGTGGTGTATTCCAAGAAAAGGATTTTACAGGTAAGCTGTTATAAAAATCCTACTTTCTTTATCGTACACCACGGGACACAGAGCTAGTCATTACATAATGGGACGTCCCAGAGCAATGCTCATATGAAGGGGGGGAGACACAGATCAAACAGGCCGCTTGCGGACCAGAAGCCCTATACTGCTGCCTGCAGCATACTCCGCCCGAAGGCGGAATCCTCATGTCCTTTCACATCTATTTGATAGAATTTGGAAAATGTATGGACTGAAGACCAAGTTGCAGCTTTACAGATCTGAGCCATCGAAGCCTGGTGGTGCACTGCCCATGAAGCACTTATCGCCCTGGTAGAGTGCGCCTTAACAGGAAAAGGAGGAGTCCTGTTCTTTAAACCATAAGCTTGAACAATTACTTGTCTAATCCACCTGGAAATGGTGGATTTTGATACCGCTTGGCCCTTCTTGGGACCATCTGGTAAAATAAACAAAACATCTGTATTACGTATCTGAGCGGTTGCTTGCAGATACACCCTTACCGCTCTCACTAGATCTAGAGAGTGTAATAATTTTCCCCCCGCCGTCTGCGGGTTTGGAAAAAAGGAAGGCAGAACAATGTCTTGATTCAAGTGAAAAGCCGACACCACCTTAGGCAGAAAAGCCAGATGGGGTCATAGTACGATTTTGTCCTTGTGACAAATTAGATAAGGCTCTTTACAAGAAAGAGCTGCTAGCTCTGATACTCTCCTAGCAGAAGCTATAGCAATCAGAAAGGCCAATTTCCTACTTAATATAATTAACGGAATATGGCGAATAGGTTCAAAAGGTTGCTTTTGCAACACTGACAAGACCAAATTCAAATCCCATGGACACAAGGGAGACCTAACTGGAGGATTTATCCTCAGTACCCCCTGAATGAATGTCCGAACTAGGGAATGAGATGCCAATGGTCTCTGAAAGAAGACTGATAGAGCCGATATTTGCCCTTTGATGGTGCTAAGGGCTAATTTCATATCCACTCCTAACTGGCAAAAAGCAAGAATCCTGCTTTTTTCATATTTCTGAGGATTCCAACTTCTGGATTCACACCAGGAAACGTATGCTTTCCAGACTCTATGATAGATGAGTCTGGAGGCTGGCTTTCTAGCATTAATGAGCGTAGAAAGAGCCGGACCAGAGACCCCTCTCTTTTTCAAAATGTGGGTCTCAGCAGCCAGGCCATCAAATTTAGCCTTTGTAAGGAAGGGTGGAATACTGGACCCTGTGACAGCAGGTCGTGTCGAAGTGGAAGCTTCCAGGGCCTTCCTATCGCCATCTTTACGATCTCGGCGTACCAAGGCCTCCTGGGCCAGTTTGGGGCTACTAGGATTACTGGTATTCCCTCCTCCTTGATCCTGCGAAGCAGTCTTTGTAGAAGAGGGATCGGAGGGAATGCATAGATCAGTGAGAACTGATTCCATGGAGTTATTAGAGCATCTGACCCGTAGGCTAGAGGATCTCTTGTTCTGGACACAAAGTTGTCCAATTTCTTGTTGAACCTGGAAGCTAGCAGGTCTACATCTGGGTTTCCCCATCTCAGACATATGGCCTGAAAGATCTCGGGGTGAAGAGACCACTCTCCTGGTAGCAGCTGCTGACGACTCAGGTAGTCTGCTTGCCAGTTTTCTCTTCTGCCCATGCCAAGATCCGGTTCACCTCTCTTTGGGCTGCCCGACTGCGGGTGCCTCCTTGGTGATTGATGTAAGCTACTGCAGTAGCATTGTCGGATTGAACCCGAACTGGGTGGCCCTGTAACCTGTATGTCCAGGTTTTGAGGGCTAGATATACTGCCCGGATCTCTAGCACGTTGATGGGCAGGATCCCCTGAGTCTTGGCCCAGGTTCCCTGGGTAGAAGCCTCCTCGAATACTGCACCCCAGCCCGATAGGCTGGCATCCGTAGACACATCCTTCCAGGCTGCTGGGAGGAAGCACTTTCCCTTCCGTAAATTCTTGGCTTCTAGCCACCAATTGAAGCTGTGGCGTACTTGTGAGGACAGGCGCATGGGTATATCCAGAGCTTGGCTCTTCCTGTTCCAGGAGGCTAAAATATTGCCTTGAAGTAGTCTTGAATGAAACTGGGCGTAAGGGACCGCCTCAAAGGAGGCTACCATCTTTCCCAATAGTCTCATGCAAAGGCGAATAGACGGCCTTTTGTTTGCTTTGACCTTGTGGATCAGGTCTTTCAGAGACTGTATCTTTGGCTCTGGCAGGTATACCCTGTTTTGGGCTGTATCTATGATCATGCCCAGGTACACTAACCTTCTTTGGGCCTGGAGAGAGGATTTTTGTAAGTTTATAATCCATCCTAAATGCTCCAGGTATCCTACTGTAGTGTCTACAGCGTGATCCAATCCCTCCTTTGACTGATCTATTACTAGTAGATCGTCTAGATAGGCTGTTACCGCAATGCCCCGTGTTCTCAGGTTTGCTAACAGAGGAGCTAGCACCTTTGTGAATACTCTGGGCGCGGTGGCTACACCAAATGGCAGGGCCACAAATTGAAAGTGGCGATCTTCTACCGCAAACCTTAGGAATCTTTGGTGAGCGGGGAGGATTGGTATGTGTAGATATGCGTCTTTGATATCTATGGACGCCATGAATTCTCCGCCTTTTAAAGTAGCGACCACGGATCAAATCGTTTCCATTCGAAAATGGCGAACGTTCAGAAACCGGTTTAGAGATTTTAGATCCAGAATGGGTCTGACTTCTCCGTTCGGTTTTGGAATCACAAAGAGGTTTGAGTAAAAACCTGAACCTCGCTCCTTTTGGGGTACCTCTGTAACCACACTTTGAGCTATTAAGTGATTCAAACCTTTGAAGAAGGATCCTCTTTTCTGTGGATCCTTGGAGAGTCTTGAACTTCGGAATTGAGAAGATGAGATCTCTCGAAATTCCAGTTTGTACCCTGAGGATATTGTGGATACCACCCATTTGTCCTGGGTTTCTGTCCGCTAAGTCGCTGAGAACTGACGAAGCCTTCCCCCCACTCGGCCGAGCGGGGGCGCCCCTTCAATGAGAGGTTTTGGGGGCTTGTTTATTAGCTCTTGAACCCCACGGCTTCTTGTTCTTCTGAGCCTGTTCTTTGGCTTTTGTGGGCGGCTGAAAAGGCCGTCGCCACTGGCTGGAGTCTGATTTTCCAGGAGCTGGGGAGAGAGTGCGTTTAAAACAAGGTCTCTTGTTTTTCTTTCTCTCAGGTAAAAGTGTCATTTTACCACTTGATATCTTTTGGATATATCTTTCTAAATCTTCCCTAAATAGGTGTTCGCCATGGAACGGGAAACTTGCCAACAACTTTTTGCATGGGGCTTCCGCTGACCAATGCTTAAGCCAAAGTACTCTGCGCATCTGTACCAGCTGGAGTGTAAGGCGTGATGCCTGTATGATAGAATCTCTAATGGCATCCACTGTGAAGCATAAGGCTTTAGGCAAATTCTCCCAATTTTTAGCCTGCTCTGAAGGCAGCTCCTTCAGCCCCTGCTTTACCTGTTGGCTGATGACCTGACACATACCGACTGCTGCTACTGCAGGTTGGATAATTGAGCCGGCCAAAAGGAAGGAGGATTTCAGTAGGGATTCCAACTTCTTCTCAGAAGGATCTTTAAACACTTGTACATTATCCACTGGACATGTCAGGTTTTTATTTACACAAGAAATAGCCGCATCTACCGCAGGCAGGCTCCATTTCTTTAAAAAAATTTCCTCCATAGGATAAAGAATGTTAAACTTTTTTGGAGGTGAGAAACGCTTATCTGGATGTTGCCAGTCTGCGTACATTAGATCCTCTAGTAACGGATGAACCGGGAAGGAGCATGCACCTTGCAGGGATCTTAATGATCCTAGGGAGGAGACAGGTGATTCTGTTACCTCCAAAGAGGGTAACTTAAATGCAGATCGCACGGCTCCTGCATAGCATTGTACCTGTGACTTTAAAATCTGGGATACCGAAAAAGGCTCATCCGATATCCCTGATCCATCTGACTCCTCATCCTCTGCTGATGTAGCCTCCTCCTCATCCTCCTCCTCCTCAGGTACTTCTGAAGGGAGGTCCAATACTGGAGGAGATCTGCTTCGCTTATTGTCCTTTTTAGAGGATTTAGCGATTAAGGTAGCAATTTTCTCCTCCAGATTATTCAGGGCAGCTGATAAAGTGTCCTCAGTGACATATGCAGGCCCAGGCTCCACTGGGGAAGCCGCCATACCTGACAGAGGTAATGGCTCATCCTGTACAGGTGCATTTGGCAACACAGGAGAGGAAGGTACCGAGTCAGCACAGCTAGAGCCTCCTGTCTCAGGCGGCGGTGCTCTTTTATCTCTTTTTGTCCACATTACTTCCCCTGGAAGGCTTACTGTTTAGACAAAATACAAGGTACCTAAATGCATATACTACCGTGTTCAGTTTAGCAAATACATTAAGTATGCAACTTTTAACACATAACTATGCATAACATGGATGTCTTCTAGGAAGTACCCAGTCCAACCACATGGAGTCTTACGTCCCTGTATAGCTGCTGTGTTTCTCTGCCAGGAACAAGAGAACTAACGAGCTTGCTTGCTGCTGCAGTGCTTCTCACACTGACAGTCTTTTAAATTTGGCGCCGTTTCTGTGCCTGCGCGCGCCACGGCGCACGTCTTTTGGCCCCCCCCCCTCCGATAAAGCGCGCTCCCGCGCGCGCCCGGCCTTTAGCACTATGGTGGTGGCCATAGTGAGAGAGGACTCTCATCAGCCCCTGTTCCCACTTACCTGCATCTGCAGGTGTCTGTGTCGGCCACCGAAAGGAGGAGCGGGGTCCCAAGCAAGCTCAGCAGCGGAGGTGACGAGCAGTGTACTTCGCCGAAGCCGACACTGAACAGAGTGAGGTGAGTATATTCAGCTCTTTACTCCCCCCAGTGGTGGAAAAAAAGAAGACATCCACTTCTTGAAAAAAGGTCCCAACCTAGTTATGGACCTTCTAATCTCACCTTATCCACGCCGCAGGTTTTTCTGCTGAAAGTTTTCAGACAGATACCAAACTTCACCCTTCACGGTGGGCTATGTGTACCAACCTTCAGGGATATGGGTTCCTATTTAAAGGATACCTCTCCCCTGGGCCTTGTACAAGACTCTTACCAGGACTTTATAGCGAAATAGCGAAAGTGCTGGATCTTAGAGCCCAGTCCTCCGAAGAGAGACATTACAGGCGACGCCTCATGGATGAGGCCCGGATCCCATCCAGATTCGGCTTTCTTGTAGGCGTCTTGGATGGATCCGAAAGCATAGCTCTTTTACCCCCAGAGGGTCTCTTTGGTAGAGCTTTCCTTTAGCACCTCCTAACGCGTCCAACACCTTTCGACACTGGCGAAAAAACTGAGGTACTTCCCTGATGGGAGGGGTTATATGGAGGGGAACTGTCTTCCATTGGTTGTGCCAGTGTCCAATCACCGCTGGTGACCCTTAACCCATTATGTAATGACTAGCCCTGTCTCCCGTGGTGTACGATAAAGAAACTAGAAATTTATTGATATACAAAAGAGTTTGATATATAAAACAATCATAGATTATCAAATTAATGATCAATATTTATGACTGATCCAACGGAGGTTGTCAGTATCACACAATACAGTAAGTTCCCCCTATGATAACTAAAAAGAGTATATACATAAAGGGGGGAAAAAAGAAATTGTAATTAAATAATTATAAGAGAGATAACCAGCAGATGGATTCAGAGGAGATGAAGAACTTGCTCAGTAAAAAATTGTCTGAACGCATCGGTCAGGCGGCCACCTTCTCCACTGCTTCTTTTTTGACAGACCAAAGCCTCAGCAACACGTTGTCCAGGACCAGGAATTTGTAAACTCCCAGTCTCTGGGAACGCGTTGCACAGACCTTTCTGCAAGGCCTCCCGAAGATGCTTCATCCTATGCTCCCTCTGCGATGGCAAGATAAGGTCCGCAACCTTACCCTTGTAACGTGGATCAAGGAGGGTTGCCAGCCAGTAATGATCCCTCTCCTTGATAGCACGAATACGAGGATCCTTCTGCAGGCTTTGCAGGATCAGGGAGGCCATGCAGCGTAGGTTGGCTGAGGTATTTGGTCCGGAGTCCTCTGGGTCACTCAGGATGACATGATCCGCAGCCACCTCCTCCCAGCCATGTACAAGTCCATGGGTGTCTTGGGACTGAAATTGATCCCTTGAAGACTGCTGCTGATGCTGAGTGCTAGGCTCCACCTCCATGCTGACACAATCCTCCTCCTTCTCCTCGTCCTCTTCCTGTGTGATAGGCGGGCCAGCAGGAACACTGTCTAGATAAAGGGGGCCTTGAGAGGTAAGGAAGTCCTCCTCTTCCCCCCTCTGTTCTGCCTCAATTGCCCTGTCCATTATTCCACGCAGCGTGTGCTCCAACAGGTGGACAAGAGGGACAGTGTCACTGATGCATGCACTGTCACTGCTCACCATCCTCGTGGCCTCCTCAAATGGTGCCAGAACAGTGCATGCATCCCTGATCATGGCCCACTGGCGTGGGGAAAAAAATCCAAGCTCCCCTGACCCTGTCCTGGTGCCATATGGCAACAAATACTCATTGATGGCCCTCTGCTGCATGTGCAGCCGCTGCAGCATGGCCAACGTAGAGTTCCACCTGGTGGGCATGTCACAGATTAGGCGGTTTTTGGGCAGGTTTTATTCCTTTTGCAGGTCAGCCAGCCGAGCACTGGCATTATATGACCGGCGGAAATGCCCACAGAGTTTCCTGGCCTGCTTCAGGACCTACTGTAAGCCCCAGTACCTGCCCAAGAACCGCTGCACCACCAAGTTAAGGATGTGAGCCAAACAGGGCACATAGGTCAGGTGTCCCTGTCGGAGGGCGGAGAGGAGGTTGGTGCCATTGTCGGAAACCACCATTCCTGGCTTAAGCTGGCATGGCGTCAACCACCTCTGAGCCTGCCCCTGCAGAGCTGACAAAATCTCTGCCTCAGTTTGGCTCCTGTTCCCCAAGCACACCAGCTCAAGCACCGCATGGCATCTTTTTTCCTGCGTACTTACGTAGCCCCTTGAATGCCTACAGAGCACCGCTGGTTCCGAGGTCAAAGCACAGGAAGAGGCCTTGGAGGAAGAAGAAGAGAAGGGGGTGGAGGAGAGAGGTGTGTCAGAATCACCAGTAGTAGCATTTTGGAGGCATGGTGGAGGAACAACCTCCAACACTACTGCACCTTGTCCTGCATCCTTCCCAGCTGCCAGCAGAGTCACCCAATGCGCCGTGAAAGATAGGTAACGTCCCTGTCCATGCCTGCTGGACCATAAGTCAGCGGTAATATGCACCTTACCGCTGACCGCCCTGTCCAGCGAGGCCAAGACATTGCCTTCCACATGCCAGTAGAGAGCCGGAATCGCCATCCGTGAGAAAAAGTGGCGTTTGGGAACCTGCCACTGAGGAATCGCATATTCCACAAACTCACGGAAGGGGGCAAAGTCTACCAACTGAAAAGGCAGCAGTTGAAGTGCTAGCAATTTAGCCAAGCTAGCATTCGACCACTGGGCATGTGGATGGCTGGGAGCAAACTTCTTTTGGCGGTGCAGCAGCTGGGGCAGGGAATTTTGCCTGGTACAATCTGACGTTGGTGTACCGATAGCGGTCCGCTTTGTTCTTTGGTGTGGGTCTTTTTTGTATGCTTAATCAACGGACTGCATGGCAGGCCGACATATGTCTGGTCAAGCACGTGGTGCCCAAGCGGCTCATGTTTTGGCCACGCGAGATTTGCTTCAGAGATATGTTGCAAATAGCAATGGTGCGATCTGCTGCACACGTCTCAAAAAAGGCCCACAGCAAAGAACTTTTGGAATAATGCGCAGAGACAGCAGCGCCCTGAACATGCGGAACACTGCGGTGTGATGCAGTCGGTTGGCTGCCCTTAAGCTGGCCCCTGGAGGGCATCCTGCCTCGTTGGAGATGTGCCTCCTCCTCCTCCTCCTCTCTCCTATCAGGCACCCACGTGGTGTCAGTGACCTCATCATTCCCTCCCTCCTCATCACTGGAGCAAATCTGGCAGTATGCTGCAGCTGGGGGAACATGACTGGCAGATTGCTGTCCCTGTTTGGCACCCCCTCTCTCTGGGCTCACGTTACTGCCTTCCTCTAGCTAGGTACCATCATCGGAGCCTTAAAAACGCTGGGCATCCTCCTAGAGCATGTACCCAACACTGTGGTCAAACAGTTCAGGGGACTCCTCAGGAGGACATGGTGGGGCTAGGGAAGGAGTAACTGATGCCATTGAGCCGAGGGAAGAGGCCGATTTGGTGTAGCTGCACAAAGCTGGGATGTACTGTATATATACTGATTATACTGCAGCTAGCAGAATCAACTGCAACTGCCTGCCTGTAGTATTAATATAATCAGAACACCAGCAATTGACTTCAGGTAGCTTTAGGTGCACACTGTGCAAAGGACACAGAACACTAACTGTAAATACTGAAGCTGCCTGCCTGTGCTATTAATATGATCAGAACACCAGAAATCGTCTTCAGGTATTTTTAGGTGCACACTGTGCAAAGGACACAGTACACTAACTGTAAATACTGAAGCTGCCTGTGGTATTAATATGATCAGAACATCAGCAATTATCTTCAGGTATTTTTAGGTGCACTGTGCAAAGGACAAAGTACACTAATGCCGCGTACACACGATCATTATTCACGGCGGTTTAATAACCGTCGTGAATAATGACATTTTAAACGAGGGAACAGCTTGTTCCCCACACACGGTCATTTTTCTCCTCATTTTTTAAAATGACGAGAAAAACGATTGTCTATGGGCTCCGCGGCAGTGTTTCCCTATGGGAAACACTGCCGCGGAAGAAATGTCAGGAAAAACGACGAGAAAAATTAGAACATGTTCTAATTTTTCTCATCGTGATTAATGCCGTTTTTCCCGTCGGGAAAAACGGAAAAAAGCCCACAGACGATCGTTTTTCTCGTCCAAAGGAAAAAATGTCATTTTTCCCGACGGGAAAAATGATCGTGTGTACGCGGCATAACAGTAAATACTGAAGCTGCCTGCCTGTGGTATTAATATGATCAGAACACCAGCAATTGTCTTCAAGTATTTTTAGGTGCACACTGTGCAAAGGACACAGTACACTAACTGTAAATACTGAAGCTGCCTGCCTGTGGTATTAATATGATCAGAACACCAGCAATTGTCTTCAGGTATTTTTAGGTGCACACTGTGCAAAGGACACAGTACACTAAGTGAAACACTGCAGCTAGCACAATCACCTGCCCGCCTGTCAGTATAGAGAATAACAGGAAAGGATCTAGCTAAACTGAATACAGTGTATAAATATATATATACAACACCTAGGATGCATATATATTCTCTACACACTGTAACTGCAGCTAACTGACTCGCCTGCCTGCTCTATCTAACTGAAATGAGATGACACTGTGGGGGTGATTTACTAACAACAGTGCGCTGCGCCGGTTCATACCTTAATTGGTGCGCCGGATAAATCCTTAATTGGGCGCATGGACCGGCGGCGCACTGTGATAGTAAATCAAAATGTCAGCGGCGCTTTTGTGTCTCTATTCAAAATGAATGGTTCCCTATGGGAGCCCATTGATTTGAATAGAGGTCACACCAAAAGTCGGATCAAGACGACCTGACTTGTGGGGCGACTCGTGTGCCGGTTGACACAGGGGCAGTGCGACTTTGACACGACTTGAGCGTGAAGCAGACGCTCAAGTAGTGTCAGGCTGCTTTGCCAGTATCTGCCCGCGAGAATGTTTCCAGCGCGATGCTGTTCCCTGTGTTTGGTATGAATCATGAAGGGGAACTCCACGCCAAATGTAAAATAAAAAATCGGCATGGGTTCCCCTACAGGAACATACCAGGCCCTTAGGTCTGGTATGGATTTTAAGGGGAAACCCCCTACGCTGAAAAACGGCGCGGGGGTTCCCCCAAAATCCATACCAGACCCTTATCCGAGCACGCAGCCCGGCAGGTCAGGAAAGAGGGGCGAGCGAGCGCCCACCCTCCTGAACCGTACCAGGCCGCATGCCCTCAACATGGGGGGGTGGGTGCTTTGGGGCGGGGGGGCCCTGCGCCCCCCCAAAGCACCCTGCCCCCATGTTGATGGGGACAAGGGCCTCTTCCCGACAACCCTGGCCGCTGGTTGTCAGGGTCTGTGGGCGGGGGGCTTCTCGGAATACGGGAGCCCCCTTTAACCCCTTAACGACCATGCACTGTATATATACGTCGGCAGAATGGCTCGTGCAGGCACAATCACGTACGTGTACATGGCCCTTTAACTGCCGACATCGGGGTCGCGCTCGCGATCCCCCTGCCTTCCCCATGAGTGGGACCGCGGGTCCCGCAGACTCGATCGCCGCGGGGATCCCCGCGATCATGTTACGGAGGCTCGGAGCTGGGAGATGTGTGTGTAAACACAACATCTCCCCGCTCCTCTACTGACAATGTCAGCGATCTCCGCTCTGTGTAATCAGAGCAGAGATCAGTGACGTGTCAGTCGTAGCCACGCCCCCACACAGTAGTAAACACTCCCCTAGGCACACTTAACCCATTCAGCGCCCCTAGTGGTTAACCCCTTCACTGCCAGAGTCATTTTCACAGTAATCAGTGCATTTTTATTGCACTGATCGCTGTGAAAATGACAATGGTCCCAAAAATGTGTCAAAAGTGTCCGATGTGTCCGCCATAATGTTGCAGTCACGAAAAAAATCGCTGATCGTGGCCATTACTAGTAAAAAAAAAAAAAATTTATAAAAATGCCTTAAAACTATCCTCTATTTTGTAAACGCTATAATTTTTGCGCAAACCAATCAATAAACGCTGATTGCTGATTTTTTTTACCAAAAATATGTAGAAGAATACGTATCGGCCTAAACTGAGGAAAAAAAATGTTTTTTTATATATTTTTTGGGGATATTTATTATAGCAAAAAGTAAAAAATGTGTCATTTTTTTCAAAATTGTCGCTCTATTTTTGTTTATAGCGCAAAAAATAAAAACCGCAGAGGTGATCAAATACCACCAAAAGAAAGCTCTATTTGTGGGAAAAAAAGGATGCCAATTTTGTTTGAGAGTCACGTCGCACGACCGCGCAATTGTCAGTTAAAGCAACGCAGTGCCGAATCGCAAAAAGGGGCCTGGTCCTTTAGCTACAAAATGGTCCGGGGCTTAAGTGGTTAATAATGGGGCCCCCAGATCCCGGCCCCCCCACCCAATGTGAATGAGTATGGGGTACATCGTACCCCTACCCATTCACCTGGTGGGAAAAAAATGTCAATAAAAAAACAAAACACAGGTTTTTAAAGTAATTTATTAGGCAGCTCCGGGGTCTTCTTCCGACTTCGGGGGTCTTCTTCCAACGTCGGGGGTCTTCTTCCGACTTCAGGGGTCTCTTCTTCTCTCCGGTGTCGTCTCCACGCTCTCTGGTTCTTCTCTCGCACTCTGATGCTTTCTCAATGATCTCCGGTTCTTTCTGCCTTCTGCCGGGCGCCCCGCTATCTTCTTTCAACTCTTTTGCTAGCGGGGTCCCGGTGTTCATCGTCGCCTTCTTCCCTCTTCTCTCCGCCCGATGTTGCCTCATCGCTGTCTGCCACTACAATGCTTTGTGCGCGGAGCGCAACTACTTATATTGGCCTGGGGTCAGTTGGGGTTTTTCGCCTTCCTCTGGACCAACGGGGGGTGGTTTAGGTCATTGGGCCCTTTTCACTATCGCCATTTACTCTTGTTTTTCCCATCATGTGCAATTTTAAATACTCAGCGGACACCCTCCACAGGCTAAGGAATACCGCCTCAACACTACCAACCTCCACCCAAAAAATACTACGAAAAGAACAACTGCTAAGGATCAATCGGCAATCGACCATCAAAAAACACGAAGGGACCACTTCCACTACAACACATATCATGCGCCCTGATCAACACGAGATCTGCAGTCAAGCACAGAAAGGAAATCCACGACTTCATCACCCAAAACAACATAGATTGCCTCTTTATCACGGAAAGCTGGCTAACACCTGACTGTAACACCATCCTAACAGAACTGGTGCCTGAGAACTACTGCATCCTAACCGAGCATAGAATAGGACAAAGAGGAGGAGGCCTAGCAGTGATCTTCAAATCTCACCTCTCTCTCATCAAACCGAAGCTACAGAACTCATTGCCTTTCATGGAGACACTCACTCCTCATCTTCAAACAACACCTCAAGACACCGTCCACATACTGCTATGCTACAGACCACCAGGGCAAAAAACAAATCTCCTCACACCTTTCACCAAATTCATTTCGACATACACCTTGAAAACCAAAAACTTTTTATTACTCGGGGACTTCAACCTCTGAGCTAACTCCGCCCAGGACCCCATTGCCACCTCCTGCATCAACCAACTGGAAGAACTAGGTCTGCAGCAACTGATAAATGCCCCCATGCATGGATCAGGTCACATTCTTGACCTCATCTTCAAACAAAATATGGACGTCAACACACTGGACAACATGCCGTTACCATGGACGGACCACCACGCTATCAAATTTAAAATCACCACCAACACCATCTCCCAAAAACCGAAACACTCAATAACAACATACTGGACAAGATCTCAGAAGAAACTACACTCTGAACTCTTCAAAACCACACCGTCAAAAAAAATAGGAACGCTAAATCAAAACCACTCAACGGAACAAACACTCAACACCATAAACAAAGCATTACTACAAACAGCAGACACAGTCGCTCCGAGACGCAGAGCACTCATCCGCAGAAACAATTCGGGCCGGTTTAATGACACTCTGACTCTACTGAAGCAAGAACGCAGAAGAGCTGAAGGAGCCTGGAGAAGAAACCCAACAAAGGAAAACCACTCTAACTATAACGCACTCACTAATAAATACCACAAAGCAATCTTCAAAGCAAAAAAAGAACATTTCTCAAACACCATCTCAAAAGCCCTAAACCGACCTTGCGAACTTTTCAAACTAGTCACTCAAACTATGAACCCCACCTGTTTGGACCCCCCAGCAAACGAAACTCAAGAATTCTGCAATGAACTATCGGATTTTTTTATCGACAAAATCGAAAACATTTGAGAAATGATTCAAAAGAAAAAAACATCTAACCTCACTCAGGCTAAACAAGAAGAGGAAATCAATATACAATCAATTAAATTTTCGCTGGTCCCGATCACCATCGATTTCACCAAAAACATCATCAGAAGTCTCTGAGACAGCACATCACCAAATGACATAATTTCTACAAAACTCCTGAAAGAATGTACCGACATTCTGGCACCCTCCATGTCGTGAACCTTGGAATACTGAAGTATTTCTCCTTTGAATCTATTACACAGTGGCGGGTCTTCTGCCCTGTCTTAAGGCTAACCCCCCCCCCCCTCCAGACGGCTCCATGGTCTAGAAGAAAATCATTGTTCTGTGTTTGACTGTTTGTTTATGTACTTTAATTACCCCCTGGGGCTTCTGTGTCAATACACATCTCAGTTCTCCTATTCAAGCTATCGGACTAATCCCTGCTGACCCTGTTTCAAGTCCTTATTTGCATGGCCAAGAGAAGCTAATTGCGAACCACAATGTACTTTACAATTGACCAATAGGAAAGTGGTTGTTGGGGGCAGGGTGTTCAAACTGCTGTATAAAAGTGTGTGTGTGCATCCAATAAAATGAGATTCCTGTTTGAACTTACATACAGCCTGCCTGGTGTTTGTTCTGAACTATCACAAATGGATTAGAATGGCACATAGCTGTAGTTTGAATCCTGGAGCATCGGATGACAGAACCATCAGACGTTGCGATCTGCAATATGATCCAATAGTAGCAGAGGGGTGTCGGGAGACCGAGTGAGCAAGGGGCTCGTTACATTGGTGGCAGCAGTGGGATTGGTCCGATAGCTTGAATAGGAGAACTGAGATGTGTATTGACACAGAAGCCCCAGGGGGTAATTAAAGTACATAAACAAACAGTCAAACACAGAACAATGCTTTTCTTCTAGACCATGGAGCCGTCTGGAGGGGGGGGTTAGCCTTATGACAGGGCAGAAGACCCCCCACTGTGTAATAGATTCAAAGGAGAAATACTTCAGTATTCCAAGGTTCACGACAATACTCCCTCCTGGGAAACAGTCCAACAGCCACAGTGGGACCCCAAACTGGTCAACTCGAGGATGTTGGAAAAGTAGTCTTAAGGTTCCAGGTCTGTCTGCCGGGATAACCCATCCGCATTCCTGTCTTGAGGCCCTGGCCCATAATCGGAAGGCAAGAGGCTGGCATTCAGTTCTCTCCAAAAGCCTCTGTCCCGGCTAGGTCTGTCACACTCCATAACACATCTCGTAAATCAATCCTTCAAATAAGGCATTGTTCCGATCTCCCTCAAGCAAGGCATAGTCAAACCCCTCCTAAAGAAGCCCAACCTCGACCCTAAAGACCCAAGCTACCGCAGGCCGGTAACAAGTCTCAACACCATCTCAAAGATCATGGATAAAGCAGTAGTACAACAACTACAACTCCATTTGGACACCCACAAACTCTTGGACCCACTACAATCAGGCTTCCGCCCAGGCCATGGCACAGAAACTGCACTTCTCAAAATATGGGATGACGCCCTCGAAGCAGCAGATGACGGAGAATCATGTCTTCTTTTGCTGCTGGATCTCAGTGCAGCGTTCCACACAGTAGACCACGAAACTCTACTCATCCGCCTTAAAGAAGTAGCAGGAGTAGCAGACCCTGACCTACACTTGTTTGCATCCTTCTTAGAAAATCGCTCCCAGACAGTGAAACTAGGAGTCTTCACCTCTGAAACTAGTGCATTTTCTTGCGGAGTCCCTCAAGGATCACCCCTTTCAATCGTGCTCTTCAAAATCTACCTCCGCCCACTCCTTAAAATCATCAGCAAACAGGATCTGTGCTACCATTCATATGCTGATGACACCCAACTCTACTTTCGTATCACCGGAAAAAAAGACCAATATCTTGGACTGGAAGAGTGCCTCACATTGATCGATGATTGGATGACTGAGAGTTCCCTCAAACTCAATGGATCCAAAACAGAACTTCTTCTCCTCCACGCAAACCAAAAGACAAAAACAAAGAGGTCTTGGACACCACCCACCATTCTTGGACAGACCATTACCCCGAGCACCAAAGTCAAAAGTCTCGGAGTCATCTTTGACTCGGAGATGTCGATGGATGCATAAATACGATCAGTAGTCAGTGGATCGCACCATCTCCTCCGTCTGTTACGGAGACTCATCCCCTTCATCCCGGAGGAGGACACAGTAGTAGCAGTTGGAACAATCATCAACTCCCGACTCGACTATGCAAACTCCCTCTACATAGGACTACCTAAATATCAGATCTCGCGCCTACAAGTCATCCAGAACACGGCAGCCAGACTGGTAACAGGGAAAAAACCTTGGGAATTGATCACCCCTTCACTAAGGACACTGCATTGGCTAACCGTAAAGGATCGGGTCACATTCAAGACCCTCTGCCTCACCCACAAGTGCACACAAGTAAACGCAAGTAAATATTTATGCGAGAAAATAAAACACTACTCCCCCAAACGCATTCTCCGATCAACCAATCAAAACCTCCTTCACATCCCCAAATCCCGCTACAAATGGAAGGGAGAACGAAGATTTGCAGTCCAAGGACCACGGCTATGGAACGCTCTACCCACGGACATCCGCATGGAAGAAAACCATCGGGCCTTCAGGAAAAGACTTAAGACCCACCTCTTCTGATGGATCAGGACGTCACTGGATGCAAAGCGCCTTGAGGCGATTCAGTTTGTATTTGTAGCGCTATACAAGTTATCACTCACTCACTCACTCATGGGGCGTGGTCATGCCACCCGGCGACCCCGCCCCGTATGACGTCACAGTCCCGGGGAATGATGGGACTGTGACGTCATACGGGGGCGGGGTCACCGGGTGGCATGACCACGCCCCATGCCAATATAAGTCGTTGCGATCCACGCACAAAGCATTATAGCGGCAGAGAACGACGAGGCAAGAGAGAAGAGGGAAGAAGACGACGATAAAGACCGGGCCCCCGTTAGCAAAAGAGCTGAAAGAAGATAGCTGAGGTGCCCGGCAGAAGAAAGAAGGCACCGGAGAGCGGGAGAAGAACTGGAGAGCGCGGAGAAGGCACCGGAGAGCGGGAGAAGAGGCCGGAGAGACCCCCGAAGTCCAAAGAAGACCCCCGAAGTCGGTAGAAGACCCCAAAGTCGGAAGAGACCTCCGAAGTTGGAAGAAGACCCCCGAAGTAGGAAGAAGACCCCCGGAGCTGCCTAATAAACTACTTTAAAAACCTGTGTAGTGTGTTTTTTTATTGACTTTTTTCCACCCGGTGAATGGGTAGGGGTACGATGTACCCCATACTCATTCACATAGGGTGGGGGGCCGGCTTATTAAAGGGGGCTCCCAGATTCCGATAAGCCCTCCGCCCGCAGACCCTGACAACCAACGGCCAGGGTTGTCGGGAAGAGGCCCTTGTCCCCATCAACATGCGCCCCCCTGCCCCAAAGCACCCAACCCCCCATGTTGAGGGCATGCGGCCTGGTACGGTTCAGGAGGGGAGGCGCTTGCTCGCCCCCCTTTCCTGACCTGCCGGACTGCGTGCTCGGATAAGGGTCTGGTATGGATTTTGGGGTGACCCCCACGCCATTTTTTTTTCATTTTGGTGTGTGGGGGGAGGGGTCCCGAATCCATACTAGACCCATACTAGACCCAAGGGTCTGGTATGGACCTGGGGGGGACCCCACGCTGTTTTTTTCACGATTTTTTTTATACCCGGCAATGTTTATTTTTTTTACATTTCCTTTAACAACCAGTTATAAACAGGTTAAAAAAATCACAAATCGCAGCAAAATCGCGGTACTTTTGGATGCGGGTCCATTGAATTCTATTACATGCAAAATGCTGTTTTTTGCTGGGGAAAAAAAAGTCCCAGACCCTTTCCAAAAACGCAGAGGCACAAAAATGCATTGATGTCAACATGTTCCATAGGAACCCATGTATAAAAAATTACCTGCATTTATGCAAAATGCACCAAAAAATGCATTAGTGTGAATCGAGCCTTACAGACCATTTTTTAAAACATGCGTCCGTGGGCATGAGGCCTAAGAAAAAAAGAGGGGGGGGGGAAAGCACTGGACTGCATCAAAAACGCACATGCAGAAAAGCACCTGGAATGCATCCGGACTGCGTTTCCAAGGTGTGAACTGGCTCTTATGCAGTTGCGTTTAACCTCGTTTTTCAGAAAGCCAAAAAATGCCTTCAGACGCCAAAGATTTACACTTTTTTAAGACGCGGTACTGACGTTTAGCCGCGTTTTCGTTCATAAGCGTTTTTAAAACATTCAAAAACTCAAAAATTATGGCAAATGATGAAAAACCATTAAAAATATATATATAAAAAAAATGTGTAGCGATACCTCCAACTAAGGAGGCCGCAGAATTAGATTTGGGCCCTGAGTGCAGCTCCGCCAACCCCCGGCAATAGGCTCTACCCCCTTCTGGCACAGCTAGTACTAACAATCAATGATATATCCTATGCAATATAATAACTAAGCAATAGTGATGAGCCGAACACCCCCGGGTTCGGTTCGCACCAGAACCCGCGAACAGACCGAAAGTTCGTACGAACATTAGAACCCTATTAAATACAATGGATGCGAACGTTCGAATTCTAAAGTGCTAATTATAACGACTATTATGCATGTTATTGTCCTAAAAAGGGTTTGGGAACCCGGGTTCTGCACCAGGGGACATGTATCAATGCAAAAAGAAGTTTTAAAAACGGTCGTTTTTCGGGAGCAGTCATTTTAATGATGCATAAAGTGAAAAAAAAAAAGTCAAATATTCCTTTAAATATCGTACCTGGGGGGTGTCTAAAGTATGCCTGTGAAGTGCCACGTGTTTCCCGTGTTTAGAACTGTCCCTGCACAAAATGACACTTCTAAAGGAAAAAAAAGCCATTTAAAACTGCTTGCGGCTTTAATGTAATGTCTGGTCCCGGTAATATGGATGAAAATCTTTAAGAAAAATGGCATAGCTACCCCATGACCCCCCCCCCCCTACCCCAGCCCATTACCAGCCCCTTTGGGTCTTGTATGGATATTAAGGGGAACCCCGCACATAAAATAAAAAAGGCCCTATATACTCTGAACAGCCGTATACAGGCGGTGCATACAAGACAGGGACTGTAGATTTGTTCTTATGTAGAATCTGTTTGTAATTTTGAACAGGTACATTGTTTAAGTGTAGCTCCAGCCCAAAAATCTATTTTTAAACTTTTTGGAAAACATAGGTAAGGGTTATCACCCCTGTAACATTTGTTTTGCTGTCTGTGCCCCTGTTCAGAACATTTCACCTCACTTTCCGTCCCAATGACAACTGTTTTTGAAATGTGGTGTTTTTCTTGAAACAAGGATTGGTGATAAAGCATCAGTACAGAGGAGACACCTTTCTCCCATATTAATTCTTACAGGAGAGAATTTTCCTTCCAAGGGGTAGATTTCCTCTCACTTCCTGTTGTCTTCTTGCGTTTGCAAGTAGGAGTCGTTTGTAAGTTGGATGTTTGAAAGTAGGGACCTGCCGTATATACTCTGCAGAAATAGGCCCCTTAGTTGTTGGTGTTGGCACAACACTGTAAGCACTCACAGTTACTCTTGGTTGGTGCTGGAACGCCCTGCTGTCAACTATTATATCAGGAATTTTAATTACATATAATTGTTGAACAGTGGTAGTAAAAATTGGGCCTTTGATGGTGGTGCTGGTGCCACAACACTGTAAGCCCTGACAGTTACTCTTGGTGGGTGCAGCAATGGGCCCTGCTGTGAATTATTAGATCAAGAATTGTAATTGCATGCCCCTGTTGAACAGGGGCTGAAAAATTGGGCCTTTCGTGGTGGTGGTGGTGGTGGTGGTGTTGCCACAACACTGTAAGCCCTTTAGAGTTATTCTTGGTGGGTGCAGGAATGGGCCCTGCTGTGAATTATTAGATCAAGAATTGTAATTACATGCCCCTGTTGAACAGGGGCTGAAAAATTGGGCCTTAGGCACTGGTGGCACAACACTCCAACCCCTCACAGATACTGTACTTGGAGCACAGCAATGAGCCCTATGGCAAATTATTGCTTCAAAAATTGTAATTACACGCCCCTGTTAAACAGGGGCTGAAAAATTGGGCCTTAGCCACTGGTGGCGGCACCCATAAACAAAAATGATCTTCCAAGCTATCATCATCAATCGTATCATTGAGGACTCGGAGGAGGAGGATAGCCAGTCAACATAACAGCACAGGCACTCAGCATCAGCATCAGTCTTGAAGGGATGTGACATGTTAAAATCAATTAGTCTGTTATATCAGCATCAGGTGTGTGGTAGCTGGTGGTGATCCAAGACTGGTTCATCTTGATGAAAGTCAGTCGATCAACCGAGTCGGTGGACAGGCGCACCCTGTGATCCGTGACAAATCCTCCAGCAGCACTGAATGTGCGTTCCGAAAGAACGCTGGATGCAGGACAGGCCAGTAGCTCAATTGCATACTGTGCAAGCTCTGGCCAGTGATCCATCCTCAAGACCCAGTAAGCCAGAGGATTTTCGGTGGGGAAGGTGTCCAAGTCTGACCTTGCCCCTAGATATTCCTGCACCATGTTTATCAGACGCTGGCGATGGTTGCTGGAACCGATCATACTTTGGGGCTGCGGACTAAAGAATTGTCTGAACGCATCGGTCAGACGGCCACCTTCCCCACCGCTCCTTCTTTGACTGGCCGAAGCCTCAGCAACTCGTTGTCCAGGACCAGGAGTTTGTAACCTCCCAGTCTCTGGGAACGCGTTGCACAGACCTTTCTGCAAGGCCTCCCGGAGTTGTCTCATCCTCTGCTCCCTCTGCGACGGTAACATAAGGTCCGCAACCTTACCCTTGTACCGTGGATCAAGGAGAGTGGCCAGCCAGTAATGGTCCCTCTCCTTGATCCGAAGAATACGAGGATCCTTCCGCAGACTTTGCAGGATCAGGGAGGCCATGCAGCGTAGGTTTGCTGAGGCATTCGGTCCGGAGTCCTCTGGGTCACTAAGGACGACATGATCCGCAGCCACCTCCTCCCAGCCACGTACAAGTCCACTGGTTTCTTGGGACTGTAAATCATCCCTAAAAGACTGCTGCTGATGATGCTGAGTGCCAGCCTCCACCTCCATGCTGACACAATCCTCCTCCTCCTCCTCCTCTTCCTGTGCGATGGGTGGGACAGAAGGAACACTGTCTGGGTAAAGGGGGCCTTGAGAGGCAAGGAAGTCCTCCTCTTCCTGCCTCTGTTCTGCCTCAAGTGCCCTGTCCATTATTCCATGCAGCGTGTGCTCCAACAGGTGGACAAGAGGTACAGTGTCACTGATGCATGCACTGTCACTGCTCACCATCCTCGTGGCCTCCTCAAATGGTGCCAGGACAGTGCATGCATCCCTGATCATGCCCCACTGGCGTGGAGAAAAAAAACCAAGCTCCCCTGACCCTGTCCTGGTGCCGTAGTCGCACAGGTACTCATTGATGGCCCTCTGCTGCGTGTGCAGCCGCTGCAGCATGGCCAACGTTGAGTTCCACCTGGTGGGCATGTCACATATAAGGCGGTTCTTGGGCAGGTTCAACTCCTTTTGCAGCTCAGCCAGGCGAGCACTGGCATTATAAGATCTGCGTAAATGCACACAGACTTTCCTGGCCTGCTTCAGGACATCCTGTAAGCCCGGGTACCTGCCCAAGAACCGCTGCACCACCAGGTTAAGGACGTGAGCCACACAGGGCACATGGGTCAGTTGTCCCTGTCGGAGGGCGGAGAGGAGGTTGGTGCCATTGTCGCAAACCACCATTCCTGGCTTAAGCTGGCGTGGCGTCAACCACCTCTCGGCCTGGCCCTGCAGAGCAGACAGGACCTCTGCCCCAGTGTGGCTTCTGTCCCCCAAACACACCAGCGCAAGCACGGCATGGCATCTTTTTGCCTGCGTACTTGCGTAGCCCCTTCAACGGCTACGGAGCACCGCTGGTTCAGAGGACAAAGCACAGGAAGAGGCCATGGAGGAAGAAGAAGAGGAGGGGGTGGAGGAGAGAGGTGTGTCACAACCAGTAGTAGCATTTTGGAGGCGTGGCGGTGGAACAACCTCCAACACTAATGCACCTTGTCCTGCATCCTTCCCAGCTGCCAAAAGAGTGACCCAATGGGCCGTGAAAGAAAGGTAACGTCCCTGTCCATGCCTGCTGGACCATGAGTCAGCGGCAATATGCACCTTACCGCTGACCGCCCTGTCCAGCGAGGCCAAGACATTGCCTTCCACATGCCGGTAGAGAGCCGGAATAGCCTTCCGTGAGAAAAAGTGGCGTTTGGGAACCTGCCACTGAGGAACCGCACATTGCACAAACTCACGGAAGGGGGCCGAGTCTACCAACTGAAAAGGCAGCAGTTGAAGCGCTAGCAATTTAGCCAAGCTAGAATTCAACCGCTGGGCATGTGGATGGCTGGGAGTGAACTTCTTTCGACGGTCCAGCAGCTGGGGCAGGGAAATTTGCCTGCTAGAATCGGACGTCGGTGTACTGCTAGCAGAGTGGCCGCAAGTACTTGGCTGTGACACACCTAATTCTACACCTTCATTCCTCTCAGTGCATGTTTCAGAGAGGACTGAAGTTATAGTGGGGTTGGAGATCCCAGCTGATGCGGTGCAAGGAGAGGTCCGCTTTGTTCTTTGGTGTGGGTCTTTGAGGTAGGCTTGCCAACGAGCTGCATGGCAGGTCAACATATGTCTGGTCAGGCATGTGGTACCCAAGCGGCTGATGTTTTGGCCACGCGATATACGCTTGAGACATATGTTGCAAACAGCAGCTGTGCGATCTGATGCACTAGCCTCAAAAAAGGCCCACACCAAAGAACTTTTTGAATGACGGGCAGAGGCAGCGCCCTGCACAGGCGGAGCTCTGCGGTGTGATTCCGTCGGTGTACTGCCCTTATGCTGGCCACCAAAGGGCATCCTGCCTCGTTGGAGATGTGCCTCCTCCTCATCCTCCTCCTCCTCCTCTCTCCTATTAGGCACCCACGTGGAGTCAGTGACCTCATCATCCCCTCCCTCCTCATCACTGGAGCCAATCTGGCAGTATGCTGCAGCTGCTGGAACATGACTGCCAGATTGGTGTCCTTCTTGAGCATCCCCTCTGTCTGCTCTCACGCTACTGCCTTCCTGTAGCTGGGTTTCATCATCAGACCCTTCGAAACGCTGGGCATCCTCCTGGAGCATGTACCCAACACTGTGCTCAAACAGTTCGGGGGACTCCTCAGGAGGAGGACATGGTGGGTCTAGGGAAGGAGTGACTGATGATGAGTCTGACATTGATACCAGGGAAGAGGACGCTTTGGCAGCTGCTTTGCCAGTACCCTGAGCCTGGGTGAGAGAGGATGAGGAGGAGGAGGAGGGCTTGGTCATCCACTCTACCAAGTCTTGGGCATGATGTGGCTCAACATGTCCAGCTGCCGAAAAGAAGGACAAGCGTGTCCCATGGCCATGTGCTGATGACAATGCACCGCGTCCACGACCAGCACTGTTGCCCCCAGACACAGAGCCTGCTTGCCCTCTTTTATTGCCTCCTGACTGTCTGCCTCTCCTTGTTTGCCTTCCAGACATTCTAATAGATGGCCTGCAGGGAGATGGGAAAAAAGCAATAAGGGCTACCTTCAGGTGTCCTTCTCTGTCCCTTTACTTAAGGATTTCTAAATATGGTTGAGGATGATTGCTTTCGCACAGAATAGCACAACGACAATTTCCCTGACTGTCCAAAAAACAAGGATTTCAAAGATGGTTGATGAGGAATGCTTCAGCACAGTATAGCACAAGGAGAATTTCCCTCACTGTCCTTCCCTGTCCCTAGAAACAAGGATTAGCACAGTGAAAGAAACTGACACTCTCCCTACCTATAGTTTTCTGTCCCTAGAAAAAATGTTTTTTTAAAGATGGTTGATGATCAATGCTTTAGCACACTATAGCACAAGGAGAATTTCCCTCACTGTCCTTCCCTGTCCCTAGAAACAAGGATTATCACAGTGAAAGAAACTGACACTCTTCCTACCTATAGTTTTCTGTCCCTAGAAAAAATGTTTTTTTAAAGATGGTTGATGATCAATGCTTTAGCACAGTATAGCACAAGGAGAATTTCCCTCACTGTCCTTCCCTGTCCCTAGAAACAAGGATTATCACAGTGAAAGAAACTGACACTCTCCCTACCTATAGTTTTCTGTCCCTAGAAAAAAATGTTTTTTTAAAGATGGTTGATGATCAATGCTTTAGCACACTATAGCACAAGGAGAATTTCCCTCACTGTCCTTCCCTGTCCCTAGAAACAAGGATTAGCACAGTAAAACACACTGACACTCTCCCTACCTATAGTTTTCTGTCCCTAGAAAAAATGTTTTTTTAAAGATGGTTGATGATCAATGCTTTAGCACACTATAGCACAAGGAGAATTTCCTTCACTGTCCTTCGCTGTCCCTAGAAACAAGGATTAGCACAGTAAAACACACTGACACTCTCCCTACCTATAGTTTTCTGTCCCTAGAAAAAATGTTTTTTTAAAGATGGTTGATGATCAATGCTTTAGCACAGTATAGCACAAGGAGAATTTCCCTCACTGTCCTTCCCTGTCCCTAGAAACAAGGATTATCACAGTGAAAGAAACTGACACTCTCCCTACCTATAGTTTTCTGTCCCTAGAAAAAATGTTTTTTTAAAGATGGTTGATGATCAATGCTTTAGCACACTATAGCACAAGGAGAATTTCCCTCACTGTCCTTCCCTGTCCCTAGAAACAAGGATTAGCACAGTGAAAGAAACTGACACTCTCCCTACCTATAGTTTTCTGTCCCTAGAAAAAATGTTTTTTTAAAGATGGTTGATGATCAATGATTTAGCACACTATAGCACAAGGAGAATTTCCCTCACTGTCCTTCCCTGTCCCTAGAAACAAGGATTATCACAGTGAAAGAAACTGACACTCTTCCTACTGTGAGGGGGTTAACTCGGTAGCGGGTGTGTGTGACCCCCTGGTTGGGCTCCCCACACAAAAACAGGGCCAGCAGACGGAGGTTGTGGTTTTCAAAATCAAAAGGTGCGGTTTATTTCTCTATGTACAGTGACAAAAACACAGCAAAGCCAAAAAGAAACATAAACAAAATAAATCCTGGTCAGTTTGACCTCTGACTAAACATGCAGGTTTCCTAAACTAACAACTGGGATCAGCCTGGTGCTGTCCTAGTCCCTAAGTCCCTGGTTTAGTAAAAGTCCAAACAAATAGCCACACAGGCTTTGCCTCACTGCACAGGGGTTCACTCTCCCTAGACAGTCCACACAGGTCTGGTTCCAGGCATGAGCTAACATCTAATGAAGCTGGGAGTTTTTATAGAGGCCTTTAAATGAGCTGACAAGCTTCAGCTGGTCTCATCAACTCCCTGCCTGCACGACGCCCAGCCCTCTCCCTAGAGGTATGAGTCATCCATGAGCCCACTAGCCTCAGCTGGGCTTCATCAACTCCCTAGTTGTATAAGTCGGCGTAAAGCCTGAATCTGGGCGAAATATATCTACCCCCCTGGATGCAACCAGGTGACTTTACCTTCCTGCTGTCACATACCCCCCCTCTTGTTTTAACCTCGGGGTTGGAACACCAGCAATCAGGCATTCATGTACTCGAGACAAAGCATCCACATTCCCCATTTGAACGCCAGGGCGATGCTTTACTGTGAAGTTGAATTCCTGGAGGGCCAGGAACCACCTATTCACTCTTCTATTTGTTTCCTTGTTTTGAGCCATCCACTTTAACGGAGCGTGATCCGTAACCATGTCAAAGTGCCTACCTAGCAGATAGTACCGAAGGGAATCTAGAGCCCACTTCACCGCTAAACACTCCTTTTCAACGGTGGCGTAATTTACCTCATGGGACTTCAACTTCCTGCTGAGGTAAATGACTGGGTGCTCTTCCCCGTTCCAGACCTGGGACAATACTGCTCCTAACCCCACATCTGACGCATCACTTTGTACGACAAAGTCTTTAGAGAAGTCGGGTGAGTACAACACTGGCTGGCTACATAAGGCTTGTTTCAAGAATTGGAATGCTGCCTCAGCCTCGGGGGTCCATTTAATCATGACCGACCCTTTCCCTTTCGTCAGGTTGGTTAGGGGCACAGCCTTAGAAGCAAAGTGGGGAATGAAGCGCCGATAATAACCCGCGATTCCCAGAAAGGCCCGTACCTGCTTCTTGCTGTTGGGACGTGGCCAACTCTGGATGGCCTCGACTTTGTTGAGTTGGGGTTTTATCACTCCCCTGCCAATGGTGTACCCAAGATATTTGGCCTCCTCCTGCCCAATGGTACACTTCTTGGGGTTAGCCGTAAACCCCGCTTCCCGGATAGAGTCTAGGACTGCTTGCACTTTTGGCAGATGTGAGGCCCAATCTGTGCTATGGACAATTACGTCATCCAGGTAAGCCGCAGCATACTTCCGATGGGGCCTCAGTATCTGGTCCATTTTCCGCTGGAATGTGGCCGGCGCATTCTGTAACCCGAACGGCATTCTCTTATATTGGAACGCCCGGTCTGGGGTTACAAATGCGGTTTTCTCTTTGGCCGACTTGGCCAGGGGAATTTGCCAATACCCTTTTGTGAGGTCAAGAGTCGTCATGTATCGGGCTGTTCCCAGCCGGTCGATCAACTCATCTATACGTGGCATGGGGTAGGTGTCAAATTTTGTAACTTTGTTCAACTGACGAAAATCGTTACAAAATCGCCAGCTCCCATCCGGTTTAGGCACCAACACAATGGGACTAGACCAATCACTTTGGGACTCCTCTATCACCCCTAAGTTCAGCATTTTCTGTACTTCCTCCCGTATTGCCTCCCGTCGGGCCTCTGGGATCCGATAGGGTTTTAACTTCACCCTTTCACCGGGCGGGGTAATAATATCATGCTCTACCCCAGATGTTTGTCCCGGCAGCTCAGAGAACACCTCCTTGTTGCGAAGCACAAACTCCTTAACCTCCTGTTGTTGGGGTTGTGACAAGGTGGCTGCTATTCCAACCTCCGGAATCACGCAACCAGTTTGAGCTGGTGACCAAGTTTCTGCGACTAGGGACTCTCTATCCCTCCAGGCTTTCAACAGATTAACGTGATATATCTGTTCGGGCTTTCGCCTTCCTGGTTGTCTGACCTTGTAATTCACTTCGCTCACTTTTTCCATTATCTCGTAGGGGCCTTGCCATTTGGCAAGGAATTTACTTTCAACCGTAGGGACAAGTACCAATATCCTATCCCCCGGGGAAAAGGTACGGGTCTTTGCTCCACGGTTGTACACTCTCTGCTGTGCCAACTGCGCTTGGGCCAAATGTTCCTTCACGATGGGCATTACCTGTGCAATTCGATCTTGCATCAGGGCGACATGCTCAATCACACTCCTGTGGGGAGAACT
Organism: Rana muscosa; assembly: GCA_029206835.1. Taxonomy (NCBI): domain Eukaryota; kingdom Metazoa; phylum Chordata; class Amphibia; order Anura; family Ranidae; genus Rana; species Rana muscosa. The sequence goes on along the minus strand of CM055116.1, from coordinate 1,292,411,513 downwards.
CTCACTTTCCCAAGTTTCCTTGGCAATATCCAACAGCCCTCTTGGGTGTCTCCCATACAGTAACTCAAAGGGGGAGAATCCCGTAGAGGATTGGGGCACCTCCCTAATAGCAAACATCAAATAAGGAAGTAGACAGTCCCAATCCTTTCCATCTCTATCCACCACTTTCTTCAACATTTGTTTTAGGGTTTTGTTGAATCTTTCAACCAGCCCATCGGTTTGGGGGTGATACACAGATGTACGCAATTTCGTCACTTTGAGCAATTTACACAGCTCTTTCATAACCCGGGACATAAAGGGTGTACCTTGGTCCGTAAGCAGTTCTTTACAAATACCCACCCGGCTAAAAACAAGAGATAGCTCTTTGGCTATGGTTTTGGCCGAGGTATTTCTGAGAGGGATCGCTTCTGGATAACGGGTGGCATAGTCCATTATAACCAATATGTACTGGTGCCCCCTAGCGGACTTGATTATAGGACCTACCAAATCCATTGCGATTCTCTCAAACGGGACCTCAATGATGGGTAGAGGGACCAGCGGGCTACGGAAATGTGGCATCGGGGCCGACCTCTGACACACAGGGCACGAGGAACAATAATTTTCTATGTCCTTCATCACCCCAGGCCAATAGAATCTCTGTAATACCCTCTCTCTGGTTTTCTCTGTCCCCAGATGACCTCCAAGAATGTGCCCATGGGCCAACTCCAACACCAACTTCCTGTAAGGTTTGGGCACCACAAGCTGCTCAACGGTTTCTTCTGCCCTTTTTGCCACCCGATACAGTAGGTCCTTCTCTACGCTGAAGTATGGGTAAGTGCAGGTATTATCTGGGTTCACTAACTCGCCATCTATTTCCACTACGTTTTCCCGTGCCTTTATTAGGGCGGGGTCTTTTAACTGTTCTGTGGCAAAATTTTCCCTGTGAACCTCCAGATCAGAAAACTCCACAGACGGTAGGTTTTCGTCTGAGGAGGTGGGCTCCTCTCCAGTTTCTTGAGTCTCCCCTGCCAATACTGACAAGGGAAATTCTGGAGAGTCCTCACCACTCTCAGAGGAGTTCTGGCTATCACATTCCTGGTACATAGGGGCACCAGTGGGGGGCTCAGGATCATCCCACAGTTCCCAGAACTTCGGAAAATCCCTTCCCACAATGGCATCATGCGGTAATTGAGATACTAACCCCACTGGATGAGAGAGGGTACCTTTGGGGGTCTCGAAACACACTGTAGTCACTGGATACTCTCGGGTGTCCCCATGCACACAAATAACAGCTACCTTGCTATTCCCAGAGACCTCTGTTTTAACTAATTCAGCCTTTATCAGGGTCACAAGGCTACCTGAATCCAGTAATACCACAACATTTCTACCATTAATACACATTTTGCATAAATGTTTCTCAGTTCCCCGAATGGCAGTGCATGCGACTGTCGCACACAGCGACTGACGTCTGTCCATCAGAAAGTCACATTGCATGGGTTCCTCCACAACCGGGCAATTTGCTGCAATATGTCCCGCTTGCCGGCAGCGGTAGCAAACAATCCATTTGGCTGCCTCTTGAGCCCCTGACTTCCCAGGCTGTTCTCGCCAAACTTGGGGTAGAGCTCCCACCCTCTCACTCTCTCCACCCTCACCCCTTGGAATCCTCTTATCCGCCCCTGGGGATGGTCTGGTCTTAGGGTGGAAAGTCCGAGAGTCTCTGGAAGAGGCCGTCAGGTTCTCTGTAGCCAAGTATTTCTCTACACGATCCACAAGACCACCGGCCGTCTCTGGGTCTCCATGGCTTACCCACTTTTGGATGGCAGTAGGAAGAGCTCTCAAAAACCGATCCATTACAACACGTTCCACAATCTCTGGTGCGGACAAAGTCTCTGGCTGTAGCCACTTCCTGCTCAGGTGAATGAGATCATACATTTGAGACCTGGGGGGTTTTCCAAGCTGGAAAGTCCAGTTATGCACACGCTGAGCCCGGACAGCCAGGGTGACACCCAGCCTTGCCAATATTTCAGCTTTTAGCATCACATAGTCTTTTGCTTGGTCAGGCTCTAGGTCATAGTAAGCCTTCTGCGATTCACCAGTTAACAGAGGAGCCACCAGTCCAGCCCACTGCTCCTCAGGCCACTTTTCTCTTTCAGCAGTCCTTTCAAATGTGGTCAAAAATACCTCTGGATCATCCTCTCCAGTCATTTTTGTCAATAAACGACTCACCCCAAAGGACGCGGTATTAGTGGGACGGCTTTCCTCACTGGTCTGCGGACGTTGCTGCATTACTGCTTCCATTTGTTGTAGTCTCTGCTCTTGCTTTTGTAACAGGTCTATGAAGCGGGCCTCAGATTGCTGCTGGGCTTGTTGATGAGCTTGCTGCTGGGCTGCAAGGCTCCTTTGCAAACCTGCATTTGTCTGCTGTTGATTGGCATTTGCTAGAGCCAGCTGTTTCAGTATCTCCTCCATGCTGGCTTAAAAAAAACTGCCACTGGTTCTCCACCAACTGTGAGGGGGTTAACTCGGTAGCGGGTGTGTGTGACCCCCTGGTTGGGCTCCCCACACAAAAACAGGGCCAGCAGACGGAGGTTGTGGTTTTCAAAATCAAAAGGTGCGGTTTATTTCTCTATGTACAGTGACAAAAACACAGCAAAGCCAAAAAGAAACATAAACAAATTAAATCCTGGTCAGTTTGACCTCTGACTAAACATGCAGGTTTCCTAAACTAACAACTGGGATCAGCCTGGTGCTGTCCTAGTCCCTAAGTCCCTGGTTTAGTAAAAGTCCAAACAAATAGCCACACAGGCTTTGCCTCACCGCACAGGGGTTCACTCTCCCTAGACAGTCCACACAGGTCTGGTTCCAGGCATGAGCTAACATCTAATGAAGCTGGGAGTTTTTATAGAGGCCTTTAAATGAGCTGACAAGCTTCAGCTGGTCTCATCAACTCCCTGCCTGCACGACGCCCAGCCCTCTCCCTAGAGGTATGAGTCATCCATGAGCCCACTAGCCTCAGCTGGGCTTCATCAACTCCCTAGTTGTATAAGTCGGCGTAAAGCCTGAATCTGGGCGAAATATATCTACCCCCCTGGATGCAACCAGGTGACTTTACCTTCCTGCTGTCACACTACCTATAGTTTTCTGTCCCTAGAAAAAATGTTTTTTTAAAGATGGTTGATGATCAATGCTTTAGCACAGTATAGCACAAGGAGAATTTCCCTCACTGTCCTTCCCTGTCCCTAGAAACAAGGATTATCACAGTGAAAGAAACTGACACTCTCCCTACCTATAGTTTTCTGTCCCTAGAAAAAATGTTTTTTTAAAGATGGTTGATGATCAATGCTTTAGCACAGTATAGCAAAAGGAGAATTTCCCTCACTGTCCTTCCCTGTCCCTAGAAACAAGGATTATCACAGTGAAAGAAACTGACACTCTCCCTACCTATAGTTTTCTGTCCCTAGAAAAAATGTTTTTTTAAAGATGGTTGATGATCAATGCTTTAGCACAGTATAGCACAAAGAGAATTTCCCTCACTGTCCTTCCCTGTCCCTAGAAACAAGGATTAGCACAGTGAAAGAAACTGACACTCTCCCTACCTATAGTTTTCTGTCCCTAGAAAAAATGTTTTTTTAAAGATGGTTGATGATCAATGCTTTAGCACACTATAGCACAAGGAGAATTTCCCTCACTGTCCTTCCCTGTCCCTAGAAACAAGGATTATCACAGTGAAAGAAACTGACACTCTTCCTACCTATAGTTTTCTGTCCCTAGAAAAAATGTTTTTTTAAAGATGGTTGATGATCAATGCTTTAGAACAGTATAGCACAAGGAGAATTTCCCTCACTGTCCTTCCCTGTCCCTAGAAACAAGGATTATCACAGTGAAAGAAACTGACACTCTCCCTATTGTGAGGGGGTTAGCTCGGCAGCGGGTGTGTGTGACCCCCGGGATGGGCTCCCCACACAAAAACAGGCCCAGCAAACGGAGGTTGTGGTTTTCAAAATCAAAAAGGTGCGGTTTATTTTCTATTTACAGTGACAAAACACAGCAAAGCAAAAGAAACATAAATAAAATAAATCCTGGTCAACTTGACCTCTGACTAAACATACAGGTTCCCTAACTAACAACTGGGATCAGCCTAGTGCTGTCCTAGTCCCTAAGTCCCTGGTTTTAAATGTCCAAGCAAATAGCCACACAGGCTTTGTCTCACCGCACAGGGGTTCACTCTCCCTAGACAGTCCACACAGGTCTGGGTCCAGGCATGAGCAAACACCTATGAATCTGGGAGTTCTTATAGAGGCCTAAATGAGCTGACAAGCTTCAGCTGGTCTCATCAACTCCCTGTCTGCACGACGCCCCACACTCTCCCTAGAGGTATGAGTCATCCATGAGCCCACTAGCCTCAGCTGGGCTTATACAACTCTCCACCTAGTTGTATAAGTCGGCGTAAAGCCTGAATCTGGGCGAAATATATCTACCCCCCTGGATGCAACCAGGTGACTTTACCTTCCTGCTGTCACATACCCCCCCTCTTGTTTTAACCTCGGGGTTGGAACACCAGCAATCAGGCATTCATGTACTCGAGACAAAGCATCCACATTCCCCATTTGAACGCCAGGGCGATGCTTTACTGTGAAGTTGAATTCCTGGAGGGCCAGGAACCACCTATTCACTCTTCTATTTGTTTCCTTGTTTTGAGCCATCCACTTTAACGGAGCGTGATCCGTAACCATGTCAAAGTGCCTACCTAGCAGGTAGTACCGAAGGGAATCTAGAGCCCACTTCACCGCTAAACACTCCTTTTCAACGGTGGCGTAATTTACCTCATGGGACTTCAACTTCCTGCTGAGGTAAATGACTGGGTGCTCTTCCCCGTTCCAGACCTGGGACAATACTGCTCCTAACCCCACATCTGACGCATCACTTTGTACGACAAAGTCTTTAGAGAAGTCGGGTGAGTACAACACTGGCTGGCTACATAAGGCTTGTTTCAAGAATTGGAATGCTGCCTCAGCCTCGGGGGTCCATTTAATCATGACCGACCCTTTCCCCTTCGTCAGGTTGGTTAGGGGCACAGCCTTAGAAGCAAAGTGGGGAATGAATCGCCGATAATACCCAGCGATTCCCAGAAAGGCTCGTACCTGCTTCTTGCTGTTGGGACGTGGCCAACTCTGGATGGCCTCGACTTTGTTGAGTTGGGGTTTTATTACTCCCCTCCCAATGGTGTACCCAAGATATTTGGCCTCCTCCTGCCCAATGGTACACTTCTTGGGGTTAGCCGTAAACCCCGCTTCCCGAACAGAGTCCAGGACTGCTTGCACTTTTGGCAGATGTGAGGCCCAATCTGTGCTATGGACAATTACGTCATCCAGGTAAGCCGCAGCATACTTCCGATGGGGCCTCAGCATCTGGTCCATTTTCCGCTGGAATGTGGCCGGCGCATTCTGTAACCCGAACGGCATTCTTTTATATTGGAACGCCCCGTCTGGGGTTACAAATGCGGGTTTCTCTTTGGCCGACTTGGCCAGGGGGATTTGCCAATACCCTTTTGTGAGGTCAAGAGTCGTCATGTATCGGGCTGTTCCCAGCCGGTCGATCAACTCATCTATACGTGGCATGGGGTAGGTGTCAAATTTTGTAACTTTGTGCTACTGACGAAAATCGTTACAAAATCACCAGCTCCCATCCGGTTTAGGCACCAACACAATGGGACTAGACCAATCACTTTGGGACTCCTCTATCACCCCTAAGTTCAGCATTTTCTGTACTTCCTCCCGTATTGCCTCCCGTCGGGCCTCTGGGATCCGATAGGGTTTTAACTTCACCCTTTCACCGGGCGGGGTAATGATGTCATGCTCTACCCCAGATGTTTGTCCCGGCAGCTCAGAGAATACCTCCTTGTTGCGAAGCACAAACTCCTTAACCTCCTGTTGTTGGGGTTGTGACAAGGTGGCTGCTATTCCAACCTCAGGAATCACGCAACCAGTTTGAGCTGGTGACCAAGTGTCTGCGACTAGGGACTCTCTATCCCTCCAGGCTTTCAACAGATTAACGTGATAGATCTGTTCGGGCTTTCGCCTTCCTGGTTGTCTGACCTTGTAATTCACTTCGCTCACTTTTTCCATTATCTCATAGGGGCCTTGCCATTTGGCAAGGAATTTACTTTCAACCGTAGGGACAAGTACCAGTATCCTATCCCCCGGGGAAAAGGTACGGGTCTTGGCTCCACGGTTGTACACTCTCTGCTGTGCTAACTGCGCTTGGGCCAAATGTTCCTTCACGATGGGCATTACCTGTGCAATTCGGTCTTGCATCAGGGCGACATGCTCAATCACACTCCTGTGGGGAGAACTCTCACTTTCCCAAGTTTCCTTGGCAATATCCAACAGCCCTCTTGGGTGTCTCCCATACAGTAACTCAAAGGGGGAGAATCCCGTAGAGGATTGGGGCACCTCCCTAATAGCAAACATCAGATAAGGAAGTAGACAGTCCCAATCCTTTCCATCTCTATCCACCACTTTCTTCAACATTTGTTTTAGGGTTTTGTTGAATCTTTCAACCAGCCCATCGGTTTGGGGGTGATACACAGATGTACGTAATTGCGTCACTTTGAACAATTTACACAGCTCCTTTATAACCCGGGACATAAAGGGTGTACCTTGGTCCGTAAGCAGTTCTTTACAAATACCCACCCGGCTAAACACAAGAGATAGCTCTTTGGCTATGGTTTTGGCCGAGGTATTTCGGAGAGGGATCGCTTCTGGATAACGGGTGGCATAGTCCATTATAACTAATATGTACTGGTGCCCCCTAGCGGACTTGATTATAGGCCCTACCAAATCCATGGCGATCCTCTCAAACGGGACCTCAATGATGGGTAGAGGGACCAGCGGGCTACGGAAATGTGGCATCGGGGCCGACCTCTGACACACAGGGCAGGAGGAACAATAATTTTCTATGTCCTTCATCACCCCCGGCCAATAGAATCTCTGTAATACCCTCTCTCGGGTTTTCTCTGTCCCCAGATGACCTCCAAGAATGTGCCCATGGGCCAACTCCAACACCAACTTCCTGTAAGGTTTGGGCACCACAAGCTGCTCAACGGTTTCTTCTGCCCTTTTTGCCACCCGATACAGTAGGTCCTTCTCTACGCTGAAGTATGGGTAAGTGCAGGTATTATCTGGGTTCACTAACTCGCCATCTATTTTCACTACGTTTTCCCGTGCCTTTATTAGGGCGGGGTCTTTCAACTGTTCTGTGGCAAAGTTTTCCCTGTGAACCTCAAGATCAAAAAACTCCACAGACGGTAGGTTTTCGTCTGAGGAGGTGGGCTCCTCTCCAGTTTCTTGAGTCTCCCCTGCCAATACTGATAAGGGAAATTCCGGAGAGTCCTCACCACTCTCAGGGGAGTTCTGGCTATCACATTCCTGGTACATAGGGGCACCAGTGGGGGGCTCATGATCATCCCACAGTTCCCAGAACTTCGGAAAATCCCTTCCCACAATGGCGTCATGCGGTAACTGAGATACTAAGCCCACTGGATGAGAGAGGGTACCTTTGGGGGTCTCGAAACACACTGTAGTCACTGGATACTCTCGGGTGTCCCCATGCACACAAATAACAGCTACCTTGCTATTCCCAAAGACCTCTGTTTTAACTAACTCAGCCTTTATCAGGGTCACAAGGCTACCTGAATCCAGCAATACCACAACATTTCTACCATTAACACACATTTTGCATAAATGTTTCTCAGTTCCTCGAATGGCAGTGCATGCGACTGTCGCACACAGCGACTGACGTCTGCCCGTCAGAAAGTCACACTGCATGGGTTCCTCCACAACCGGGCAATTGGCTGCAATATGTCCCGCTTGCCGGCAGCGGTAGCAAACGATCCTTCTTGCCGCCTCTTGAGCCGCTGATTTCCCAGGCTGTTCTCGCCAAACTTGGGGTAGAGCTCCCACCCTCTCACTCTCTCCACCCTCACCCCTTGGAATCCTCTTATCCGCCCCTGGGGATGGTCTGGTCTTAGGGTGGAAAGTCCGAGTGTCTCTGGAAGAGGCCGTCAGGTTCTCTGTAGCCAAGTATTTCTCCACACGATCCACAAGACCATCGGCCGTCTCTGGGTCTCCATGGCTTACCCACTTTTGGATGGCAGTAGGGAGAGCTCTCAAAAACCGATCCATTACAACACGTTCCACAATCTTTGGTGCGGACAAAGTCTCTGGCTGTAGCCACTTTCTGCTCAGGTGAATGAGATCATACATTTGAGACCTGGGGGGTTTTCCAAGCTGGAAAGTCCAGTTATGCACACGCTGAGCCCGGACAGCCTGGGTGACACCCAGCCTTGCCAAAATTTCAGCTTTTAGCATCACATAGTCTTTTGCTTGGTTAGGCTCTAGGTCATAGTAAGCTTTCTGCGATTCACCAGTTAACAGAGGAGCCACCAGTCCAGCCCACTGCTCCTCAGGCCACTTTTCTCTTTCAGCGGTCCTTTCAAATGTGGTCAAAAATACCTCTGGATCATCCTCTCCAGTCATTTTTGTCAATAAACGACTCACCCCAAAGGACGCGGTATTAGTGGGACGGCTTTCCTCACTGGTCTGCGGACGTTGCTGCATTACTGCTTCCATCTGTTGTTGTAGTCTCTGCTCTTGCTTCTGCAACAGGTCTATGAAGCGGGCCTCAGATTGCTGCTGGGCTTGTTGCTGAGCCTCCAGACTCTGTTGCAAAGTTGCGTTTGTCTGCTGCTGGGCTGCAAGGCTCTGTTGATGAGCTTGCTGCTGGGCTGCAAAGTTCTGTTGTTGAGCTGCAAGGCTCTGTTGATGAGCTGCAAGGCTCTTTTGCAAACCTGCATTTGTCTGCTGTTGATTGGCATTTGCTAGAGCCAGCTGCTTCAGTATCTCCTCCATGCTGGCTTAAAAAAAAACTGCCACTGGTTCTCCACCAACTGTGAGGGGGTTAGCTCGGCAGCGGGTGTGTGTGACCCCCGGGATGGGCTCCCCACACAAAAACAGGCCCAGCAAACGGAGGTTGTGGTTTTCAAAATCAAAAAGGTGCGGTTTATTTTCTATTTACAGTGACAAAACACAGCAAAGCAAAAGAAACATAAATAAAATAAATCCTGGTCAACTTGACCTCTGACTAAACATACAGGTTCCCTAACTAACAACTGGGATCAGCCTAGTGCTGTCCTAGTCCCTAAGTCCCTGGTTTTAAATGTCCAAGCAAATAGCCACACAGGCTTTGTCTCACCGCACAGGGGTTCACTCTCCCTAGACAGTCCACACAGGTCTGGGTCCAGGCATGAGCAAACACCTAATGAATCTGGGAGTTCTTATAGAGGCCTAAATGAGCTGACAAGCTTCAGCTGGTCTCATCAACTCCCTGTCTGCACGACGCCCCACACTCTCCCTAGAGGTATGAGTCATCCATGAGCCCACTAGCCTCAGCTGGGCTTATACAACTCTCCACCTAGTTGTATAAGTCGGCGTAAAGCCTGAATCTGGGCAAAATATATCTACCCCCCTGGATGCAACCAGGTGACTTTACCTTCCTGCTGTCACACTACCTATAGTTTTCTGTCCCTAGAAAAAATGTTTTTTTAAAGATGGTTGATGATCAATGCTTTAGCACACTATAGCACAAGGAGAATTTCCCTCACTGTCCTTCCCTGTCCCTAGAAACAAGGATTAGCACAGTAAAACACACTGACACTCTCCCTACCTATAGTTTTCTGTCCCTAGAAAAAATGTTTTTTTAAAGATGGTTGATGATCAATGCTTTAGCACACTATAGCACAAGGAGAATTTCCCTCACTGTCCTTCGCTGTCCCTAGAAACAAGGATTAGCACAGTAAAACACACTGACACTCTCCCTACCTATAGTTTTCTGTCCCTAGAAAAAATGTTTTTTTAAAGATGGTTGATGATCAATGCTTTAGCACACTATAGCACAAGGAGAATTTCCCTCACTGTCCTTCCCTGTCCCTAGAAACAAGGATTAGCACAGTAAAACACACTGACACTCTCCCTACCTATAGTTTTCTGTCCCTAGAAAAAATGTTTTTTTAAAGATGGTTGATGATCAATGCTTTAGCACACTATAGCACAAGGAGAATTTCCCTCACTGTCCTTCCCTGTCCCTAGAAACAAGGATTATCACAGTAAAACACACTGACACTCTCCCTACCTATAGTTTTCTGTCCCTAGAAAAAATGATTTTTTTAAAGATGGTTGATGATCAATGCTTTAGCACACTATAGCACAAGGAGAATTTCCCTCACTGTCCTTCCCTGTCCCTAGAAACAAGGATTCGCACAGTAAAACACACTGACACTCTCCCTACCTATCCTTCTCTTTCCCTAAACTAAAGGAATCCAGGTTAAGCAAGAAAAAAAAAATGTCACTGTCCCTGCCTATGCTTCTCTTTCCCTGCTCCGGAACACACTACACTAGGCCGCCGTGCTGGCGGCCTTTTATAGTGTGGGGCGTGTACTAAACACCCTCAGCAATAATTGGCCACAGGCATCCTGCCTGTGGCCAATCATTGCTCTCCTCGCTGCCGGCGCTGTGATTGGCCAAGCATGCGGGGTCACAGTGCATGCTTGGCCAATCACAGCGCCTGGATGACACTGCGATGGCGTAGTGCATTGTGGGCCGTTCGCGTCACTCGAATTAGGCGTGAACGGCCCAAATCGTTCGATCTTCGTCGAACGATCGAACAGCCGATGTTCGAGTCGAACGTATGTTCGACTCGAACACCGAGCTCATCCCTACTAAGCAAGGACACAGTAATGAATTGTAATAGGTAAAGAGTTTTACTTAGTTTCTCAATATGGATAAAGGGGTAACAGTAATCACAGTTCAAAATAATCACTCCTGAGGGCAGCGTCCTGCCACTCTAACACACTATGTAGTAACACGCGCTACAGGTGCGCCATACGGGTGACCGTTAACTAAGTGCCCTATGGCGCAGTAATCAAACACGCTAGAATCCCCACCAGGCCTGGTTCTAATATTTAACTTAGTCCTTCTTTCTTCACCGGCAGGTCTGTAATGGTGGTGCACTTTAAACAGAGTATAACTTTGTAATCCAAGGGGTATAGAACTTGGTTAAATAAAGCCGCAGGCTCAGTTCTGACAAGGCTCTTCAAAAGGGGTATCAAATAACTTGTAGGCCACGGCAGTCTATAGGCCTATATACAGTAACAGTATCTTAGCTGGGCTTATGCCCTCTCACCCGCCGGACTACGGATCCAGTCCGGGAAACCTCCACCGGCCGTGTCACACACACTCGATCTCTCCAACGATCGGGTCCCCGATCCAACAAGGTTGTAGCGCACCAAGTCAGATGCCACCCAGGCTCGCAGAGGGGGGTGGAAGGCTCTTTGGTGCAGAGCAAGGCCTCAGGCTTCAGGCCTTGCACTCCGACACATCCGCACAGGAGGATCCGTCTGTGAAGTCTCGTGTCCCCAAAGAGGCCGAGCCCGGCCTCGCCTCCTCCTTTTATAACCCCTCCCATGAGTCTCTGCGGTGGAACATGTGAAGAATGGGGTTATGGGTGATGTAGTCTCTTCCCATTATAGGGGAACACCCCGCTACACACTCCCCCCACTTAAACTCTTTGGTCCCCAAAGATAAATTTTAACAACAACTATATATAACACTGGACAATTCTGAAAACGATGTTGGGATAGGGGATTCCCACCATAACTGAGGGGTAGAATACCCTTGCCCACAGGTCACATTATCATGGGTGGCCTGCCTAACTGTGCCAGAAAGTGAGCTGGGGTTGCCCTCCACCAAATGGACAGTGGAGGGATCCGGAATCTCAGCATTTCTCCTAGCAGTGACTACAGAGTCTTCCGAACTGTTCCCCATCTGAGGGTAGGTCAGCTTCTTAGGAGGTCGAATGACTCTTCGAGCCCTTTGCTCTCCTGGAATCTCTGGCTCTGGCGCCACAGGCTCCTCTTCCTCGGAGCAACTATCATGGGCATCTTCCCAGTAATCTGCTGAAGGACTAAAGGGGATGAACTCTGTAGCCTCTGGGTTCAGTATTTCATCTGTGGTATCTTGGGTGACTGGAAGATCTATGATAGAAGTTCCTGGAGTTGGAGAAGACCACAGCCAATCAAGTTCTCCCTCCTCATCTCCACTAAGTTGGGAGGCTTCTCCATTTTCAGCTCGAGAGGTCTGTGACCGAGTGTTCGGCCTAGGAGTATCCAAGATAGAGGCCGGTTCAGGGGAGTCTCCCACGGGAGGTATTCTAACTGCCTCCGCAAGTGGGAGCAGGTGGTTTCGATGCCATGTCTTCAGTGGGCCTACCTTTCCCTCTGGCTTCACCTTGTAGACAGGTATGCCCGGCAGCTTCCTGCAGATGACATAGGGTTCAGATCTCCATCTGTCTGCAAGTTTGTGCTTTCCGGGGACTCCCAGATTGCGCAACAGTACTCGATCCCCGGGCTGTAGGTCTTGTACCCGGACCTTCAAGTCGAAATTTCTTTTATTCCGAGCTCCCCTTTGATCTGATGCCGCTTGAGCTTGTTCATAGGCTACTTTCAGGCTGTGTCTGAGCCTGTCCACGTATCCTTTGTGGGATGTGGCTGAGGAATGGTCCAGTGAGGTGCCAAAAGCCAGGTCCACCGGTAGTCTCGCTTCTCTCCCAAACATGAGTCAATATGGGGAGTAGCCTGTAGCATCACTGATGGTGCAGTTGTAAGCATGTACTATGGCTGCTATGTGTTGGCTCCAATGTTGCTTTTTCTCGCTTTCCAGAGTCCCCAACATGTTGAGCAAGGTTCGGTTGAACCTTTCCGGCTGAGCATCTCCCTGAGGATGGTAAGGTGTAGTTCGAGTCTTCTTAATTCCCAAAGAATCCAAAAGCTTCCGGATCAGCTTACTCTCGGAGTCCCTCCCTTGGTCTGAATGGAGTCTCTGTGGCAGCCCATAATGGACAAAGTACTTCTCCATAAGTACCTTGGCAACGGTGGAGGCCTTCTGGTCTTTGGTGGGGAAAGCCTGGGCATACCGGGTGAAATGGTCGGTTATCACCAGAACATTTCATAGTCCACTCAGGTCGGGTTCGAGGCAGAGAAAGTCAATGCACACCAGGTCCATGGGCCCTTGGCTCTGTAGATGGCCCATTGGGGCAGCTTGATGGGGCAAAGTCTTCCTCTGGATGCATCGCGCACATGAGTGGCAGTACTCCTCTACCTCTGCCCTCATGCAGGGCCAGTAGAACCGACTTCTGACAAGTTGAAAGGTCCTTTCAGCCCCTAGGTGGCCATGATTGTCATGCAGGGCAATCAGAACAGTCTCCCGATGTTTCTCTGGGAGGAACAGCTGCCACTTATCTTCTGAGTCATCAGAGGGGCCCCTTCGGTAGACCACTCCCTGATGTAACTGCAACCTATCCCACTCCTTCCTCAGCAGGTGAGCTTCTTTTGAAGGTTGACGCACAAGTCTGTTTGGATCCTGATTCTCCAGGGCCTCCAGGACCAATCTCCCCATGGGGTCTTCCAATTGGTCACTCCTCAACTCCTTCTTGGACAATCTCGGCAGGTTGTCTTCATCCAATTGAGTTACTCCACAGTAGTGTTTTGGGACTCCCACCATGGTAACTCCTATTTCTTCTGCTCTGGAGCCTCCTCTGGTCTGGAATTCAGCTCCTTGACAAAGGGCCCGCACCCCGTCCGGTGCCACTTGGGTCCAATCTTCTACATCACTGGTGGGGGCATGAGATCTCCTGGACAGGGCGTCTGCGTCTCTATTCCCAGCCCCTGGCCTATACTTTAGGCTGAAGTTGAATCCAGACAGTGCGGCCAGCCACCTATGTCCAGTGGCGTCCAGCTTGGCCGTGGTGAAAAGGTAGGTAAGGGGGTTGTTGTCGGTCTTCACAGTGAACTCCGCCCCATACAGGTAGTCTTTGAGCTTGTCTACTACCGCCCACTTAAGGGCCAGGAACTCCAGCTTGTGAGTGGGATAGTTCTTCTCAGAGGGGGTCAGGCTCCTGCTCACATAGGCAACAGGCCGTTGTTGCCCTTCGTGTTCTTGATAAAGTACTCCTCCCAGACCGTCATGACTAGCATCTACGTGTAGTTCATAGGGTTTGGTTGGGTCTGCGTAGGCCAAGACTGGAGCAGTGGTCAGGCTCTTCTTCAAGGCCTGGAAGGCCTCTTCACACTTCTGATTCCACTGATCTCTGATGGACTCTCCCGGCTTCCTGGGCCCTGAGTCATCCTCTTCTCCCTCAGTCTTGAGCAGTTCATTCAATGGTCTAGCAATTCGGGCGAATCCCTCCACAAACCTCCTATAGTAGGAGCAGAAACCCAAGAACGATCTGAGTTCTGTTACTGTGGTGGGCCGTGGCCAGGAGGTAACTGCCTCCAATTTCTCGGGGTCTGTGGCCACCCCTTCCTCGGACACTATGTGCCCCAGATAGTTCACAGAAGACTGGTAGAACCGACACTTTTCAGGCGAAAGTTTGAGTCCCTCCTCACTGAGTCTCCTCAATACTTTTTCCAGCCTCTCCTCATGTTCCTCCAGGGTTCTTCCAAAGACTATGACATCGTCCAGGTATACAAGGACTTCAATAAGGTTCATGTCTCCTACAGTCTTCTCCATAAGACGTTGGAAAGTAGCTGGGGCTCCAGACAAACCTTGAGGCATCCGGTCGAATTCAAAGAACCCTACTGGGGTTATGAAAGCTGTCTTCTCCTTGTCTTCTGGGTGCATGGGGATCTGATAGTACCCACTCTTGAGATCCATAACGCTGAACCATTTGGCTCCAGACAAGCTCTGTAGGGCATCCTCTATTTTCGGAGTGGTGTATTGGTCAGGTATGGTTCTCCTGTTGAGAGTCCTGTAGTCAATACAGAGCCTCAATGATCCATTCTTCTTTCGGACCACCACTATGGGAGAGGCATAGGGGCTTCTGGACTCCCGTATCACACCAGTCCTCTTGAGTTCTGCAAGTTGTTCCCTCAGATCCTCCAGATCTGCTAGCGGGACCCGCCTGACCCTCTCTCGGAAGGGCTTATCTTCCTGGAGGCGGATCCGATGGGTGGCACTCCTTGCACACCCCACATCAAACTCATCCTTAGAGAAGATCTTCTCCCATCTATTCAACTGGGCCTTGGCTCTCTCTTTCCAAGCCCTGGACAGATTCGGGTTTTCCATGGACAGCTTCTCCCAAACATCCCCTCCTCCACCTGTCCTCTTCACTTCTGACAGGGTAACAGGGGCCGCCGGGCTCACCTGGCCTAGCAGCATTCTGGCTGGGATTTCCATGGGGTCTTTGGTAGTATTCCTAACACTCACTGGAACTCCATAATGGGCCTTCTTCAGGACCTTCAGCGGAATCACTTCCGGTATCACCTCCAGGCCTGAGGACTCACCCCTTGGGTCTGACTCCAGCATGACAAAGGGACCAGGCTGCTCCCAAGTAAGCTTCACAGTGGCCCTGAGACAGGTTACTTCGCCGGGCTGCAACACTACCCCTTCTCTTCCAAGTCTCCACACCTTCCCTATCCCCTCTCCAGGGGTCTCCCGCTCTTGGACCAGCCGTTGGTAGGCTGTCTTCAGCATGGGATGGATTTTGGTAGCTGCTTGTCTTTCTTCTGTCACGAGAGGGGTCAGGAGTCTTCGGACCAGGTCCGTGTTCGTCCCTATTATAAGGGAATTCTTGTTGGCTCCAGGCGGCCTAGGGCACACAACTGCCAGGGTGTCAAACACTTCGGCCTTCCCAGCCACGGATGGGTCAAAGGTCATTTTGATGGGAAGGTAGCCATCGTAAGGGAAACTCTGGGTTCCAATTCCCCATATTTCCAGCTCTTCTATCTTCTGGATAGGCAGATGACTCAGGTGCCTGTCGTAGAAGTCCCGGTATAGTAGGGTCACCTGTGCCCCGGTATCCAGGAGGCCCCTGGTGTAGACTCCCTCCACTTGAATGGGCACTATAGGGGATGGGCCTACCAGCTTCTCTGGATATGGTCCGGCAGGAGCCGACTTCTTGGGACCTTTTCCCTTTGGACTCTCTCTTGTCCTATTCCCTTTGGACTTTAACCTTTCTTGAGCCTGGTATGCACTGACTTCCCTCCTTTTAATGGGTGTAGGAACCCGCTGAGGGGAACTATTATTTTTCTTGGGTGGGCACCCCCTTTGGGGAGTGCTGTGCCTCTTCTGAGGGGTCTCCCCCTTCCTCCTGGAGTATAGCTTTGTTGAGGGGTATTGCGTTTCCCCTTTGGTGTTCTATCTCTCTTTTTGTTTTTCTTCGCATTCAGCTTGGAGTTTACTGAAGATGATGGGCACCCGGTTGACTCCTTCACCGGGGCCCTCTGGAGTTTCCCGCCGGCTTGCGGTTGTCTGGTCTCTTCTTCTTCAGACTAGAACATGTGGCTGCAATGTGGCCAACTCCCCCACAGTTGAAGCAGACTATATCTCCCCATTCTTGTAAAGGTTCGGGTGCTGAGGCAATCGGGAACAATTCCTTCCTTGGACTTTCTTTGTTCTTGGGACACTCTGTGTCTTTTGCTATCAGAGAGGTCAATATCTCTAACACCTTGGACATCTGAGTTTTTAGGGTGTCTATCTCCGCCTCTCTTTCAGGGGTCATTACTGGATTGACCAGCACCTGTGCAGGTACAACACTTGTCTTATCCTTCTGCTGGTCCTGTTGCAGCGCCTCCTCATCCCTGATGATTTTTATTAAATCAGCATAAGTCAGCAACATTCCTCCTCCCAAGGTTTTCAGGTGCAGCCAGACTGGATCAGAGCGTAGCGCTCCCTTTAAGACTTGCTTCATTCTTGCCGCATCGGCATCTTGGGGCTTCATCCCTTTCTTTAACACAATCTTGCACAGCAGCCTGTTTAGCCTTCTGACATACTCGGAAAGTTTCTCCTCCGGTTTTTGGAAAGTGTGTTCAAACTGGTAGACCATCTCTGTCACCTTTTCTAATTGACCAAACTCTTCCTGCAGCATAGCTAGACAGTCCTGCGCCGTGCAACCTGCATTCCCAAACCGGAAACTTTTCACTGATTCTGCTGCTGCACCTTTAAGGCTTTCTAACACTCGCTGCCTCTTCTGTGCTTCAGGCACCTCCCATGCCTCCACTGCCTGTAATGCCTGCTCCACCCAGGTATCAAAGTCTTCTTCCCCTGCCGGGACAGGGAGCTTCCCTGAGAATATTTTTAGTCTCCGGTAGCTAGTTTCCACATGCACCGTACTTGTCTTCTGACATTTGGCTAGCAAATCCCCTATTGCATTTATCAGTTCTGGTGATATAGCAGTGGCCGGTGCAGGTGCTACCGGGGGTGTCACCCTGTCTTTTCTTTCAGGTGGAGTTCGGGCCGCAGCCTGTGGCGATCCCGTAGGGGATGGTTCCTTTACTTCAGCTATTGCGTGCGCCAACCTAAATGTTCTGTTGTCTGGCGTCCGCAGACACTCGTGCTTACAGGCCTCTGGCATCCCGTCCCAATATTCCACTAATGCGTATTGGTATGAGATTTCTGGGTCTGACTTTATGTCCATCACCCACGGTGTGTGATCTGGGGACACTGATTTCATTAGTTCCTCTACTGTCTCACTCGACCAGTTCTCCCCCGGGAGGCTAATGGCTATCGACTGTTTTGGCTCTGTATTAATGGATTTGCACCACTCTTCTACCGCTCTTGGATCCATGGGGTCCATGCCGGCACTTCTGGCGTTCGCTTGCTGCATCAGGATCCCGGACGAGCCCCCACGTGTAGCGATACCTCCAACTAAGGAGGCCGCAGAATTAGATTTGGGCCCTGAGTGCAGCTCCGCCAACCCCCGGCAATAGGCTCTACCCCCTTCTGGCACAGCTAGTACTAACAATCAATGATATATCCTATGCAATATAATAACTAAGCAAGGACACAGTAATGAATTGTAATAGGTAAAGAGTTTTACTTAGTTTCTCAATATGGATAAAGGGGTAACAGTAATCACAGTTCAAAATAATCACTCCTGAGGGCAGCGTCCTGCCACTCTAACACACTATGTAGTAACACGCGCTACAGGTGCGCCATACAGGCGACCGTTAACTAAGTGCCCTATGGCGCAGTAATCAAACACGCTAGAATCCCCACCAGGCCTGGTTCTAATATTTAACTTAGTCCTTCTATCTTCACCGGCAGGTCTGTAATGGTGGTGCACTTTAAACAGAGTATAACTTTGTAATCCAAGGGGTATAGAACTTGGTTAAATAAAGCCGCAGGCTCAGTTCTGACAAGGCTCTTCAATAGGGGTATCAAATAACTTGTAGGCCACGGCAGTCTATAGGCCTATATACAGTAACAGTATCTTAGCTGGGCTTATGCCCTCTCACCCGCCGGACTACGGATCCAGTCCGGGAAACCTCCACCGGCCGTGTCACACACACTCGATCTCTCCAACGATCGGGTCCCCGATCCAACAAGGTTGTAGCGCACCAAGTCAGATGCCACCCAGGCTCGCAGAGGGGGGTGGAAGGCTCTTTGGTGCAGAGCAAGGCCTCAGGCTTCAGGCCTTGCACTCCGACACATCCGCACAGGAGGATCCGTCTGTGAAGTCTCGTGTCCCCAAAGAGGCCGAGCCCGGCCTCGCCTCCTCCTTTTATAACCCCTCCCATGAGTCTCTGCGGTGGAACATGTGAAGAATGGGGTTATGGGTGATGTAGTCTCTTCCCATTATAGGGGAACACCCCGCTACACATGTAATTGCTTGCATTGCATTGTGGACAATCCACAACTTGTGGCAAGTGATGTAGCAAGTGACACGCTAAATACAACTACACTGCTCCTCTCTCAGCTGCTGCTACTCACTCCGGTCTCACAAAATAGCTGAAATGGTTAATAATACTGTTTTTGGAGCTTAGGGCGGCTCCTTATGATGTTTCCTAACTAAACGCATATAGACGCAAATGCGGTGAAACGCGACATGCAAACGCCACAAAACATGCCTTTATAAACGCCAGTTTCAACCTTAGTTCTGAAGACTTTGCACCAGAGTCCCGTCTACATGGGGCCTAAAAACGGCTATGCCATTTAAAGCTCAAAAACACCATGGTGGGCATGAGGCCATAGGCTAACATGGAGAGGCCTTATTAAGCTGCAAAAAACACTCAAACAAGCGGCTGGATATAGAACATTTCTTACAAGATTTATATTCTATTTTGTGTATAGATGTGTTGTGCAATAAAAGTTGCAGCCATCGCTACGGCGATAGCCGCAGTGTTACTTCCGGGTTTTGCTGCTCCAGCCAATCACAGCGCCGCTCCGGCGCTGTGATTGGCTGGAGCGGCAAAGACGTCACTCTGCGCATGCGCGCGGGAGCCGTCAAATGCGGCTAAGCCCAAGCTTTGCTGGGACTTAGCCGAATTTGTGAATGGGATTAACCCCATGAATGCGCCGTTGTCTATGGCGCGCATGCACCGTAGACACGAAGCAATGTAATTTTTAGCAAATATCTCCTAAACCGTGTAGGTTTAGGAGATATTTCTTGCACCTACAGGTAAGCCTTAATCTAGGCTTACCTGTAGGTGCAAGTTGCAAAAGTGGGTTTACAACCACTTTCAGGTCTGGTATGGATTTTAAGGGGACCCCCGCGCCAAACTTTAAAAAAATGGCGTGGGGGTCCCCCTAAAAATCCGCACGCAACCTGGCAGGCCGCAGGAAAAGAGGGGGGGACGAGAGAGCGGCCCCCCTCCTGAACTGTACCAGGCCACATGCCCTCAACATGGGGAGGATGCTTTGGGGGTCTGTGACCCCTCAAAGCACCATGTCCCCATGTTGATGGGGACAAGGGCCTCATCCCCACAACCCTTGCCCGGTGGTTGTGGGGGTCTGCGGGCAGGGGGCTTATCGGAACCTGGAAGCCCCCTTTAACAAAGGGGACGCCCAGATCCCACCCCCCTGTGTGAAATGGTAATGGGGTACAAATGTACCCCTACCATTTCACAAAAAAAGTGTCAAAAATGTTAAAAATGACAATAGCCGGTTTTTGACAATTCCTTTATTAATGTCTTCTCCTTTCTTCCATCTTCTTCCATCCTCTTCTTTTCTCCATTCGAGTTTCTTCCTCCATCTTGTTCTTCATCTTCATCTTCATCTTCCATCTTCCTTCAGGGTTCTCGTCCGCATCTTACTTCTTGTTCCCCTCTTCTTTCTCCAGCCGATCCGCTTGAATCCGAGGTTCCCGTTCTCCTCTGGGTCCGCTGAAACCCGGTGACCCCGCCCCCCTCTAACACACATGGATTTCACAGGGACTTTCCCCGTGGTGTCAGAGGGGGCGGGGTCACCGGGTGGCAGCGGACCCAGAGGAGAACTGATGAACTGAAGCGTCACACAGCGGGAACCTCGGATTCAAGCGGATCGGCCGGAGAAAGAAGAGGGGAACAAGAAGCAAGATGCGGACAAGAACATCGAAGGAAGAAGGAAGATGAAGATGAAGAGGAAGAACAAGATGGAGGAAGAAATCCGAATGGAGAAAAGAAGAGGATGGAAGAAGCGGGGAAAGGAGAAGACATTAATAAAGGAATTGTCAAAAACCGGCTATTGTCATTTTTAACATTTTTTACACTTTATTTGTGAAATGGTAGGGGTACATTTGTACCCCATTACCATTTCACACAGGGGGGGTCGGGATCTGGGGGTCCCCTTTGTTAAAGGGGTCTTCCAGATTCCGATAAGACCCCCACAACCACCAGGCAAGGGTTGTGGGGATGAGGCCCTTGTCCCCATCAACATGAGGACACTGTGCTTTGGGGGGGGACACCAAAGCACCCTCCCCATGTTGAGGGCATGTGGCCTGGTACGGTTCAGGAGGGAGGGGGCCGCTCTCTTGTCCCCCCCTCTTTTCCTGCAGCCTGCCAGGTTGCGTGCTCGGATAAAGGGTCTGGTGTGGATTTTTAGGGGCACCACCACGCCATTTTTTTTTAAGTTTGGCGCGGGGGTTCGTCTTTAAATCCATACCAGACCTGAAGGGCCTGGTACGGATTTTGAGGGGGACCCGCATGTCATTTTTTTTTTAAATTGCGCAGAGTTCCCCTTAATATCCATACCAGACATGAAGGGCCTGGTAATGGAATTTTGGGGAACCCTCACGCATTTTTTTTTTTCAAAGACTTTCAATGACTTTTCTCTGTATTGCCGGCAATTCATTACAGCCGTGAGTGCTTTTAAATGCTTTTTTTTTTCTTTTAGAAATGTAATTTTAGGAGGTGCGCCTGTTCAACTTATGCAAATTGATTTACGTGACTTGACATTTACGAAGATTTTGCCGGCGCAGTTGAACAAGTGAAATTGCCGCGCAGAGCATGAAAAGATCTCTCGCAGTTCTAATTGTACTTGCCGGCGCAGCAGGCTGGTTCAGAAAAAGTTGCTTTCTCATTCTATTTTGGGCATATTTGTGACTTGGGCAGGTGTCACTATACTTCCTCACATCATCGCACATCACCCCCATTATATTGGCACTTCCAGCTTCTTTATATTTTCATTTGAAGATGCCGTGCACCAGGTCCATAGTGGCGCACTGAGCGCCTCCTCCTGTGCGCCGAGAACACTATAGTAAATGGGGAATATCTCTGCGTTACCGGCGCTAATGTTTCGTAAATACCAAAACTGCCGCTGCGCACGCAGATGCGCCGATATTCATGGCGCAAAGGTTTCGTAAATCAGCCCCTATCTCTCTCTCTCTCTGTCTTTCTTTAACAACCGCCGCCGCAACACACTACACAAGGCTGCCACGCAGGAGGCCTTATATAGTGTGGGGCGTGTACTAAATCCCCTGAGGCATAATTGGCCAAAGCCACCCTGGCTTTGGCCAATTATGGCTCTCCGTTTTTTGCGCGCTGTGATTTGCCAAAGCATGCGGGTCATAGTGCATGCTTGGCCAATCATCAGCCAGCAATGCACTGCGATGCCGCAGTGAATTATGGGCCGTGACGCGCCACTCAAATTTGGCGCGAACGGCCCATAATATTCGCAATTCGGCAAACAACCGAACAGGCGATGTTCGACTCGAACTCGAAGCTCATCCCTAATAGTAGGTGAGGTTGAAAAAAGACACAAGTCCATCAAGTTCAACCTATGTGTATGATTATATTAACCACTTCGCGCCCGGGCTATAAGCAAAAGACGTCCGCAAAGCGGTCGTCAATTGCTGATAGGACGTCCATGGACGTCCTCTTGTTTACTTCCGCGATGCACGCCACCGCGGGCGCGCGTCGGAGAAAAACTGTGCCCGCCGTGTCAGGCGAGTGCCGATGCGCGTGCCTGGCGTCCGCGATGTCCGCCAGGTACGAGCGATCGGCTGTCACAGAGCCAGGGACGTGGATCTCTGTGTGTAAACACAGAGATCCACGTCCTGTCGGGGAGAGGAAACGGATGGTGTGTCCCTTATACATAGGGACAACCATCAGTCACCTCCCCCAGTCAGTCCCCTCCCCCCCCACAGTAAGAACATCTAGCAGGGAACATATTAACCCCTTGATCGCCCCCTAGTGGTTAACCCCTTCCCTGCCAGTCACATTTATACAGTAATCAGTGCATATTTTTAGCACTGTTCGCTGTATAAATGTGAATGGTCCAAAAAATGTGTCAAAAGTGTCCGATGTGTCCGCCGTAATGTCACAGTCACAAAAAACAAATCGCAGATCGACGCCATTACTAGTAAAAAAATAAATTAAAAAATAATTTAAAAAAAATCATAATTCTATTCCCTATTTTGTAGGCGCTAAAACTTTTGCGCAAACCAATCACTATACACCTATTGCGATTTTTTTTTTACCTAAAATATGTAGAATACGCATCGGCCTAAACTGAGGAAAAAAATAGTTTTTTTTAAAAAAAAATGGGATATTAATTATAGCAGAAATTAAAAAATATTGTGTTTTTTTCAAAATTGTCGCTCTATTTTTGTTTATAGCGCAAAAAATAAAAACCGCAGAAATGATCAAAGACCACCAAAATAAATCTCTATTTGTGGGAAAAAAAGGACGTCAATTTTGTTTGGGAGCCACGTCGCACGACCGCGCAATTGTCATTCAAAGCGTGACGGCGCTGAAACCTGAAATTTCGCCTGGGCAGGAAGGGGGTTATGTGCCCAGTTGTCAAGTGGTTATATATTACATTGTATATCCCTGTATGTTGTGGTCGTTCAGGTGCTTATCTAAAAGTTTTTTGAAACTATCGGTGCTCCCCGCTGAGACCACCGCCTGTGGAAGGGAATTCCATATTCTTGCTGCTCTTACAGTAAAGAACCCTCTACGTAGTTTAAGGTTAAACCTCTTTTCTTCTCATTTTAATGAGTGGCCACGTGTCTTATTAACCACTTGACCACTGGGCACTTAAACCCCCTTAATAACCAGACCAATTTTCAGCTTTCAATGCTCTCACAATTTGAATGACAATTACTCAGTCATACAACACTGTACCCATATGAAATTTTTGTCCTTTTTTTCACACAAATAGAGCTTTCTTTTGGTGGTATTTAATCACCATTGGGTTTTTTATTTTTTGCGCTATAAGAGAAAAAAGACTGAAAATTCTGTAAAAAAATGATTTTTTTTTCGTTTCTGTTATAAAATTTAGCAAATTAGTATTTTTTCTTCATAAATTTTGATCAAAATTTATACTGCTACATATCTTTGGTAAAAATAAGTACAAATTGGTGCATATTATTTGGTCTTTGTGAAAGTTATAGAGTCCACAAGCTGAAGTACTGACGGCCTATCTCATTTCTTGAGACCCTAACATGCCAGGAAAGTACAAATACCCCCCAAATGACCACTTTTTGGAAAGAAGACATTCAAAGGTATTTAGAAAAAGGCATGGTGAGTTTTTTGAAGTTGTCATTTTTTTCCCACAATTCTTTGCAAAATCAAGATTTTTTTTTCTTTTCACAAAATTGTCATATTAGCAGGTTATTTCTCACACACAGCATATGCATACCACAAATTACACCCCAAAACACATTCTGCTATTACTCCTGAGTATGGCGATACCACATGTGTGAGACTTTTACACAGCATGACCAAATACAGAGGTCCAACATGCAGGGAGCATCTTCAGGCGTTCTGGAGCACCAAGGCCAATTCTGACATTTCTCTCGTACATGTAAAAATCATCATCTGTTTGCTAGAAAATTACATAGAACCCCAAAACATTATATATGTTTTTTTAGCAAAGACCTTAAAGAATATAATGGTGGTCATTGCAACTTTTTATCTTGCACGGTATTTGCGCAGCAATTTTTTTAATGCGTTTTGTGCTTAAAAAAAAAAACAGTAAAGTTAGCCCAATATTTTTGCATAATGTGAAAGATGAAGTTATGCCGAGTAAATAGATACCTAACATGTCACCCTTCAAAATTGCACACGCTCGTGGAATGGCGCCAAACTTTGCTACTTAAAAATCCCCATAGGCGACGCTTTAAATATTTTTACTAGTTACATGTTTTTAGTTACAGAGGAGGTCTAGGGCCAAAATTATTCCTCTCGCTCTAACGTTCGCAGAGATACCTCACATGTGTGGTTTGAACACCGTTTTCATATGTGGGCGGGACTTATGCATGCGTTCGCTTCTGTATGTGGGCTCACGGGGACAGGGGCGCTTTAAAAAAGAAAATAATATTTTATTGTTCATTTAGCTTTATTTATTTTAGTTTGACATGTTTTTCCACCCCAAAATTTTTTTTGATCACTTTTATTCCTATTACAAGGAACGTAAACATCCCTTTTAATAGGAATATGGCATGACAGGTCCTCTTTACAGTGAGATATGGGGGTCAATAAGACCCCACATCTCACCTCTAGGCTGGAAAGCCTGAAAAAAAAAACAAAAAAATAATAATCTTGACTTTGATCGTAGCGGTGAGTCGATAGAAGCACCGGAGGGCGGCGGGGAGGGGGGGACAGACATCCCCTCTCGTCTCCCTTAAGAATGATCAAGCGGTGGAACAGCCGCTATGATTGTTCTTATGGTGTAGGGAATCGCCGGCTGAAAAAGCTGATATCTGAATGATGTCTGTAGCTGTAAGCATCATTCAAATATCCCCGCACAAAGTCAAGGACGTCATATGACAGCCGACGGGTGGGAAGTGGTTATTGCAGAGTATTGCAGGGTATTGCAGAGAATTGCAGGGTATTGCGGAGTATTGCGGAGTATTGCCGGGTATTGCGGAGTATTGCCGGGTATTGCGGAGTATTGCAGGGTATTGCGGAGTATTGCCGGGTATTGCGGAGTATTGCCGGGTATTGCAGAGTATTGCCGGGTATTGCAGGGTATTGCGGAGTATTGAAGGGTATTGTAGAGTATTGCAGGGTATTGCGGAGTATTGTGGGGTATTGCAGAGTATTGCAGGGTATTGCGGAGTATTGCAGGGTATTGCGGAGTATTGCTGAGTATTGCAGGGTATTGCGGTATTGCGGAGTATGGCAGAGTATTGCACAGTATGGCAGGGTATTGCACAAAATGGCAGGGTATTGCAGAGTATTGGCAGGGTATTGCAGAGTATGGGCAGGGTATTGCAGAGTATTGGCAGGGTATTGCAGAGTATTGGCAGGGTATTGCACAGGGTATTGCAGAGTATTGGCAGGGTATTGCACAGGGTATTGCAGAGTATTGCACAGGGATGGCTGAGCAGGGGTGGATGGATGGCTGGATCTGTGATTGCAATTGTCACAGATCCAGCCCACAGCGCTGCTAACATGATCCGCTCCCTCCCTCTCCTCTCACACTGTACCGATCGGTACAGAGAGGGGAGAGAGGAACCGGCGTCATCACATGACGCCGGTCTGTTTACAAGTGATTGCTCCGTCATTTGACGGAGCGTTCACGTGGTAAACGGCCGCTATCAGCAGCGATTTACCCTGATCCGCCGGGTCCAGAGGACCCGGGGTCACGGAGACTCCCGTGTGCGCGCCCCAGGGGGTGCGTGGGAGCGCGATTTTGGGAGGACGTTATATAACGTCCTCCCAGAGTTAAGCAACCACCCTGCCGCCGCTATTTGTCGGCAGGCAGTGGTTAAGTGGTTAAACTCCCTTCCGCAAAAAAGATTTATCGCTATTGTGGCGTCATCAGTGTGGTATTTGTAAATTGAAATCATATCCCCTCTCAAGCGTCTTTTCTCCAGAGAGAATAAGTTCAGTGCTCGCAACTTTTCCTCATAACTAATATCCTCCAGACCCTTTATTAGCTTTGATGCCCTTCTTTGTACTCGCTCCATTTCCATTACATCCTTCCTGAGGACCGGTGCCCAGAACTGGACAGCATACTCCAGGTGCGGCCGGACCAGAGTCTCGTGGAGTGGGAGAATTATTGTTTTATCTCTGGAGTTGATCCCAGTTTTAATGCATGCCAATATTCTGTTTGCTTTGTTAGTAGCTGCTTGGCATTGCATGCCATTGATGAGCCTATCATCTACTAAGACCCCCAGGTTCTTTTCCATCCTAGATTCCCCCAGAGGTTCTCCCCCCAGTGAGCAGATTGCATTAATATTTTTTCCACCCAAATGCATTATTTAAACATTTTCTACATTAAATCTCATTTGCCATGTAGTTGCCCACCCCATTAATTTGTTCAGATCTTTTTGCAAGGTTTCCACATCCTGCAAAGAAGTTATTGTCCTGCTTAGCTCAGTATCGTCTGCAAATACAGAGATTGAACTGTTTATCCCATCCTCCAGGTCATTTATGAACAAATTAAATAGGATTGGTCCCAGCACAGAACCCTGGGGCACCCAACGACCCACCCCTGACCATTCCGAGTACTCCCCATTTATCACCACCCTCTGAACTCACCGTTGTAGCCAGTTTTCAATCCATGTACTCACCCTATGGTCCATGCCATCGGACCTTAATTTGTACAGTAAACGTTTATGGGGAATGGAACAAATACAGTTATCTACAATTAAAATCTCAAAGTCTGTCTCCTACAGGATTCTGCTCCTGTGTGGCCATGACCACATTTAGACATTACACATGTAGAACACCCACCCCAGCCTTTACCTGCTTTTCTCTTGCTTGGCTCCTCCGCAGGAAAGAACCGAGGCACACCGCACCACAAGCCCGTACCCTCCTGGTTGGGGAGGTTGAGCGGTGTTAGATTCCTCTGGCCTACCTGCAGCTAGTGTTAGACTCCTCCCGAGCTGACCTCGTTTCTGTGGTAGCCAGAAACGAGTCCTTTAATTCTCCCCAGGAAACAACTGTCCACACCAAACTGAAAGTCCAACTCAGTATTTATTCATGAGGACAATAAATAGTCTCTGTGAGAACAGACAGGTTGAAACGAGAATAGGTCAGATAAGGTGGGAATAGGTCCAGGCACAAACTTGATTCTTGATTCATAGGGCACTGTTCTGGTTAGCACGAACAGCTTGATGCATGGTCACCGCCACTGACCGGGTGAATAGGTGTAGTCACTGCCACTGACCTGGTGAATAGTTGTAGTCACTGCCACTGACCGGGTGAATAGTTGTAGTCACTGCCACTGACCTGGTGAATATGTACTTACTTTGTCCTCCCTTGGATAGCTAGGCCTATGTAGGGAGAAAATCATCCCTCCGGAGAGTTACCAGAGGCCCCTTCTGTCACCACGACACTGCGCTTGGTCTTCAGAAAGGGTCACCTCCCAGGCCTCCTCGATCCTGGGTATGGGTCTCCTCGCAAGGCAGATCCCTGGGAATGCTCTCGGTCCCTCCGCGGAACCCAGCCGAAGGCTGCTGGGCTCCTGGCCTTCTAATAAGTACCTCACACCCAGACCTAAGGTGTCTGAGGATGGAACAGCAACTCTGTCCTCAGGCCTAGGGCAACCGAAGACCCTCAGACAGTAGCCCCCAGGCTGAAGGTGCCTGGGGCTCGGACCTCGTGCAGAAGATGTCTGCCCCCTTTATACCCTCTCCCGGCAGGCACAGCAGGCTCCCTGCCCCGCCACACCACTGCCGTGAGAGGACACAAAGGGCACAGCCCTCCAATGGTGTTTCAACCCAGGCCTATGGCGACAGCACCACCTGTAGGCCGCAGGGAACTGGACCCCAGTGATATCCTCCATGAGCCTAAACAGTCCTTAAACCTTAATAATTACTGTATCTGAGCCTAGTTACCACTCAGTAACTCCCCCTAAATACAGCCACCCGCTACACATCCCCCTTACTGGAACCAACCCATGCCTCTCAGCCAGAGTCAGCATAAGTCCGATCCAAAGACAAACTAACAAACAAAATGGCAAATTTAAAAAAAAAACTGTTTGTTTGTGCCGGAACCTAACATGGGGAAGGGAGAAGAAACACAGAAAGGAAAAGGAAAATAGAAATACATGTAGACATAAAACATTTGAAATCTTATTAATATTTACAATGACATTTACATTTCCCTCCCACATCACTGGCTAAGACCCGGCCCATACTCAGCAGTCTTGCTCGACGTTCTCCTGCAGAGGGAAAGAAAACATAATCCAACACAGCATGTACTTAGAATAAACAGGTCCCTCCCTAGAGAAGAACCTCTTCCTTCTAAAAAGTAAGTGTGATGTGGTGCTAAAAGATGTAATAGCTGCACAACACCGCCACCTAGTGGTAGTGCTGCGGCCAGAACACTTGTGCTCGGCAAGAAATCCTCTTCTCTGTACTGTGGCCCTAAGCTGTCTACAACCCCAAAGTCCTTGTTATCTTTGCGGTGGGAAGAGAAGGGGAAACAACAGAACAGCAACAGCCCCCGCTCCTCCAATGAGTAGAACACCCTTTGAATTAGGGCACAGTCCCTGAGCTCCCGGAAAAACAAACTCTGGAACAGCAGCAACAACCATGAGAAAAAAAAACACAGGAGTCTATTCTCCTAAAGGTAGAACCTCGGGTGCGGCAGTACCAGGGGCTTCCAGTGTTTATCAAATGTGTCCACATGGTACTCAACATCATCTTCCTCCTTCCTGCGAAGAAGCACCCTGTCCACGTATATGTGCCGACCCAACATCCATTCAGCCTTACAGTCTTTGAACCGTTTGGTGGCCGCTGGGGAACAAGAAAGATATCTGCGGGCCAGGGGTACCTTGATGTGTGTCCATATAAAGTCATCGTACCACCGGTGTCTGTGGGCCTCTACTTCAAAGAAAAGTTCCCTCGGCAGGTAGGGGTACTCCCACCCATACTCTCCAGTAACTTTCTGGTTGAACAGTCTTTGCAAGTGGGACAGAGGTGGCATGGTAGCACGGTCTCCCTCACCAGACAGAACGATGGCATCGGGATGCCGAGGCACTGTAACTGCTTTCGGACCAGTTGCAGGGGCCCGCAATGACTCCCATTTCCTTACGGTAGTGGAAGCAGGTGTCTCCAAAGGTGGAAGGGCAGGCAAGGGGACAGATCCCTCCTCAGGCTCAGGAGCCACCATCCGGGGTGTACTTTCCCCAGTGGACATGGGTGGGTCCCTGGACCTATGGTACAAGGACAGGGGTATCTTGTCCCAAACCTTCCTCTCAAAGAGTTCATTGATTGCGGTGTCATCACCCGCATCGTTTATGGACTCCAGATTGGAGGTATCCTATTCCTCCGCAGGGAGGTAACTCCTGGTGGAGGACGAGTCACCCCCTTTGCCAATTCACAGACAGGTGAACCTTCCGGGCTGGGGGCCTTTACCAGAGTCTCTTCCTCCAGCTTACCTCGGCTTTTTGAAGAACCAGGACGTCCGGGACTTTTCCCTTCAGATGCATCCGTTCCGGGTAAGCGCTGGGGCGTTGCTCGACCACGTCTGCGGGAAGCTTTTACCAGACCGATCTTCCTCTTGGGCGGTGGGAGAAAGGACTCTGTGGTGACCGAACCATCCTCCGGCTTTTCGCTCGCTACAACAAGCTCCTCTGTGACTTCCTGCGAAGTCCCATCAGTGCGCGCAGGGGTGGCTGTAAAGCTTTGATCTCTCCTTCTTGAGTGGTGGCGCCGGTAAGGCAGTTGAGGTGGAAGGCCCCGAGGCCTTTCTGTGGGTTGCTCCACCTCAAAAAGGAACTCCTTGCAGCCCTCGCATCGCCCGAATGGCTTCAGATGAACCACCAGTCCCGAACAGCCGGGACAGATCACTCCAAGGGCCTCCACGTCTTTACATACGTAGAGGGCAAATCGTCCTCGGGGCTTGAGCCGGATCCCCGTATCCGTCAGCGAAGCAGCGAACAAAGTCATCCTCGTGGTTGTGGTAGCTGGAACCCACGAGGCATAAGTAGACATGTTGACTGTTTGCTGCTCCATCGCGCACTGACCTTTCCGCGCCAAAGTCCCCACGTGCAACTCCACACATGGCCAGACTCCTCCCATCTCCTGCACCGTTCGCGGGCTTTCTATCTAGGCACGCCCACGAACTACGCAGTCAGGGTTCTCCTTGTGGCGCAGTTCTCAATATGGCCGACCTCCACAGAGCTTCACTGGGGAATACATTTCAGCCTCTGGGGGGGGGTCCTCCACTTTTTGACCACAGACAAATCCCGGACTCGAGCCCCCACATGTAGCGCACCCACCCCAGACTTTACCTGCTTTTCTCTTGCTTGGCTCCTCCGCAGGAAAGAACTGAGGCACACCGCACCACAAGCCCGTACCCTCCTGGTTGGGGAGGTTGAGCAGTGTTAGTTTCCTCTGGCCTGCCTGCAGCTAGTGTTAGACTACTACCGAGCTGACCTCATTTTTGCGGTAGCCAGAAACAAGTCCTTTAATTCTCCCCAGGAAACAACTGTCCACACCAAACTGAAAGTCCAACTCAGTATTTATTCATGAGGAAAATAAATAGTCTCTGTGAGAGCAGACAGGTTGAGACGAGAATAGGTCAGATATGGTGGGAATAGGTCCAGGCACAAACTTGATTCTTGATTTATAGGGCACTGTTCTGGTTAGCACGAACAGCTTGATGCATGGTCACTGCCACTGACCGGGTGAATAGGTGTAGTCACTGCCACTGACCTGGTGAATAGTTGTAGTCACTGCCACTGACCGGGTGAATTGTTGTAGTCACTGCCACTGACCTGTTGAATATGTACTTTGTCCTCCCTTGGATAGCTAGGCCTATGTAGGGAGAAAATCATCCCTCCGGAGAGTTACCAGAGGCCCCTTCTGTCACCACGACACTGCGCTTGGTCTTCAGAAAGGGTCACCTCCCAGGCCTCCTCGATCCTGGGTATGGGTCTCCTCGCAAGGCAGATCCCTGGGAATGCTCTCGATCCCTCCGCGGAACCCAGCCGAAGGCTGCTGGTCTCCTGGCCTTCTAATAAGTACCTCACCCCCAGACCTAAAGTGTCTGGGGATGGAACAGCAACTCTGTCCCCGGGCCTAGGGCACCCGAAGACCATCTGGAACAGCAGCCCCCAGGCCGAAGGTGCCTTAATTAATTTTTTGAAGGCACAGTGAATATCTCCTAAACTTTCAGTGTTTATGAGATATTCTCACTGGATGGAGCCGGTGACGTCACTGGCACATTCGCTCTAAAGATCCAGAATACTGTGCCGGAACTTCAGAGCTCCATGCTGGAGCCAAGGACTCCCTCATGCAGAGAGACTTCCTCCCAGTACCTATGAAGTTTTGGACATTTCCATATTCAGTGTATAAAGTCCCCCCCTATGTACTTTACATTTTGGGCACAGGGGGGAATCTCTTCCTCCTCACCTATATAGCTGCTCTGATGTTCTATATGCCCTATGCAGAATGAATAGTTGTGATAATCTATGGGATGCAGATACCGATACCGCAGGAATAGAGTTAAGTGCCATTTCCCACTGATTCCCATCTATATTCCCTATGTCTTCCACCCATTTGCTTTGGCTTCTCAAAGAGGCATGGTCCTGGACCGAGGACAGTAATTCCATATAAATTTTTGATATTAATCCCTTCCGGGTGTCTGCCCCGAGAACTTCCCTCAGTATAGGTGATGTTGACACTGTCATAGAGTGTGTTATTTGTTGTGCCTGCAGGGCGTGACGAAGCTGAAGATATTCATAGAAGCCCTTAGGGCTGAACTGGAATTCCTGGCATAGCTGTTCATATGACTTCAACTCCTTCCCTTTATATAATTGTGCAAAAAAACAGATCCCCCTCTCTTTCCAAGGGGTAAAGCCCTGCAGTTCCTGTACCTCTGGGTATCTTTGATTATGCCATATCAGGGTAAAGGGCAACAAGCCCTTTATCTTCAGTGCTTTCCGGGTCTCCCCCCATACTCTTTTGAGAAGGACACATATGGGTGCCGAGTCTGGTATACTCGGCAGGTCCATTTCCATATGGGATGCCGCTTCTAGTGTTGGAGCAGATGTGGTCACCAATTTACATATCGGATCTTCCCTCCCTTCCCGTCCCCATCCCGCCATCTGCTGAAGCTGTGAGGCCAGAAAGTACATTTTGGCGTGAGGTATTGCCAATCCTCCTCTATCCTTTCTGTACTGCAGGGTAGCTAGACTGATCCTGGCTGGTTTTTTTTTTCCAAATTAATTCCCTCATTTGTGTATCAATCTGTTTAAACCACTTATTGGAGATCCACATGGGGGAGTTATGGAATACATACAGTAACTGCGGGGCCCACACCATTTTTATTAAGTTTGCTTGTCCTACCACTGACAGTGAGAGCTTACACCAGCTGTTGCATTTCGCTTTCTGTCTAACCAGCAATGGGCCCAGATTTAGCTGAATATACTCGGCCGGTTCCGGGGATACTACTACTCCCAGGTATTTAAACCTTTTTGCTATAACCATTTGTTCCACCCCCTCTGGTAGCTGTTCCGTCCCCTGATCTATGGGCATTAAAATAGATTTTGACCAATTGATAGTAAACCCTGAGAAACCTCCAAAGTCCTCAATTATCCGTATCACTGCTCGCAATGAGGCGGCAGAGTCGCCTAGATATATAAGCGCGTCGTCCGCTTATAGAGATATTTTTTCTTCCCTCTGGCCCCGGCGGAATCCCACCACTTCCGAGGCATTATGAATCAGGATAGCCAGAGGCTCTACCGCCACGGCGAACAGCAGTGGGGACAGTGGGCACCCCTGGCGGGTGCCTCTATATAGCTCAAATGGGGAGGAGACATTGTTGTTAATACGGAGTCTGGCTCTGGGTTTAGAGTAAAGCACCTTTACCCACTTTATAAACTTATCCCCTAGTCCAAACCTTTCCAGGATCTCCAGGAGGTAGGGCCACTCCACACTGTCGAACGCCTTTGCGGCATCTAGTGACAGAATGACCCTACCCCCCGGATTATCCACAGGCACCTGCAGATTCATATATAGTCGCCTAATATTGTCTGCGGTGGAGCGTGTGGGTATAAAGCCAGACTGGTCATAGTGAACCAGCCTGTCGATTACCTGGGTTAGCCTCTTAGCCAAGATGCTGGCCAGAAGCTTAACATCCGCATTCAATAGGGAGATTGGACGATAAGAATCCAGCAGAAGCTTATCCTTCCCGGTTTTGGGAGTACTATTATTATTGCCTCCTGCATACTATCTGGCAGGCTTCCTACTTCCACTGCCTCCGTTAATGCCTGCAACAGGGGTGGTAAAAGGTCCTCCCTATAATGGGAGTACACCTCGGCCGGTAACCCATCCGGACCTGGGGACTTATGATGTGGTGCCCCCTCCAGTGCCTCTGTCAGTTCTTTCAATGTTATTGGGGAGTTTATCATTTCCCTATCGGCCTCAGAGAGCTGTGGGAATGGGCATGTTTGCAGAAACAAAGCCAGTTCAGATGGGGTGTAGCTAGTTTTAGAGGAATATAAATCCTTGTAGAACCGCTGGAAATTATCTAAGATGTCAGTACTAAGGGTATATTTCTCCCCGGATTTTGCCCTTACAGCAGAGATATTAGCGGATTCCCGCTGCTCTCTAGCTATAAGGGCAAGGAGACGAACAGTATTTTCCCCCTCCTCGAAATAGCGCTGCTGCTGAAAATATATCCTTTTCTCAGCTGCGGTCAGTAAGACCGAATTATACATGGATTGCGCCTCCATCCAGGAGTCATGGTTAGACTGAGATGGGTCAGCTATCAGGGCCTGTTCTCTAATTTTCATTTCTTCCCGTACCCTGCTTTCCCATTCCCTCGAGCGAGTTTTAATTCTCGTTATCTCTCTAATAAGGCATCCCCTTAAAAATGCCTTAAGTGTGTCCCACACTATCGCTGCGCTAGCTGATCCCCTGTTAAAGTGCAAAAATTCCTGTATTGCCCTCTTCGTTTTATCCGGAGATGGGAACAGAGTTAACCAGAAAGGGTTCACTTTCCACAACGGGCGGCCCAACGTAACCGTAGCATCTAGCCGTACCCAGAATGGAGAATGATCCGATAGCACACGCGGCTCATAGGCCGAGTCCCTTACCCGCTGCATAAGTGCCTCATTCCCTAATCCCAGGTCAATGCGTGAGAGTCAATCATGTGTAGCGGAATAGCATGAATAGCTTCTGTCCTCTGCATGCCTCTCTCGCCAGACATCCCGGAGTCCCAATTCCAAGAGTAGGGAGGCAAAGGCTGTCCTACCAGTCGTCCGCCTCACCACTCTTGATGTCAAAGACATTCTGTCCAGGGATTTATCCAGAATATTATTAAAATCTCCCAATGCTAGTACCGAGACATCCGGGGATAGGGCCATAAATTGCGCCAAGCTTCTAAGAGGGGTCGCTGAGAATGGTGGAGGAACATAAACCGAGGCGATGATACACACTAATCCATTGAGCTTGCAAAGCAAAAAATCGTATCTACCTTCTCTGTCCACCTTCTGTTGAATGCACTCGAAGGAGATATCCGAAGAGACCATTACACTTACTCCCCTGGAGTATGAAGTGTACATAGAGTGAAATTGTGTTGGGTATCTACGTGAGTGCAGAAGGTGGACAGAGTCAGGCCGCATATGTGTTTCCTGTAAACAGATTATCTGGGGTTTCATTCTATCTAGTACTTAAACATTACGTTTCTTTTATTCTTTTCCCCCAGACCCCTAACATTCCAGGTCATTAATACTATACCCTTATTATTCACATTAACCATTGTACATACAAAATATAAAAATGATCATATACTGACAAAAAAAAAAAAAAAAAGATTTATAATAAGTCAAAGTTCATTTGCCCTTCTAATAGTGATCTGTCCCTAGTGGAGTACCAAATAAAAATACAAAATACCAAAATATGCATCTGTAGCGGGGTCTCCTTTAAGGCTCTATGGACTGCATTACCCAGAACCCCGTTTGGCACCCAGGGTGCATTGTTGCCACCGCAGAGACTTGTGGGTAGGAGATAAAAGGAGGGGGCGAGGCTAAGCCCGGCCTCTTTGGACACCGCGCTGCTATCAACAGGTCTTCCTGTGTGGATCTGCTGCAGTGCAAGGCCTGAAGCCTGGGGCCTTGCGCAACTTCCAACCCCCTGCGAGCCTGGGTGGCATCTGACTTTTCAAACCACTAACATCAGTTGGATCGGAGACCCGACCGTTGCAGACGCTGTGTGCGGAGACACAGTGGTGGAAGTCCCGGACTGGGATCGCGTCCGGAGTGGTGAGCGAGCACCTGCTCAATCCAATAGGCTGTACTGTTGTTAGGCCTAGAGACTGCCTTGGCCTAACGGCCTCTATTTGCTGTTCCACTGGAGACTAGTAGCGGAACTGAGTTGAGTGGTCTCCAGTGAAGTGTTCTTTTCTTTTGATTGCCTACCTTGTGGATTACAAATATAGTTTCTGTATGTGCACCACCATTCAAGATGCATGCAAAGAAATTGTTACCCTAAAGACTGAGTTAAATCTGTGTCAGGCCTGACCAGGGGTAGGACATTGTTTGGTGCGCCACATTGCACATAGATAAATATAGCTGCACGTGGCGCATGTCCGCTCTGCGCTATTAGTGTATAGTGTATTACTGCTACAGGGCTCTGTATGCAATCTATGTGTTATGTGTTAACTTGTGCCTTTTACCCAAAGTAAAACTGTTATACTTTATCACTTGCTATCAGTGTGTTATCATTACACAAAGTGGTTACCGTTCAATACAGCTAGATTGTGTGCATAATCAAGGTATAGATTGTGATAGGTAACAATCCCTAGACTAACTGTGCCAGAGTGGGCCGAGTAGATTGCCGGGGGTTGGCGGTACTGTATGCAGGGCCCGAAATATAATTCAGTGGCTCTCTTAACTGGGGGTAGCGCTACACGTGGGGGCTCCTGAGTCCCGGATCCTGATACAGCAAGTGAACACGCCAAAAGTACCGGCATGGACCCGCTAGAAGTTAAAGCGTGGTGCGAAGCAACTAAGACAGAGCCAGATCAGTCGGTGGTCATCAGCCTCCCAGGAGAGGAATGGTCAACAGAGACGGTAGAGCAACTTGTAGTGTCGCTG
The DNA here is from genome assembly GCA_029206835.1 of Rana muscosa. Lineage (NCBI taxonomy): Eukaryota > Metazoa > Chordata > Amphibia > Anura > Ranidae > Rana > Rana muscosa. Next base: position 1,292,375,223 of record CM055116.1, on the reverse strand, counting down.
TCCCCAGATCATACACCGTGGGTGATGGACATAAAGTCAGACCCAGACATCTGGTATCAGTATGCGCTGATAGAATGGTGGGACGGAATGCCGGAGACCTTTAAGCGCAGATGTGTGCGGACACCAGACAATAAAACTTATAGGTTGGCGCACGCAATAACCGTCAAGACGGAGCTATCCCTGCCATCCCCAACGGGATCACCGCAAGGGACACCCCATGTCTCACCTGAAAGGAGAGAGAGGGCGACACCTCCGGCGGCACCTGTCACTACCATAGCACCAGAATTACTTAATGCCTTAGGGGATCTGCTAACAAAGTGCCAGAAAACAAAACACGGTACAAGTAGAGGCTAGCTACCGGAGGCTAAGGATATTCTCAGGGAAGCTTCCTGTCCCTGCAGGGGAAGAAGATTTCGATACCTGGGTTGAGCAGGCCTTACTAGCAGTAGAGGCATGGGAGGTGCCTGAAGCGCAGAAGAGACAGCGCGTGATAGAGAGTCTGAAAGGCGCGGCTGCAGAAGCGGTAACAAGCTTTGGAAATGCTGATTGCATGGCTCAGGACTGTTTAGCCATGCTGCAAGAGGAGTTCGGTCAGCTAGAAAAGGTGACAGAGCTAGTGTACCAATTCGAGCATATTTTCCAGCAGCCGAATGAGAAGCTATCAGAGTATGTCAGAAGACTGAACAAGATGCTTTGCAAAATCGTGTTAAAGAAGGGAATGATGCCCCAAGACACAGATGCGGCAAGGATGAGACCTCTGGAGGAGGTATGTCACTGACTTACTCTGACCTGACAATAATCATCAGAGATGAAGAGGCTCTGCAGAAGGATCAACAGGTGATCAAGGCACATACCCCTTCTGCACCAGTGATAGTCAACTCAGTGATGACCCCAGAAAGAGACTCAGAAGTAGACACTTTGAAATCACAGATGTCTCAGGTGTTAGAGATGCTGACCTCTCTGATGACAAAAGACTCAAGGGTTCCAGAGAAAGAGGGACCAAGGAAGGAGTTGTTCTTGGAAACTTCAGTGCCCGCTCCCCTACAAGATTGGGGGGATGCGATCTGCTTTAATTGTGGAGGAATTGGCCATATTTCAGCTGTATGTTCCAGTCCCAAGAAAAAGAAAACAGATAATCGCAAGCCGGCAGGAAACTTCAGAGGGCCCCGGTGAAGGAGTCAACCGGGTGCCCATCATCTTCAGTGAGCTCCAAACTGAATGAGAAGCCCAAGAAAAGAGAGGACAAAACCCCTCAGAAGAAGCACAGTATTCCCCAGCGGGAATACACCCCAAGGAAAGAGAATAATATCCCTCAGCGGGTCTGTACACCCATTAAGAGGAGGGAGATCAATGCATACCGAGCCCAAGAAAGACTAAAGTCCAAAGGGAATTGGAAGAAAGAGAGTCCAAAGGGAAAATGCAAAGATCAGATGAAGGCAACCCCCGCAAAGCCATATCCAGAGAAGCTGGTAGGCCCGTCCCCCATAGTGCCCATCCAAGTGGAGGGAGTCTACACAAGAGCCATCTTGGATACTGGGGCACAAGTGACCCTGTTATACCGGGATTTTTATGACAAGCACCTAAGTCATCTACCCATCCAGAAGATAGAAGAGCTGGAAATATGGGGAATCGGGACCCAGAGCTTCCCTTACGATGGCTACCTACCCATAAAGCTGACTTTCGACCCATCTGTGGCCGGGAAGGCTGAAGTGTTTGACACTCTGGCAGTGGTGTGCCCCCGACCGCCTGGAGCCAACAAGAGTTCCTTAATAATAGGGACGAACACGGACCTGGTCCGGGGACTCCTGACCCCTCTAGCACGAAGGAAGGACCTCGCAGTCACCAAGATCCACCCCATGCTGAAGACAGCTTACCAGCGACTGGTCATGGAGCAGAAGGCCCCAGAAGAGGGGGTAGGGAAGGTCTGGAGACTTGGAAGAAGGGGAATAGTGTTGCAGCCCGGTGAAGTAACCTGTCTCAGAGCCACTGTAAAGCTTACTTGGGAGCAACCTGGGCCCTTTGTCATGCTGGAACCCGACCCCAGGGAAAAACACCCGGGCTTAGAGGTAATCCCAGAAGTGGTCCCATTGAGGGCTCTGAAGAAGGCTCACTGTAAAGTTCCTGTGAGTGTCAGGAATACTACAAATGGTCCCATGGAGATCCCAGCCAGGATGTTGCTAGGCCAGGTGAGCCCTGCTGCCCCAGTTGCCCTGTCAGAAGTGGAGAAGACAGGAGAAGAAGGGGATATTTGGGAGAAGCTTTCCATGGAGAACCCGAATCTGCCCAGGGCTTGGAAAGAGAGAGCCAAGGCCTAGTTGACCAGGTGGAAAAAGATCTTCTCCCAAGATGAGTTTGATGTGGGGTGTGCAAGGAGTGCCACCCACCGTATCCGCCTCCAGGAAGACAAGCCCTTCAGGGAGAGGGTAAGGCGAGTCTTGCTGGCAGACCTCGAAGATCTGAGGGAACAGCTCGCAGAGCTCAAGCGAACCGGTGTCATCCGGGAGTCTAGAAGTCCCTATGCCTCCCTGATAGTGGTGGTCAGGAAGAAGAATGGGTCATTGAGACTCTGTATAGACTACAGGACTCTCAATAGGAGGACCATACCCGACCAGTACACCACTCCGAGGATAGAGGATGCCTTACAGAGCTTGTCTGGAGCCAAGTGGTTCAGTGTTATGGACCTCAAGAGCGGGTACTATCAGATTCCTATGCATCCAGAAGACAAGGAGAAGACAGCCTTCATAACCACAGTGGGGTTCTTCGAATTCGATGCCCCAGGGTCTGTCTGGAGCCCCAGCCACCTTCCAACGTCTTATGGAGAAGACTGTAGGAGACATGAACCTCATCGAAGTCCTTGTATACTTAGATGACATCATTGTCTTTGGGAGAACCTTGGAAGAACATGAAGAGAGGCTGGAGAAAGTCTTGAGAAGACTCAGTGAGGAGGGACTCAAGCTTTCGCCCGAGAAGTGTCAGTTCTACCAGTCGTCTGTTAACTATCTGGGGCACATAGTGTCTGAAGAAGGGGTAGCCACAGACCCGAGAAGTTGGAGGCAGTTACCTCCTGGCCACGGCCCACCACGGTAACAGAACTCAGATCCTTCTTGGGGTTCTGTTCCTATTATAGAAGGTTCGTGGAGGGGTTTGCCCGAATTGCCAGACTATTGAATGAGCTACTCAAGACGGAAGGAGAAGAGGATGACTCAGGCCCCAGGAAGCCGGGGGAGTCAGTCCAAGGCCAGTGGAATCAGAAGTGTGAAGAGTCCTTTCAGATGTTGAAGGAAAGCCTAACCACTGCCCCTGTCTTGGCCTATGCAGATCCAAAGAGACCTTATGAACTCCACGTAGATGCCAGTAATGACGGTCTGGGAGGTGTGCTCTATCAGGAGCATGAGGGACAACTGCGACCCGTAGCCTACGAGCCTGACCCCCTCTGAAAATAACTACCCCACTCACAAGTTGGAGTTCTTGGCCCTTAAGTGTGCGGTAGTTGACAATTTTAAAGACTACCTGTATGGGGCAGAGTTCACTGTGAAGACCGACAACAACCCCCTTACTTATCTCTTCACCACAGCAAAACTGGACGCCACAGGGCATAGATGGCTGGCTGCCCTGTCTGGATTCAATTTCAGCCTGAAGTACAGGCCGGGGGCTGGGAATCGAGACGCAGACGCCCTATCTAGAAGATCTCATGCCCCCACCAGTGATACAGAAGACTGGACCCAAGTGGCATCTGACTGGGTGCGGGCCCTTTGTCAAGGGGCTGAACTTCAAGCCAGTGGCGGATCAAGGGCAGAAGAGATAGGGGTTACCATGGTAGGAGTTCCCAAGCAATACTGTGGGGTAACCCAACTGGAGGAAGATAACTTGCCAAAACTGTCAAAGAAGGAGCTGAGGTGTGACCAATTGGAAGACCCCATGGGGAGATTGGTCCTGGAGGCCCTGGAGAATCAGGACCCAAATAGACTCCTGCGTCACCCTTCAAGAGAAGCTCGCCTGTTGAGGAAGGAGTGGGACAGGTTGCAGGTACATTAGGGAGTGGTCTACCGAAGGGGCCCCTCTGATGACCTGGAGGACAAATGGCAATTGTTCCTGCCCGAGAAACACAGAGAGACTGTCTTGGTCGCCCTGCACGACAACCATGGCCACCTAGGGGCTGAAAGAACCTTTCAACTCATCAGGAGTCTGTTCTATTGGCCCTGCATGAGGGCTGAAGTAGAGGAATACTGACACTCATGCGCACGCTGCATCCAGCGGAAGACTTTACCCCATCAAGCTGCCCCAATGGGCCATCTACAAAGTCAAGGCCCGCTGGATTTGGTATGCATTGATTTTCTCTGCCTCGAACCCGACCTGAGTGGATTAGGAAATGTTCTGGTGATAACCGATCATTTCACCCGGTATGCCCAGGCCTTCCCAACCAAAGACCAGAAGGCTTCCACGGTGGCCAAGGTACTTATGGAGAAGTATTTCGTACACTATGGGCTACCACAGCGACTCCACTCGGATCAAGGGAGGGACTTTGAAAGTCGGCTGATCCGGAAGCTCCTGGATTCCCTAGGGATCAAGATGACCCGAACCACCCCCTACCATCCACAAGGGGATGCTTACCTGGAGAGGTTCAACCGAACTCTCCTCAACATGTTGGGGACTTTGAGTAGTGAGAAGAAACAGCACTGGAGAAAGCACATAGCAGCTATAGTGCACGCTTACAACAGTACCACAAGTGATGCTACAGGCTACTCCCCCTATCGACTTATGTTCGGAAGAGAAGCAAGGCTACCTGTAGACCTGGCCTTTGGCACCTCCATAGACCATGCCTCAGCCACTTCCCACAAAGGATATGTGGACAGACTCAGACACAGCTTGAAGTTGGCCTATGAGCAGGCCCAAGCAGCCTCAGATCAAAGGGGGGCCCGCAACAAGAAAAACTTTGACCTGAAGGTTCGGATCCCGGACCAGCAACCTGGGGACCGAGTGCTGCTACGGAACCTGGGGGTCCCTGGAAAACACAAGCTTGCAGACAGATGGAGACCTGAACCCTATGTCATTTGCAAGAAGCTGCCGGGCCTACCTGTTTACAAGTTGAAGCCAGAAGGGAAGGTGGGACCACTGAAGACCTGGCATCGGAACCACCTACTCCCACTTGCCGAAGCAGTTTGGATACCTCCTGTGAGGGAGTCCCCAGAACCAGCCTCTATCCTGGATACTCCCAGGCCAAACACTCGGTCCCAGACCTCTCGAACTGAAGATGTAGAGGCCTCTGAACTAAGTGAAGATGAGAGACAAGAACTTGATTGGCTATGGCCTTCCCCGACTCCAGGAACTTCTGCTATAGATCTTCCACCTACTGAAGACACCATAGACCGCACACTGAATGCAGAAGCTACTGAATTCATTCCGTCCAGTCCTTTGTCGGATTGCTGGGAAGATGCCTGTGACACCCACTCAGAGAAGGACCCATAAGACTCTATGTATCTCCCGGCTCCTGAATCAAGTGTTCCAGAACCAACAGAATTCCCCAAGTCTGTTCCAGAAGAGGAACCTACAGTATCTGAGCCAGAGGTCCCAAGAGAGCAAAGGGCCAGAAGAGTCATAAGGCCTCCTAAGAAGTTGACTTACCCACAAATGGTGAAGAGCTCAGAAGATTCTGTGGTCACTGTCAGGAGGAGTGCAGAGAATCCTGATCCCTCCACTGTTCATTTGGTGGAGGGCAACCCCAACTCACCCTCTGGCACAGTTAGGCAGGCCACTCATGACAGTGTGACCTGTGGGCAAGGGAATTCACCCCCTCAGTTTTAGTGGGAGTTCCCTCTGCCGACATCATCCACAACTTTGGCTAGGGTTGTGCATAGTGTGTGTTGAAATTTTTTTTGGGGGACCAAAGAGTTTAAGTGGGGGGAGTGTGTAGCGGGGTCTCCTTTAGAGCTCTATGGACTGCATTACCCAGAACCCCGTTTGGCACCCAGGGTGCATTGTTGCCACCGCAGAGACTTGTGGGTAGGAGATAAAAGGAGGGGGCGAGGCTAAGCTCGGCCTCTTTGGACACCGCGCTGCTATCAACAGGTCTTCCTGTGTGGATCTGCTGCAGTGCAAGGCCTGAAGCCTGGGGCCTTGCGCAACTTCCAAAGAGCCTTCCACCCCCCCTGCGAGCCTGGGTGGCATCTGACTTTTCAAACCACTAACATCAGTTGGATCGGAGACCCGACCGTTGCAGACGCTGTGTGCGGAGACAGAGTGGCGGAAGTCCCGGACTGGGATCGCGTCCGAAGTGGTGAGCGAGCACCTGCTCAATCCAATAGGCTGTACTGTTGTTAGGCCTAGAGACTGCCTTGGCCTAACGGCCTCTATTTGCTGTTCCACTGGAGACTAGTAGCGGAACTGAGTTGAGTGGTCTCCAGTGAAGTGTTCTTTTCTTTTGAATGCCTACCTTGTGGATTACAAATATAGTTCCTGTATATGCACCACCATTCAAGATGCATGCAAAGAAATTGTTACCCTAAAGACTGAGTTAAATCTGTGTCAGGCCTGACCAGGGGTAGGACATTGTTTGGTGCGCCACATTGCGCATAGATAAATATAGCTGCACGTGGCGCGTGTCCGCTCTGCGCTATTAGTGTATAGTGTATTACTGCTACAGGGCTCTGTATGCAATCTATGTGTTATGTGTTAACTTGTGCCTTTTACCCAAAGTAAAATTGTTATACTTTATCACTTGCTATCAGTGTGTTATCATTACACAAAGTGGTTACCGTTCAATACAGCTAGATTGTGTGCATAATCAAGGTATAAATTGTGATAGGTAACAATCCCTAGACTAACTGTGCCAGAGTGGGCCGAGTAGATTGCCGGGGGTTGGCGGTACTGTATGCAGGGCCCGAAATATAATTCAGCGGCTATCTTAACTGGGGGTAGCGCTACACATCTATAAGAATTCCCTTATTTTTGTGAGATATATATGGCAGGCCTTGTATTTGTGATATTTTCCCATATTCCATTGTGATGTAGCTCCCTCTCCCTCCCCTACCCTTCTTCCTTCTACTCCCTCCCCTATCCCTTCCCCCCTTTTACCTCCACCCCCCCTCCGTTACCCTCCCTACACCCTAACCCTTCCCCCCCTTTTACCTCTACCCCCCTCCCTTACCCTCCCCCTCCCCACCCCCCTCCCTCCTTGCCCAGCTGGGCCTACCCTCGGGGTTTTGCCTATGGCCTCTACTCTGCACTCATCCCCTCTCATCTCCCGTCTATCATACATCTCTCTGTACCCCTACTCTGAGGGTCTCGCACCCCCCACCCCCCCCCACTAACTTTTTAATACTTTTCCTGTGTTTTAGTGTTTATACCCATTGTTATATTAGATTTATCAGGTCTGCCCCATTTCAATCTAATTCATGTACTCTTTTCTTTTTTCCCTTCCCCTTCCCCTCCCCAAAAAGTGCTTTTACTAGTGCTTTAATTAATATTTCCCCTCCCTCCCCCCTTCCCCTAACCTAGTATTTAATTGTGCACAAAAAAAATCCCTTTATTTTCTCTTTTCTTCCTTAGGTGGGGAGGGGGGGGGGGGGAGAGAAAAAGAAAAAAAAGAAAAAGGGGGAGAGACCCCCTCAGCGTCCAATTAGTCTCTTGTTTCTTGCCTTGCCGTTTTCTGTGAAGTTTTCCTATTATCTTCCAGCCACCTCTCAACACTCATTGGGGAATCAAAAAAATGTATGCCATTCAGCGCTGATACCCACAAGCGGGCAGGGTATAGGAGTGCGTAGTCCATCTTGTTTTCCTGTAGAGTACGTTTAATCGGTATGAAGGCCGCTCGCCTCCTTTGGAGTTCTGGGTAGAAATCCTGATAAAATTAAATTTTTATCCCCTTGTATAAGATTTCCCCCATTTCTCTGGCCTTCCGGAGTATGGTCTCTTTGTCCCTATAGTTAATTTTTTTTAGAATTAATGGTCTTGGTCTTGGTCGCTTGCTTCCCTGGCGGGGTTTAAAGGGGACACGATGGGCACGTTCTATGCCGAAAAAAGATGAAAAGGAAGTTACCCCAAATGTCTCCTTAAACCACCCCTCCAGGAATGATATGGGGTCAGCTCCCTCACTTCGTTCGGGCATGCCTATTATTCTAATGTTGCTTCTCCGATTCCTATTTTCTAATTCATCGATTTTAGCGGCCTGAGTATCCATTTGTTTTTTCATTCCCGGAATGTCTTGACTAAGCGGGAATAACACATCTTCAACTGCACTTAGCCTTTCCTCTAAGGCAGTAGTTCTTTCAGCTGTTTCTTTCAGCTTGTTCCCCATTGTGACCAGCTCCTCTTTCATTCCTTTCAACTGAGCATCCAGGCCAGTTATCGATTCCCTACATGCATTAATTGCATGCAGAAGATCTCTCATTGTGGGCTCTTCCTCTCTTTCTCCAGTACTCTCCACCATATTCGCCTCTACTGTGTTGATGTTGCTTATTGCCGCTGTTACTGCAGTTGTCACATTCAATTTCCCTGTCCCTTGCCCTTTGTTACTGGCTGTTTTTATCATTGATATTATTGCCTGGTTCACAGGTACCGGTACCTGGCCGCTGCCTTGACTTTTCCTGGCCGCAGAGTTTCCTGCTTGGGCTGACTGTTGGGGTTTTACTGGTGAGAGGGTGTTTCGGGCAAATCACTCCAGCTTTGCTGCTGCTGCTGCTGCAGCTGCCGCTGCAGCTGCTGCTGCTGCCTTTGCTTGACCTGCTTGGCTCTTTGCAGAGCGTGTGACCTGAGCTCCTTCCTGCAGTATCTGATGCTGGTTTATCTGCTCCTCTGCTCCCCATTTTCCGGACATATTAAAGTGTCACACTACTGCAGTTTACTGGTTGCAGAGGAGGGTATTAGCCCTTAAGCTTGTTGAGCCCACAGTACTGCTAGGGGGCCGCTTCTGAGACTGAACTGAAACAGTGTCATTTATTTATGACCCTCCCTAAAGAAGAAAGGAGAGAAAGAGAACTCTCCGCTATGGGTTGGTAACTGCGAGTTATCACTCACGGAGGAGCCACATTAAATTGCAAGAGGTCTGTAAGGTATTGGCCTCTCTTTTTCTCCTATGCTTTTCTGTTTTACCGTCCCCCGGCAAAACCAGCTATACAGAGTTAGCCCGGTGAGAGGAGATAGTTCAAGTATATCAATAAAAGATATATGCAGCAAATTTCAACCGTGACATTAATGCCCACACATGTGCCGTCAGTTACAGACTTCGCAAGCCAAGCCAGGCCAAAAGAATGGGAGAGGATGGAAGTACCAACGCAGAAGCAAAAAAAAAAAAAAAAAAGGTTCACAGAAGCAGTTTCACCGTTCAAAGACCTCAGCCCACTAAACTGGTGCACAGTAATCCTATCATGCAGGGTAGCCTCCTCCAAATCTCTGCAACATAATCTTCACTCTGCTACTGCTGCTACCCTCTGCACTGTTCACGGTTCATAGGCTCACCTGCTTGCGCACATATGCAGTTCATCATAGGAAAAATTTATGCAGCACATACCGGTGAGCACCCCCCCGCTTGATAATTCAGGTATTCAGATATTCAAGGGCAATCTCAGTTTCCTGGGGGGGTCCCCTCCGCTCCCGCAGTGCGTAGCTTCAAGTCCTGGCACGCTGGGCTCCTCTTAGCTCTCCCCTCCTCCTCTTCGACTCGTACCTCTCGCTATGCTGTACCTCTCGCTCCTGCTCACGATCTCGCGAGATTACACGGCTCTGCAGCACCCAGATGCGGGCTTCCCCTCAATGCAAACAGCGTGTCAGCAGGTTCAGTGAAGGTAGGGGCGGCCAGGATAGAATATCACAGGAATGAGGTGGCGGTAATAGCGGGGCTACTTGTCCCATCTTGGGCGTATTAACTGGGCATGTTTTCAGTCAGAGGGGGGGGTATGGAGTGGAGGCTTCACACACTCATGGACACAGACACTCTCACAGCCTCCCGCATCCGGCCACGCCCCCTTCTGGGTTCTTGTATTTTAACACAGATTGATGTTTCATGTATAAGCCGGCACATCCTCTGTCTCTGCTCCATGCCAAAGGTCCTCCCCAGTTCTCTTTCTCATTCCTGCACGCATTTCGGGACGTAAGTTACTGGTTGTGTGATCAACACTTCGTAGCATGCCGATAATGAGTGTGATATTGCTCCCTTCCCGTTACAAAGTTTCTCAAATGTGGTAAGGGGTCTATCAAACTGTCCCGGACTCGGGAGAGTGGCAAAAAAATGGGTAATCTTTAAAGCATTCCAAAATTTTAATCTGAAAGTATTTCTTTGTTCCATTAACTCCCTTATTGTAACCCATGCTCCTATATTAATATAATTAAGAGCTTGGGTATATCCCATGCTCTCTAGCCATCAAAATGCACCATCCTCACATCCTGGTTGAAAGAGAGGGTTCCCCAGTATCGGATATAGGGGAGATGTCGTTGGTACTATGCCTATATTACAAAGCAAAGATGAGCATAGCCTAGCCGTATTGCCCACCACCGGGTTTGCCGTCACCTCTCTAGGGAGTGCTGCATAGCACCATGGTGCTCCCCTCAAAGGGACCGATGACTGGGCCTTTTCAATTTGTACCCACAATTTAGTGTCTGAGTGTCTGTTCCAGTCAATAACTCTATTCAAGTGTACTGCTTGATAATACTTCCGTATATCTGGTACTGCCAGTCCTCCCTGCGCCTTAGTATTCATTAATAGGGATGGACGAACATCTCCCGGGGCGGTTCGCGAACGCGATCGCGCGAACGCGGGTAAATGTTCGCGAACCGAGTGTTCGCGGCGGGCCCCATTCATTTCAATGGGAGGCGAACATTAAAAACCTCCACGTTATATTTGCAGCCACAAAATAATTACTAGCTGTGCACACATAGTCCCACAACATGGACAATGACATAACAGAAGTATTAAGCAAATTTGAGATCGACAACGACAAGCATTCTTTTTTTATCTGAAATTTTTTGTCAATTCAGGAGCGCATGAAGGCCATGGAAGAGATGCAAGGCCAGGCTATAAAGGGGGTGCATGAGATGATCCTGCTATTGGAAAAGTTGCCATAAATGTTTTTTTTTTATAAGTTGTATAAATCGTTTATACAGTTATAACTTTTATTTCGTTTTTTGTAATATTGCTCGGTTTTATTGTAATAGCTCGGCCTAAATCAGCCGGAACTGACAGCAGCCGGTAAATACATGTCAAATACATATAGGGTCCATTCACACGTCTGTAAAATGGGTCCGCATCCATTCCACAATTTAGCGGAATTGATTTTCAATTCCAGTCTGAAAAATTTGGCATTCACAGCCTGGATAAAGAAGTATCGGCCAGTACAGGCCCCAAAAATTAGCCAACAGGCATTCATCTGACAGCAAAGAACTTTAAATTCTGTGGCTGGAGGTACATTAGGCATTTACAGGATAAATACGTTTCGGGCACTACAGGCCCCAAAAATTAGGCATTCAACGCACATAAAAGGCCTTTTATGCCGCTGTATTTACCCAAGAAGACAGGGACCATGAATAATTGTTATAGGTGGTGGTGGATATTTGTGGCCTGTCATGAGGAATTTGAATGAAACATGGTCTACTGGTCACATGTGTTGAATTCCTCAGAGATCCATGCCTCATTCATTTTTATAAATGTGAGGTAGTCAACACTGTTGTGAGCTAGGCGAGTGCGCTTATCGGTCACGATCCCCCCTGCTGCACTGAACGTCCTTTCGGACAGGACACTGGACGAGGGGCAAGCCAACAGTTCCATTGCAAATTGTGCAAGCTCTGGCCAGAGGTCAAGCCTGCCCACCCAGTAGTCCAGGGGTTCATCACTTCTCAGAGCGTCCACATCGGCCGTTAATCCGATGTAGTCGGACACCTGTCGGTCTAGGCGTTCCCTGATGCTGGATCCGGATGAGACCTGTCGATGGGTGGGCTGAAAGAATGATCTCATATCAGAAGTGACCAAGACATCTTCAAACCGCCCTCTTCTTGCAGGCGCTGTTGGATTGGTATCCACAACTGTTCCTCTGGGAGTGGAAATTCCTCTGCCAGCGCACGCAAAAGCAGAATGCAGCATTTCTCTAAGCAAGGCCTGGAAGTGCTCCATTCTGACAGCCCTCTGTGATAGTGGTAACATTTCTGCCATTTTTTGTTTGTACCGGGGGTCCAAGT